>CM053517.1:28332764-28453972 GCA_028627145.1 Eidolon dupreanum | reverse complement strand
GTGAAGTAAGTTGCTTTCATTTAGCAAGTATTTTCTCTCATTACTCCTTGTGATATTTCCCAAGTGTTTCCAAATTAAAATGATTGTTTTAGGTAATCTATTACCTTTCAGAAACATTTAAAATATTAAAATGAGGCTATGCCAACTGTGGATAGAATTCTTGGGTGACAGGAAAAGCACATCTATTTAATGAAAAAATTTTAAAGCAATAAGTTTCTAGGTTAGTAAATTAGTTGAAAATTTAGATATTGTTTTCCGAGATAGTAATAAACAACTATAAGGAGCATTTGAGATCTTGCTTCCATGCATGAGAGCTGGCTTCTAGGCATGTTTGTTGTCAGTTTGGTTCAATTTTTGAAATTTCTTAAAATTTTTTTTTAAATAATAAACAACTATGAAAAAAATATCATTTGCCTGCCTCTTATAAGTTCTATAATTTCCAATCAATTGGAAACTAAAGATTTGTCCATAAAACTTTTATAGTACACTGTATACTGAAAGGGGATAGGAAAGACAGAGATTCAAGCCCTGTTGTATAAGTTCGTTCAGAAATCTGGGGCACCCATTTTGGCACAATACAGAGAAGAATGTGCACAGAAAATAGGATATACATTGTTTTTTATACAAAATAAGGCTATACTAATTAGAGAAGTCAAGAATTCTGTGAAGATAATATATTGAATGATGGACTTAAAATTGACTTTTGAAGAAGTAAAATATTGAAACAGACAAGAATATGTAAAAGTACTGAAAGTTATAATAACAAGTAAACTTATTATTTACTCTTACAGAAGGCCTTGTAAGAGCAAAGATTTGGGCTTGGATTTTGGTGGTGATTGATGATATAATTATGACAAGGAAGAGAAAAGGGAATACTCTGCCTAGCCTTCCTCTCTCAATTCCCACCACCAAAAAAATTCCGAGCTATACATTCTATTAGTCTTTTATCCACTAAATAATTATTGAGATCAACTAAGTACTAGACACTGTATTAGGTAGCATTTTCTAAGAAAGTGTCTATTTAAGGATAGTAGCTTAAAATGGTTATAAAATTCTTGGGCGAAAGTACTTATAGACCTCCATGTGGAGCATTTGTAAAAACTGGTGGAAACACTGGCAAAGATATTAAGAACAGCCTATTCTCTTTTCCTCAACCCAGATATAAATGTTGCATTTTAACTCCTCTAAGCAGCTTGTGTTATAAAATGCAATGTGATCATCAGCAGGTTAAGGCTTGCATGAAGACAAAGTGGGGATCTGTGGGAGGCAAGACTTTAGTCCACTTACTCACCAGCCCAGCTCCTTGGAAGGGAGAAAGTGGAAAATAAGAGTCGCTGATAGCCATATGACCTAATTAAAACAATAACCAAGGCCTAGTATGCACCCCCAAATTAGTCAATTGAATTAGAAATTCTGAGGGTGGAGGTATGGAAAATAGATAAGGAGATGAGAGCTAAAACCTCTTCTAACTTACCACATTGATAGAAATATTTTGATATGGGCAGAACAATTGCTAGAGATAACTATTAATTCGATTAGGGAGGTACT
Organism: Eidolon dupreanum; assembly: GCA_028627145.1. NCBI lineage: Eukaryota > Metazoa > Chordata > Mammalia > Chiroptera > Pteropodidae > Eidolon > Eidolon dupreanum. The sequence goes on along the minus strand of CM053517.1, from coordinate 28,452,424 downwards.
GGATTCAAGGATTACAGATAGGAAGCTATGTTGATAATGTGTCTAAGAGATAGCAGTAGAAATGGAAAAAAAAATAATCAAAAACTCAGTGAAGGCAGTGTATTAACCACAAATCGATTAGGCAATAGTAATTGAGGATATGAGAAAAAAACATTTACAGTTTCAAGAACAAGTGTATAAAAGGTAGAAGAAAGAATGATCAGTGTCATGGTTGTAAATCTGGGAATCGTTTAGAGTGAGGGTGACGTTAGGAACAATATTGTTGAATTCCCATGTGATGCAATGTTGCAGGAGATTAGAGGTCTGGATTCACCCTTTAGGGAGAATCATAATGGTGGATCCAGTAAAAGAGAGAGAGTAAAAGAGTCCATGCATGATAGAAAATTTATCCAGGGATACATAGTCATGCAGGCCAAGAGAGAAGAGAGTCTCCTTCGTTGAATGTTGTAAAAGATCAAGAATATCGAAAGCGGAGAAAAAAAAGAAAAGAGAGAACCAGTATTTGGCCAGCTGTGCATTCAGGACTTTAGAGTAATTACAGTGGGGTTCAAAAAAATGATGCACAATTAAGGGGTGGTTTAGGTATGTGTAGAGCCCCTTATGTAAACAGGGTTCAGAGAACAGTGGTGCAGCAGGGGGAAGTACTAGCAGAATTCAAGGTGCTGCCTTATGACTGTAATGCACATATGTTTATAGATTTAACCAATAACAAGGAAAGAATCAGTGAGAAGTGAGGAAGTTAAGGTTGTTAGAATTGGGTTGGACACTTAGTTCTATCATTTATTTAGTTCGTGATTGTGGCTAAGTTACTTAACATCTCAAAATCTCTTTTTTTTAATCTATGAAAAGATGACAGCCACAATATTTTGTGAGGAGTAAATGAAATTGTAGTTCTAAATAACTTTGAAGACTCTTGATAATAATTGTTCAGTAAATAATTATCATCATCATCATCATATTGATGATGTCATAAAAAAGGATGAATTAATAACCAGAAAATAAATACATAAATTGGCTCTTGAATAAGGTGGGATAGATTCTGTGGATAGTACTAAAAGTTGAGGGTGCAAGTATAGACTAAATACAAGATCACACCAAGTGAGACATAGGACATGGAAATGAGTAGCTAATTTCTATCAATTTTGTAAGGTAAGATTCAGCTGTTAACATTAATGAAGACTACTTAAGAAGAGATGAGTGATGTTTCTGGTAGTACTGTAGGTTGAGGGCCAAGAGATACATAATGGTGGAAGAGTTTGTTATCTCATGGAGTTGTAAGTGAAGAAACTAAGTTTAGAGTGGTGTAGATCAGTTGAAAGATTTTTTCTGACTCCACACAGACCAGGATCAGAAGAAATAAATGGCAGGTGATCTTTGACTGGAGATTATGTGTACTAAAATGAAGGCAGATAAGAATGAATCTGTCTTATTTACAGATACTCTCATATAAAAGAATTGATTTTTGGAGTTCAGGCTTACAAGGAAATCAAAATGAAGAAATATCGGAATCAGCTGATGTGATAGTAAAGTTTACTGTGAATAACACAGCATATTTTATGAGTATAGATAGGTTTAAATATTGTAATATTTCATTTAAAGGAAATAAAAGGTCTCTAGGGTGACATCAGGGGTATATTTTAAATTATAATTATGACATAGTTTTGAAAAATATGATCACATGGAACCCAGGAAAATAATAAATCAGAATTAACAAGTTAACTTTGTTTTATAGACATTTTGTTATTTTTGTTGTCGTTAAGTAATTAATGCACTCAACAAATATTCCTTAAGTGGCTAGTCTGGGCCACAGGCCAGAGGGATGCAATGGAATGAAAAATCAGATAGTTCCCACCCTCACACGGTTTATTTATTGTTTGATGGGAAATTAGATAAGCAAAGAATCACAAAGTGTATGTATAATTACAAATTCTGGTTAGTGATAGGAAGGAAATGTGCTGGTGTTTGTCAGCTTATAACAGAGGGACCTGAGCTGGAATGAGGGCCTCTCCTTGGACAGGACACCGATGGTGGAATGTAAAAGATGAGGAAGAATTAATTAGGCTAAGGGTCTTTGTAGGAGTATTTTAGGCCAACGGAACAGAATGCACTCCAGCCAAATGACAAGAGGGCCATGGAATCAGGTTCACCTGAAAAAAAGTCAAGAGGAGTTGGAATGCAAAACACAAGGGCAAAGGGGAGGCTAGATGCAGCTGGGCAGGTCATAGGACTCAGATACGGGTTGGAATGCTGAAAAAAGTAAACTAACTGTCTGAATGGTGGTAAGGTGAACTGATTGTTTCTCTGGTTACAGTCCAGGGGAGAGTTTAGAAGTAAGAACAGATGTGAGGAAGGAGGGAGGTAATTTCAGTAGTACAGAGGAAGGCTACTAGTATTTTGGAATAAGGTATTACTGGTGGAGGGAGAATCATGGTGAATGTGTTCAAGGAGAACAGATGAAAAATTTCATTATAGGAAAAGGAGGTGGTGAGGGAGGGAAACTGGGGAGCAGGGTAATGCAAAGGCTGGAGCAGCTGATGATTTGTGGACCCCAGCTTTTGTAACAGGAGAAAAGACAGAACCACTGAGTGTAATGGGGAATATACTAGTGAAAACTGATGAAATCTTGACTTTTAGAAAATAATTCCTTTTAAACTCTGATAATAGAGTTTGTCTTCATTATTGAGGTACTCTTTCTTTTTAATTACACAATACAGGTAAATTTTAAAACAGGAAAATAACGTCATTTTCAAAAAATAACCACCAAACAAACAAATGCTAGCAGCAGTGTCATTTTGGATAGTAAAAGCAACAATGAGTTAAAATAGCAAAATTTAGGGACATCGTGAAACATTTGTTAAAAATATAGAAAAGTTACACTTAAAATTGGGCAAATTCACTTTTGATGATTTTTTTTAGGTCTAATAGCCACTGCCTTGCTATTTTAATAGCATCACTAAAGAGTAAAGGCTCAGAAAGTTTTTGTAAACAATAATTTATCAATATATATAATGCTAGATTAGAAAATGTGTGTGTGAAAGAAAAATTCTATGAGTCTTCATTATTTTTATGGACCATAACTTGAGATTCATATATTTTTAATGAGGATAGTATTCTTGGTCATAAAAGAATGTAGGGATCTTCTGTATGGTAGTTACCACTTGAAAACATTTTTTTCTTGAGAATGTTAAGCAATTTCCTCATCAGAAATGGAAGACAGAGTATGACAGCACTGCACTTTAAAAATGGTAACAAATAGATAATTTGTAGATATCTTATAACAAAATAATGATCTGCTGGATTTTGATACAGGGAGAAAAAGGTCCCCAGGGCCCCGCTGGGAGAGATGGAGTACAAGGCCCTGTGGGTCTCCCAGGGCCTGCCGGGCCCGCTGGCTCTCCGGGAGAAGATGGAGACAAGGTTGGTGTCCTTTTTTCATGTTAGTACATCCTGTGATACATTGTTTTTGGTTTTTTTTTTTTCCAAGAATCCTAGTTTAATCTTTTTTTAAGATTAGATGACAAATCTAATGATATCATTTTCGAAGTTTCTTACATCTCGCATGTGTACAAAAGTTTTATTTTGGAGATTGAGAATTGGTATCTCTCCCATGAGATATGTGGAATGTAAACAAGAAGAGGGAGTATGTACAAGAACGATGATAGTGAGAAAAAATAGCCAAAATTGTTTATTTATTTTTAAATATACATGCGTTTGAAGTAAATGTGAAATTAATTTAATTAATTATTTGTGTATATTTAGCCCTGTGTCTTCAATACTGTAGAGTAAGATTTGAGAATGAGCTACACACATATTTGATAATCCTGTGCTTCTATCTTTTACTCACATATAATAAAAATCTAAGTTCTCAATTCCGAATGTATAGTTGTATTGTTAAGTGTTTGAATTTATTACATTTTCTAATATTATTGTGAATTAACAAAAATTTGTGAACTAATGCTCTGATAATGTGCAACATTTTAATGTTTGGAAAAGTAGGAGAAAAAATTAAAGTAATTCTTGATTAATGTGTAATTATATTTTTGTATAAATCAATGTACTACCATTATCAGTTTACAGTGGTGATATTTCAGACCAAGATGATTTTGTGAATTAAAAATCCAGTTGCAGTATTCATCAAAGTTCAGTTGACTTTTGTTCGTCTCTGAACTAGTCAATCCTAAAAAGTGAGAAACAGAGGGAACCTAGGTTTTTACGATTTAAACAGTGACAAGTGCTAGCATGTAATCACATTAATGTAAAGTTTAATAATGAGATGATAGTGATAACAATGAAATGGTAGGTATGACATTAGAGATAAACTTTATCTCAAAATTTCATATACAGGGTGAAATTGGTGAACCAGGACAAAAAGGCAGCAAGGGTGACAAAGGAGAAAATGTGAGTTTCCTACTTTTTATTGAGGGGATATTATTCATTTAACTCCTTTTGCTATTAACTATGGATATTTTTCATTAGTACAACTTAGTTACCTATCCAAAGATGATAATATCAATACTGTATTACCTCTGATAATATATTGGTAACTATTCAGTTTGGGATTCGGTCAGTTCTAATAAAACCTCTTTTCAAAGCTATGTATATTCAAAGATATGCAGTTATTCCAACCCTAAAAGCTTCAGAATGAGACCAAGTCACCAGCAATTTTACCCTCCATCATTAGTTCATCTTTCCATATGGTTTCAAGACAAAAGAAGTCTTTGTGTTATTATGAGAATTTGACCTCATGGAAACCAGGTACCCAGCATTCCATAGACTCACTCAGAGCCTTTGCCTTAAGCACTGTTTCCCAACATGTGACAGTTATGATAAGGAGCAACATAATTCAATGGCTCTTTTACTTTAGTGCCTGGATATTATATAGTGCTTGATTAGTTACTTACATATTTAAAAAGACATATAACAAGAACTATTTATGCATGGAAGACTCAAAAACCTGTTAAAATCTACTGCTCAAAATAAGGAGTTCTGGTATGCATAACAGATAACACTCAATTTACATGTGTTTACACATAAAGAAAATTCTAAATTTTCACATATTGCTGCATTCTGTGTATATAGAATCCTCTACACCCTAATACTCACTTAAATGATAACACATAGATGAATTTTTTAATGTGCCTTTTCTGACTCGTACATATGTCATTTAAAAAATCTGGTATTTTGAAATTTTTCAAGAGTGAAACTTCAATATGATTTATATTAGCATAGAAATCCATTTTTAAATATCTACAACATTGCAGATATGAGTGCTTTCAATAGCTATCAATTTAAAATTGATTGCAAATATGCATGTCTTTAAGTGTCAGGGAGTAAAATAAATAACGGTTGACTGCACTAAGTACAAAAGGTGGAGGGATGCTAAATAAATTTTGGTCAGCCAAACGTTCCGTACTCTATAGCTGAGGCTCTTCTGGCTTCAGTTTCAAAATTACTCATTTTTATCTCACTGCAGGGTCCTCCTGGTCCCCCAGGTATTCAGGGTCCAGTCGGTGCCCCTGGAATTGCTGTAAGTATTCCTCTTTGTTCACCAAATCTAAATCCTTACAGTTTCCTAATTAACTTCATGAACCGTCACATAACCAGTTGATTTCATATGGTGATAAGTTTATTTGTATGCTTAACATTGAATGAAATTTAAATTATCTAATATAGCTAACCAAGCTGGTCGTTATAAACAAAAGCCATTGTGACTTCATTTGAAATTAGAGAATAACCAGTTGATAAGTACTTAATTTGGAGTAAATTCTGAACACTATCTCTTCCTCATTAGAAAGCTTTCATTTCACTTGGTATATATAAGAAAATCAAAATCAGCCATACTCTAGAAAAAAAGAATGCAAGCAAAACAACTAATAGTATATTTGCAGTAGGTAATGGAAATTTAATCTAGTTTTTACTTGGTTACTTCTAAATGGGTTAGCTTTGGTTAAATTAAAAATGGCTACGTATTATATGATGACTTGTATCAAAGTCACAATCTTTCCCGTCTGTGATCCCTTCCATTGCTCTCCTCTAGGGAGGTGATGGAGAGCCAGGCCCCAGAGGCCAGCAGGGGATGTTTGGACAAAAAGGCGATGAGGGTGCAAGAGGTTTCCCAGGACCTCCTGGTCCCATAGGTCTTCAGGTAAGGTTCTGTCTGCATGGTGGACTCCTGTTATTTCCACCTGTTTCTCATACCAGGTTTTCCATTGTATGTAAAACAAAGCAGTGTTTCTTTTCTCTAAAGAGGAACTTGATACAATGTTTAATTGTAAGAACTGCTCTACTTAAATATATATCTGAACTTAAACTGCTTTTTTAAAAATCAATTATCATTCATTTTTCTGAAGCTGTATCAGCCCTGGTTTCTGTTTCTTGAGTTTATTTAGCCCCACCTTAGATATTATGTTTCCTTTCTTTATCTTAAAAATGAACTATGACCTTATTTATGTCTGATAGTTAAAAGTAAGATGTTACAAGGATTGTTTCGCAGGTTTCATAACAAGAAAATCAGTACATCAAATGGCTAGCAAAAAATAAAAGCATTTTGAGAAATAGCAAACTGCCAATAGCAAATGTTAAACAATAATGGGTAAAATAAATTAACAATGATTGATCATTTAAAATAACTTATTTAAAATTATAATTTGTATTTTATAAAGCAGATTCAGGAGAGGAAATATAAAGTTGTAAAACATTGTAAGCTAAGAAATTTACTTTCAAATATGTGCTATATCTGGACTCATAGGCAAAACATTGCATAATATGTATCAACTTTGGGTTGTTTTCCACACTTCCATGTGATGTTCACGTCTTCCTTGGAACTCTGGAAATACTAGCTTTCTTTTTCCACTTGCTCATTCTGTACCTACCTAGTGATCCTCTAAAATATTACAAAATTTTTTAAAATAATATTTGAGTACCATATGGATATTAGTTATGCCGCATTAGAAATTTTAGGAATGTTCAAATTAAATCATCTATTTCACTAGTACTTAAAAGTTAACAATATAATTAATTATATTTTCATAACTACAATTGTTATAACACTCAATAAATGTCTACTAGTGAATATGATATTATCATTTTCTGCTTTTTTTAATGCCAAAATAATTTATTTTTTTATTTGGAAAATGCAAATATTTAACTCTTTTATACTTATTAGATAATAATAAATAAGCAATCATGAGTATTGGATATAATAAGTATGAGAAACACACATATTTGAAAACAACAAAGCATTAAAAATTAGATCACCAATGGATATCTTACCATTCATTTTCTGCCTTTTGATTTAATTGATTACTCTGAATTCTGTAAGGTTGTAATTTAGGAATTTGGTTCTCATGATTAAAGATGATGCCTTATAGCTTATATTTATGAAATATTAAATAAAAATTATCTTCATTTCCAGTACATAAGAAATGTGCTTTTTGATGAAAATTCAAGAAATCAAGCTACTAAAAAATTGACTATATTTTCCCACAGCCATCTCTTTAAATCAGGAATCTGAAAAGATGAAAATGTAATCAACATATTCACAATTGATCTGCATCCTTTAAATGAGTCTTCGCGGCAAAATAGATATTAGTGATTATAATAGACATAAATAGTAATAATCTCATATTCTGGTTAAATGACTTGTTTTTCTACTTGATGTTTACTATTTGTCTGCATGTGAAGGAGACATATAGAATGAAATTCTTGGTCTAAATTCATTTTTAATTTTTTCACTTAAGTGGCAAATGGTTTTAAAGTTAACAGACCTTAAAATGAAATCTCTTCATGTATGAATTACCTCCTAAGAGAAAGTTAGGGTATATGAAAACCGATTAACACTGGAGTACCACTTAGCACATTTAATTCTCTGCAACAAGAGAATTTGACTCATGATGTCTCTAATAATTTTAGTAATAAGAACATTCTGTCTTAATCAACTCAAACTATAATCAGACTTCATCAAAAAGAAATAAATGTTTCAATTTTTTTTATTGGGAGGTTCCTATCAAACTAATATTAAGAATAATCATATGCATAAAGAAAAGATAGCACTGCAAAGCTGGGCTTGTTATAGAAATAAAAGAAAACTGTGAACTAATGTTTATATACCATTCAATTTGGGAATTCTAAATTCGATGATCTGTCTACTAAAGAGATGGAAACCTGGACAAAATATAGGGACTATGAATGTTAATTTACATGGTGTTTACAAAGAATTTAATTATGTCTAAGTTGCTCCATCAATGATTTAGAATCTCTGAGGCTGTGGATCTTGGAATCTAAAATTTTATCAGTCTCTCCCAGATAATTCTTAGGTAGACAAAAACCTGAAACACTACCTGGCTATTTCCTCTCTAGTGGTTCTAGAAGCTTCTATCAGATGATGGTAACTGTCTAAGAAATACATATAATAGGCAATTTTCTTAAACATCTAGCCAATATTTAAGAGAAAAAGAAAGGAAATCCTGGTATATGTTGCCCATTGTTAATCAGTAATTAAGCTTTCTTCATAAAAATGAATGTATGCCAAACTTTTTTAAAAGTTTATGAATATACTCCATAAAGCACTCTCTCTCTAAACTGAGAGTTATGTGGAATTACTAGGTCATAAAAACAATTTAGTGGATTATTACCATCCACTTAAAAAAATGAAGTATAAAAGAATAAGTAAAACAAAATGAACATATCAAAGATCATCATCTGTTCATTAAGAGTAAATATTACTTTAAAACTCATACTTCAGCTATTTTGCATGTGCATGTTTAGGGGATAATAACTAAAATGTATTTATTACTGTAGATCATTGTCAAATACTTTTCAGCCACTGCAGTATAGTACCAAGTCAATCATTTTCTAAAGTACCAGCAGGAACTTAGAACTGTTATATTATGTATTTTTTATTTCTTAAATAGGTTACATCTGAAATGCTATTGTACAGGCATTGAAAATTAAATATATAAAGAGTGTATAAGATATATATAAGTAATGATAACATTAAAAACATTAAAAAATTACAGCACTCCATAGTATATTAAATACTATATTAAAAACTATTACCACTTTTAGTATTTCTGTCCAATAATTATCATATCTATTTTAAATATATATTTGACAGTTAAATTTATACTATACATATTAATTTTTATTTGTATTTTATTATCTATACACTATTCGTATGTAATATATTAAGTATCATATCCATAGTCCAGTAACTTTCCCTTAGTTTATATAATCATATGTTTTTAGCTATGTTTTCTATGATTAAATATTTGGAATAAGGGAGAATTTTAACTATCAGGGTTAGTGTTACAAGAAACGTTGTGTCGCATGTAGCTTTTCTATGAATTTGTTTCCTTTTATACATCAACATTAATTCATCATTTTATTGAAATCCTAGTTTTTGTCCGGCCCTCTGCTAGCTGCTAGAGATTAAAAAGTTGACACCTGAAAGATCACTGCTGATTATAAATACATAAAATAGTGTCATAAATGTGTTTTATGTAGACAGTTCAAGTGTGTACGAAGTGGTGTTGTGATATGAAGGAGGAAATATAAACAATTCTGCATGGGGGAACTAGTTAGGAAGATCCAGAGGAAGTAAAATAATTTTCCCATAAAGACATAGCCAGGTGAAATCTGAGTACAGCCTGCTCTGTGGTTTATTCTGTAGTACAGAATCTCTCCTACACAATTATAGGCAATTGGGTTTCCTTTTAAATAAAAGTGACTTTTATTATTTTTTTCTATTATATTTTCTTAGGGTCTGCCAGGCCCACCTGGTGAAAAGGGTGAAAATGGGGATGTCGGTCCCATGGTAAGTTTTTATTTTTAAGCATTCGGTGGACATCATAAATATCCACATTAAAATATCTTAAGGATTATTAATAGCAGCAAAATAGTTCTAAAGGCCATGATGATTTTTCAGATTGACATCTCCCCTTTCCTCCACCCAACCTGCATCTGCCACTGTTGAACTCTCTTCCATCATCTTGAATCTCTCTCTATTTTTTTTTCTTTCTCACTTTGAAATAATGTTATATGTTTTTTATTTCTAAGTGTGTACATTACTGAGGCATATATAATCAGTCACATTTCAGTCATTTATTAGCACTTAGTTCTGGACGTTGATATGGAACAAGTAAAGAATAGATAAGTCATCCAGGATTTGGATAATTAGCAAATGTTAACACAGTATTAAAAATTAATTGTATTTTGAAACAAAGTCTTAATTTTATAAGGAATTCCATCTTAATTAGAATACTATGACATAATAATTTCCATTGATTGATTCTGGCTTTCTGCCCTAAGTCTAATAGTTCATTGCATAAGGAAACAATTAGGTAAAGTAATTGAAATTAATAATGAAATGTAATTAACATATTTCTTAATTACTCTTTTCTTTCAATAAAAATTATTCCAGTTTTTACTTCCTCAAATATGTTTGCTATTTTCACAGTTGCATTTTAGGTTTTATTTTCTTCAAATAAGAAATAATTCTTATCATCACAATAAGCTTAAAAACAGGAAATATAATAAACATTGCTGATTAAAACAACTGACTAATAATACTCTAAGCTGCATCAGATACATTGCAAGCTTCTTTCTAGATATGATTGCTATGGTTTCCTAGATATAAATACATTCTTCCTGACCTATGGTAATAGCTAATAGCAGACAGTCTTTTCGACCATGACATCAAAATAAACTATGACCTTTAAAAAAATACTAACACCGTGGTATTTACTACAGACTAATCACAACCTTAAAATAAGGGGTCGTGGCCATCAGTATTTTATAAAAAGTCCGAGGTAATTATAATACACAACACTGTAATTAAAGGAGAAAGAACCACTGTTTTAGGAAGGCAACTAACTAGTCAATCTTATTTCAGTCCTAAACATACATGTACACACATAGAAATAAAAAAAATAAATAAAAATAAAACATGTAACATTATTTCAAAGTGAGAGCTGACACAAAAACAAAAAATAAAAAATACAAATAAAAAATTATCTTCACAATTAATGAATTCTAAATCTACTCAAGCACTATTTCTTGTTCCAACTTTATGCTCCATTTATACTCTAGCATCAAGCACATTCTAGCATAAAATATTTCTAGTTGTACTATGAATTTATTATAGCACGTAGTAGCAATAGACTTTTCTAATTTTTAATTAAACTTTTCCCCTGCAGTCCTAATTTCCCTGTAGCTATGTGTAAAAATTCATTTGCTAATATGATGTTATATCCATCAAGAATGTCTTATAACCTTGATATGCTTTACTGACTATAATTTTATAGATTGAAACTTCTTTTCGTTTTCTTAATCACAAAATGAAAATATCAGAAGTGCATTTGGTTTGGTCCTCATAAACTTTAATATTCCTCTCTTACAGGGTCCACCTGGTCCTCCAGGCCCTCGAGGTCCCCAAGGTCCCAATGGAGCTGATGTAAGAACTGTGAAATACAAGTTAATTATTTCGAAGTTATACAGGTGTTGGCATGACTGAGTGGCAGATAGTTACACTACTCTTAAAAGTTTAAGTGGACAAGAGCTCAAGAATCATCTCACTCCATTTCATGTTACAGAAAAAGAAACAGGCTTCATAGGGAACTAATCACCACAAATATAAAATGAGTAAAAAGTTCACATTAAAAATATATTCATTGGTGAGTGAGCAATATTAGCTATATTATAATAACCACATTTGTTTATTCAATATACTAAGACTGTGCCTTTCCTATAATTTCAATGTCACTGAATTGTTTCAAATTTAACCTTTATCTCTGACAATTGCTTGAAGAGATGGTTCGTAATTGGCTTTGATTGCACTGGCCCAGGTCTGTACTCCAAATGTCCTTTATGTATGCATCTATCATCAGTGACTTTTATCTAAAGGTTTTGCATTTTGTATTTTCACTCTATGAAATATGTTAGAGTAATATATGCATGATAATATGTGTACCTCTTACCATGTAAAACATCTCCTCTCAATTATATAAAAACGATCTCCCCTAAGCTTAGTAATTAACTCACTGTTCCAATATTATAGAATCTTGAAATGTAATGTCATATTTATCTTATTGTTACCATTAACAATTTTATAGACTTTGATGTAACCTCTCCTTCTGACTTCAGCTTTTCACAGTGAATAAGTTATTTGTTTTTGTCTTTATTGCTCTTGTGTTATACTTGCTTTTAATTCTAGCAGAATGAAGTAGGAGCAGATGTACTAAAAGAGCTGTTAGTTTTTAATCCTCCTTAAGTAATTTATGGGCTGAGAGATGGTTTATATTGTTTGAGGCATGAATTATATCATTCCTAACCAGAGTCATATTTTGTCCACCATAAAAATCTACAAAATCATCCTCTAACATTGACATATTCAATGATCAGAAAGATTGAATTTATGTTCTGAGTATCATTTGACGAGACTAGAGCTGAAAAGTCCTGCCTTTTCTAATGAATATGAAAATTGATTTAATATAATTAGAATATTTGCTATCCAGTCAATTTGATAACTCAATAAAGGGTATCGTTTTGTCTCATCTTTCAATTGACAAGGTATTCTTGCATATATTTCTCTCTGAGAACAACTAAATATATCAATATAGATGAGTTTATTATTTTATTACAAGAATATAGATAACTATGTTTCTTTTCCTACACTGTAGGGACCACAAGGACCCCCAGGATCCATTGGTTCAGTTGGTGGTGTTGGAGAAAAGGTATGGAATGTAATGATAAACAACTTGAAATAGCAATAATTGATGACTTTGATAATATTGGCTAATATTTTAAGTGCTTCTAACAGTACTGTCTTTCTAAGCATTTTACGAATAGTTATATGGATCCCAACTCATCTTCTCTAGTAGTTAAATAAAGGTAAAATAATTTTTGAGATATCATGTTTTGGATTGCCAGGTATTGTGCAGAGTGATGTACATGGATTATTTTCTTTAATCAACAAAACCACCCTGTGATGATGGTATTATTATTATCCATATTTGAAAGTTGAGAAAGCTAAAGCTTAGAGAATTTCATTAATTACATCAAGATTTTGTCATTAGAAAGTGACTAAGTTGAGATCTATTCTAACCCATCTATGTCTGAATAGACTAAGTGCCTCTAATAATACTCATTACTGGAAATAGAAGAGATCGGGTGATATAATTGACTTAAAAGGGATCCTTCCAATTACAGAAGAATTAATCACTCATTTGTCATATTTGGAGTTATATTTTCATTGCTAATACTATGACCTGTCTTTGGCACTTTTCAAAATAGTTGGCATGTGCCATAACATCTGAGTTCAGAATAGCGTCCTTTTCTTATGAACATGATTTCATTTAAAATATCTGTTCTTTCTTTTTATGAAAATGTCAAAATGATTTCTGTTTTTTAGTTACCATTCATGCTAATTTTAGTATACTTTTCAAGAAAATTGACATTTATATTAGCTTTGTTAAAATATAAAAATATTTGCCAGTTTTGAGGGATGAAAATTAAATTTCATACTATAAAAGTTTATGTAGTGGAAACAATGTAGAAATTTTCTGAATTTTCTAGTTATTAATTGATATAAGAATTATAAATTTATCCTAATTGTAAAATTTCTGTTGTTCTCAAAAAATTTTGACATATCATATTTTGTATTTAAATTCATTCATTTGAATTAAAGAATTTAACTCTCAGAAAAATCGACGTAATAGGTTAAAATATAGGATTTTGATTTTTGTTTCTGCTCAACACCCACATTTTAATATTTCGACTAACTCCATGTGATTATTCAAATAGTTTTTTAATATGAAATTTGGAACATTTTAAAGTTAGCCAATTCTTACTGTATAAAGTCTTTTTTGATAGACTGTTTATATCTTTTCTTTTTCTTTTTTTTCTTTATCTGTTTATATTCTTAAACTCAAAGTTTTGTGTTGAAAAGGTACAGATGAGCTGGGGGTGGAATTGAAAGAATATGTTTTGTTGAGTCGTCATAGGAAGAATAGCAGAGGAGACAACTCTGATGGTCTCACTGCGTGAGACGGATGAAGACGTCCTCACACCTTTCCTCTTTCTGCCCTTTGTTTTAGCCCCCTTGGCTCTAATGCAGACTAGACAGTTGTGAGAATTAGTGTCTAGTTTTAGTTTTGCCCACGTAGCACATTCTAACACCATTTAACAGCCTTTTCAGCTTACCTCACTTGTTTCCTAAAGCTTTTGGGTACAGTGGGAACAGCTTCAAGTATTTCAGTTGCTTCTTTACGGTTTTATCTTCTGTGTAACTCTTGGACAAACATGGACACCAGATGCTTGGAGTTTTGCGAAACTCCCTTTCTGTAACGATTCCATTTGCTTAAAGCCTGATAATTCCTTGCCAGCTGTGTCTCAAGAGAATAATTCAGTCAATCAGGATGGTGATTTGACTTCTTACAATTAAAATGTAGCTGATTCCAAGTTATTACACTGAAAAATAAAGTTTTAGTTTTTCTTTATTATAAAAAAATTGTTCTATGTGACAACAGAATAAAAATAAAACTGTAATTTTAATTTTTTCTTCAGAATCTGAGGTAATAAAATTTTCTTTAGATTACAGCTTTCTCATATCAGCTTTGATTGTGGCTAACACTTCTCCATTTCTATTTTAGAATATTTATTCACATTCACTAAATCAATAGAAAAAAAAGATAAGCTAATATCCTTTAATCATGTTGCACTTTGCTTAAATATGTTTGACCTGCTTTCCATATAATGTGTATTTGGTATAGATTTTGCACTTCAATCATTTCCTCAAAACAGAGCTGTATATCAGAATGGACCTTAAGATTTAATGTGTATTTTATGCCTTTAGGCATACAGAATAATTTGCTATCCCTTCTGAAGGGAGCTTTAACCTGAACAAGTATGTTATAGAATGGGGTAAAATGGTTACTTGATAAGTAATAATAAATTTATAATCTAGCATCTCCCTTAAATGCCAGTGTTCTTCACAAAATTTATATTATTATATATCAATTATTCTTTAGCGTGAATACAGTATAATCTTGTTGATACTAGAAATATAGGTTTAATCCATATAATGTAATCTTGTTGCAATATTGTATTTATTTACTTGTAATTGTGTCCCATCTCCTTTCATAAGATTTAAAATGGGACATTTTAGATAATATTAATTTTATCTTAAGTAATTGTTATTTATATTGTGCACACTTGGCTCTAATATTCAAAAGGTAATTTTCATATGTATTTTAGACAAATGAATATTGATGCCTTGTTCTCATAATGAAACTTTGTAGAGAAAACTTGTCTTTAAATTTTGACAATTATTGAAACTCATTTACTACCATCATTTCCCTCTTTAAAAAAAGAAAGAAAGAATCCTTTATGAATCTACTTTAGTTTAACCTAATAATGGACTAGGATTGAAATGAAACAAAATATACAGAGGATGACTAAAAAAAATGTAGTTATTTCCCCCATAGTTCCAAATATTGTGATATCACCAAGGGCTAATATGGTGCCTAAGAAAACATTTTGTGCATAGCCAGTAGAGTTACAGTATATATCTCCCCCCTACACCTCAGTTTTATTGAGTTATAATTGACAAATAAAAGTTCTGTATATCTAAGGTGTACAACTTGATGTTTTGATATGTGTATACATTATGAAATAATCTCCACACTCGAGCTAATTATCATATTTATCACATCATGTGGTTATCTTTTTTTGACCATGTGGTAAGAATACTTAAGATCTACTCTCTTAACAAATTTCAAACATCCAGTACAGTGTCGTCAACTATTGTCACATTGAGCATTATCTCAGGAACTTATTCATCCTGTGTATCTGAAATGTTATACCCTTTAACTAACATCTCCCTATGTCCCCCACCCCCAGCCTCTGAAGACCACCATTTTACTCTCTGCTTGTATGAATTGGCTATTTTAAATTTCACATTGTGAGACCATGCAGTATACTCTATATATTCCATATATAAAGCACTTAACATGGACACTTCATAGTTGGTTTGAATGACAAACTACTAAAGTTTTTATTTTAAAGATATGAATAATGTTAACAATATTATATATATCATTCGTCATCCTCAGATAGCTAAATGATTAATTGCTTTGTAAATAATGTAAATGTAATATAATACTTGTAAGGTTTAGGATAATTGGAGATATTTGCTACTCATCTTGAGAGAGAGAAAATAATTTACACACAATAATATTTCTAACAAATTCTTAGAAAGTACTTGATATTTTCAATCATTTTGCAGATAATTCAAGAAGTTAAAATATGTACATGTTCTCACAGTAAAAATTTATTTGCACTAAATAGTCTTACCCCTGGAATTATGTTTATATTTAATACATTTCAAACCAATTTATGAGCAATGGGTTTGTACCAGTAATATTGGAAATGGTAGAGTTAAAAAATAAAGAAAAATTAGGCCTGATATTTTTTAAAAAAATTAGAACAATTTTCATTTCAGAATTTCTAGTATCACTGATTTTGTGTGGAATATGATACCTGAGCACACTATTGTATTATTTCACTTGGATGATTACTTGATTCTAGTATTGTGTTTGCATGCATTTGTGAGTGTAAGGAAATAGCAGCAGACTTTCATAACTAAAACCTACTAGTCTAGGAAGTTTATTTATTAGTCTGCTAAGCTAGAAGTAACCGTCCATAGTTATACAGGGAGATCATAATGGCTGCCCAATTTATAATATGTTTAACCTCAAAAGGAGCAGTTTTAATTAGTATGTAAATATCTCTATGTATCTTATAAATAGTGGTTTTCTATGTTCTTTAGACCTCTGCTAAATATATTTTATAGGATTATCAAAATGCTAGTAAATTATTTGCTTATGATAATGATAAATTGAATTCTTAATTTAGTACAAAAACTATTGAAATTGTCTAATCAATAAACTTAATTATGATATGAATATTGATGCAGCACAAATACATCATTTGCTAGGAAACATGCAGTGTGTTTCACGCAGTTTAGTGGTAACTTGGGTCAGTGCTCTGACTATTAACTAACTAATGAGAATGGTAGCATCCAGCCTATCCAGTTCTGTCTCCTCGGACCTGAGAAATAAAAGTATCAAGGTCAGTAATAGGAAAAGTTCCTTCCTCTTATTGAAGTTTTTCATTGCCTTTTAAACAATATAATGATTTAAGGGCTAGTCTAAAATGTCATGATCATCATTGAAGTCAGTTTTACAAATGTAAAACATAATTTCTGTGTTCTGATACTCATTTGATCTCTTCTTCATAGGGCGAACCTGGAGAAGCGGGAAACCCAGGGCCTCCTGGGGAAGCAGGAACAGGCGTAAGTGCTGTGTGTTGTCAATGTGCTGTTTAGAAACTTCTTTTGAAACATTTTAAACATGTAACTTATCCTTAGCTATAATTCAGTTATTTGCTTTTCCTTTCCAATCCATTAAGAATAATCACAAATGCAGAGCCTTTTTGTTCAATAACTTTGCATATTCTCTGAATATTTTTATTAATATCGTAATTTCAAAAATTACATTTGCATAAGTTAGAGCATTCATACTTGAGCTGTTTATTGTATGCATTTTTTGTTGGACTGTCCGAAACGGACACAAACGAACCCTGCTACATCAAAATGAAAGCATTTATGAATTGTATTAGGATTGTATTATTCTAATTTAGATTGGCTTAAACCAGGAATGAATTTGACCCCCAGAAAACATTTGGCAACGTCTGGAGACATTCTTGGTTGCCACACTTGAAGAAATGGTAGCTGCTGGCATCTAATTAGTAGAAACTAGGGGTACTGTTAAACATCGTGCAATGCACAGAACAGTCCTCTGCAGAATTATCTGACCCAATATGCCAAAGTCGAGAAACTCTGATTTAAAGCTTATAGGATAATTATTCTTTTTCTTATGTTGCATAGGGTCCCAAAGGAGAAAGAGGAGAGAAAGGAGAAGCTGGTCCACCTGGCGCTGCTGGACCTCCTGGTGCCAAGGGACCACCAGGTGATGATGGCCCTAAGGGCAACCCGGTAAGTGAGTTTGGTCCCTTAAATGTGGCATTTATGTCAAAGCCACTTTGAAATTTTTCATAGACAGAAGTCATGAGACTCTGGCCCATAGCTGGTGAAACTGACTTTTAATTTCATATATTCCTAATCATTCTCAATCAATTTCATTTTTTTTTTTTATTTCTAGCAGAAGGGAAATCTTCTCATATGGTTTTACCATGACTCGTACCTCTTAAACTTCAGAATGTTATGACTTTAGAAAAAGATATTTTTCACTTATTTTCCTTTCTTTAAAAACATCATTCTAGGGTCCTGTTGGTTTTCCTGGAGATCCGGGTCCCCCTGGGGAAGCTGGCCCTTCAGTAAGTATCATGGAAAAATGAAAGAAATATTTTGGTGAGGCTATTCCCAGGGTCTCTATTGTTAATAATTAAAGAAAATTCTTAATTACTTAAGCGGACCCTTAAAAATAGAAAGAAAAATAAAACGTAGACTACAATAAAAACTACAACAGTAAATCCATATAGTTGGAGACTTATGTTGCATGGTAATTCTCTTCATTTGGGTTAGTTTTTTGGACTTTATTGGGTTTTACAAACTATCTGAATAGCAGCATTACTATTATTTCAAAGTTACAAGATCTTTGCTTTTATCTTAGTCTCTTCTGTAATGCAAATCCTATCTCGAACTGCACTGTATTTGTTCATGGTGGAAGGATGTACTAGCCTTGAATACTAATCACATGCTCTTCCATTCCATATATTAAGAGCATTCTATGTTTTAAATTCGATGTGGTAACAATTTCACACGCCTTTATGGAAAGAGAAATACCACAATTCTTAAAAAAAAAACTGAGAAAAATGCAAAAATGCTCTATTCGTCCATCTGTTAATAATTTCTCTCAAGGACTAAGCTAGTATACTGTACTTTTTTTCTTATATGAGTGAATTAATAGTGAGACTATCTGGGTTAATATTTTGTTGCTAATTACAGGGTCAAGACGGCGTTGGTGGTGACAAGGGCGAAGATGGAGATCCCGGCCAACCGGTAAGGAAGCACTATTTTTATTTAATCTTTTAAAAAATAATCAGAAATAATCAGCCTTTCAAAAGCATAGCTATGTCTGTACACATTTTTCTGAAAGAATTATCAGTTATATTTGAATTCCAGTTAAGTCAGACTTACATGGAATGTTTCTAACTTAATGTGATTTAAGGAATATAAGCAAAGCCTTCATAATAATAATAAAAAAGTAGTCATATCATTCTAATGATTTTGTCAGATTATATCAAATTCAGCATTTATCCATTTATGTTAAATAAAAAATTATTTTAAAATCACAAAGAAGACTGAAATGAAGAAAACCGGATTATCCATCTGTTATTAGTATGAATTACTTTAATTACTAACATAAATTAACTCAGCATTGTATTGGCATTTTTTTTTCCAATATGGTTATGACACAGCAGTGGGCTTTCACCACATGTGGTTATTTAGGGGATAATAACTTCAGTAGGAGCCAAAGACAAACCATACATAACTGTCTCTAGAGCCATACTCACTGGGTATTTTGCAGCCAAGGAGATATAGACTTATTCTGTGCAGATAAGACTTGTGAGTCATGCCCTGGCATGTTTCATACTCCTTGACGTAAAAATGCTAGTATTGCACCAGAAGAAATTTAGAGGTAATAGTGTTATGGTTTCACAAATGTAGATGACACGAGTAGAATTGTTAACCATGAGTCTATTAATTAGTATACCTACTAGATGCTTTTCAGATATAAATTAGCACTTTTTAAAATAGTAGTTTTATGTAGAAATAATTTGATTCACTTTTGTCCAACTATGAAGAAGTTTTCAATATGAATTTACCAGCTCTAACTATAGATATCTAGAGGAAGGTTAGTCTTCTGTGAAATAGGGCTGAAATTTTCCAGGAAAGATAGATGTGGGGAAATGAAGAAGGAAGATTGGTTTCAGTCTAGATTTTGAAAAATGCTGTGGCTGATAAAACAATACCTGATTGCTTAAAAGGTATTTTTCACATTTTATAGGGTCCTCCTGGTCCATCTGGTGAGGCTGGCCCACCAGGTCCTCCTGGAAAAAGAGTAAGTTTTTAAATTCTTTACTCGAAACGTCCACTCATTATTCAGTTTGTGGATAAATTCATATAATGTATGTAAGTTGTAGGTGGCACATTATAATGATGCTGAAAGATGTAAGTCCTAGAGAACAGGGTAATTTCTTAAATTTGTCAAAATGCTTCTTAAAAAAGATCACAACTGTAACTGACGGGTTTAATCTGTCACAATGAGAAGCAGTTCCCCCTCCTCTGTGCTTAGGTCTCCCCTCTGTACAGATGTCAAAGGCAGTTATAAGACTCTGCAGGTTCCCTGAGCTTCAGCTCCTGGAGCATCACAGGGAGACGGGACGCCAAAAGTCCAGCACTACCTAAAAACACTGTAAAAACCTGAATGTGGGGCCCGTAGGATGAGCTTAGGAAGCAGCAGGTAGTGTTAGATTGCTTTACACTGCCGCACTTCTCCGATTTGGACAGTGGCAGACTTAACACAGGAATATAGTAAAATATAAATAAATAGATCTTGCTCAAAATATTGGCTACAGCAGACGCTAGGGGATTTACTTTATTTTTTGTTACTAATTTATTGTTTTCATAATAAAACAATCTGTTGACCTGTTTTGCAGCACCTACATCACCATACAGTGTTCTCCTACACCTCCTTTAGTCTCGTTTCCAACCTTTCCTCCTCCCCCTCATCTTACTCCTCTTCCTCCTCCTCTTCCTCCCCCTCCTCCTCCTCCTCTTCTTATTATTATTATTACATTTTATTTTTCTGTCAGCAGCCTCAAAGCATGGTCTTGATAAAAAAAAAAAAAAATGATTCCAAAACCATTGGACTGTTAGTCTTCAAAGTAATTACAAAGTGTAACATGATTTTGAGACCCGTCATCTATTTTTGCCTGCGGTCTGAGTGCCCTTAAAGCTTTCCAGATGGATGAGTGTCTGTTCTATTATGTCAGACCTTTCAGAAGAACAATTGTATCAAATGTCTTTGAGAAATCTTTCCTGAGAAAACGTGAAATTATTTTTTCTTTTTCCCAGCCTCAAATGATGCGATGCTATTTAATGTAGTGGCTAAGAAGGCAATGAAGTCATACTACCAGGCTTTTAACCCAGCTCTGTCATTTATTTCCTGTTTTACCTTGAGCAAGTTACTTTCCTTTGTTTTTCAGAGAGGGCCTACTATGTAAGATAACTCATATACTACCTAAATAATAATATGTGTTCACATAGTAATTATTGGTGTCTTAACCCTTAGTTATGAAATACTTATTGAATATGGGCACAAAATTTAATATCTTATAGTTATAAATTATAATGCTTTTGATGCAGAGGGAATTAAACCTCCTTTAAAGTGTGTAGCTATTAGAGGAGAGATTCTATCTAAATCTAAATATATTATTATATATAGGGAGCTTATCGGTTTATTTCACTATCAAACAGCAAGTGTTATCCAGTTTAGTTTCATTTTAAAATATGTCAAATAAATTGTTTATTTACTATCTTTGAAAAATTCAACTAAGTACTATTTGATATTGGGGATGAATTCTCTTATTATGGTGATAGAGTTATGAAATGAATTAGTTTGTTTAGCTAATCAGTGGTTAATCATATGGATTACGAATTTTGAAAACAACTGAATGATTTTGAAAGTTAAAAAGAATAATTAAATAAAAATAATTTGCCAGAGAGTATGAATGAAAACATGCCAAACAAAAAGAAAAGACACTTAAGTGTAAACCAGTATATCACATGCCCCGTGTGATTAATATGTAACACAAAACTTACATACAAATTTATAACAAAACTATTTAAAAATATTTTAAAAATCTATTAAGCTATATATGAAACAGTATTTCAGTACAATAGTCGATATTGATACTATTAAATACTTTCAAAATATCCATTCATATTTACTAATTTTTAAATCTTACTAATGCAATGTACCAAAATTTCCATCTTTATTATAACAGATATTTAAAAATATTTGTGTTGAATACTTTGGGATGTGTAATTACCGATAATTATAATTTTTATTGATTAAAATGATTAACTCAAATAAAATTCTGGAATAATCTCTACTTAATTGAAGAATTGATAAAAGGTAATAGAAAAGTCTACCCATATACAAATATTTAGATTATACCCTATTCTACAATATAAGGACAGTGTTATGTAGTGGTAAGCCCATGTATTCGCATTCTTATTTACTCACAGCTGTTTGAACTTCTCTCTGCCTTTGCTGCTTAAATGAGGTATACCATAAGAACACTAGTTAATCCCTTTTTTTTAATTCCTTTCTCTCTTTAATGAGAATAAAATCAAATTAGACATTGCAGATCAATGGATAAAGGATAAACTTTTGAATAAATTGTGCTGGGGCAATTGAATATCTGTATGGAAAAAAAATGGACTTTACCTCTCCATTCACAAAATACTAATTCTAATTGAATTACAATCTTAAATGTGAGGAAAAATTTTTGAAATTTTGAAATATTTTAACAAAATTTATTGGAGAATAAATTTATGACCCCTAGTCATAAATTCTGGTCACACTGATGTGATCAGAATGGAAAAGTTTCATGCTTGAAATATATTACTATTAGAAGTTTCAGTTTATATAAAAATACTGAAAAGACATTGAAAATAAAAGATTCAAATAGGAGAAAATAATTGCAACATATAGAAAACTTGCAAAGCAAAATTTTCCAGAGTATCTAAGTATGTCCTACAAATTAAGAAAAAACAAAACAAACAAAAACAACAACAACAACAACAAAAAACGACAAATAGAAAAAAGCAGCAAAAGGCATGATAAAGTATTTGGCACAAATGCTCGAGAAACACATGTGCAGATGTGCAGAAGTCACGGAAATGTGTGTTTAAAGTTGCACTGAGATACCACCGACATCGATCCATTGACAAAAATTTAAGTCTGACACACTGAATGTTGGGAACATTTTCAAAAAAAATAAAGGCAATGAGGATTATTATATACAGTTATTGTGAGTTACTTGGAACAACTGTTTAAGGAAATTTGCTCTCTGTTACTCAGAATTTAACATGAAATTTTCCTACCAACTTGTAATTCCATCCCTAGGTACATGCCCCAGATGATATCTGACACATCTTCTCCAAAAGACATGTATAAAAAGATAAATACATTGAGATATATTCGTAAGCTAAAATATTATATGGTAATGAAAATGTATGTATTGCAGATGCTTGAATCAATATAGATGAATCTTAAATAACAGGTGTTAAGAAGAAAATATAAGTAATGTTGAGCTAGAGAAGATATATATGATTTTATTTATAAAATGTGAAAAAAAAAAACCCTTTAAAACAAGCTTAGCATTCAAACATAAGAGGTAAAATGACAAAGAAAATTAAGGCAATGATTAATCAAATTTAAGATTGTAGCTATTTCTCTGAGAGAAAGAAGGTTGTGACATGTAGGAAGTAATATATTTATATGTTGAGAGACTAAGATATTAAAATACTAAGATATTAAATTATAGAGATACTTCCTATATCATATTTTTCTTTAGCATTGTTAAAAAGTTCTATAGTGGGGTTCTCCCTTTTTGATTTTTGATGAATTATTTAAAAATAATCTCATCAAAAATTTTAGGGATGTTCCAGCCTCCCATTTTAAATAACAGTTTATACAAATATGATGAGCTATTTTTAATCCACTCTAGTAACTTTGTGGACAAAATTGGAAGACTTTGTACCCATGAATTATTAATGACATGAGAATGGTGATGACTATGCATTGCTTATAAAGTTATTTACATCCATTTTGATAGAACAGAAAAATCAACCTTAGATAAGCTCAACTCAGCAGTATTATGCAGGTTTTCCTTTTTTAAAATGTGGCATCATTAAATCTAACCTGAAAGACATTTAACACAAGTTGAATTGTGTGCTATATAGAGTTTGGATAAGCTGGCAGGGCTAATTGGCTTTCTCTGTTTTACACAATATATTTTCTTCAGAGTAAAATACATTTTTAGTGGTGTGAAAGATTGCTCTAGTGACAAGAATCTTATTATTTAAAGAGGGTTAAATATATGGTGCTGAAAGGAAATTTGACTTTGGGTGGTGAGCACACAATGCAGTATACAGATGATGTACTATAAAATTGTACCCTTGAAACCTATATAATTTTATTAACCAATGTCATCCCAATAAATTAAATAAAATTAAAAATATACTTTGCTCTGATTTAACACTAGCAATTTATGCTTGCATTCTTTTAAGTTATAACCAACAAGATTAGTTAATTTAGTCAAGAGTTCTAAACCTAAAAAAGTTGGCAGTTGAGCTGAAAAATACAAATTATTTATTAGGTCTTTCTCAGCCTATAAACTGGCACTCTTTATGGCTTACTGTCAGCCAAAGTCATCCGAACTCTGTTGCATTAGCATCAAACAGATCTGATTTCAAATTCTTGTTTTGCTACCTAGAATTATGACTTGAGTTAAGCCCATATCTCTGAGTTTCAGTTTTCTCATTTATCAATTGGGCATAATATCTAATTTTCAATACAAGATAGAAGACTAAATTAAATTAATAAAATGTATATTGAAAAACTAAATATAATATCTGGATTTGCCAGGAGCTCAAACAAGACGCTCTTATTAAGAAGTTAAATACAGGTTTCTGTCTATGGCCATGCCACCCTGAACAAGCCCGATCCAGTTCTGATCTCAGAAGCTAAGCAGAGTTGGGCCTGGTTGGTAGTTGGATGGGAGACCACCTAGGAAGACCAGATGCTGTAGGTGTAAAAAATAAAAAATAAGGGATTATAAGCTGACAAGTTTCTTACAATCTGTGAGGTCAACCAAGGGTTGCCTCGCCTAAAAAATTAAAAAAATACACAGGTTTCTAATTATGGCATCATTTATAAGTGAAATAAACATATTAACTTAAATATACAGATAAAGATAAAAACATTTTTTCTAATTTCTGAGTTATATAAATTAAAATGAAAGTTTTATTAGCAATAAATTCATAGTAACTTCACAGTAGACTTCATTTTTTATTGTTGAATTTGCTTTGCCATTAGAGTTTTTCAGTGATCAATACTGAATTAACTGTGTGACACATACAAAAGTCTGTACAATATTAATTAATTACATTTTTAAAGTACAGCATACTGTGATTCTATTGAAATTGTATTTCTTTGGTGTAAATACTGTAAAATTATGTTACATATATTGTAAAATAATTCCCTATGAGAAGTATTGCCAAAAAAAGGAACATTAAATTCACGATGATTATCACAATGATGACATGTAATTTTAATAAAGTGAATTTTCCAAACGAGCATTTAGAAATAGTTTAAGAAATAATGTGATTAAACTGAGTTAATTAAGAAGGAAATACTTGGTAACTTAAATGCAGTGTACACCTGTGAGATCACTCTCTTTATACACTGGGTGAACACAAAGCACCTGAGCCTAAAGGGATGTGGTACAGAGTAAATTTTATGAGTTAAAAGTGATGGGAAGAATTCTGTCTCCACCAGTGTTTGTGTTTAGTCAGCAGGCAACAACGTCTTTGATGCAACAGACAACTTAATATCACCTTTGTTTAAAAACAAGAACATATTCCTATGCAATAATTATAATATCTGATCTACACACTTAGGATTTGACTGAATACAGAACTGCCTTACCACTCATTTCCCGTTAGTCCATCTAGAACGTGTAATCTTAAATAAGCTTTGTATACATTTTGTGAAGTTAATATTTCTCATATGCTTAGTTTCACCACATTGGAGACACAGAAAGGGAGACCAGTAACAATTTTTTCTATCACATCTCATTGCAGAAGTAGCAATAACTAGAAATGTGTTCAAAAGTATTATCACTTTTTCTCATGACTGAATCTTACAAATAAACCTTCCTGATAGAATATTGATCAGAATGTTGCGAGTGGTGTTGATACTGAGAAACAACATTCTAATAGCTATTGAATAAGTAAGAAAATTAAGTTGTCATTTGTAGTATATGTGTATTCTGTTATGCATTTATAATTCTCGAGAGTAAATGTAAATTCCCTTCAGGCACTAGAAGATTGTACAGTATGTGTAAATAAGCCGTGAAGTTTTAACACTCAAAGTTATCATCATAGCTATATGAAACCAAGAGCTGATTCCATGCCCTTCTATTGGAAAAAAACTTCTAGAGCTGACTAAAATTATTTAAACATTATAACATGAAAATGCACATATTTAATGTAATTGTAAAGGGTTCAGTCCTATTGCCAAAACAAAGTTTACAGTAAAAAATTTTTAAATATTGTATTATTAATTGATAGACGTTGAGAAAACATATACATATCTATATATATCCACCTATACCATATAGTGTTTGTGTATGTATTCTTTCCATCCTGATGCCTCTATGCATGAGTGTGAATGGAAAGAAGGTAATCATCCTTCCCACATCTACCCACATGAAAGTTCCAGAGAGTAGGCTCTTAGGAAAGCCTTCCTTACTACCAGACTAGATCAATGCACCTCTTTTGTACAACTATTTCATTTTTGTCTATTTTACAGTGTATTGGATCTGTTCATTTTGATGTCTGTCTTCACAACTAAATTTTGTACACTCCTTAAAGTTTCACATGTATTTTTTTAATGTTCTCCATGCACAGTAAATTTCTGGCATAAATATTTGTGACATAATGGACGGATGGGCAAATTATAAAATATTGTAGAGTGTGAGTGGTGAAAAGAAGATTATATTGTGTATTTTGTATAAAGTATATTTCTCAACAGCTAGGAAAATTCTAATAGTGACTACTATGGAGAATTAGACTCGTATCAGGGTTTATGAAGAATTTTTCAATAAAAACACTCTTTACTTCATGAAAGTAAAGCAAGTAGTTCACTAGATTAAGTTCTTGCCCTTTATTTGTACAGATGTATGAGAAATGAATAAGACAAGAATTTGTCCATAGGCATTATTAGTTTCTTTTCCAAAGGAAACTTTCTATTTTCCTACAAAAAAAAATGTTATCTGTTTTCATTCTAATTTTTCTTAAAAAGTTTGTACCATCTGGAGAAAAATATAAGAAAGAAATGAAAATGGAAAAAAATAAGATGAACAAAGCAAAGCCACTTAACATAGATTTCCACTATGACAGACATCAGGCACTCATTCAGAGAGAGAAAATCATTTGGGATGGAGAAAGCCTTTTTTTTGAATCACAGTTTTATGGCTGTGTTGTAGTTTACTTGTGTTTAAATTCTCTAAGCTCTTCAAACTCAGATTTTCTTTTCTCCATTGAAGTAAAAGCAGTTATTTTTTTTATGTTGATGACTTGCTTTTCTTAAAAGCCGTATATTTATATTTATAGTATCTTCTATACTATAAAGTTCATGTAAGTACAATCTTTTGAGTTTAAGACCCTTTACCTTATGTCACTTGTTTAAGTGCAAATCTTCAGAGAATAAGGAAAAGCCCACTATTCAGTTGAATCTCATAATTTTTATTCCCCAAATCATAGTCATTATGGTTGTTTTATCCATTTGCATAGGTTAACATTTTAAACATCACACCAAAATAATTTATGACTCAACATTTTAACACTAGAAAATATTTGAAGCTTATGCCTCTATACAGAAATCTTCTTATATAGATAGAATGAAGTTAAAAATGTACACTTAAGTTTTAATTCATATATTATTGTTAACATATTGTTAACTGCCTCCTTGAGAGACTGCTTGCAGAGAATTTATACATTCTTATCTTTGGGTGGAGGCACAATGAACGCCTAATAATATATAAACTTGCAATGATGATATTGAGAAAATAATTACTAATGATATATATTCATTGACTCTTCAAAGTTAAATGAGTTCAACAGAACTCTGAGTTTGATGAAGTGCTTGATACTCACTTTAAATGCTGATTTAAAAGACCATATGAAAGACTAGCCTGTACTCACCATTAGAATTTTAATAACTCATCTGAAAGAAAGTCATCTTCTTGCCTCATCTTCTTCTCACCATCTCCATTACTCTCCCCAACCTCCTACCTCAATCTCAGTTCATGATTTTGAGCATAATTCATTGCAAAAATGGTTGCATATTACAGGATATTATACAATATCTTTTTAGCCAACTTTAAATTTTCCATTTAAAATATTTCAAACATGGAATTTATATTTTTTAGGTATTATAAACAGCATGTATGAAATAAGTAATTTGTTGACATGGTGTCTACAAGTGTTACTTTGAAAGTCTATTTTGTTTGACTTGATTCTTAGGTTGCCAGCATAGTGCAAGGTAGAGGTAAAATGCTTTAATGCACAATAATAATGTCAAATAATTTTAGTAATGAGAATAACAATAGCTAATATTTTCAGTTTTTATGTACCTGGCGCTGTTATATGCCATTTACATTTATCAACTCCTTGACTTCCCATGTTGACTCTGAGAGATAGCTGCTATTATTATTCACATTTTACAGAGAAATAAACTGAAGCACTGACAGGATGTGTGACTTGCCAAAGATCACAATGCGACATAGAGGCAGAGCCAGGATGTGAAGCCTGGCAGTCTGAGTCCAGGCTTTATGCTTTCTCATACCAGATTTTATACCTGTATTTGATACTACTACACTGGAAAGTTCCCCAAATGCTTTTAAATGTGCTATGTTATTTAAATTTAACAAGTCTATAGCAAGTAAATTTTTGCTGAGAACATTTTATGGATGAAAGAACTGAAGTTCAGAAATACTTAATTTGTTAAAAGTCACGTGGCTAATAAAAAAGAAAGTAAGGTAAAGTGGTACCTTACAAAGTTAGAAATCTATCTATCTATCTATCTATCTATCATCTATCTATCTATCATCATCTATCTATCTATCATCATCTATCTATCTATCATCTATCTACCTATCCACACATACATACATACATACACACATGCAAGGAACAATATGATGAATAGCTTTAAATATATATATATAATTAATATTTTTTCATAACAATTCATGAACCTATACAAAAGTCATATGAACACTGGAATATCCTCTTAAGCTTTTGTATGATGTGTGAAGCATGAAGAATTTTTTTCTGCTTCTGCTCTAATACTAGGTTTTAAAAAGTGATACTATTTTTATGCCACTTATGTGAATTACATAGTTCCAGAAAATGAAAATACAATATCTGTTGACTGTCAAGATTTTAAATATTGTGCTTGCTAGTCAAATATAATCCCATAAGAAGGTATAATGTATGGATGTTCTAAGATTAAGACAGGAGCAATCTTAAAACATTGTGTTTTAAACTCAATAGTTCTAGAAATAAATGCACAATTTATTAGGATCTGTTACAAATTAAACTAGAGTACTTGTAAATAAGTCCTCTGTTACATTACTTTCATATGCAATATATATTTAAAATGTTATTTTATATTTCTAGGGTCCTCCTGGAGCTGCGGGTTCAGAGGGAAGACAAGGTGAAAAAGGTGCTAAGGTAAAGTATATTTTGTAAATGTTGTGAATGAGAAGCTCATGCGTGTATCGCATATCTGTATTAATACTTTTAATGCAGTGTCTTTCCTCATTATTAATGTGTGCATATATTGCATTTTGTAACAGGGAGAAGCAGGTGCTGAGGGTCCTCCTGGAAAAACGGGCCCAGTTGGCCCTCAGGGACCTGCCGGAAAGCCCGGTCCAGAAGGCCTTCGCGGCATCCCTGGCCCTGTGGTGAGCATCGTGCTTTAAAAAAAAAAGCGGGGGGGGGGGACATTTGGAAAATAAAATTTATTTTTTTTTTAATTATGGATGAAAATGTTTATTTCAGTATTATTTTATAATTTGGTGTGGATGTTTTATGGGAATTCAGGAGATAGTACATAATAATTAAAATCTTAAAATATTTAAGTTATGTCATTTATTTAATAAGTTCATAGTGAAATTTTAACTTATAAAATCAGAATAGAAAACTGAACCCTAAAATCTCAAAGATGTAAAATTTTATACATGAATCATACATATGTATACGTGTGTGTATTTCTGTGCATATAGATGACTACGCACAAATTAAAAAGACTCAAAATTGCTTACAGTATTTGTAGATATTCTCCATGTTATGGAATCATAGGTGATATTTGCTTTCTTTCTTTATGTGTTTCCAAAATTAAAATAAAAAAAAAGAAATGCATATGCTTTCATTAATTAAAAAAAATTTGACCATATTTATTTTCCATAGGGAGAACAAGGTCTCCCCGGAGCTGCAGGCCAAGATGGGCCACCTGGTCCTCTGGTGAGTGGCATCTTTTCTGTTGTTTAAAAAGGGAGAATTCCAGGAACAAAACTGTTTATTAGTGGAATTCCTACAATTTTATCTTATAAATTGGCTTATATTTTGTACAATATTCAAGGAAGCTTATTGCTCAGACCTAAAAAGAGGAAAACAATCCTAAGTGATAGGTTATTTGGAAAATATGTCCCTTGATCAAAAGATCCTTCTTTCTTTGGATGAAAAAAAATATTTCCACTCTGAATAAAATGCCACTAATGGCCTAGCCAGTTCTTTTCCAAATGGGGACAGTTCCCCCAAACTCATGCAATTGCACTTAGTTTCCTGGCATTCGATTTAAAAGAATAACGTTGGCACAGGCATACAGCGATTCCTTCACCAAACAAATTGTTCTCTTTGTGAGTCACACAGGCTGAAAGATAACACATTAAACCCCCATTAGTGAAGAGAGGTAAAGTTATTACAGCAGCGAAGCTTCATTACTACCATACAGTCCACGTGCAAACAATATCCTTGACAAACGCGATAAAGCATTTAGTTGACCAGTGTAGTGTTCATAGATGGAGTTTGTTGTAGGAGCCAAGGCATTCCTCACTACAAAATTTGGGCAGAAAGTGAGAATCCAAGTCTCATCTTTAAAATTCTTGCTTACTAGGTGACAGATTCTATTTTATGTTTTGAACTTTATCATCTGAAAATAGTTATGTAGAATTAACCCAAATAATAAATGAAACACACACCAATATGCAAGTGTGATACATATTGGTTTAAATAGTTAAGTTCCTTCATATGGTAACTTAAATTTTACAAAAATACTGCTTATCATGAATATTTTCATTATCTCAGAGATATATACATACTCAGAAAGCCATCAAAACTGGGATTCACAATCAATTATTCAGGAACAATTTTGGCCATTCCGTATAGTAAAAATGTCACAAAAATTTCCTCTAACATACCAACTATTTCATAATTGTTATTGAGATTATTTTTTTAAACTTTCTCTGAAAAGTTAAAGATGACTTATTTTAGTAACTAGATAATAGTTATCGAATTTTGAGTGACTTCAAGCAAGAGATTATCAAATCTGCACGTGACCCCATCAGCCCAGGAGCAATGGCCCAGCTAAAACAGGTTAGCTCCATGTCTGCATCACTATTTAGGGAATATTCTCCTTAAATATGGTAAACTCCTAACTGCAGAGACAGAGCCTGGAAAAAGAAAGTACTTTGCCTTAATGTCGCCCTAAAATTTGCCAGAGACTTTTTTCTTGTTATTTCAGATTTTCCAATAAGTATTCTGACCTTTCTCCAGATGAAATAAAAAACATCACGCTGGAGATTTCCTTTGACTAACATTAAAAATAAAACCATCAGTCATACCACCTGACTCCGGCTTGCAAAAGTGTATATCTCTTAGGTAAACGTGTGTCTGCAGAGCAAGGAAGGGGCCGAACAACTCAAACCGTTTTTGGCAGAGTAAAATGAAAATCAGAATTGAGAAGCATTGGTGCCTTCTTTCTCTGGCTGCTTGTTTTAAGTACATATTGTAGCTTTTTCATAGTGTCAAACAGTTTGATTATGATATCTAATTTTAATGAAAATAGTACTTGGCCCTCATCAGGTGGGATGAGTAGAGAAATCATCTTCAGGATGTCTTTTATGGCAATTTAATGATCTTTCGAACTCAACTAAGAGAGATTTATTTTAGTAGGCAATTAATTTTTGATCACAGCGAGAACTAGTATATCATGCTTACTGGTTAAAGTTATTGACTCTCAAGCCACCCTCCCTCGTTTAAAAAACAAGCACTAACACTAGCTTCCTGGATGACTTTGGGACATTTATTCAACTTATTCAATTTTGTTAAGCTTTAGGTTTCTCGTCTGTAAAATGAGAAGATTAATAGCATCTATTATGGGATGTTATGAAGTTTAAATGAATTTATTTTTTTTTAAAGACAAGATTAGCATGTGTTTTAGTTTTAAGCTTTTATTTTACTTTGTTTTATATTCTTTCATTTTAAAAATCTACTTGTTCCAATATTCAACTTTGGACAAGTTTACATTAGTATCATACATTTCTTTTTTTCACGTACTGGTAAATAATCTGATAGATTTATTTTTCAAACCATAAATGCCTGAATAAATGGTAGGATGGGTTACTGCATTGCAGTTTGATTTTTTTAATGCTATATTTAAACTATCTGTAAACAAAGTTGATCTATGTAGCATTCCGTAATGATTAAGCAGGTTTAAACGACAAAGCATTTGCTTTGCACCAAATTAAATATTATTTCTCAGTATTACATTCTGAATAAAGTATAGGATCAGCAGTTTATTTAAACTTTAATGCATTACAGTTTTGAGATTTATATCAAAGCAAATATTCTGTAAAGCCAAATACGGCAGGGGAAAATATTCGATTGTGTATTCTAGACACTTAAGAATGTATTATCCCTGTTTTCTTTTTCACTTTATTACTTATGAATTATGTATTTCCCTAGAGTTTTTCAATTTACAGTATCCTAAAGGGGGAATAAAAAATATGTGTACTTGGAATAACATTTTTAAATGCAGAGTTAATATTTTTGATATGTTCTAGATTCATAGGGGTTTTTCATAGCTGCTATTAATATCATAACTTTACCAATTTCTGTTTCCAGCTGATGAAAATGATAAGAACCTGATTTTGCTTGGCAAATTCCTTAGATATAGTTTGTAATTTCATAAGAGATTAGTAGCTTAGAGGAATTAATAATCATTTCCTCTAACTCCTTCATGAATAACATTTATAGAAACGATTTCAAATTCATTAGAAACACAAATAATGTCTAGTATATTTCTCATTAAGCCTGAGCAATTAGAATTCCTAGTATTCCTTCTTTTTTTTTTTTTGCCATTTTAGTGCCTACTATTAGAATATGATGAGAAAGCTGATTAATAACCGTCTGTAGCTTATCAAAAATGAATAATAATTAACATTTACATTATACTTCACTGTTTATGGCAATGCTCTTTGTAGCCTTTTTTTCTTTCATTATCACAATACTATGACACATTATTATTAGAATGCTTTTATAAATAAAGCTCAGAGATAATAATAGATCTATGATTACCCAACTAATGAGTGGGAGACTCCAGACTGAATGAAGTAGTGATTAAAGTATTGATGCCCAGTAAGCAGCATCCTTATCAGTTTACTCACTTACAGCCAAATTTCTATAAAGTATGTAACATTTTTGAAAGACTTTGAGTATAAAATGAGAAGCGAAGAAAGAAAACAATCTGGCCTCTTTAAATTGCTTTGTATTTTTTTTTTTTGTAACTGACATAGGTCAGTTTTAACCAGTATTCTTAAATGATTCTGCTAGTGGTACAAGTATATAGTTCTTTCATGCAATTACATTTTTATTAGAACTACTTTTTAATGCTTTTTACTCTGTTCTAACATAAAGTCTTTGGCATCTATCCTGATGGTGACATGACCTCTAGAAATTATTTGATTGTTTCCATTATTCACTTATATTCTTCCTTTTAAAATATGCTATGGGACAATATTATTTTCCTAACTGATGATTCATCAGGCCTATCAGATGAGCTCAGAAAAAAAGTAGACGCAAAATATATTCTCATAATTTTAAAATGATTAAAATAGTATGACTAAATAGGTATTGTTTTTATTTTAAAATAAATGAGATCCTTTATGCTGTTCTGATTTTGCATGTTGATTTAACTGGATTTAGGACCTAACTCTGCAGAGCCAAGTTTCTCAAACCTCAATAAGTATCAAACCTATGAAACAGATGGCTAATGTCTCACTCCAGAATTTCAGATCCAGTTGTTCTGGATGAGGCCTAAGAATTTGCTTTACTAATAAATTCACAGATAATGCTTATGCTGCTGGTGTGAAGACCACACTTTGAGATCCACTAGACAGGGTATTAGTAAATTAGATGAAAGTCTAGAGTTAAAACCCAGCCTTAGAATATACCTGAAAGTAAACTTGGTAATTTCATTTCCTTTTTGTCTGTCAGAAATTTAAGAAAGTATATGACTATTTTTATACTAAAGAGAATCTAAACTGATGAATATAAATTCATATCTGAGGATTAATAATTTTCTCCTTTTTAGAAGAACACTACTAGGTGTGTTCACATTTAAAATTGTACATACTTTCTATGAAAATAATTTTTACCTGTTGTTAATAGAAAGATGTAGGAATATTGTCCACTTTTATATCAATACTTAGAGAATTTCAAATTTGTTCATGAATTGAAATAAATGTAAATATATCTAACAATAGTCCTAGATACAATGGTGACACAGGACTAACTTATACTAACACCATTCTTACTTCTCCCTGATGTTCAAGAATTCATTTTGAGGAACAGACTTGAAAATGGAATGAAAAGGGCTCATCCACTCAATCTCACAGTAATCCCATGAAATAGAAATTATAATGTCCCCTGTTTACAGATGAGAAAAGAGAAGTTCTTTGGGTTAGCTAATTTAAATTGCTAATAAGAGAGACTGGCTTCTATTTCAAGTTTATCCTATTCTGAACTTATACTTTTCATATTACATCATGTTTCTCAACACTCTAAATTCACAAAAATGATGGGTTGGGACTTAATGTAGTCTTTTATACTGAAGACTCAAAGTATCTAGATAGATGGGGAAAATATTGCTCATAGTAGCTATACTAGCTATGTAGAAGATATGATAGCGAAGACTCATGATTACATAGCTTGGTAAAAGTTAAAACAATTCCTTCCTAAGTGACATATTAAAAATTATCGAAATTATAATTCAAATAATTCAACACCATTTAAAGAACTCAAACTCATTGCGAAACGATATGAATATTTTGTCTTTGTTTGTTGATGCCTCACTTGCTATAGGCAATAGTGACCTTTATTTTGTAGCATTATCTTGGCCCTGTTCCATCAACCATATACTTACAAACCATCTTTTAGTGTTGGTTACACTTCATCTGACAGAATCTGTTACCTGCATAGTTTCACTTGTAATTTCAGAAGAAGTATCTTATTTTGCGTTGCCTTCAATTTGGTATAAACAGATTTTAATATAAAAATGTTTGTTAGAAAATCATCAACATGAATATTTCCATGGACAGGGGTCAAGACTAGGAAAGTCATGCCGCAGTTTTCATAAAAATATAATTTAGCTTAAATGAATAAATGTCTTACTCTCGGACTATAAAAAAAGTTAAATTATTAAAATAGTGATAGGATTATATGAAAAAAGTAAATTGCCTCATTAAATTTACAAATCTTTTAGATCAGAGATTTAGCTTAGGAATTACAGCTAAAAATACTATCCTGGAAGTTTGCTTAGGAGAAATGGTTATCAAAGTTCCGTCAACTATCAGAAGTATATTGACTTTTTTTTAATGTTACTGGAAATATCATAACCTTTGAATTTGAGTTTAGCACTAAAATATGTGATTGAGTGGATATATAATTTGGTAACCCTTTCTTCTAAAATTAGTGCAATTAAAAATTGATCCTTTCTTTTCAACTGAAAAATCTTATAGACAATATTCTATCTCTGACTTTAATCAAAATTGTCATTATTATATTTTATTATTATGGTTAAATATTAAACCACGGAATTTTAAATGCACAAAATTATTTAGAATCCTGAAACATAAACACTGACCGCCGTTATTTTTTAACTTTATTGTTACCAAAATCAAACTTGCCTTGTGTATAGTAATATGATTCTGTAATTCATACCTATGTTTTTTATGTTTATTATTTCTCACCATTTAGGGACCTCCTGGATTACCAGGTCTCAAGGGTGACCCCGGCTCCAAGGGTGAGAAGGTGAGGAAAAAATGATTGTGTTATTACAATTTTGATATTTTAATAGCAGAGGCAATAATTTTGCAGATTAAGATCACTTGGAAGGAAATTTCAAAGAAAATCTTCACTGTTTTAACCGAGGAAAAGCTGTCAATCCTTAGCTTCCCAGATAAATTTAGAGAAGAGCAAATATATAAAATAATAGTAAAAATGTACCAGAGTCATAATTTCTCAATGTCTCCCATAGGAACTTTATGGAGACAGCATATGTCTACACTATAATTACTATTCAGAAAATAAACAGAGGGAATGACAAAAATGCCTATTTTTTATAAAAAGTGTTTTTAAACATGAAAATAAAAAAATTAAACTAGATTATCTTTCAAATAGTAATTTGATTTCCCACAACGTATGCCGAGTTGCATCAAATGATTAAAGAAAATAAGCCTGTTTAGAATGGCATTAATATTTTTTGGATTATTTTTAAGCTTCCAAATGTCTTTTAAAACTGCAGGGTCTCTGAAGGATAGAAATTATTTCATATAAAATAGGGTGCTTATTAAAACAATGAATTTTTAGTTGTTTATTTCACTAATATTAGAAATGGTCATTACTGGTCTTTTAGTTGAGGGAAATCCCTTTAAATAAATGAAACACTGAAGATGATATTTTTAGAAATCATTTATTTCATAATATTCCCAACCTTTAGTAAAGGTCTTACTTAATGTAAGCAATAAATGATCCTGTTAGATCAGGGGTCCCCGACCCTTAGGGCCATGGACCGGTACTGGTCTGCAGCCTGTTGAGAACCAGGCTGCACAGCAGGAGGTGGGAGATGGAGGGAGCGAAGCTTCATCTGTATTTGCAGCTGCTCCCCAGCACTAGCATCACTGCCTCAGCTCCACCTCAGATCATCAGGCATTAGGTTCTCATAGGAGCACCGCTCCTTATTGTCAGAAAGGTTGGGGAACGCTGTTTAGCTGTTGAGAAAGAGGTTCTTAATCCTATATTCTATTCACAAAGGTTAAAGATTTTATCTAAATTTTTTACTTTTATGTTTTATAAACTTAATATGCAATTATTTTTGACAATAATTTAATATATCATTGAAATTTACATATTGTTAAATTTTTTCTCTCTGCCTCCCAAAGGGACATCCAGGTTTAATAGGCCTGATTGGTCCTCCAGGAGAACAAGGTGAGAAGGGCGACCGAGGACTCCCTGGAACTCAAGGAACTCCAGGAGCAAAGGGCGACGGGGTGAGGAAAGATATATTTTCCTACTCCTTCCCAACTATACACACACAGATATGTGCACACACTTCTTTAAATTTCACCAAGAAAGTGATTTAGAGTGTCTTTATTCTAATCTCCTTAAGTCAATGGTGCTTTCAAAAAGAAATTTATATAACGTGAGACTAAATAAAAATATAACTTGAGTTAGAATCAAAAAAAAAATCACAGTTCAGTAGTTAATTACACAAACATTTATTGAATTTCTAACAATACAAATCTTTATGCTGAAGGCTGCAGGAATATAAATATATAGAGATATTGAAGCAAAATGGAAAAAAATTGTCTTAGGTTATTCTCAGGTATTTTTGCATTCTCTAAATTTGCAATGTGTGTTGTTATTAAAAAACATGAAAATGGCACCACTGAGGAAGCCTCTTTAATATGAACGATTCTCTCCGTAGGGAATTCCAGGTCCTGCTGGTCCCATTGGTCCACCTGGTCCTCCAGGCTTACCGGTACGTACTGGAAAAAAATTATTCTACAAAATAAGCTTACAAATATACCAAAGAGACACGAATTCTCCATATTTTAATCTTCGATTTGATTTGTATTTTCTAGGGTCCTCAAGGTCCAAAAGGCACCAAAGGCTCTGCTGTAAGTACCTTTCCCGTTGACTTTTTGATTTTTCAGGGAAGTCTCCTCAGATGCCTTGTTCTCTGTTTATCTTCTTCCTTTTTCTTTTTAACAGGGACCTGCTGGCCAGAAGGGTGACAGTGGTCTTCCAGGGCCTCCTGGGC
The DNA here is from genome assembly GCA_028627145.1 of Eidolon dupreanum. Lineage (NCBI taxonomy): Eukaryota > Metazoa > Chordata > Mammalia > Chiroptera > Pteropodidae > Eidolon > Eidolon dupreanum. The sequence goes on along the minus strand of CM053517.1, from coordinate 28,414,160 downwards.
CTCCGGTAGGTATACGGCATCAGGGGCGATGTCTTGGCAGTTGGCAGCCTGAGACTGCCAGTGAGTTCTCTGAAGTCATAAGAAAGATGAAAAGGTGCATTCTGTCAAAGTGCTGATTTTCCAGGAAATAGCAACTACATTAACTAAGTTCTCAGGTCTACATGCCGAGACTTGTCTTTTAATTGGTTTCATTCTTTGAATATAATGATACCTTAATTATATCTTGTTTCTATTAGTTTTTGAAGAAACTATATTTTGTATGTCACATTTTCCTGAAAGCAACTGATTGTATGCCACAAAGCTACATTTTTATCTGACACTAGGAATGAAGAAAAAAGTTCAGAGGCTTGGCATTTTATAACTGCTGCATTTAATGATAATAATAAAAGTAATAATAGCTAGCACTACTAATAATGACATTTTCCAGGCTTCACACATCTATTAAATGATAAATCCATGTGGAAAAACTTTAGTCTTCTGTCCTGAACTTGTTTCTAAACTATGTGTGTGTTACTGTGCCGGGGCTGCCATAACAAAGTGCCACAAACTAGGTGGCTTAAACGACAGAAGTTTATTGGCTAACAGTTCTAGAGGCCAAAAGTCACAGCCTTGATTCCTTCTGAGGGCTGTGGGAGGAAGATCTCATTAGATAACACGAGAACCTTAAAATGATATCATAATCTTTAGAGACCAAAATCTAGTTGTGACGATAAGGCATGTATATGAGAACTAATTAATACATAAGAAAGCAATGCATTTACCATATGCCCACACAAATCCATACTACATTTCTTGTATGGAAAAAGGTTCAGAAATCATCTGATTTGTATGCTTACCTCGATATATCCGCTAGACTTTTTAAGAGAACTTACAAATTTTATAATATAGATTATATATAGTAACAATTACATAAAATAGTGAAAATAGAGAAAACATTGAAAAGCTGTAATGATAGTTTATGACATAACTGGTAATAAGATACACAGAATATTTACCTCAGGAAACAATCACATGCACATCATCTCTTTTACAGGGTCCACCTGGTGAAGTCATTCAGCCTTTACCAATATTGTCACCCAAAAAAACAAGAAGACATACTGAAAGTATGCAGGCAGATGCAGGTGATAATATTCTTGATTACTCAGATGGAATGGAGGAAATATTTGGTTCCCTCAATTCCCTGAAACAAGACATCGAGCATATGAAATTTCCAATGGGTACTCAGACCAACCCTGCCAGAACTTGCAAAGATCTGCAACTCAGCCATCCTGACTTCCCAGATGGTATGTTAATAATACAAGGCAAAGCAAATGTACTGAGTGAGCCGCTAAGTTACTGAGGTGCATTGTCAGCTCATTACTTCTAGTTAAATGTTTAATATAGTCTCCAAATAAAACTAAAGCAAATGATTAGTAATTCCAATCTTGTAGATAAAAAACATCATTTACACAGCAAATACAAGGTCTGCTTTGAGAAATCTATGTCTGTTAAATAAAGTTCCATTAAATATGACAAGATCATTTTTGGATGATTAGAGATAACAAAAATGCATTTTGCCTTGTAATAACTATCATAGAATGGGTGTTATGTGTGCACACATGTGTGTATTACTATATGATTATATTATATATCTAAACTTACTTTACATTAAAGGCAGTAAAATTAACAAGATCAAATACCATAACTGAATCATATTTGACCTGTCAATTTAGCAATGATTTGGTGAATAGAATATTTAAGAATTGGGATAGCTTGGAATAAAAACTTATTTCGTTGATCCACAGATAACCAGGACGACTGTGAACAATTTATTTGTAATAATAATTGGGATAATTTATCGTACTTACTATTTGACAAAACCTTTACATACCCATTCAAAGGAAACAGTTTCAGGTATCCTAAATTAGCTGACTAAATTTACACATTGACCAAACTAACGAGAAGAGATAGACCTTTATCTAATTTTAAATCTCTCGCTTTATGTGGAAATACCTTGCCATTCTTTTTACTCTCAGGACAATACTATTTTTTTTTACTATCGATCATATAATTAACGTTATAACTGAGGCTGAAAAATCTTAGTACAGATAGAAAGTTTTAATGTGATTCAGAAACTGCTCTTAGCATGATGGAAGAATGTCATGAAATCCTGCTAATTTAATGAAGCCCGTTAAAGTGAAAACACAGGTAGTTATTAATGGTTCTCCACACCCTGATAATGCAGGTCTTCATATTTATAATATGTTTATTTGAGGATATGTTTAGTTCAATGTTACATCAGTGATTTACTTCTGATCTAACTGAAGTAATCATATACATTTGAAAATCAAATGAAAAAGATGACAGCATGACAATATATGGTTGATTAGAATCTGAGCAGTCAAGAAAAATTTTTGTAAATTCTGGGAATGGAAAGCTCACTGTGAACTATAATTCCTTGTGATGTCCATATAATAACTACTTCATTAATTCTTTAATGTGTTTATTATTATTATATTTATGTATTTATTTAGCAGTGTCGGGCACTGTTATTCATGCAGAGATTCACAGAGAAGCAGAAAGAACAATGCCCATGAGCTAATATTATCTAATGATGGAGCTGGGAAAACTCTAAGTATTAATAATAGCATATTATGACAGATACTATGAAAAAAAATGGGTATTTAGATAACTAAAAGACGAATCCACTTTGGATGAATAGAATGTTAATATTTGAGGAGGTGACATTAAGCCAAAACCTTAAAGAGATAGCCAGTCATACAAAGGACCTAAGGGGTATTGCCAGTGGAGGATATGGGAGATTTGAAAGACTTTGAAGAAGACAAGATCTTGGTGTCTTCAAGAACCTGAAAGAAGGTCTCTATGGCTGAACAGTAGTGGGCAAAGTAGAAAATGACTTGAAGTAATTTGGAAGGAAACAAGATAAAATCAAAGGTGACTGGTTAAGAAGCTTTGGACTAAAGTAGGCAAGAAATTTTGGTGGCCTGATTTAGGGATGTAACAGTAAAAAAAGAGATGAATAAGTTAGATATTAATTGAATATAGTATCTATAATATACTGAATTTATTGAATAAAGGTATCTTAGCAATTAAGCTGTTAATGTTATTTGAAAAAAATACTTAATGGCAATGTTAACTGAATAAAATAAAAATAATGCTTAACACGTAATTCAGGATTATATATTCCTAAAATCCATAAAAATATCAAAGATTAAGAATGGTTATTCTAGTTGTTAAAATCTTAGATTCTTTTTATTTCTTATATTATTTTCCTGAGTTCACTTACTACAAGAAGTTTCTGCTATAAAGTAATGTAAAGTATGATCCTTGTGGCTAAGTAGATACTACCACCTCTATTGTTACAAATCTCTTCTATTGTTATTATTCTCAGATGACTTAAGCAGCAAATAATACATGTGGAACGTAGTATATCTGATTCTAATGTACATGCAGTTCATTACACATAAATAAGTAGAATGTTAATATTTGAGGAGGTGACATTGAAAATGAACCCTAAAAGTAATAAGTACGCTAAAGACAAAAATCAGTGTTCTAGGCAGAGTGTCTGGAACATTTGCATGGCTTTGAGGTGGACAAGACAAAGGGTCACTTCGACTATTCAAACATATACTCCAAGATGACCAAAAGCAGGAAAGAAATTTCTGTGGAAAACAACCTATGAATATTTATTTTATTTTATTTCTCTTTTTAATACAATTTGATATATAATGCATTCGATTTTTGATATAAATGCTTTTTGTCTATGACATATTTTTTTTCCTGCTTCTAGGTGAATATTGGATTGATCCGAACCAAGGTTGCTCAGGAGATTCCTTCAAAGTTTACTGTAATTTCACGTCTGGTGGTGAGACATGCATTTATCCAGACAAAAAATCTGAGGGAGTAAGTACCAATCTGTTTGGTGGTGACTGTTGACAGTTCCTGCCATGTTTTTGCAATATTGAACTAAACAGGAAAATTATACTGTCATATTTTCATTTATCTGCTTTTCTTACAAGGTAATTAGAGTATTTCATTTGCATAAACATGAATAAGGCACCAAAGTGATGTACAGAGTTAACAAATACTTCTCTTCTTTATTTTTTGCCCAGATGTATTCTTTTTGCACCTGCTTGCTCTCTAAAATTCTATGACTTTCCATGACACAGCACAGCTGATTCTCAAATTTTAGTGCGTGTATAATATTCTTCATTTCAATTACCACATGATAGAACTCACAGCTGTATATTATGCTGAAAATATACAATTTTATAAAGAATTAATTTTTTACATAAGGATATTCTAAAGAAGTACACTTGTGTACTTTTTAAATGTTTTAAATGTTTCGTCTCTTCAAACACATTTCTTGATTTTCACCTAGCTGTTTCAATATGTTTGAGTTCTACCTTTAAAGCTGAAGGCAAATTATTAACATAAAGAAAGATTTTTCACTAGCATGATTATATTCTTCAAACATTGCATAGACGGAAAATTTTGCTTTTATTTGTATTCCTTAAATAAATCATATTCTTTTTAACAAATAATGTGAGCATACAGAGACACAAGTAGCTTTATGTGTGGCTAATCTCTTTAAGGAGAGAAATTAAGTTTGTTAAGTAAAGGGTGGGGAGTAGGGGTGGAGACAAAGAACCTTCCAGCCACATTTGGCCTGTGGCAAAGCACAATAAAATGCCTCTAGCCCCCAGAGACAAGTGGAGAAATGGAAAATGCCTCTTACAATGATTACACAAATTCCCTATAGTGAGGCCTTATGTACCCTTATATTTTGTTGACCTTTGCAAAGCAAAACAATAAATGAAGATCTGTAAAGGCTTTTAAACATTCTTCCCAGCAGGGAATGATTAGCCTTGCTTTCTGCCAGTGACTTTTCCGTAGCATCCTGCCCTTAGTTGAAGCTGGATACTTTCAGGATGCCTCCCTTGGCTGATAGTACTGGCCTCGATGGCTGATGCCAGCTGGTGTTGTAAGGGTTTTGTTTCAAGGGGTTACCTAAGAGTCCCACCACCAATTTCCCCTGCAGCCCTTAGTAGGCCTTTGCCAGATTATTTCTCCCACTCTTTTTTTTTTTTTTTTGAGCAATTAAAGAAAACAGGAAGGAAATGACTCAGTCTTCACTAAATGGGAAATCACAGTATCCATCTCCAATTATGCTCTTTATCTCATTTTGTGTAATTCAGGGTAGACCATTTGAAAAGCTTTTTAGCATCTTAGTTTTACTGAAAATTACTGAGATATACATAAACAGTACTGTTCATAATTTTTACCTACTTTTTAATTTTTCTGCTCCTTTGTAACAGGTAAGAATTTCATCATGGCCAAAAGAGAAACCAGGAAGCTGGTTTAGCGAATTTAAGAGAGGAAAACTGGTATGTTATTACCTCAACATGAAATGGTTTATCTTGAGCTTCATAAATAAAGCACAAATTATTTATCTCTAGATTCTGACTATGAAAGTCAAATTATACTAAGCAGGATTCCATATGTTCTTTACTTTGCTCTACCTATATCTCTTAGACCAGTGTGGTATTTTAAAGAAGTTTAAAATTTCTGTATCAAAATAAATGGAAATATACTAAATTTACTAAAGTAATATGATCAAATAAAGTATGTTTCTCATTAAGTACCTGAGATAGACATCATAAAAATGGATTATGTTAGAAAACTCAGTTATAGAGAATACAATATCTATTTAGTATCTCTGATTCCAACTATTTTATTTTCTTTCTGCTTGAAACCTAATTTATTCTGTTTTCTATTTTGATAAGAACTTTTGGAATGTGATTTTTTTTCTTGATTGTTACATTTGAAATTAAAATAAACTGACTTGACCCTCTATTTGTATTATAGCACAAGTTTACATAGATATTTTCATATAATTTTCAGTTCACTGTTAATTTTCTAGAGAGATTTTAAGATTAGATGCCAAAACTAAATTTGTATTTAAAAGCTGTTTAAATATATATATGTGTGTTTAAAATATTAATTGGAATATATTCAAATTAAAGTTTCTCACTTATTCAGATAAATATTCAATTAATATTTTTAAAAAGCTATTATTTTCCATTGATAATAATTATATAATTATCATTCTATGTAAATATACACATTAACTTTTAGTGTTCTCCAATTGACATAATTCTCTAATTCAGTCTTCAAGTTACATATTAAATGTCCATGTTACATTTTTATCTGTAATGAGTTAAAAATACATACACAGAACTGTTTGTGTGGTTTTATTTTTTATTGTTTTGTTTTGCTTTCCTTAGAGTGCATTTCCCAAATAGCTTTTTCTCCTCTCCAGCCTCACAAGGATTTTCATCATCTGACAGTTAATCAGTAAAGATTAAGTAAAATCAACAATAAGGAGCAAAGTCATAGATAACTGCCTTTCTATTGACTTAATCTATAATCTAGATGAACTTCTTAATGTTTTAAAAATCTAAATTTATATGTTTCAGCTGACCCCAGATATGTCAATTATACCTCACAAAACAATTCATGAACTTGATTTTAAAAAGACGGTTTTTAATAATTTGCAGTTGAGACTATTTTCCTGCTCTAAATACAAAGTAAATGTTCCCTGACTCAACACATATGCACTTGCATCGTCTTAGGCATTATGCTTGGTGCCGAAGGTAAAATGATGAATAAGTATGTCATCTAAGAATGGACAGACAGGCAGGTCTATGCTGAAAACCAGAAGACCAAAATTCCTCAGAAGACTATGGCCCCAAAATGAAAAATGCAGGAAACTGTTTAAATATTTGGATCAAGTAGATATACTATGAAGTGTTTAAGCACTAAGTGAAATAAAACAATATGAAAATAGTTAACTTTTGCATTGCACTGAGATTCCTGTTTTCACTGTTTCACTATTTTATCACTCTATTATTCAAAAAGACACACACATATAATGAAAGATTTCCGGGAAATCAAAACTTTTTTTTTTTGTAATTTTTACTGATTAGGAAACTGAAGATTAGAAATACAGTGATGTTTTCAAAGATAAGTAATGCTTACATTCACCCAGGCTTGGATATAATCCTGATTTCATAAAATTCTGTTCTGGGTCTTCTGACGCTCAATGTACACTTTCTTCCATTAAATAAAAATAGATCTGTTGATTCATCCACATGCTTCTAGAATCAGTTTACTGTTGACAGTGATTTTATTATTTTATAACATAAAAGAGGAGAAGAGTTTTTATGTGTCTTTTTATTCTTTTATTCTCAGCTTTCATATTTAGATGTTGAAGGCAATTCCATTAATATGGTCCAAATGACATTCCTGAAACTGCTGACTGCCTCTGCTCGGCAAAATTTCACCTATCACTGTCATCAGTCAGCAGCCTGGTATGATATGTCATCAGGGAGCTATGACAAAGCACTTCGGTTCCTGGGATCAAATGATGAGGAGATGTCCTATGACAACAACCCTTACATCAAAGCACTCTATGATGGCTGCGAGGTGAGGATAATTTCTACTTGCCTTATTTCACAAAGGAGAGAGGCAGCACATAACCATCAGTTTGGCCCTAAGTCATATTTCTTTTATGAAATGGATGTCAGTTAAAATTTGATGCTTAACACTGACATATTAAAACACAGTATATTGGAAACCACTAATATTCACACACATACACACACACACACAGAGGAATTCTGAAACATACATATAGACACATTTTTAAAGCTATAACATAAGGTAATCTTGGATCATGTGTTATTTTTGTGGAATTATTCTTGATATTTGAATACTATCACAGCTAGTTATTCTTGAAATTTAAAAAAAAACTTATTTTTTTTTATTTCATTTCCCTCCTTAATCCATGATTCTAGAATGACAGATAAAGGAATTATCATTATACTATTTATACCATAGATAAGAGATTTGTTGATTAGTACTATGTGAAACAATTTAGATAATCTATTATCATTTTTGTTCTTTTTATCCTCTGGAACTGTCTTTTTCACACATATGAGAATTCTATGCAAGGAAATGACTCATAGGGCACCCTAAAAAGCTCATTGTTTTAGCTGATGAATGAAGAGAAGTCACAATTACAAATAAACAGGCCTGTGCCTTCAACAAAGTGAATAGAAGACACACAGAGCAAAGAATAGAAAATAAAGCAAATAAAAAGAAGCAAGTATTTTGGATTTCCCAAAAGGAATGTATTGATAATTATTTACAAAATTAATATATATGAACAGAAATGCTTTGACTTTTGACCTCTTACATTATAATTCCTATATTGTATTCAATTTTTAAAGAAAATTTGGCTATTGATGTCTTAATTATGATTATAATGATAAGGTTATATTATTTATGCAGGTGTGTGACCCAATACCAACATCCATTTTCATATTTAATGATATTTATCAATTCAATAAGATTCTCTTCAGTTATGCAATATATCAGAGTATTATAGTTGGGTAATTACAGCTAATTATTAAATGAAGTTGTCAACATTCAAAATTTAAAGCTACATGTGACATCAGCGATAACAAGAGTTAACTACTATATCGATAATGGCACATTTGTTTTACTGCTATTTTTTCTTACCTTCTTATCACCATTGAGAGACTTAAAAAATAACAAACGTGTTAAAAATATAAAATGATTGCATAACATTTTTATTTCTGCTTAACTTTACAGTCCAGAAAAGGCTATGAAAAGACTGTGATTGAAATCAATACACCAAAAATTGATCAAGTACCTATCGTTGATGTAATGATTAATGACTTTGGTGATCAGAATCAGAAGTTTGGATTTGAAGTTGGTCCTGTTTGTTTTCTTGGCTAAGATTAGGACAAAGAACATATGAAATCGACAGAAAATATACTTTGGTGCCACCAACCCATTTTATGCCACATGCAAGTTTTGAATAAGGATGGTACAGAAAACAACTTGTTACATATGTATGTACCAGTTAGGAAATACTGATGCCCTTGTGGGGGCAGAATCACATGAGAAAAGATTTGAAAATGATTAAAAGAAAAAAAAAAAGAGAGAGTGTGGCTGAGATGGAAACAGGCCTTATTCTTGATTCCCAATTTTCATCTCTCCTTTTCCTATTTGGATTTCTTTGGTGCTGTAGGGAAAAAAAAGAGAAAAATATATATTCATAAAAGATATGGTGCTCATTTCCATCCATGAAGGATGTGCTAAAACAGTGTGTTTAATAAATTGTAATTATTATATGTACAGTTCTATACTGTTATCTATGTGTCCGTTTCCAAAACTTGCACGTGCCTTTGAATTCCATCTGACTATAATTTTATGACAATTGCAGAACTATGATGGCAATAAATATATGTATTATGAAAAAATAAAGTTGTAATTTCTGATGACTCTAATTCCCTTTCTTTGATTAATAATAAAATGCCTTTGTATATATTGATGTTGAAGAGTTCAATTATTCGATGTCACAAACAAATTTCTCAGAGGGCAAAAACCTGGAAGATTTTTGGAAGCACACTCCGATCAACTCTTCTCTGCCGAGAGTAACTTTGATGAATTTCAGCCAAAAATATGCATCTTTGATGCTTTCTTCAGTGCTATACCTCAACCTTTTTCTTTTCAGAGTCCAGGATTTCACAGGATGCTTGTATATATGGAAAATAAGCAAGTTAATATTTTTGGACAGGAAAATGTGTACGAAAAGCTATTTTAACAAATGGATGCCTCCATCAAGCAAACAGACAGATGTACAATTTTTTTACTACCTTAACTCATCTCTTTGTTTTCAGTGTGCTTCAATCATGCAGGTTAATATTAAAAGTTGGAAACTAAGCAATTATTTATAAATATGTTCAATGTTATACTTTTTAATCAATTCCTTGAATTTGATTCTAAGTTGCATATTACAAGTCTCCAAAATTTATTTTACCTGCAACTGCCCAACAGATATTATTTCTTTTCTTTCAGGATAATATCATACATTATTTGACCTAATTGCTAAATAACGTATGGGTGGAATGTTACTAACAGAGCTTGTTTTAAAATTATACTTATTAAAAGCAATCATAACTTTTTTTTCCCCCACTAAGGTATTTCCTTTCAGGTAGTTTGAAATAGCAGTAAAATTTAAAAATTACAAATTGAACTCTGTATCTATTTTAAGTAATATATGTAAGACTTGAAAATAAATGTTTTATTTCTTATATGAAGTGTTAAATTAATTGATACCAGATTTCACTGGAACATTTTCAACTGATAATTTATCACAAAAGAGCATACCTGTAATATTGAAATTAAAACGTGAACATTTGTCATTCAGAAATTCTTTTATTTTTGAAATCAAGTTTGTAAATGTCCTTTCAAGAAGGGAGATATGAATCGTATAAATAAACTAAAATCTTGTCTACCTGGATTGGTCATTCTCTTTCTTAAATAGGGTTCAAATTACTCTACTGCAGAAAAGACTTTCAATTCTGTTTCTTGACCATCCAGATTAGAATAGTTTTACATTTTTGAAAAGGAATATTATCCTCCTAAGATGCTTAAATTCTCCACATGTCTAAAATCACCACATGTTAATACGCTATTTACAAAATAAAAATAGGTTATATTTAAAGTTTCAAAAAGATATTTTTCATAATTAAACATTTTACAAACTCTAAAACATATGTTCAGAATTTCAACATTATAAGTATTTCCAGAATTTTTATTTGAATTATAGTCTCTAGATCATGGATAAAATAATACTGTTTATCAAGAAGGGGTTCATATGTCAGACAATTTACTTTAATAAATGTATAGCAATAAGAGAGACTATTTTGCATATTGATCTGCATTTGGGAAGCTGCATTATTTGTCCATGTAAACAAACTAGCCTCAAATTTGGCACTCAATGGGATTAATGAATAAATAACTGAATCATCTTTTCTATTCCTTTTATGTATGGAGATGATCTTCTGCATAGCATCAGATTTTTTCTCTTCCTCATAATTGATTTAACCTAGACAAAAGGACACTCATTGGAATAGAAAAAGCATATTATATGGAATTCTAGTCCTGTCCCACATATGTAAACTGTGGAGAATAATATTGACTTTGCAGGATTGGGTGGATCCTGGTCCTGATACACATGGAATTTGGTCTCTAAGATAAATAATACAAAATTACCAATACTAAAAACAAAAATACTATTTAGCATGAATAAAGATATTACAACAATTAATTTAAAAACTGGACCCTGACCAAAATATCAGAAAACCCTAGAAAATATCAATGTTTTTACTAATTCCATGAAGTACTTCTATAATACTTTTATCTTTTTTATTTTTATTTTTATTTTGGGACTACAACCTCTGCCTCTCCTTATGAGGATTTTATAATTTAATTTCTTACAGAAAGAACAAGCTTCTCTAGCACATTAAATTAAAAAATATGTCTGGTTATCAATAGTTTAGTGATGTTTCAGATCACATCTTGTCATTGGTAAATATTTTTTTAATTTTTAGGTTATTTTAAATTTAGGAAAAGTTCTGTTCTCTCTCATATATTCAGTATAAATTTGTGAGAATTCTCTACAGACTAGCTTCTGATACTTTATATTTTCTACCTAGCTTCTCCTCCATTATCAATATGTTTCAGGTTCTGAACACATAAGACACATGCATCTATATGTCATGGCACAACTTCTGTCCTCATGCCTTTTTCTTATCATAAAGCAGTATGAAAGCAGTATGAAAAGCCATTTCTATACTAGGATTACTGGCACTAATTATACATAAATATTAACTGCAAGCTACATAATTATATCCAGCCATGTAAATATAGTCCACAAACCCCCAATAAATAATTCAACTTTACTCCTTGTTGGCTCCTTTCATATCACCCAACACAAGAAAAAATGCCAAAGAGAAGCTGGAGTGAAAAGATAATGTTTTTAATGGTTCATGGCTGAAGAATCTCACTTTGGCAAATTTGGCCGATCATATGACTATGTGAACCTATTTTAGGAGCTGTAGCAAGGGTTTAGATGGGACCTGTGAAAGAGAAGGATCCTGAAGCTTAAGCTTTGTTAGTGTCACTGTAAATAGTCCTCCGCATGCTGGATAATTGCAAAATAAATGAGTTGATCAAGAGCCTAGCACACTGATACACACTAAGGGCTAAATAAACAGTTGCTCGTGCTCTAAATTTCTTACTACTGCTGTCATCATCACAGCATAAGTTCTTTTCTAAAATGTAGCTAATAACACATGTACTACCTACCTCACAGAACTTTTATAAAGATTTAATCAAAAGAAAATAAAACATTGTACAAACTGCACTATCACAGAGGCCTACATCAGCAAACAGACTCACATAAAATACAAGTTTATAAATGATTCACAAATGATACGAAAAAAAAAAAAAAAAAGAACGGTAGTGTCGGCTATGTAAATATCCAGGAATCCCAAGTTCATCAGACAACTTCACAAGTCTCCTTTCCCCAGGATGTGCTTTGTTCTCCAGAAAGAGTTCAGTAGGTTTTAGGGTCTCTCAAATTTAATACTTTGCTGGTCCCGTATCTCTGTAGTGGTGATATAATGAATGATTCCTCAGTGCAGCTGCAGCCCGAGATCTAGAGATTGCAGAATTATTTACAATTTAAAATCTTTCTGAAATATACCCTGCTAAAAGCATTGCAGGTTCAGTAATCAGTACATAGTAATCCCTTCAGTATCCTCATTTATTTTTCTATCCAGTAAATTCATCACTCAATATTTATAAGGAGATTGGTCAAGGTCAACACAAAGAAAAGAGTTACAAACTCACTTTGAACTCTTTCCTTCTAAAAATGTAAATTGCAGTAATTTCAGAAATGTTTCATGTTATTATAACTAAGATTTATTTTATAATAACCCTATAATGGCATTTCTGCCTATAATACTATTTACATAAAGTTGCACAAATACACCGATACCCATTTTTAAGTTACTTCTATATGTCTATAAAGACATAAAGAAGTAGACCTTCTTTCCATAATGATAGATTTGCCTTTTGTCAAAACTGAAAAGCAAACCCTATGTCCCAAGAGAAGATCTTATTCCAGTGACAGCTCAGGGCAAAAAGTAAGCTAATGAGTCTACTAGCTTAATGCACCATCACATCAGGGTCTCTGGTGTAAATAAGATGTCCGCCAGCTATTTGGGGCTCACTGAGAAAGATGATTACTTCTAAGGCACAAGGAAACTTTCACCTGACGTGACATGCACTTCTGTGCTCAACTCTGTGTGGGATACCAGACTGAATTAAATGCAACTAACAAGTTCTCTAGGAAAGACACTGCTTCGTGCATCCCTCAGGTCAGCATGGTGGAGAAGCCTAAACAGTTCCCTAATAACACAGGGCTAGGCAGCTGATCTACTTCGAGAAAATGAAATTATTGAGTAAAAAATTATCATAGCTACCATCCTGTAGGTGAAATGTATTTTATAATTGTATTTTTATATAACTAAAGATTTTTAGCTATCTAGAGAGTAACAAAGTTCACAAGTTAACATTATTATTTACATTATTACCTAATTATTTCTACATAGCTGTAGAGATTTTTATATCACTATTGAGAGAAATGAATGGAAAAAGAAAACAATAACAAGAAAAAAACCTTAAAGGAATGAATTATTTAACTAAAAGTAGAAAAGTAAGATGACTAAGTAAGTCAGTTTTTTAGTTTAGATTTTTTGTGAAGCAGTAAAAGTCTCATCGAAGTTTTTCCCTTTATGCAGGAGACCCCTCAACCCCTGAAGAAGAAAAAGGGGGGAGGAGAGGACAAGGAAGAGTGAAGAGCTGAGCCAGGAGGTGGGGGCGGGAAGAGTTTTTAAACAAATATTTTCTAAAGATAAAGCCAAGTGGTTTTGAATAGCTGAATCATGAAACACTTATGCCAGAACACAGAAAACTTGATGGTCATTTAATTATTAGTTAATAACACTCAAGTTATTAACACCACGATGAAGATAGGTTTCTACTAAAAAAAGGAAAAAAAAAGAAAAAGAAAGCAAGTGAGAGAGCGATTTGGACACAAACGCAGCGGAAAGCAGAGCAGAGACACAGGGAGAAGACACCATCTTCCAGCCACGGAGTGGCCTGGAACAGGTTCCCCCGAAGCCCCAGAAGGAAACGCCCGCTTGCTGCACTTCTTGCCTCCAGAACTGTGAGATGACAAACTTATTTAAACCACTCAATTCGTAGCGCTTTTTTAGAACACACTTAGCAAACTAATACTAGGTATTAAATAAATATTTATTTTTGTCCAATTAATTGAACAGATGAAAAACTCAGTATAATCTAATAATTCTATGTTCTTGGATGAGAGAAATGTTGACTGAATTGTTAAGGGCTAAAAATTTCTGGATCACACATTCACGGTATATAAATCAAGAGATTTTTCTTCCGGTGTTTACTATTCAACATTAAACTATCGACCATTAAACTAATTAAATCTATCTTATATGAGAAGAAACACATACAGAAGGAAAGAAAAAAGATGACCAACGAGTCCGTGCAACTGCAAAATAGTGGTTGGCAAATGAGCTAAATATTAATGAACTGTATGAAACTGAAAATTAATTATGGAAAAGGGTGTATAACAGTATAACAGATTCAGCTGAGACATACATATGAACTCTCGCCATTCAGACTTTAAAAGCGTGTCATATATTAACAAAATAAAAATGGATAATAATATTGATGATAACAATAATAATAAGTAATTTTGTAATGGGCAAAATATAGAGAACTGAGGTAATCTGTGATGGGGCTTCCAACCTTGGCTGGGAGCCCAGGAAAATACCTGAGTAAACAGCCTTCAGTACATGACCCAAGAATGTAGAGACATTTTCTATCTCAGTAACAGAGAAAGAAAGTGTGTTTAAGTAAGGATAATGATCATATCATAAATCTGGGCAAAAAAAAAAAATTCTTGGAAGAAAAATTAACTGAACATTTTTCTTTTTCTTTTTCTTTTGGAGTATTGTTAAAAAAAGTTTTTTATTTGTCTAATGTTTATTCCTTTTCTTACCACACCAAGTTCTCTGGTGTGGTTTTGAAACTGTGAAACAGGCTGTAGCTCCCTCAGGCTGCTGCCCAACCTAGCCCGACACATTAGAAACAAGGAATAAAATAGACATGCCTCAGAGACTTGCTTAAACTTCTGCAGTGAAGAAAAATACAGGTCTGACCACCCAAATTGAAAATCCAAAGCAGAACATCAGAGATAAAATGATACCAGAAATAGAAACAAGCAATCATCAAGAGCAGGATCTAAAGCCCCTGCTGATAATTTAGTCTCACAGCCCAACTAAGGCAGAAGAAAATTCAGTATTGTTCAATGAAGTAACTAACGTATTGAGGAAAATAAAATCCCAGTGCCTAAGATAACAGTATTGATGTCTGCCCATTCTCCGTGACAGATGCACCAGGCTGCCCCTGCAGAGGTGGCTGCAAAGCTATATACCAGCTTGTGGCATCATAAACTATTTAATGTAGACAGACTCATCCCTAGGATGGAGTCATTTTGGCAGTTAGCCCATGTTCCGCTTTTTGGGGGGCCCCACACTACTGCCAACCATCAGCTGGGCAGTGATTCTCTGAGCCAGGGGAATCTGTTTTCCAGACAGAGACGAAAAAAGACATGAGACATGATTCCACTATAGGCCACCCTAAAATTGGCTCGATCTCCAAAGCCATGTGAGGCATATTAATGCGAACACCAGGAGAATCATTTGCATAATATCCTCTAGCACCTCTGCAAGAAGTCATTAAAGAAATTATAGTAGAAGTCCTAAACTGGAGACTAAGGAGCCAAACCTGGCCCTGAGACCTGTGTTGTTTGGCCTGAATAATGTTGACTCATCCACGTCCTTTAAAGATATTTTTAAATTAGTTGCTAACCTTTAACAACTTGGACTTCTGGCTTCTCTTGAAAATTTGGAGGATCTGACACAAGGTAACTACGTGCCCAATGCATCTTTCCTGGTGGAGGTAGGGTGGGGGCGTGGGGCACGAGTTCTCTAATTTGCTGTACCCTTAGCACTCCTTCTCATTTGTTTGCATCTCATTTGCTTCGTGCAGCTTGGCCCTCCTAGGCAATTAAGTCCTAAACCCAGGATTTATATCTGGAACAAGAAGAGGTAAGGGAGAATACAGATGAGGAAATATTGATCAGAGAGGAAATTCATTGTCTAGAACAAAGCAAGGCCTTTTCATATTAATGACATTAATAATATTAATAAATTCAGAAGAAATTGGTAAGATTACCCAGACAGCAAGGAAAGGAAGTCAGATCTCATGTGAGGTAAGAGACAAAGGAAGGAGATAAAAGAGATTATATCATGGGATAGTTTACACTCTTTTAGCCAAAATAGTGGTGTCCAATAACCAGAGAAAGCCCATCTGAGTAAAAGTTGGCTTCTAATACCATAAACTGCATGGCTAAAACAACTGACATTTATTTCTCACAGTCCTGATGCAGGACGTCCAAGATCAGGAAGCCACTGTGGTTGGTGTCTGGTGAGGGCCCTCCTTCTGGCTTGCTGCCCTCCCACAGTGCCTCCATGTGGTGGAGAGAGACGGATCACACTCTTGCTGTTTCTTCTAAGGGCACAGAACTCATCGGGAGGGCTCCGTGTTCATGACCTT
The DNA here is from genome assembly GCA_028627145.1 of Eidolon dupreanum. Lineage (NCBI taxonomy): Eukaryota > Metazoa > Chordata > Mammalia > Chiroptera > Pteropodidae > Eidolon > Eidolon dupreanum. The sequence goes on along the minus strand of CM053517.1, from coordinate 28,397,501 downwards.
GTAGAAGACAAGGAGGAGAGCTACATGAAGAGACACCACAGAGGTGAGGTTCAGAAGGGCCCTGAGCTCGGCTGCTTCTGTCCCTGTGGAGTTGGCGCTCTGTACCCTCTAGGCATGTGGAGGTGTTCACCGATCTGGAAGCTGTCAGAACTCCATATTTCTTGGACTTTTATGGAGGCTTCATCATGTAGGAATGATAGATAACTAACTTGATTCCAGCCTCTCTCCTCTCCACAGAACAGGAGTTAGGGCTGAAAATTCCAAGCTTTTAATTATGACTTGGTCTTTTTAGTGACCAGCCCACACCCAGGAGCCCACCAAGAATATTGCCTAATCAGAACAAAAGGCATTCCTATTGCCCGGGAATTCCAAGGGATTCAGGAACTCTGTGTGAGACACCATCACTCAGGAAGCTGCAAAGGCCTTAAGAGATCTGTATCAGGAATCAGGGGAGGGGTAGAGACCATATGTTATTTTGATTAGTCAAATAACAAATAAATCAAATTAAAAACTATTCAGCTCTAACTTCCGAACTTATATAAAAATAATTCTAAAAATGGTTAGCATAATTTTAATACCACAATGCAATGAGACTCATAAAAAAGAAAATTGCAAGTCAATCTTACTTAAAAATACAAAGGCAAAATCCTGAATAAAATGTTAGAAAACCAAATATAATTTATACAGTAAATTATATTATAATATTTCATGAGTCCAAGTTTGTATTAATATCCAAAATCAACTAATGCATCAATACCATTAGCATATTAGAGGTGAAACCCATATGATCTCATTGAAAAATAAAAACTCACTTTGTGTAAATTCAAGATCTATTAATATTAATTTGTTGCAAAAAAAATGGAATGAATTTTGCTTAACCTGTCAAAGCATATATACTATACGATTTATTCTTGTACAGGGATTCCTCAGCAGAGCAGCAAAGACAAATTCAAGAATAACTGATAGAAGGAACAAATGGACAAAGAATAAGATATAAATGTTATTATCACAAGTAATATGATTTTATACTTAGATAATCATATAAATTCACAGTAAAATTATTATAATAGGTCACCACAAACAAAATAATATATAAAAAATATTGCAGTTTATATAGTGGCAGTGATTAGAAAAAAAATAAAAACTATTCTATTGAACAAGAAATATGGGATAAAATGGTTTTCTGACAATTCTGAAAAGTCACTTTATAACTTCTGAACTATTTAACTAGAGTTCTTTTACTTTGTTAATATAATTCATTACTTTTTTAACTTATGCAGTGAATTTCACTTCAAATTGATAACACTCAAAGCTATGAAACAGAACTATAAAGGATGTGTGGAGTTGATCAAACTCTCTCATTTATTCACAGGAAGATTTAATAGAATAGATAATGTTCCAGTCCTTAAAAAAACAGTACCCAACACAATATTTGACAAAGTGGGCAATAAGGGTAGTGTGTGCACTTTTGTTTGCCTTATTATTCTAGGGTTTTCAGTATTCTGGAAACTAGTTATAATAAATTAATAACTTTCAAAAATAAAGGTTAGATGAAGATAAATGTTCCATTGCAATTTTCCCATTGCCAAATTCTGATTTCAGGAACTACATAAGTTCAAATGTGCCAAAAGGTAAAATTATAATTAGTATTCATATCTGTTCTTTACAACTCTTTAGTAGAGTCTGTTTATTCTAACAGTTGTATTTGTAATGCATCCCGCGCCCTGACAGATACTAACAAAAGTAAATCCACAAAATAATTCTCCCTCTTCTTCCACCCTCAGGCTCTGGGCAATCACAGAAACTATGAACATCTGCTTGGGTTCTGATTGCCATGTTCACTGATGCAGTGTACCCAAATAAGCAACAATTAGTCTGTTCAGCATGTGTCAAAAGATCCGTCAAGTTAATTCAAATTAAGACAGAATAAATTGAATCCAGTTGGCATCCAGCATATTTGTATGCAAAGTTTAAACAAGCATCAACTGCTCTATGGTTTCTTTTATTTACAAGCAAAACAAGGATATATTGTTACTTAATTTCAGAAATAACTATATCTTATAATTTTACTTCCATCATTGGATGCACTTTTCAGGGGTGGAAATTTTTTCTAATATATTTGAGTGGACCTCTGTATTGCATTTAGATTAAATAGCGTTATTTTTCTCAGATTCATTTGTCTTATTTCCATCAATTAGCTCCTAGGTATACAAATGGGTGTCAAAGCTTGAGATGCATGCATCTTCTTAAATTACACTTCCAAAGATGAGCTCATTTTAGATATAAACCTAACATTTACTTCTGAAATTTTAAACATTCTACAAAATGTTGACGTCTTTAATTGTTCAGGTGATAGATTCACATCTCACTTATTGGATAGCAATCTTCAGTATCAAATAACTCTGTACCTGAACAGACAGAAAATCTGAACATTCAAAGAATTAACAACACTCTTAGGAATCAGGCAGGTTCTCAGCCTAAGAAAGAATGACTGCAGTGGCACTAATTATCACCTGTTCCACTTTCCAACTGTCACAACTAGATAATGCTCCATGTTCCATCTCTATTGATGTTTGATATGAGTCATGTAGAAGGTCATCAGATGTGCTGTACACTATTGATCTTTGAAGGAAGAGCTTCATGGTGCTGCTGTATCGTTAAGTAATACATCTAGATGAAACAACTTTGGTGAAAATATAAAGAAATTGCTTTAGCAAACTCTTAAATGTTTATTTTTAATGAGTCATATTCTCCCACTTTTGATACTTCATCAGTGAGAGAGGAACAAGGAGGCTGTTAGAATTTGTGGTTCTGATTGAAATTGGAAATATGAGAACTAAAAAAAAAGGAAGAAGAAGAATATCATGCCTTTAGGAAATACAAAATAATTAGCCTAGGTTTTACAAGCAAGAACATTTAAAATGACAATTAGTAAACATTTACCAGGATGCCTTCAAGTCTGGGCATTGGTGAATATTTGTTGAGATATTAGAATAGGACAGATTAACAGGCCTGATTTCTATAAAATAGAAATAATTTACTCTTACACAGGCTAGGGAATGAGACATTTCTTCCTTTTTTTCTAGTATGAATATCTAATAAACTCTAGTTTGTAAATAACGTTGCCTGATATAAATGTTAATACAAATTTTGGCTGCTAGAATTGGCATTGAAAAAGAAAAGAGTACAAAGTAATAACATATCTCCCAAATGGTCAAATTATGTTGATAATAACTTGCTGCTAAAAGCTGATAATGGCAAGATCCTGGGGACTATTTCCAGTAGCTATGTCCTGGAGCAGATTTTTTTGTCTTTAAAGAGGGCTGTGAGAGGTCTCGTTTTAGTGAGATAGAGCAAAAGTTTCCTTTGCTGAGTTCTCTAGTGCTAACCCTAAGTCACGTGTGTTTGTGTGTTTGTGTGTTTGTGTATGTGTGCGTGTATGTGTATGTGTGTGTGCACATAAACATTATCAGGTATACACAAGAAGGCTTAAACAGAGAATTAATGAAATTCAATGAGATTGAGCAGTATTGAATATTCAGTTTCAGGTCAAAAGTTTTATAGTCATTGACTATTTTCAAGTCACATAACTTTTCTTTTACTCCTTCTATTTTTAGAAACTTATAGGGAGTCATGTTTGGTTTGGACTCTCCCATGAAGATGCTATTATGTCTCCTAGATAAGAAATATGTAATCCAACAATTTGCATTACAATTACGTCAATTTGAGCAAGTTGAGTGTGTAATAGTTATTAGGACAAGCATATATAGATTTAATCAATACGTGGTCAGAGTTGCTCAGGTCTACAAAGAAATTATGAAGCTGAGAGAAGTTACAAGCTATCTTATATTAAATTGTTTATTCCATTTCTGAGATCAAGAAACTAGCATCCACAGCATGATGTCCCCATGCCCAGCCAGCTCAGCAGCCCCATTTCACGAGGGAGAGGCCTGCATTCCTCGATCTTCCCGTGTTCTTGCTGAGAGCTGAGTCTAGTCATCAATAAGTCCTTCAAACTAATATCTGGAGGGCATTTATTCTGATGTTTACCTCAGTCACCCATTCTGCCTTAGACATATTTACGAGCTTTGGAGATACCTAGGCTAAGACAAAGAGCTGAGATGGGAAGCTGAAAAACTGTATGGCCCGTTTCCCATTTCGTATCTTGCATCCAAATATGAAGACTCTTGCTCTGACAGCCAGAGTTCCATGAAAGGTGAAGGAAAATAGAACTGAGAGTTGGAAGTCTGTGGTCTCTGAACTCAGATGCAAATAGAGCCATTTGAAATAGCTTGTTTCCACGAGCTTAACAGAAATGCTAAAATGAATAAAGTTTCTCACATCTGTAAGCCAGGTTGGCTTTCGTCTTTCCTTGAGCTCTTTCAGAAACCCAGGATAGTATGAGTATACATAAGAGAAATTAGGTAAATGTTATTTTATCTTAATTGGTTATTCTAAAGTGGGCTGTGTGGGTGTGTAACCTCTTCAAAACCCCTTCTCCTGCTTTGAGTCATCTTTGTATCAAGGTCTTGTTTGTATCCCTATTTCTGTATTTATTTAATTCTTATGTTGAATCTAAAAACAATAATTATATTTATCCCTATTATCATAGACCTTTATATATTTTATCTAACATTTCTGGTCCTTTTAGATTTGTTATGTCATCAAAGATATTAGAAAGGAATCACACTTATTTTATCATTCATCCTCTATCTCTCAGTAGATATTGGCTTTTTTTCCCCTGAAACATTTTAAAATAAGTTTCAAACATATTTACCTCTAAATATTTCAATGTGATTTCCTAAAAAATAAGGACTTTCTATTACACGACAACAGCAAAAGTATAAAAATCAGGCAATTAGTAATGACACATTACTATTACATAACCTACAGGCCTTATTAAAATGTCACCAATTATTTGCAGATCACATTAGTTTTCTTGTCTCTTTAGTCTCTTTAATTTGGAATAATTCCTCTACATATCTTTGTGTTTTATGACCTTACACTTTGGAAGAATTCAGAACAGTTATTTTGTAGACTGCCCTGCAATTTGTCTGATGTTTCCTTATAACTACATTCAGGTTAGGCATATTGGCCAAAATACCACAGAAGGGATTCATTGTTCTTTCCAGCGCATCATATCGTGTAGGTTTGCTTTATCACTATTAATAATAAACGTAATGGCTTTCCTACCTTGGTGTCTGCCCTCTCTCTCCAATGTAAAATTTATCTTTCCCGTTATCAATAAGTTTCTTATGGGGAGATACTTTAGAGCTATGCAAATATTCCATTTTCATCATACATTTTCCAACTAATTTTAGCATCCATTGGTGATTGTCTTCTGAATAATTATTTCTTTGGTGGTTTTCCAATTACAATCTTCTATTTCCACCATACTTTCTACAAGAGTTTTCCCTATCCCCATTTATTTTTTGTATCAGTATAAACTCACATATACTTACTTTGTTCTATGGATTATAATACACCACTATAATTATAATTATTTATTTTTGTTGCTCAAATTCCCCAGAATTGACCAATAGGATCCCCTTAGAGTTGACTTCTGTGTCTTTTTCTTTTCTTCTTGGTTTGGAAAGGGATTGTATACTCAACTGGACATTATTTATTCTAGTCTTTTTTCCCTTCCATACTTATAACTAGGTTTCTAACATTAAGAATCTTGGCTTTCATATCCACAAAGTATTTGTTTATTTTCTTAATCCTCAAATACATATAAAGTAGCTTCAGAATGTTTAGCCCATTCCAAAGAGCTGTACATAATGCAAGCTAGATCCAGTTAACCCACATTTATAGATTATATTGAAAAATGATCCCAAAAGTGTGTGTAAAATTTAATCCTATTCATCCTCTTCAACAAGATCCTTACACTTAACTTTTTTAATTGAGGTATAACTAATATATAACATTATAATATTACAGTATTATTTTGTTAGTATAGTGTCATTATATATAGTTTCATTATTATGATATTAATTTCAAGTGTACAACATAATGATTTATTTGTGTATATTGTAAAATAATCACAATAAGTCTAGTTAATATTTATTACCATGTATAGTTACAGAATTTATTCTAGAAATATCAAATAATATTCCCTGCCTTGCTGATTTTCTTTAAATGTTTTATAACATACTTTCGTATCTTAGCTGTATGATTGCATCTTGTTTTTTTTACCTCTATAGAAATCTGGTTAATGTCCTAAACTTATTCTTCCCTAAGAAACATAACTGACCATTGACCAATTCCTTCATACTCTGAAGAACCATCATATCCAACAAGTGAAGTGAAACGTACACTAATACCTACTGATAACCAAGTCATTTTAAAAATAAACTTTGAAAAATAAGTCTGCAAAATTGGTTCTCCATATCTTCCCAGTATATAATGACATCTCTCCAGCAACACACTTTTAAAAATTACTATCATTTGCCATTAGAATAGTGTAATATTAATATTTCTGAAATACGTAATATTTATAATTAATTATTCTATTTTTGAGTTGGTAGTTTTAGTCATAGCAAAAGTCACTAGCAAAGAAAACAATGCATCAATATTTTTACTGCTGGAATTTTCTTTTTTCTTGAAAGTTATATTATATTTTAAATCTTTGTTTAGATGGTAATCTCCACAGCAAACTCTTCTGATTTCTGTCCCCAGGTACCATTACAGCTAAGTAGAAGCCAAATGTTTTGCTCTTAATTTCCTACCCTGTAGATTGGCAGGACTATTGCCTCTAGCTATTGTTTTTTACTGTATATCTACAGAATAAAATTTGGGGGGAAAAAACTAATATAAACTAAAGTCATGTTTTTTTTTTATATTCTGTGCCTTTTTGTCAAAGGGTTGAATTATTATTATTTTATGATGAACATATGATAAATCAAAATTCTATTTTGATTTAATGAAGATATTGAATTATTAGTTCATACTGAAATTAATTGTGCAAACTATTCACAATCTAGCTGACATGTTTTTATAGTAGTTTTGAGAGATCTAGTTTGATTTGAAAATACTTAGAAGCCAAATGTGTAATACATGTATTTTCATTACTGATTTTATGCTACAGGAAATAAATTAAATTAAATTAAAATCGAGAGCTAAAATTATGTTTTATGGGCATGAGTGCCAGTTAGGGATATTGGATGCAGTAAGCCTTTAAGAATGTCATCTTAACCAAAATAATAATATGATGCCTTCAGCCGACACTAAGATGAGTCAGTCAGGTCTACCCGGTTTGGATTGCAGAGAAATTATCTATGCTTTCTCTCATTTCAGTCTGAAACATTAGGATAGTCTTGCTTTGCAGATTACGTAGACATTGCATTTGCTGCAGGTGATCATCTTTAGAGCTGCACTCAAGTGCCATTAGCACTTATTGCTATTAAGAATGTGGCTCCCTTAATCCACCATCAAAAGAGACCAGAGAGAGTGGAGCTAAGGCCAACAAGAGAAAACACATGAGCATAGAAGTTATCATAGAAATGAAAAAATGCAAATAAAGGATAAAATATAATCTAAATGGACTTTCCAGTGGAAAACAAATGTACCAAGTTGTTAAGAACATTTTAGGAATCCAGCCGCACAGATTCATTATAGAAAGATCCATAACTTTTAAAATTTGCTATTCCCTTATCTGTAATACTGGTTATTGACTAAGAGGTCTGAGTTATTAAACATCAAGAATATTGAGTATGATCTTGACCTAAATAGCTGGGCTCGTATGAATCATCTACCGAGTTTGATGTTTATAAGTTATTATATAACAGACTGGCTTTATTACCAGATCATTTTTAAAACTATAATAAAAAAATTGGCAAACCTAATGTTTCTGGTCACCTCAGAGCTCATTATAGCATCTTCAGTCTTATTCATTTATACTGACTTTGACCTTCAATCTCAAATTATATGAGTTTATGAGTCTTTCTCTTCATGATATAACACAAAACTGACCCTGTACTTTATCCTCTATAAAGTGTATTACTATGTTCTGTGAAATGAAATTATTTTCACCTTATGATTATGGTGATGATATTCCTGATTCTAGCAAATTGTAAATTTCAGAGGAGAGACATACGGAATGGGGTGAGGGTGTGATTAACTACTCTAATAATAGTTTTAAAAATCAGCAGAAATATTTCAAGTGAAGAAAAAGCATTAATTTCTCTGTACCACATCATCTCATAAACACATTTCACTTGTAAAAACCACTTTATCCACTTCATTACACTTCCAACATCCTTTGTCTCTAAGCGTACCACTACTCTGCATAATCCATTTCACAGTTGGAGTTTGATTTTTGGGAAAAGCAATTTATTGACTAGTCTCTTATTTTATGGATGCATTTTAAAATAAAGAATTTACTACGTTATTCTTCTCTTATTTTATGTATGCATTTAAAAACGATTTCCAACCTAAGCAGAAAGAATAAATTAATTGGAGACCATAAACGACATGGTGAAGGCATGAACCTACCCCACTTTTTATTGTTGCCACAACGTCAATCAAACATGTCCTGAAAATGTTTTATGCCTCAGAGTCCAAAGCAGCGAGTTCCTGAGCTGGAGTACTTCCCTGCCAGACGTTCATCTTCGGTGAGTATTTCCCAGTTGTTTCTGAAGTGACTCCCTCTGAGGATATTGTTGAAACATTGTGTGCACGGCTGCTTGTTGCAACCAAGAAGTGATGCAGAGCCACTCGCATGAGCTCTCCTAATTGTTCTTGTACTAGCAACTGAGGAATTCTCACAGATGGGTTTATCATAACACTTTGTTAGCGTTTTTGTTTAACAACTGCCTTTTCATCTGAAGGAAACCCTAGAGGAAAATATAACATTCAGGAATAGGGCTTGAATATTAATTAAAGGATGTTTCAAATAGGAAGTTTTCTTTTTGAGTATGCTAACTGTTCATAACAAAATTTGTTTATAAAATTGAATTTAAATTGTTTCAGGTTATACAGAGAAGTGAGAGTTTCTAGATTTATAACGAATCATTTTATTTGTATTTGATTATTTCATTTGGAATCCTTCACTTTGATAACTACTCTTCTATAGATAACGAAGAATATTTTGCATGTTTGCTGTTCTCATTAATATTTCTAATCCATGTCATTGGTTAAATATTGATTAATTGCAGATAATTCAATAAAGGATTTACAAGTTCCAGAGGATGGTTCATTGACTAGGATTTTAGTTCGCCTGCTTTATGACTGGAAGTGTGGTGATTTTATAGCAGTGCATATGCTTTGTTTAATTTGTTATAGAAACTAATATTAAAGTTACTAAGGTCTTAAAAAGATGGTATTATAGAGCTGTTTTACACTTTTTAAAACAACTTTGACCCATTATTATTATTTCATATCAAAAATAAATATAAAGATAATATTGATTTGGTTGGGTACATACATAAGAAAGTAAAATTTAAAAAAGTGATCCACAGTCCACCTTTGCCTGTCATTTCTTGAATTCTGTCCTTACAGTTTGTTTTGCTCTGTGTGTGTGTGTGTGTGTGTGTGTGTGTGTGTGTGTGTGTGTGTGTGTTTGTGTGACAGTGAAGAGAATAGTTTTAAGACTGCATGGATTTTTTATTCTGTCTTTGTTTTTCTAAGGTCTACTGAAATGGTCTTTGTCTTATCCCTCCTACTGAGACGTTAATAAATGAGCAATATTTTATTAAATGAGAAAAACAAACACAAAAACCTATCCGATATTTTTCTTCTCTAATTTCTTTTTTTCTCTTAATGGAAAATAAGATGAATTCATTAGCACATTTTCAAATAACCTTTATAGTTAACCTTACTAATTTAAAATTCTGTCAATTAAAATGTCATTCATATTAATGGTCCACTTATTATTTGTTTGCTTCATGGACAACATTAATGTATTATTGTTGTTTGGCAATACAACTATTTAATGTACAACTTTAAAAGCGAAAAATTTTCTCATATCATCAGTTCTTGTTTGTGATGTTGATCTTTCTTGTGTTCTAGGAATATAGAGAGGTGTTTAAAGTAAAATAACAAATAAATTATTCTGAAAACTATCAGTGCTTTAATGTGTCCAAAACCTATAAAAATCCATACTGGAAATATGGAAATAATCCAATGTGGAAGTCATAAGTAATGGGAAACAACTGTCCTTCTGATGAAATCCAAAACTTAAAGCCAACTATCTCCAGTATAACAAATAAAAAATGTTTGACAATGGAAATGCAACAAACCAACAATTGTCAAATATAATGTTACAATGATAAAACAACTCCCAACTTTTAAAACATTTATAATTCTAGTGGGTTCATGCCAATGTAACATGTTTGATTTAGGAAAGCTTCTCTGATAGGTAGGATTAAGAGTATTTCATAGAGTGATATCAGACACTCAACAGTTCCTTCAAAGGCTGGCCAGAAATGGTGGCTAGAATAGCTACCAGGGGGCACTGCAGCTTTATAGAACTACATCAAAGTAGATGACAAGAATCTGCTCTGAGATTTCTTAAGAGCGTAAATATGGTTTTTAACTTCCTGTGCTGTAATTTTGAGTAATCTTGGATGAAAGTTTCTGTTAGGACTTTATTCTTAAAAATTACCAGTCTCTTCTCAGTTGTCCCATTTTAAAACATGATTTTCATTTTAAAGAATTACACACATAAAAAATACTATAACCTATTCTTTCTTATTATTAAAGAGCTAATTCTCAGAAACTTTGGGGAATTAGTAAATGAGATTAGAATTTTAGTGTTTTATTCCATTTAATCTAGTTTCAGAAACATGTATTTATATTAGAGAAAAACCTGAGTTTAAAGTTAAATTGAGGGGGGGGAGGTAACATTTGATATTTTGGACATTTAATATTTTCAACTCTTAAATGATATTTTATGTTTAATTTTATAGAAGAAAATTCAGTATATTTTACTTTATTAGTACACATGGGAAGAATACTGGTAAATATAGACCAAAATAGCTATCTTTCTCAATACAACTTCATTACAGGAGAATGTTCTTTAAAATATTTTTCTAGAACAAGTATAAATCGCAATTCCTAGGGGGTAATTTGGTCAATGTTGTTAATTTTAAATTTTATTAAATTATCAAGTTTATGCATGTGTATGGATATGTGCATAAATGTGTGTGTGTATGAGGTAATAACCATATTAATTTAAAATCCTGCACAAAGAAAAGGTACTCTGAGCCAAAATGAGTTGTTGTTGATTCCTTTAAGTGATTAGCAATCGATGATCTGATTGTACAAATTCAGTTACTTGGACAGATAGTTATGGACCTGCAATTACCTCAGCAATACCAAGGTAACTACTCGCCACTGCTTCTGCACTCTGAACAAAGTTGGCTGCAGGCCACTGATCAGCCATAGTTCTATCAATCTCTGATAGCTCCACTTTGACTTTCCTGGAACCCTTCAAAGTCATCTAAGCAGCTCTAGTGCTCATCTCGTCCTCCTTAGATACTCTATATACAATATCTGCAATTCGTATGTTTTACCGCTGTAAACTTCCCATTATGTTCTGTATATAATCTTCCATCTTTTAAAAGAGACAAAGGATTATATTTAATGAGCATGTTAATGTCTTTATATTGTGCCACTGCAGCTTTGCAATTTGTATTATATAGGTAAATAAATAAGAACACCCAATTTCTTCCTTTCATTGGCTTAAGACCTCTAAAAGTCTCTTTAGTTAGAAAATGTGAGCTCCATACACACACACACACACACACACACACACACACACGTGTGTGTGTATGTGTATACATATATATATGTATATAAAATTTAGGTATATATTTATCAATCAGACATTATTGCTGCTAGATTCACTCAGATCCCTTTATTGCTTCTGTAATCATCTTCTTTGCTTCTGTGGGCGGCTTCCCTTCCAGACTTGTAATGATCCCTTTCTTTAGAGGAATTCTCTTGTACTACAGAGAGTGAAAAGTGTTTGACAGGTTGGGAGTTTATGTCCCTCTGGATGGCCCTTAATCAGGAACTGGCGAGTGAATTTGAAGGCCCAACTCTCTTGCACTGAGCAGGTCAAGCAATGTGATATAATTTATGCTCCAGAGTTCACCATGGGATCAAGCTGAAGCTGAGACTTTGTCTGAAGTTTCACAGTTGTTTGGCTTTTTCCTTTCCTTTCCTTCTCTCTTTATTATTATTATTTTAACCAATTTCTTCTGGGATCTTGCTATAATAAATCACTTGCACATATATCCTATCTCAAGATCTGCTTCTGGGGACTGAACTAAGGTAAGGAGATTTTCTATAGCTAGTCAAAATCTATAATCATACAGGGGAATGTTTTTATACAGGTAATCTATTGAGTGTGTGTGTGTGTGTGTGTGTGTGTGTGTGTGTGTGTGTGAGAAAGAGAGTTTATTCATAGAAAATAGGCTAGGAGGGACTATTTGGTATTTCTAGTTTGAGAAACATAGTAAACTAAAATAATTCAGAAACTTCTGTCCTAATATGGAAATACAGGATTAAATATAACTATAATAAATTAAACATATAGTCATACATAAAAGAACAAAGAGAAAATTCCTGTGTCAGAAATGTGCATGCCTTACGCCCATGAATGGCAGGCAGCAAATATTGAGTTTTTGTCATCAATTCCTATGAATTTCATGTGAAAACACACAACTCTAGAACTTCGCTATGACAGAAAGCTGTGTCTAAACTTATACTACCAGTATAGTTCAAGAATTATTTAGTAGTTTATAAAATGTAAAAAAATAATAATGTTACTAGAAATAGAAATAGCCTAGTATGGAAGCAATCTAGATGTTCATCAATGGACAAATGGATAAAGAAGATATGATACATAAAGTGAATTATTCAACAATAAAAATAAACAAAATCTTGCCATTTGAGACAACATGAATGGCCTAGAGAGTATTATGCTAAGTCAGACAGAGCAAGATAAATACCATAATTTCACTTATATGTGGAATCTAAAAACAAAACAAAACAAAACAAAAACACAAGAATAAACAAAACAAAATAGAAACAGACATATAGATACAGAGAACAAGTTAATATTTGCCAAAGGGAAGGGTGGGGGGATTAAAAAAGCAAAATTTGTGGATACAAACTCTTTTATTTGTATTATACTGAAGGCAGCCATCCATAGAACAATAAATATGAATGATAAAAATTAGAAATGAAGAAGAAAAATTGACATTACTTGTGACAGGATCAATTGCATATCTCCACTTTCTCATCATGCATTTAATCTTTGACCCTGTCCAATCTTTACCTTTTCTCAAGCACAGCATGTTTCCCCTGTAGCTTCCACTGTCTCAGCTCCACATGTTCCCTTTGTACCCTTGTATTACTAGACTTCTTGGCATATTTAACGCTGTAAGGCTACTCCCTTCTAGATGGGTTCTGCCTTCTTGCCTTAGCTGACTCTTCTGTCCTTCGTCTGTCCTGCACAAGTTGATTTTTCATTATGGGCATCTACTCACCTGCCATCCCTACGATACCGTTCTTAGCCCACTGTTGTTTCAACTTTACAGCCTGCTTGGATCACCATATCATTTTCATCTATATGCTAATGACTCTCAGATCTCTGTGTCAGTCTTTGTCCTCACTCAAGGCCTTAGACATGTTTAAGCAATTACCTCTTCATCACCTTCGCTGTCCTGAAGTCACCTCAAATTCAAATGTATGTAAGTAAACTCATGTTTCTTTCTCTAACCTACCTTTTCTACATTGAGAATTAATTATTGGGATCTAAATCTGGATCAAATGGAGAAAAATAATCTGCTTGACTATATATACCTGAAAGTATTCATATTTTTTTTAATATTACGGTAATGAAATTTAACATAAGGGCTTTATTTGTATCCATTTGAAATCTAACCCTAATCTCATATGTTCAAAAATTAAATTAATAAATGACTTTCTTACTGCATTATATGTTCAAATGAGACAGCGTATGCTTTGTATAAAGTTTTTTAAAAAGTTTTGATGATTGATATTCCTCAGTAAATTCTGTATTATATTTAAGTAGAAGAGCGCCTTAGGTCTTTATTTTTCATGTTATGTAATAATGATAGATTTATGCTATTTAAATATCACATATAATTGGAAAGTCTTTGAAAAAAGTTACACAAATTATATTTCAAGGTTCTCAAAAATATCAGCTGACTTCCTTATCCACAAAATTAACTACATTTTTCTGAAGATACATCAGAGAAAATGAATTGGTAGTTATTAATTCTACAAATTGCATAATTTTTTTTTCTAATAAATGTATGATATATAAAGTATTAGTTCAGTTCTCCTGCGTGGCAATCTCAGAACTTTATCAACAGTGTCTTACATATGTAATTTAATAACAGTGGCTCATATATATAAGGTTTTACCCTCTTACTTAAAAGAATCCTGAAGGTAAGCATTCTCTGGCTGATATGGCTACTCAAGGAAGCTATCAGATATCCTTAGGATAAACTCATAGTCCAAGATGGCGGCAAGAACTTCCAGATTCTATTAACCAGGTTTCCTGAAGGCCTGTGTAACACTCACATCTCTGTCCAGAACTTAGAAATGTGGAAATGCCTAATTGCAAGAAAACCTGAAAACATGGAGGTTTTAAGTTGAGTATATTGTTTCCTCAAATGAACTATTTTTCTGGGGCAAAAAGAAAGAAAGGACATTGAGTGGCAGCTAGTATTCTAATACTTGACTGAGCATTACATTATTTAGGTTTGTTTGAATTAAGCCATGCATTTCAATTCCCTCTCTAGTAAAGTGTTTAACATCAACTTTGAAATTTTTCAGACCATTAAATTTAGCCAGGAGTAGTATGTGGGGAAGGAAATAGTCTGACAATCTTAAACGGCCCCACAATTTAATTTATGCACTTTCTAGCAGATAGTTTACAGGAATACTAATACATAGCAATTCAGCCAGAAGTCGTGTTACTTGGAAGAAATCCAAATATAATAATAAATAAAAGTAGTTTATTGCAAAAGCGTTGAAAACATTTCAAAGCTACAAAAAAGTTTTAACAATGCCAGATCAAAGCTACAAACATTTTTAACAATACATATTAAACTATCTTCACATAGAGAGAAATAAGGTAAGTATTCAGACTAGAATTCACATTTTTTGCTTTTTGTTTTGTTTTGTGTTTTGTTTTGCAAGATTTAATCAAAATCAGTCAAAGTTTGCTAGGTTATATAGCAGCTATTTCTTGCATAATACTTAAAATGTCAACTAGCCTGTACAAGAAGCAGTCACAGGGAGATTCAGTTAAGAAAGGACAACTGAATGTCCGTGGTACATCGAGTGATACACTTCCTACTTTTTCTACAGGCACTTCTTTCCTGTTTCTGCTTCTATCTCCCTGCTTCTTTCTCTGCCTCTCTTTGACCTCTTCCTCATTTCCTGAACTAGGATTCTTTCTTTACTTGTTGTCTTAGTCTCTATTTATTGTCCAGAGAATGAACAATTCTGATAAAAGTCTAACCACACAAGTGATTCAAGAACAACACAAGTCCAGACTCCTGCCCCTCAAGGATATAGTCTCTCTCTCTCTCTCTCATATAAAGATTAAACAATTCTGAGACATTCAATAATGACTCACAGTCTGCTCCTCAATATCCTTCCTATGAATCAGTAAGAAAAATGAAATTTTTTTAGTAAGACATCTAAACTACTTTCCCATCAAAAAGGTGGAAAAGCTTAGAGCAAATTGATTACTATTTATTTATTTATTGGCAAATAAGTTAAATATATAGGCTAAGTAGACTTTTTGTTTGATAAAGTAATTTTTATTCTTTTTTTCTTTACTCACTGGCTTCCTTTCATGACTGTTTCTAACTGAACAAAATTCACTAAATTACTAAAGACAAGAATTTGTTTTTCTTACCACTGCCAAATAGTCTTATAATTCTCTTTACAAAAGGATAATGTGATTTTTAAAGAGAGATCTATGAAAAAAAGTTCTGTTCTACTAATTTCTGATATGGAATTATTAATAAGCTGAATCTACAAATTACAGAAATGGTTTATAAATTTCAAGTACTGAAAGAATCCATAAGAAATCATGGATTTCAGTTTTGAAGTTTAGAATGACTGTGAAATCATTGAAGATAATTCCTTTATATAACATAAGCTATGTATATGGCATACAGATGACCGAAACCCGTATTTGTAGTGAAACAATAAAGCCAAATATCAAATTCTGAAATTACAGGAATATATTTATTTATAGATATATAAGCATCGTCAAAAATTATCATTATTTCATGAGTCTGATGTTTATTAGGACCTTCAGCATAGAAATTTAAAAATCAACCTGACAAACAGAAAAATGAAATGCGCTTCCCAGCCAAAGGACTTTATTACTTCTGTTCGCTAATCTCTTTAAATTACAATGAAAACCTTAACTGTGATTTCTTTCTTTATAAGGCTGTTTCACATTTAAAATTCACTTTTCCTTCAACAGTCTACCATGATGTTACATCAGATGACCATATCCTTTATTGATAATTTCACCTCATATATTTTTTGAAGCAATTCCTTATTTCTAGTGCCTCTATCATTTTCTTTTGGATTGCTAATTTGCAACACCAATTATGAATATTTTGATGTTTTTTTATTGCTGTGATTGATAATACGCATATATTTACCTCCTTAGTCTGGACACTCAGTAGGAAACTTTATTCTGGAAAGTATTCTTTGCATTTTTATCTTCCACAGGCTTCTGTTCATCTACCTAATCTATATCTCATTGTTTGCCATAGATGATTTTTCAGCGCTTCTCTGAGCCTGCCTTCCACACCTCTGAGAAGTCTCACATTCAGTTCATGATTTTCTCTCTTTTATTTCACACTACATAGTTATATTTAACACTTCAGTGCCAGTTCTAAAACTTTGTAGACTTGAATGTCTAGTAAAATAATTAAAGCATTTTGTTTGCTTATTAACTGAGTGGATCTTAGAGAACATCTAAAATATCCGTTAGTTTCAAATATCCTGGTTTCCTATTAAGAGACAGGTTTTCATAACGTATAAGAAAGGTGAAAACTCACCCCATCGTGGGAAGACTTCCCAGGAAAGTTGCTCAACAGGATAGGGAATGGCCATTCTGCTTTTTCACATCCCCAGGAATTCATGCTTTTCAAAGTTCACTCTGGACTCCAGTTAATAGACATAATAAATAATAAATTTGTTGCCCCTCAGCATCATTGCCCTCATAGAAAAATAATAACTATAACTTTGCATTTGCCAGCTGGCTTATATCAGTCAGGTATATGAGAAAAAACTTTTCAATTACAATATCGAAGCCAAAGCATTTGCTTTCTCAGGCATATAAATCCCGTATTTCATCACTTTATTTGCATTTTTGATTAAACTATTAAAAAGTTAAATATAAAAATAGAATTGTCAAATTTTACATAACTTTTAAAATATATATTTCCCACATCATGAAGAGAGAGGATGATTTAAGAGTAGTGATTATGAATCCTTTTGACTACAACAATCATTTTTAAGAATGATATTTGTTATTTGGGAATAAATTATACTGCATTTTAATTTATAGGAACCAGGAAGAAAAAGGCCTAGGCTCTTTCATGACTAAAATTTACTTTTTTAAATAATTTTTTCAGGTAGAAATTAGATTAGATGATAAATATCTATCATATAAATCAATCCTCTAAAATATGTTAAAAGTGGTATAGAATATCTTGTTTCCTCCGAAGATTATTATTCAGATTTGAAGAAGTACCAATTTTATTTATATCTGTACGAAGAGGTCAATTGTCAAAGTTGAAAAGAAAACTAGTATAATCTACTATTTTATTCTCCATTTTTGTCACAAAATTATCATCCACATTTACTATATTTTGAAGCCAGATAGAAATGACAAGTCTTAGAATGGATGAAAGTGAAATAACAACTTTATTATCTTGTTTAGGACAATGTTTAGAAAAGCACTATATACTGACAGGCACTGAGTATAACTGCTTTAGATGAATATGATGAAAAATACTTTGAATGATTGTCATGATGATGGTAATGAAGACAATAACAAAGATAAGATCTTCACATGTTCTTTCATTTTGTCAATACTTAATGAAAGCTCATTTTGAAAATATGCTCTAGCTTCTGTAGAAAGCCCTTGATCTATCATTTGTAAAGAAGCTTAAAAATATCATTTTGTTAGTTATTGTAAATTACTAGTTCAGACAAGACAGATCATATTTATTTCTTTATCTCCAGGTAGCTTTCCTACTGCAAAGAATTGATTAAAAAAATAATCCCAAAGTATTAACTCACAAGATTTGACACATCAGACTATCAAACTCAGATCTTGACAGCTACTTCTGTCTGAGGTTTACTGATGATATTGAAATTTTAAAAAGAATAGGTTTTTCCCTAAAACAGCTTTATATGTCAGATGCACTTCAAATTATAAAGTGACATAGTCTTTACCTATTTGAATTGAATGCAAGAAGATAAAATAATCTTTCTTCTACAGGCATTTGTAGTGGAGTAATTTGTATAACAAAGCCAAACTACTATTCTGCTGAATGTCATACACCAGCTTGTCCATGACTTGTAAAAAAAATTTTTTTTTTCCCTGCTGCCTCTCTCGATCTCCAATATGAACAAATTCTAGGTTAGTTATAATGAAACCAGGCCTTTTTCTGTGATCATACTGGTCATTTCATATCACATATTTTGTTAGTATTTTGAAATTTTAATTATAAGACACAAAGCAATTCCTTAATCCCCTTACAAAAACAGTGAGTTTTTCAAGGAAAATCTATGATTATTTTAAAAACACTTTTCTTTGAAAGTTAAAATAACTTTAACTTAATATCATCATTTGTTTAAACACATTAACTTATTAGAGCAAAACACACTAATAGCCCAGAGCTTGCATTACAAATTACATATTTAATGTGCATTTAATTATTCACAATGGATTCCCTGATTAACCAATATTGCCAAATACTTGGCGTTGCATACACACATCATTATTAACAAGAGGGGGAAAAATGAAGCTTAATTCTATTTTATAGGTACATCAAACTTGACAAGCATCTACGTTCCATCAATCAGCCCTGATCTAAAATCAGAACTCTTGTTAGTTACCATAAGAAAATAAGAACAGCTAAGTTTCATTGATGAAAATCTGGATCTGATAGGACTTGGTCCAGAGGACTATTCCTGGATATACTATTAACTAACTGTGTGACACTGGACAAGTAAACTACATGTTCAGTATGTCAGCTTCCAAGTTCTGATATTTTGACTCCATGAAATATTTCATAAATACTTTCCATGAGCAAAGCCTCTTGTAAACAAAATGAGGATACTACAAAGAAATATAAAAGTTGGATGTTAATATGAAGGAATTTTTAATCTAATATGACTCAGTAGCTATATATAACAAAGTTCTTTTATCACATATACATATTCATCTAATACTTATAAAAATCCTGCCAAGTAATATTTATTTATATTTTTGATATGAGGAAAGAGAAACACAAAAGAATAAGTAATTTGCTTGGAGTCATGTATCTATTAAATGAACTGGCTAGGATGTGGATACACAGCTCTTAATCATTACATTATATTTTCTCTGACCCCATTAGTAAAATAAAACATATCAAACATATATAAAACACATATAAAAAAGGCAAGATAAATCCAAGTGCACACCATGTAGTAGTGAGTTTCAGGGTACAGCAAAGGTGTATGAGTCAGGAAAGGCTTGGCATATAATATTCTATAAGATAGGATTTGAGAAAATTGAGACAGAGAACTTAGGTTACTTGTCTTTTATAAGAGTAATAAGAGAACACATTTGACTTCAAAAAGAATTTTGTTTTAGGAAGTAGTGGCATTTTCACTTAGAAAGATAGCTTGAATAAAAATTGTGCTTTAAATATTAGTTTGAACTTATTTTTTGTCCTAGAGGCAGTGGGTATATAGAATGTTTTAAACAAGGAAGTTATAGCATAACATGTGTTTATTAATTTGGCTTGCTACATTTGAGGCTAAGGAGCTAGTTAGGAAGTCATTAAAATATTTTCAAAAAGTATTTCTCAAAGTGTTTCACAGAACACTAGTTCTTAGAGGTTATAAGAAATATTATTTTTTTTAAAAAAGTTGCTGTGTTGAAACAAGATTGGAAATTTTGGATGAAACGAGTCAAAGATATTTCTTTTTTTTTGGAAGACATCTCTGCTAATGAACATTTTAAATCTCTACAATGAGGCAAAGAGCATATGGCATTTCTAAAATATATTTAATCATAGAAAGTCTCTTTCCTTGAAGAGACTCTCAGAGGGCCAATGTTTTCAGAATACTCTTAAAAATGCTGTTTGATTGTAAGTGATGGAGAATAGTAGCGATGGGGAGAGAGAAAAATTTAGAAATATTTCCTTTGATGAAGAAAGGATTATTGATTGGTTTAGAGAGGACAAGATAGAACTTAATATTAAAGACAGGGTCACAATTTTGAACATAAATGGCGACAGAAAAATGAAATAAATGAAGTGTGATTGATTAGATGGGGCAAGTAGAAAAGGAGATGAATTCTGTTTTAGGTGAGGAATCTAGGTGGTCTCTGGTATTTTATGAATATCTTATTCATTCTTTTTTCTCTGTTAATCATCATTCTTCTTACTCATGATTTTTCCTTCCATGTGAAGAATTGGTCATAGTAATATTCTTGTCCTATTTCTGACCACCTCATGATTTCATGGGAAGAATGAATGACTTATCTTATGGGTAAATTTGAAATTTTTGGTTGGAGGAAGGGGGCATTTCCCTATTTGAAGCAAAAGGGCTGTGTGCTCATTAGAGGCCTCTGGTTTTCATTGCTGTACTGTGAAGTCATGAAAAACCTGTATCAAGGTGTTGTATCAGAAATACTATAGTAGTAACCAAACTGAGCCATCTTCTCCAATCTAGATTTCATCAGTATGTTAATTGATATTTTTATCTCATCTACTTATTTCTTTTATCTGTCTCAGTTGGTTTATAACTTAGCAGAAGGAATTGAATGGCTGTTTGGAAGCACCGATGAAGACCATGCCACAGCTTCTGTGTTTCATACCTCCTCCATCCAAGAGACCAACAGCCTGAGATCTTAAAATCCAAACTGCAAATTCACAGTAGAAACAACTTGATGCATCATTTTGGTCCAGTGCCTTTCTCTAGGTTGGAAGGTATATTCGCTTGGAATGAATATGGCTACTGTGGGCGGTGATAACATAAAAAGTATTGATTAACATATTATGACTAGATTTAAGGCTAGATTATTATGAACTCAAAAGGAATTTCATGCAGTACAGATAGATTACACAATCAGAATGTGAAGCAGGTGTAAATATTACTCAGCCATAGGAAAAGATGAAATACTACTATTTTGTGACAACATGGATGATTCTTGAGATTATTACGCTAAGGGAAATAAGTTAGACAGAAAAAGTTAAGAACCATATGATTTCAATCCAAAAGGAACAAACAAACAAGAAAAACAACAAAATAACTCATAGTCACAGATAACAGCTTAGTGGTTACCAGAGGAAAATGGGGAGAGGTGGGAAGTAGATAAAGGGGAATGGTGATGGAAGGAGATTTGACTTTGAGTGGTGAACACACAAAGCAATGATGTATTATTGAATTGTGTACTTGTCACCTCAGTAAATTTAAAGAATAACCAGGCAAGAACAGCAACAGACTTGGATTTTAGTGAAAAAGAGGAAGAGCATATTATCATTAGTATATGTACACTTATTTATTCTGCTCCTTCTAAGATTTCCTTGTATGGCATGAGGGCCTGAGAACAAGTGAGGCAATATAGATTTACATACCCTTAGTGTATTTACAAGGGCTATGACTAACAGCCGAGAACACAAATGCTATAAAACACTCAAAAATGTCTTAATATTTCTTCGTGTAAAATCCAAGATCTCATTCTTTGACTACTACATATACTTTTTTTAAAAAAATTTTTTATTAAAATTATTGGGGTGACATTGGTTAATAAAATCAAATTGGTGTACAATCAAATAAGTTTTGTACAATTCAGCAATATGTCATATACATATTGCATTGTGTGTTTACCAGCCAAAGTTAGATTTCCTTTCGTCACCAAGTATTTGACCTTTTTAACCCATATCTACATACCCCTTGCCCCATTCCCTCCGGTAACCACTAATCCATTGTTTGTGTCCACAAGTCTCTAATTGTTTGTCATATTTATTTGTTGTTTTCAGTTTTATAATTTACATATTAATGAAAACATACGATTTTTAACTTCTTCTGTCTGCTTATTTCACCTAGCATAATTATCTCAAGATCCATTCATGTTGTTGCAAATGGCAGTATTCCATCTTTTCTTGGCTGAGTAATATTCCATTGTGTGTGTGTGTGTGTGTGTGTGTGTGTGTGTGTGTGTGTGTGTGTACATACACACACACCCCACATCTTCTTTATCCAATCATCTATCATGGGACACTTTCGTTGCTTCCATGTCCTGGCCACTATGAATAATGCTTCTATGAACATATATCTTTGTGGATAAATGTTTTCAGATTTTTTGAGAAAATACTCAGAAGAGGGATTGCTGGGTCATATAATAATTTTACCCTTAGTCCTCTGAGATGCCTCCATACTGTTTTCCATAGTGGCTGTACCAATTTACATTCCCACCGGCAACATGTGAAGGTTCCCCACAACCTCTCCAACATCTGTTATTACTTGTTCTGTTGATGATGGCCATTCTAACAGGCATGAGATGGTATCTCATTGTGGTATTGATTTGCATTTCTTTAATAGCTAGTGAAGCTGAGCATCTTTTCATATGTCTGTTGGCCATTTGTAGGTCTTCTCGGGAGAAGTGTCTATTTAGGTCCACTGACTGCTTTTGAATTGGACTGCCAATTCATTTTGCTTTACAAATACTTTTTCAAAAGTCTTTTGATATAATGATTTCCTTTCTGATGGGTATTAATCAACCTTCCTGAAAAATTAGTATATATTTTTTATAATATATTACTTCCCTTAAGAAAGAAGCCCTATCTGTGTGTATGTATATGTATTGTGTGTGTGTATATATATAATATACATATCTATTATATATATTTTTATATTTCATTTTCTTGAATCGGTATTCATCATCATACAATATCATATTATATTAGCAATGTTGAGTTGTGTCAGGATACTGTTTGACTGCTCAAATACATTGTCAATAAAGTAGGCTCACACCAGAATTAGTTAGCCAAATCTAATGCTTAACAATTACTTTGCAAAAAGTAGATATCCAAGGCCAATTTAAAAAATACATTTTACCTTGGTTTTGAAAATGATGAAGAAAATAGTAATGAAAATAAATATTGCATGGTATTATAAACATTATTTTATTACTCTGATATAATCTGCTAAATAGACCACAGGAGTCTAACCAAGCATATTTGTTTCATACTAAAAACAAAAATATAACGTGTGTTTGATACTCTTCCTTCCAGCCAGTATTTGAGAATCCCCTAGACTCACGAGCCTGGGGTGATAAAGTGAGATAATAATGTTAGAGAATTTGCATCATGGTTCTAACTTTAAATCATGGAAAAAGAAATGGTAAATATGGAATTTTACAAGCTGTCACATCTATTTGCCATTCTCCATCTGTATAAACACCCTTTCAGCCAGAAAAAGCAGATATTATTTAGAAGGAAGAATTCTCTACCTTATTGCTATAAGAATTAGAGAATAAAATAATGATTACATTGTTTTATACCCAGAAATAAAGTAACCTTCTAAAAATTAACTAACTAAATAGGTCAAGTAAGTTAGTATCTAGATAAATACCATGAGTATCAAAGCTTGAGGGCAAGGATTCAGTAAATCAGTTTATTTTTGTCCTATGGCATATACCCCAAGAATGAATATAGAGGTATTTAATATCAGAAGATGATAAACATGATAATTCAGGTATATTTCGTGATAAACCAATCAGAAATGTCCCCAAGACTGTGATCTGCTCAGTTTTTTGTTCTTCTAAATCTTGCCTAAAATTGTATTTCAAATGATTTTGTGCAATTTTTTGTGGTTGTAATGAACTTAGACATTGACATATCTAAAAACGATTCCTTGTTTTGTTTTTTGTTTTTTGTTTTTTTTGGCAGGAATTGTACTAATGGCAAAAGACAAGTTGTCATAAAAGATTTTCTTACTGTCTTTTGGTGCATCTAATTTGGGGACATATGCACTAATCAGTGTCAGAGTTTGAACTCCCTCCAGCCTCAATTTTAAAGCTTTAAGCCTAAGGCTGACCATATGGCTCAAAAATAAGTCTTTTCACCATCTTAAAGGTCACAGTCTATCTCCAGTTACTTTTTAAAACTCTTTTGAGCCTATGATTTATGTACCTGGGTGACTTTCAGAAATGATAAATCTTTGCTAAGGATAAATGTGACGTATTTACTGAAGAATAAAACAAAGTAAGCCAATGTACCCGAATCCATTTTAATATGCTGGAGAAACGTGCCTTTAAGAATACATTTTAAGGGGCTTTCAGTCAAGATGGTGGAGTAGGAAAGCACGGTGCTCGCCTTCTCCTGTGACCATATCAAAATTACAACTAAATTACAGAACAACCATCATTGAGAATCACCTGAAGTCTAGCTAAGTAGAAGTCCTACAACTAAGGACATATAGAAGAAGCCACCTTCAGACCAGTAGGAAGGGTAGAGATGCAGAGTGGGCTGGTCCCAAACCCATATGTGGTGCTTAAAATCAGGAGGGTTATCCTGGCTGTGGAGGTCCCCCCAGAGGAGCAAAGGGTCTCAGCTCCACACCATGCTCCCCAGCCCTGGGCTCTAGTGCCTGGAAGAGAAGTCCCCACAATCTCTGGCTATGAAAACCAGCAGAGATTGTCGCTGAGACAGAAAGCTGGAGGTATTGCAGACATTCCTCATAATGGGCCCATGCCCAGACTCACTCGCTGATGAACTCACTCACTCTGAGCTCCAGCACTGGGGCAGCAGCTCAAAAGGCACCAGAGACACATGGCGAGGAACTGAATTGTCTGCCTTCAGAGTGAGGGATAGAGGGGCAGCTTTCTCCCAGACAGAAGTGCTGGCAAAAGACACTGTTCCTTTGTTGAGCCTTCCCTTACCCAGTATGCTTAAACAGGTGTCTACTGTATTTGAGTCTCCAACAGCCTAGCTACACCGTTGGCCCCATGCTGGTGATTCTTTGAGACTCAGTCCCACCTAACTTGTGAACCCACCCAAGCCTCTTCTAGTGGCTTTTCCATACAAACAACCTGTTTTGGCTCATGCTGCAGACTTTCCTAAAATCAATCAAAGGATCACAAACTCCAAATGACAGCATCTGGCCTCAGCATACCCAGACCCCTTGTTAAGGAGCTGCATGCCAGGCACTAGCATAGTGGCAGCTGGCCTTAGTGTGCAGCTTAGCCTCTCCCGGGTACCTTCAAGCTCAGTGCAAGTGGCAAACATGTGCAGGTCACATTGTAGGTCATACCAAATGGCTCTGGGCAGGGCACAGGCAGCGGCTGACCTTGGCCTGCACCAGAGTCCCTCTCCCTGCCCCAAGAAGCTGCAGAACCAACACGCCCAATGGCCAGCTTCAGACCATATCAGAGATCACTCAACCACTTCCAAACTGACACACCCAAAGTGCCTCCCAGGCAGGCACCACAGCCCTGCTAAAGTGAGTCATGTTCTAATAGACTAGTAATTACCAGAGGGTAGAGGAGGAGTGGAGAGGTGGGGAGGTGGATGAAGTAAAAGGGGTCAAATATGTGGTGACAGAAAGAAATCCAACTATGGGCGGTAAACACACAATGCAATATGCGTGTGTGTGTGTGTGTGTGTGTGTGTGTGTGTGTGTGTGTGTGTGTGTATGCGCCTTACTGTTGAATTGTACACCTGAAACTTACTGGATTTTGTTAGCCAATGTCATAATAATCATAAAATAATAATAATAATAATAATAATAATAATAATAAATAAAAATAAAGTGAGTTCTGTTCCATAGGGTCAGCCCCTGCAAAACAGCTTCTCCAATGTAGTCACCGCCAATATTCAAAACCAATCATCCTGAGAGTCAATCCCTCCCATTGACATGCAAGCAGCAACCAAGGCTCAACCTCAACCAGAGGGCACACACGATTTACACAAGAGACACCTGGAGCACGTGGCTCAGGTCACTAGGGAAGACCGTGCCCCTGGGCCCCATAGGACACCTACTACATTAAACCACTCTACTAAGACTGAAAGACATAGCAGGTTTACCTAATACACAGAAACAACACAGGGAGGCAGACAAAATGGGAAAATAAAGAAGTTTGAAATAAAAGAACAGAACAAAGCTCTAGAAACAGAACTCAACAAAATGGATACAAGCAATCTACCAGATGCAGAGTTCAAAACACTGCTTATAAGAATGCTCAATGATCTCAGTGAGAACCTCAACAAAGGAATAGAAAACATAAAAATGGAGATAGAAAATATAGAAGAGAACCAGTCAGCAATGAAGAAAACAAAAAGCAAAATGAAAAATATATAAAGGGAGTCAACAGTAGATGAGATAGAGCAGAGGATCAAATCAGTGATTTAGAAGAAGTGCAGAGTCCAGAACAAGATGAATCCAAAGAGGCCCACACCAAGATACATTACAGTTAAAATGACAAAGGTTAAAGACAAAGAGAGAATCTTAAAGTAGCAGAAGGAAAGCAGTTAGTTACCTAAAGTTAAACATGTACTTACTCTATGACCTAGCTATCACAAGAAAAAGGAATCATATATCCACACGAATGCTTATAGAAACTTCATATATCATAGCCTGAAACTGCAAACGAAAATGTTTGTTAACTGAAGAATGGATGTATAAATCATCATGTTTTCCTACAATAGAATACTATTAAGCAATAAGAAAGAAAAAATTCAGATACATGCATCATGTTTCTGATGCATCAGTGAAAGAAGCCAAACATAAAAGGCTACAAACATTATGAGCTCATTTATATCTCATTCTGGAAAATGCAAAACTGTGAAGATAGAAGTCAGGTCAGTAGTTATCATGGACTAGGAATGCAGAGTGGGGATTAACCATAAATAAATGCAAAGATACTTTTTGGTGTGATGGATAAATTCTGTATCTCAAGTGGGGCAGTTATTATACAACTGCATACATTTGTCTAACATCAAAGTGTATGCCTAAAAATAGTGAATGTTTTCGTTGTCTGCAAATTATAATTCTATAAACAAGAGTTTAAAAACATTTGTAAAATCATAGAAAAATAAATAACTATAGATATATAATAAAAGATGTATCAGAAAAGAAATTAAGGAAGACAGAATGCTATATTAATGTTTTGGGTGGTTTACAATTATTAAATTATTATTTCTTCTCAAATTGATCTTGAGATTCAATATAATTTCCATAAATACACAAGAAAGTTTTTTGTTTTATTATACTATGTTTTGTTTACATTATTTTTTTGTTATACATGTATACACTAATTTGGCCAAAAAACTTTAAGCATTAAATATATAGAGATTAAGTTAGGAAAAATAAACACCGGCATATTGCCAATTAATTTTTGGGAAACTTACTCTTTAGTAGAAGTTCACCTTTAAAGTCTTTAGTTGTATAACCAAACTAGAACCTAAGAAAATTGTACCGCCACTGGCTTCTGTGATAATAATTTAAAGTGCTTTGTTGTGTACTGCAGAGTCAGAAATAGCCATCTGCTATCCATCCAGAAAACTATGGAATTATCTCAACAGTTTGTGAATCATATGGAGGTTTTACTACACTGTGGCCAAAGGCCATGAGTGGTGCTCTGTATGTCTTTGTGTGATATATTCTCCAACCATGCCTGTAGACAAGTTAGCACTGTATTCTTATGAGGCTCAAAACATTACACATCAAGAGATTGATACAGGTTTATCAACCTCGAGGGACAGATCACAGGAGAAAATCAAAAGTGTGATAAAGAAATTCCAGTCCAGATGGCCATAACGATAACAACTAGTAATCGATCACTTATCATAATCACCTTAATTTCATTGATATGAGGAAAATTTTGTATTTTATTTCCTAAGCTTTTATTGGCTTGTTTTTATAAAATGTATCCATTAAAAAATATGATCATATGGTTAAGGCTCTGTATTTCACAGAAAGAAAAAAACTCAACCGAGTACCTAAAAATAATAAAAGATTCAATCTTTATGTATTTCACGTAGTGACTAATAATTGTCTTTCACTTTTAAAAATTCTCAACTAAATGCAACAGTAGCAAAACCAATCTCCTCCTATTTAATCCCCTGCAGTAAATTTTATATTATATTACAGTGATTTATATAAATAAATCACTGTAAAGCTAGCATCTGTGGACCACCCCTAACATTTTATGTGGCTTAGAAAACTTTAATATTCTTCTATATGTATAAGGGGTCATAAATTGCCAACTTTATCCTTCTACATCTTGGTGGAGTGATTAAAATTGCACTTGGAGATTCACATTTAACACTGAATGTAAAATGATTCAGGGAAATTATTTGTAGTTCAGGTAGAGGCCAGGTGAATTTGCTTATTAAGCATTTCTGTTGTGAAATCATCTATGAAGTAATGGCAAAAGTGACAGAGAATAGAGAAATAAATGCTAATCTAAAAAGAACTAAATTGAAGCATTTCATGGTGCGTGGACAAAAATGAGTGTTGTGAATGATATAAACAACTTCTTGTTAACAAAAATGTAAAGAGTACATCATTTGTAGGTCTTCTAGCTCCTGTATACAAAATGTTTAAAGTTTTAAAGGTCTTCTATGACAAGTAAGAGATTACCTGAAGTGTTTTTCAGTTTTACAGATGGGCATTTTCTGCACGTCAAATATAATTTTATGATGTAATTTTATTTGCAGATTGGTTAAAGACAGAGTAAAAGAAACTTTGTTTCTATAGCTCACAAATTGTGTAATCATTTATGAAACAAGAACAAACTTGGATCTGGAACCAATTGAAAGTGTTTGATGCTTAGAAATTTTTAATGTGAACGTTAAAGCATAAGCTGTTCTATCTCCTATTTTTCAGATTTATCTCATTCATAAATTAAACTTTAGTATTAACAGAGCTGGAAATAATATTTCTATGTCTATCTTTTTTCCAATTAAAAAGAATATTTGAAGTTAAAATTAAAATGTGATAGTAATTACACATACCATACCAAAAATATCTGTTAATACTATAACTAGTGTAAGAAGAAAAAACAGATTCAGATACTTTTAGCTGAAGGGTAAGTTGATATAACTGTTATTAAGAGAAGGTTGGTAATACTTATCTAAAGAATCAAGAGTATATGTGTTTTGACTAAATATGTCTATGTCAAGAAATAATTTAAGGAAAACATTAAGGTGCACAAAACTACATGGAACTGCCAATAGCAGTGTTTTTTTGTTATAAAAAATATCAATTGATCTAGACTTCAAAAAACTGGTTAAATAATAAATAGCATATTTATATTTGGGGATAAAAAGGAATTACTAAAATAGTGTACATTTGAATAAAAAAAGAAAAACAATTTAAAGAGATCCTTAACAATTTTGATAAGATTAACAGCTATCATTGTCATCATCATCATCCTAAAACTCAGCAATCTAGGAAAGAAAACATATTTCTTAATCTGATGGTACTTAAAAAACAAAACCAATCAGCATCATAATGGTGAAATGCTGAAAATTTTCCCCTGCCATCAGGAAATATGATGAAGAATGACCCCTTTCATATTTCTATCATTATATTGGTCATTATTCTCAGTACAATAAGTCAGGAAAAGAAAAAAAAAGGGAGTGAATAATATGAGGAAGAAAATCAAAGACCTAAATTAAATGAGGGATATACTATGTCAGGAAAAGAAAAAAAAGGGAGTGAATAATATAAGAAAGAAAATCAAAGACCTAAATTAAATGAGGGATATACTATAGATCCACATATCTATGGATACTTGGTTTATAAATAAGATGCAACTCCACATGAAGTAGAAGAGATAGTCTTCAAAAAGATAATAAAACAATTGAATAATATGGAAAAAATGCATTCTAACTTCTACCACACATCTGCTTAAATGATTATAACAAAGCTTCCAAAAGATCTGGAAAAATATCTTTACGATAAAAAAATATTTATTTCCTCAACAGGTAATAAAAAGCATGAATTGTAAAGCAATAATTGTGAAATTACATTACACAAAAACTATAAACCCTCCATTAATAGACACTTAATTAAGAGGATAAAAGACAAGGGAGGAGAATTTGGCAACATATAACTACCAAGAGCTCAAAGCCGAACATGAAGAGAACTCAAAGGCGCAATAGACAACCATAGAAAAATGCACAACAGTCTTTAACACTCTATGAAAGAGAATAACCAAATGCCAAAAGAAAAGTATAAAGAGATTCTTTTTAGTTGTCAGACAAAAACAAATTTAAATAAATGAAGATTCCAAGTGTTAAGAAAACTATGAGACAATTGGAACTCTCAGACACTAGCTGTGTGATTTTAAAATTGTACAAGTACTTTCAAACAATATTTGGCATATTTCATAAAGTTGAAAAAAATGGAAGTCCTAAGTCCTAGAAATTTCATTCCTAAGCACGAATCCAACAGAAATTTAAATATATGTGGATCAACACATCTGTATAGTTTCCATAGCTGCTCAAATCTAGAAACAGCCAAGTAGTTCATGAAAACTAGAATAAACTATTTTATTTATACAGTGGAATACTCTACAACATTGAAAATGTACAAACTTCTGTCACATGAAGCAATATGGGTGAACTCACAAATTAATATCAGCTAAAGAAAGCGGATATAAACTAATACATATCATATCATTCCATCTATATACTGTTCAAAAACAGGTAAAATCGATCTGTCATATTAAAAAGTAGGGATTACCTTTAGAGAGGTTATTTTAATATTTTATTTAGTGCTCAAATGTAGATGAACAGATGTGTTCATTTTCTAATAATTCATCAAACTTCTACATTATAATTTGTATGACTTTCTGGAAGTATATGATACTTTAATAAAAGTATTTATTTATAAACAGCCAAAGTTGTTTTCTATATGTAAGCTAGACTCTACTTTGATGATTATAATCACAAGGTTTGTGTGTGTGTGTGTGTATGTTGAATGAATAAGATATTGATTGTAAATTTAGGATGTTGGTTCAATTAGGCCATGCAATCATGGAGGTCTATTAACTTGCTTGGAATGCTAATGGATACTTGTTTCCTTATTTTTTATTTACACAACATCAAAAAATACATAAGGATGAGTTTTTAAGCAAGAAATCTTTTAAGAGAGTTTTTGCAGTAAAAACATACTCTTCTTACCCACTCCAGATAGCTTATTTTGGGAAGCAACACAGAGATTTTGGTGACTAGCTTTTAAAAAATCAGAATATTGACAGTCTATTAATTTGCTTCCCAGGAGAAAAGGCATACTTCTATCTACCTGCAAAAAAACATTTATTTTTATAATAGATTAACATATTCAGAATATTAAGAAAATATTCCTAATGTGTATTCTTTTTTAAAATAATATTTTTAAATTACAGTTGACATACAATATTATATCAGTTTCAGGTGTACAACATAGTGATTAGACATTTATCTAACTTACAAAGTGATCACTCTGATAAATCTAGTACCCATCTGACTTCATACATAGTTATTACATTATTGACTATATTTCTTTTGCTGTATTTATATGCCCATGATTATTTTGTAACTACTAGTTTGTACTTCTTAATCCCTTTCCCTCTATTCAGCTACCTCCCTAACCTCCCTCCAATCCGGCAACCCTCAAAATGTTCTCTGTATCTATAAGTTTGGTTCTGTTGTGTTTGTTTATTTTGTTCTTTAGATTCCACATGTAAGCAAAATCATATGGCATTTGTCTTTTTCTGTCTAACTTACTCCACTCGGCATAATACACTCTACGTCAATCCATACTTTTGCAGATGGCAAGATTTCATTATTTTTTATGGCCGAATAATATTTCACTGTATATATGTACCACTTGTTCGTTATCCCTTCATCTATTGATGGGCACTTATGTTGCCTCCATATCATAGCTATAGTAAATAATGCTGCAATGCAGATGTGGAGTCGCATGTCCCTTCAAAGCAGTATTCTAGATTTCTTCAGATAAATAACCAGAAGTGGGATTACTGGGTCCTCCCTTGTCTTTTGTTACCCCAGTTTTTTTTTTTTTTTTTTTTTTGCATTTCCATTTTCAGGAACTATCTTTTTAGTCTGTGTGTGCTTTTTGATCTGAGTCTCTTTTAGTCAGCATATGTAGCAGTCTTATTTCCTTATCCATTCAGCCTCCCTATGTCTTTTGATTGGAGCATTTAACCATCTACATTTAAAGTATTGTTGATAGATATGTAGTTATTGCCATTGTATTATTTATATTGTTTATCTTTTTTTCTGCTTCTTGTTAAAGAAGTCTCTTTAACATTTCCTGTAGTACTGGCTTGGTGGTGATGAACTCTTTTAGCTTTTTCTTGTCTGATAAGCTATTTATCTGTCCTTCCATTCTAAATGTTAGCTTTGCTGAATAGAGTAATCCAGGTTGTAGGACCTTCCTTTTCATCACATTAAATATCTTGTGCTGATCCCTTCTGGCCTTCAAAGTTTCTGTTGAGAAATCAGCTGACAGTCTTATGGGAGCTCCCTTGTAGATAACTAACTGCTTCCCCGCCCCACCCTGCTTTTCAGACCCTTTGTCTTTAACTTTTGTCATTTTAATTATGATATGTCTTGGTGTGGGCCTCTTTGGCTTCACTTGTTTGTATTATATATTATTATACAAATTTACCCTATATGAGATATTTGTTAATAATCTGCTGGTAATCAAATGTTTAATTTAATGACCTTAGTGATTTAAACTAAAATTATGAGGCTTTAGATATGATATTGTGCCATTTTTACATGTCACTTCAAAAATTTAAGTCCCCTTAATACTAATTATATATCTCATAAAATAACTCTCTCTTAAGTTTTTACTACAATTTTGTTCTGCATAAATTTTAAAATAAATTTGTATCACTCATTTTTTAACTCTATAGCTAAACCATGTAAGATATTTTTTTGAAACATAACTAAGGATCCTCTCTAAAATATCTTTTCCAAAGCACTTATTAAGTAGTTCAGAAAAAACTTGTTACAGCATCTTAAAGAAGTATTAAAATCATCATGTATGAGTTATTAAATTTATATCAAGCTAATAATAAATTATATGTCTTTATTTTTGTATGTACTCACATACTATAGGCTATATTGAATAATAGAAAGACAAAGTATAAATTTAAATATAAAGGGGTACTCATATATTCTATATAATGATCTTTTAAACCCATCCCCATTACCCCTCTGACCTAGAGTTGATTATATGTAGCCATGCACTGCATAACACATTTCAGTCAATGATGAACTGCATACACGACAGTGATCCCATAAGATTATAATGGAGCTGAAAAACCCCTGTTGCCTATTATCAGAACTATCATAACATAATAGTGCAATGCATTACTTATGTGTTTGTGGTGATGCTGGTGTAAACAAAGCTACTGCTCTGACAGTCATATAAAGCATAGCACATAAAATTATGTGCTGTACATAAAACTTGATAATAATAATAAATTATTATATTGCTGGTTTATGTTTTTACTATGCTATATTTTTTATCATCATTTTTGAGTGTACTCTTCCTAACTTATAAAAAAAGTTTGTGATAAAACAATATGCTGTGTTTTGCTGACAGCAGTCTCTTTCATCTCATGTTTACCACATCTCTTGATTGTAAGAGACCATGTCATGTAAGAGGCAACATCAAGTGACTGACTTGTTAATAAAGTTTAAAGCGATTAAGGACTACGAAGGTGAAAAATCAGCGATAGTTTTTGCTCAGCAGTCAGGCATGTACCATTCCTCCACAGCGACAATCTTGAGGAAGAAGAGCAAAGTGACAGGAACCGTTAAAGGATCTGCTTCACTGAAGGCAATGAAACTAACAACAATTCAAGAAGGGCCTATATCAGGCATGAAAAAACTTCTAACGTATTAGATAAAAGATCAGAATCAGAAGCGTATCCCTCTTAACACCGTGACAATCTCAGCCAAAGCAAAATATTGTTTACAGTGTTGAAAGAAAAGTCTGGACCTAACTACAATGTCGAATCTACTGCTAGCTCTGTGTGGTTTAATTATTCAAGAATCATTGTGCATTACATAATGTGCAAGTGCTGTTGTGAAGGCAGCTGAAGAATTTTTGGAAACTCTAGAGAGGTGATTGTGGAAGAAAATTACTTGCAGAGCAAATATTCAGTAGATAAAACGTTCTTATTCTAGAAATAGATGCATAAAAGGACTTTTATCCATAAAGAGGCCAAGTGAATGCCAGTTTTCAAGGCTTTTAAGAAAAGGATAACAGTCTTTCTTGAGGACAATGTTGCAGACTATAAATTGAAACACTTTGTGATCTGGCACCAGGAGGGTCTTCAAGTATATCCATAGGCACTCACTGCCAGGGTACTACAGGAGGAATAAGAAGTCATGGGTGACCCAGCTTCTCTTTCAAGAAGCCCACCTGAACTGCTATGCCAACAAATGAAAAAATACTGTTTAGAGAATAACATATCTTTCAAGATCTTGCTTATTGTTGAGAATGCTTCAGAAATTCTCTTTTTTGTTGATGATCGTTATCCTGATATCAAAGTGGTGTTTTTACTTCCAAATACCACCTCTCTGATCCAACCAATGGATTAGGGAGTTATAGCAGTTTTTAGGGTCAACTGCCTGTAGAGGACCTTTGCCCCAGCTATGGCTGCAACTGAGGAGGATGCTGAGAAGACACTGATACAATTCTTCAGGGATTGCAATGTAATTACATCAAGAATGTTTTTTTGTGCTCAGAGTGATGTCAGATGACTTCAAAGAATGTGCCAAGAATGAGGAGGTTGCAAAAATCAACAAGGTGATGATTGAAATGACAAAAGACTTTTTAACCTGGGTGTGGATGAGGATGACATTGAGGATTTCCTAGAAGTGGTTCCTAAGGAATTGAATAATGAGGAGGTTTTGGAACTGGATCAAGAACACATAGCTGAAGAATAGGAAAGAGGAAAAATAAAACTGCAGAAGAAAAAAAAAGAAGAACCTCCAAGAAAATTCACTATGAAGGGTTTTGCAGAAGCTTTTGCAGACCTCAACAAGCCCCTTAAAAAGTTTGAAAACTCAGACCATTGAAAAGTTCTCATTAATAGAGAACAATGTTCATGGTGCGTTACCCGCTTATGAGCAAGTCTATGAAGAAAAGAGAAACAAACCAAGAAAAACACCATGGACATATTTTTGAAAAGAATGGCATCTCCTCAAGAAGAGCCTCAGGCAGGTCCTTCAAGAGTTATTCCAGAAGAAGGCATGTTATCATAGGATGACAACTCCATATATGTTATGGCCCCTGAAGAAGTTCCAGTGGGACAAGCTATAGAAGTGGAATGACATATTGATGATCCTGACCCTATGTGGACCTAGGCTAATGTTTGCATCTTATTTTTTAACAAAGAAGTTTAGAAAGTAAAAAAAAAATTGTTTTAATAGAAACGCGTTTATAGAATAAAGAGATAAAGAACATCCTTTTGTCTAGCTGTACAATGTGATTTTGTTTTAAGCTAAGTGTTATAAGTCAAAAAATTTTAAAGTTTATGAAGTAAAGAGTTTCAGCAAGCTAAGATTAACTTAATACTGAAGAAAAAAGTGTTTTTATAAATTTAGTGCAGCCTAAGTGTACAGTGTATATTAAGTCTACAGTAGTGCACAGTCATGTCCTGGGCCTTCAGTCACTCGCCACTCACTCGCTGACTCACCCAGAGCGACTCCCAGCCCTGCAAGATTCATTTATGGTAAGTAACCTATACAGGTGTACCATTACCATTTTTTCTCTTTTATACGATATTTTTACTGTCTCTTTTCTATCTTTAGATATGTTTAGATACAGACATACTTACCATTGTGTTGCAATTGCCTACAGTATTCAGTACAGTAACTGCTGTACAGGTTTGCAGCCTAGGAGCAATAGCTTACCATACACAACCTATTTTATGTTCTTTAACAGAATTCCTTCTTTCTTTCTTCCAGTCTTTGCCCTATCACCTTCTCAATGAGACCTGTTCTGACCACGTTATTAAAGTTACAACCCCACTGCTAACTCTGCCCTACATTTTCTGTTTCCATAGCACTTACCGAAAATCTTCTCTTACTTACTTATTATTTATTGACTACCTCCCCTTACTGGAATGTAAGATCCAAGGAGGTATGGATTTATCTGTTTTGATCATGGCTATTGCCCATGTTCTTAGAACAGTGTCTGGCATACAGTGGACACTCATAAACATTTATTAAAAGAATTGATGCACAATTAATGACCTAAACATTTAGATTAAAAAATTTGGCCTTTTTGGTGGGAGATATGCAGATTTGTACAAGGCATAGAAAAATTAATATTACTAATCTATTAAATAAATTCAAGAATATTTTTATGTGTATTCATTTAAGAGCATGATACTAATATTTTTGTTATTGAACTTGGACCATAACTCAGTTTATTTTTCCAGAGCTGTTATTTTTTAATTAGTGCAAAAATATATTGACAAAGCATATTTTCCATTTTAATGACTATACATACATGAACGAATTTTGTAATGTCCTGGGCATATTCTCTGAAATATGTATTATAAGCTACAACTAGTTTATATGGTATTTTCTCAAACACTAACACCAGACCACCGATTAAACAATCTGCCAATATGTCACTTTGCCTTTTCATATAATCTTACTCCCATTTGTTGAAACTGTAAGGATTTTAAGAATCTTCACAATGTACACTGCGGTCTTTCTCATATGAGAAGTATGTATATAAGTACTAGTGTTAAGAATGTTTTCACTGCTTCTGATAAAATAGGCCTTAAAAATCTTATGACAATATGAATCATATAAGTAAACACATTCTCCTTTGCATTGGTAAAAAACTCAGAGCCAAATTTAGGACACAGTGTGGACATTAAACTAACATATTAACATCTTTGATTCCAAGTTTGTAATTCTTTTCAATCTTCTTATTTTCTCTTGATTTTTCATTTATTTTTTTTTTAAATCCTGCATTGTAGATACATGTTTTTAAGCTATTTTAACTGTTTTCTGGGGGGGAGGGGGAGGATGTGACTAAACGCAAAAAAAAAAAAAAAAGAAAAAAAAGAATAAATGAAGAATACCATTTCACCTACCATGTTTCCTGGTAGCTGCCCACACAATTGATTCTAATCAAGATGTCATTGCTGGCAGCTCCATTCTCGCTCCTCAGTGTAGCCCCACAGCTTCACTCAGAGACTCTGTGTAACCCCATGGGATATAGCCATTACAGGAAATCAGTCCATAGAATTCTAAAAATTGTTAGAAACTTTTTGAGAATGCTGCAGTGTGGCTGCCAGTTACATACTTTGTAATATCAAACCTCTTGCTGGCTATATAGCTGCCTTTCTCACACAGTGAGAGTTGAGTTAAAATTACTTTCAATAATCCTTGTGCCTTGAGAGGTGTGATTCCTCAGTCATTTTCAATTCCCACCCAGTCTTTTTATACCTTTTTGTGGATGACATTTATTTATTTAAGAAATAGCTACTTTTAGCTACTACGAAATGACATGGGCAGCTATATCATCCTGTTGTTTTAAAAATGAATTGGTCAAATATTTATTTTGCCCCTTTTATTTTCACTTCTGTTTGACATTTTCCTTACAAATAATGATGTCTTATTTTTTATACACTCCCCCTTTTCTTCTTAGAGCTGGTAAAATTAAACATCTAAAAATCAGTGATGTGGGATTTTGTAAACCCACAGGATACATTTTATTCTCAATTTTGTTACTAAGACAGATGTTCACCCTGAGATTTAGACTGTATGACTTAGATAAAAAGAAACCTTCTCCATTTTTAATAAAAAATTGTGATCTCAAACCATAAATCACATTTATGAGGCTTAATTTATAAGGCTATCATCATTTTCCCTTAACATTTAGAAATCATATTCAACAAAGGGGCTAAACCATAGCTTAACATGTATTTATTACAGATTTATATGTATTAAAATCTGCAGAAGAAGAAGTATATAATAAATATTTTCGAAACCTAAGCTTTTAAAAATGTCAAATCACAGATAACATTCTTAATTCATTTTCTTCTCAACTTATTACAAAAACACAAATATAGAGTTTTATGAGCATTTCCACTAAATTTTCTCTCACTCACTGCATGCCACATCAAAAATCTAATTGTCATTGGATATCAGAAACTACTGGTTATCTAGAGAAATGTTTAGTCATGAATCGACTTACCACCTGGCTAAGAATCTCCTCATACTATCTGATAGACAATATATTTATGGCATAGTGTCAAAATTTGTACCTTAAGGTTTATTTGATCTAGGAATTTAGGACACACCTGTGCCCTAAACCCAGTGACTCATTATTTCCCTATATCTACCATCATTGTTTTATACTTCTCTTCATCTCTCAACTCAAAAGTGAAAACTGTCCTGAAATCCTTAGGCAATTCATCGGTTCCTCTTCAGTGCTCCCAAACTGACTACATACTTCCATTTCAGTACTCACAACACTGTATTTTTCTTATATTTTTATTAATATATTTATTGAAAGCTCCTGGGATAGAGAGTGCTTCTATGACTTGTCTAGATAAGAATAAATAAGAGAAAGGCCCATATCACTGAGATATTCACATTGACTTAAAATTATTTTTATGTTTATTTACATCATTAAATTCTAACTCTATCATAGCCAGATTTTATGGCTTAGTCACTTTTATTCTTATGGCATTAGTTAAGTTGCTAAAAATATACAATATATAAGACATTCAATAATTATGTATGACTGGTTGGTAAAATGAAGAAAGGAAGCTAGTGGAAATCACTTTACAGAGGTTAACATACTGTAGACAGCTTTACATGCAAAGGTATCTGAACAAATAGGGTTATGGAGAAAGGGAAGAAAAGCCTACAGCATGGGCACCCACAGTACCATTCAAATCAGCACAGAGTCTTCACAATTATTTTGCAAGAAAATTAATCTAAAAGTAGTTTTTAAGTATTAAATATGTGTCTTAATCTTCATATTAAAACAATTGACTCTCTTCTTCATAAGGCTTGATATGAAATTGATGTTTGCCACTCTTATTTCTGTTGCCACTGAAGAGGGTCGTGCAGCTCGCAAGAGCTTCCATACTCCAGGTTGACCAGAAGCAATCTGGTTGTTTGTATTATTTTTTTTGGTGGGGGTGGTGCTAATTGGGATCTAATATTTTCCCCAAACCAATTCAGAATATGAGAGCAATACAATACCCATCACATTCTCAGTCTACTCTGGGAGCAACTCTTCAGCTTTAAATTTGACAAGGTTATCTTCTGTGGCTTTTATTCAACGAACCCTGCAATAATAAAGAAAGCAGGTAGTCAAACATTTTACAAATTATCTGAGGGAGGAAAAGCCCTTATAGCAACAAGATTATAAAAATATCTATAAGCTTTTAGACTTATAAAGAATATGTAGTAATTTCTTGAAATTCTTAAGACTTTTTTATAAGAAGTTACTAGGTTTTGCTCGCTCAAACCAAAGTGAAATAAATATGGGAGAACAGAACAAGAGGCATCAGGGCCAGATCAGATGAGAAGCTATTCTAAGAGGAGAAACTTAATATTTAAATCAGAATTCTGCTGTGTAAATTTTATAGTTATTCATATACAAGTATATAAAGTTGAACTGAAAAGCCCCATCCTATTGTGTTGATTTAGTACTTTCTAGTACTCATTCTGCTATCTTTACAAAAATCTTCAGAAATCCCCAGAAATATTGATCGAGGTTGATTTCTAGATTGGGGTGGTGCTACTCAGCTATTTTGGTCA
Organism: Eidolon dupreanum; assembly: GCA_028627145.1. Taxonomy (NCBI): domain Eukaryota; kingdom Metazoa; phylum Chordata; class Mammalia; order Chiroptera; family Pteropodidae; genus Eidolon; species Eidolon dupreanum. Next base: position 28,357,425 of record CM053517.1, on the reverse strand, counting down.
ATATTCTTGTATGTGAGGCATCAATAACCAAAAACTCTGTATGCGAACAGACTATTGCATAGTTTCTCACTGGATATGCTACAGTGTATGTTCTGAAAAAAAAAAATGCATGTGAGAGAGAGGTCAAATCTGGGAATGCTATCAGATTTAATGGCCGATTTTGAAAACTATTTTGAAGGGGCAAGACAGTTCTTTAAATACAATGGGGAGAAATGGGTGTAATACCTGGGATATAGGCTTGTACAACACTGTGATCGTAATCCCGTAAACAACCTATGCCTGATATTGTTTTTTTCACCATTCCCTACAATTTTTATGAACTCCAGAAAGTATCTTCTAAATTTCATTTTAATAAAATTGTTTAAGTAGACGGCAAATAATAGATGAGAACTAACAGATGTAGTCATGATGTTTAAGCACAAACACAGAAATCTGACGCTATTTTATTTGGCCTTGTAAATAATTTTAAAATGCTGGTGAAAGATGTACATTAAAGCAATTGAAATAACTGCACATATATGTTTTTATATACACCAAAAATCTACTATATATCATTCTAAATTTCAAGTTTATAAACGAGGCTAAGTGCCAATTCCTAATCAGTCAAGTGTGACTTTTTGTATCTTTAGTCAGAAGAGACAAAGAGGTAAATAGTGAATAAGTGACTATGATAGTGTAAAAAAAAAAATGAAAAATAGTGTACAGATAGTTCACATCTTCATAGCATTTTATGTAGATTTCGTGCAGTGCATTTTACAACAGTTCATGTTTTAAACCTAACCATAGTAACAGAGTTTATTTATACTTTGAGATTGTAATAGAAATGAAAGAAAATTGTCTTCTTTATGGGCATTTCATCACTAGGAAAGAGTTATTTTCCAATTCATTTATCCAGACTGAGTAAATAAAAGTAATAATTTCTTGCATTTAAGAATTATTTATTCCAAGGAAAAATTGGAAAATTTGAAAAAAAATCTGTCAAATCTCATCTGCTCATAAATAAAATAAAAAGAATGACAACCAGGTATTTGAGGCATGTAGCATAGCATCTGGCCCCTAACAATATCTGAACTAATTGAATTAGACCATTTTGACATTTTTTTGAGTATCATTATATTTCAGCCATTAATTATGACACGATAAACATCAAAACTTTAAAAATTATTATAATTTATGTATAAAGTGAACTATTTGATATCTGGGCTAAAAAATGCTTACTATTTTATAATTACATCTCACCAATAGATGTCACTATTGCTGAGTTTAGTGCGAATTCAAATTATTTAATTACACAAAATAATAACAAGAAATGGTGTCAAAAGGGATACAAATATATCTTTTTAACTTGGAAGTATTAAGTAAGCACAAATAGAGAAGCAGAAGTATGAATATTATTGCTGTTATGATACAGTATCCCTGCACCATGCTTAATAGAATTTTACCTTTAATATCTGTGAAATAAGAAAGATAAAGGGCTTTCTTATCCTCTGTAATCTTTGTCTTCTGGGATATACATCACTCAGTGAAACAAAGAGTTCATTCAATTCCTTCTGCCTTTGGGTCTAGAATGATAAATAATGGTGTACAGGCACACATAGGCAGTGTGTGTGTGTGTGTGTGTTTGCATTATTTGTCAGAGTTTACTCAAACTGCTAGTTGTCTCTAAAATTAAATAAATGCTTTTTTCCCTTTATGGAGTGCACACCAAAACTAAGATTTTCTGTAGATCTATACTTTTGCCTTAATCAATACCATGGATGTTTCTTTAAAATTTCATCAAAAACCACAAGTCATTTTTAAAGGAAGCTCTTTTGTTCAGCTTCCTTTGAGAGTGATTTCAGTCCTTCAAGCCAGTCACATCTGCATATCTCTGTCCAGCAGCAGCCATCCTCTTCAGGGAAGATAGAAACATCAAAGGGCTGAAAGCCCAAGATAATCAGGAGAAAGGTGACTATTAGGTCTCTGAGTAGCACTAACTCACTTTCCTAACAAAATGCCACTGTTAGCACCCTTAAGAGTCTTACTCAACTTAAAAATTATACCTACTTGAGGAAGAAAATGATAATGATTGCTAAGTTTATCATGTCGTCTTTTTAAAATCTTAGAATAGTTTTAAATATTTTTTCTTGGAAGAGGAAAAACTCTAGTATAAAAGCAAATAAAAATAACTCCAATATTCTGCTGGGTCTTCTTGTCCAGAAATGAGGAAAGTTGTAGCATTATGCTTGAAAATAATGGTAGACCTATTTTGGTAGGCTGTGATATATTTTTATTAATTTATATTTATAATTAATTATTAAAGTTCCACCAAACTGAAAATTATTATATGATTGTACATCTGTCAAGTTATAATAATTTGTTTTTATTAAGATTGTGCTTCCGAAAATAGAATTGTTTTTTAGAATTTCAACTGTTGTTATATTATTGACGTCTGAATGGCATTCTTGACCATTTTTTGATCTGTGATAGAAATAGCTACCAAATTCATAGTTGTCAGTGATGAACAAGTGATGTAATAAAATTTAAAAATGGCCTGGATTATTTGATGCATGTGCAAATCACTATGCAGTGAGTGAGAATGTTTATCAATTGGGCAATGTACTTCGTTATCACTCAACACCATTGGTCAAGATACCAAACAGGAAACCTTGGGCAAACTGCCAGCTCTCTCCAAATCCTGTCCTCGGAATCAGCTTCCTGCCTCTCCTTTCCCTCTTGGTTTTTCCTTCAGAGGCAAGTGTTTTACAGCTTGACTCTGAAGTCTTATTAACTTGGCTTTAAAGTCAAGTGCTGCCACTTTCCAGCTATGTGCCCTTTAATTAATTTTTAATTTCTCTAAGCTTCATTTTTCTCTCATAAGTAAAAGAAGAAGAATGATCACGTTCTCATTGCTATGAGGATTACGTAAGCCATTTGAGGCATATACCACAGTTATCTGGCCTCTAATACATGTCAGCAAATAAGCTAGTCATCCAATTAATCGAGGAATGAGGTGAAAGGTTAAAGAAGTACAAATTAGTAGTTGACAGTTGGTCACAGGGATGGGAAGCATGGCAGAGGGAATGCAGTTAGCATTAATATGATGGCTAAGTGGAGGGCCAGGGGAGGGAGGGAGCAATTGAGGGGATCATTTTATGAACTATAGAGATGTCTAATCAATGTACTGTATACTTGAAACTAATTTAAATAAATAAATTTTTTAAAAACAGTAGTATCACATTCCCTTCCTAATTATTTCTTGAATTTGATACTTTGTCTCTATTAAACCAAATGACTCCAGGCCCTGGCTAGCTCTCCTGTATTACTCTTCTAGTATGATAACTAGTCTCCTTTTCCCTTTCCTTAAGTGTTCTAAAGCATCGCTCCAAAGCAAATATCTGATTTTATCACCTTCACATTTTGCATGATTTGTACCCTTCTATTCTTATCCTCTTCACCTACCTTCAAGATATTTATGTTTACTTATTTATAAATTATATCTATGAACTACCATGTTGCAGGAATTATAAAATATACACAAAAATTAGAAAATAAGATAAATATAATAAAAAAAACCAATATCTTTCTTCGTGCATCCCAAAGAATTATCTTGCACAGTCCCTTGAGAAGTCACATTAAAACTTAGAGACTCCTAAAAAGGTTGCTAATGATTTAAAGCTTCTTAGCAAAGACTTATATGTTTTTATCATACTTTCTTTGTCTTTTACCACTTTACTCTTAAATATTATGCTCCAGCAAAATAGAACAATTTAGACTCCTATTTACTCTCCGGGGACACCCTTCCTGACTCACAAGGAGACCTACGTTCATTCGTCAATATTTCCCTTATTCCTGACAGATATAGATTTTATTATTTCTTCTTCAATATTACTTTTTTAATGTAATGCATAGTCCTGGGTTATAATTTTTCCATATTATCTTTAGTTTTTGGTTAACTTTTAGATTGAATTTTTTAAGATAAGAACTCTTTTTTTCCTTTGTATTCTCTGAAATAATTCAATAAATATATAAGTAAATATTTTAATATGTATTTATAGAACTGAATTGAACTATTTATGAGATTTCTTGGAATTCTTTGCATGCTAGATACTGAGCATGTGTTCAACTCCTACTTACTTTTTAATAATAGGTCAGGTACCATCTCTGCCATATCGCCTTTGATTTTTTTAAGGCAGAACTGATTTTTCTTTCTTTGAATCACATTTTGGCCTCGTACTTATATATATTACTACTTATCTTCTTAGGTCGAAATGTTTGCTTTTCATGTCAGATTTTCCCCAGGACAACTTGACTTTATTCAAGACAAAGGCAATGTATCTAGTTTCAGCATGTTACCATAATCGTGTCCTGATTGAATCGATAAGCAAATAACCAAAGAAATGAATGAGAAAACCACTAAATGATAAATGAATAATTCAAGATTCACTGTTTTAAATGGTCCCCTTTTTCTATTTTAAATCTTAAGAAAGTTTGAAATGTTCGACAGTGTTTACATAAAGAAAAACACTTTTTTTCTCCATCTGGAATCAGGGATACCTACATGATTTAATTCTGGTATTATAATATCTATACATATCAAAATTTCAATGTATTATAACATAAACAGAAATCAGAATTATGTATTTGAGTTGAAAAATTGGGCTAAAACAGTAAACAAAATTATGAAAAATTTTTTCTAACTGTCCTCATATTTTGTGTCAAATAAAATCATCATAATTATCAATATTGTCATCATGATTATTACTGATATATTATTGTTAATTTAATCGAAACATTTATTGTGAATATATCTAGCCTATTGCTCATTATAATTTAAAGACATATGCAAAGATGAAATTAATCTATAACCAGTGAGAGATAGATTACAACATAGTACTTTTTACTTTTTTACTTTTTATTTTTTGAGTTGCTATAAAAATGGGCACAGTGGCTAAATGCTATGTTTCTTAACATGCTATTGGCCATATCTCATAATATTATTGTTCCTGCTGGGCTCTTTAAACTTAATTAAAACATGCAGTTTTTCTACAACTTAGAAAGTAAAGCTGACATGCTGTAATTCAAATATAAATACTCTCCTGGTAGCCATCAATAATTGGTGAAGCAGAGAGAAAGGCTTTTTATTTTTTTTAAATCATACCAGTTTTATGTGGTAAAACTCTTATTTTACTAATTCAACTGCCCCATGATTTTATCCTCAACATATAAATACGTACTTGTAACTGGTATTCTAATATTGAAACATATACCAATATATCAAGTTATTCACTTAGGATACATTAAGTTTTAAATCCAATTTTTTTTTGTGAACATTGTGCAATTAGCCACATCAATGATTAATAAATAATTGATTAAGTGATTTCAAAATAGCACGATTGACTTAATAGGTAGACAACTTTGGGAAAGTTATCTGACCTCTCAATGTCTCACTTTGCTCATCTGAAAAAGGAAATAGGAAAACCTTTTCATATAGATTATTATGAGAATTTAAATGATGGAGTCATAGAAAAGGGCATATTTATTATTTGTTACATACTGACCACACTGGATTCAATTCACCATGCTTGTTTCTCATTAAGTAAATAGTGAGCAGAAGAGAATGTAATTTTAGGTTGCTTCTGTCAGATAAAGGTTTAACTATATTTGGCCTCTAATGAATAGTCACAGAACTTGAATTACAGATTCTGATTAATAGCTTTTGAAATTTGCAATTAACATAGGCAAAACTTCAATAGATGGGCATAAATTTATGTTCTTCTATATTCATTTATTGTTAAATGCTTGAGGGTGCTGGCCCCCTGGGACTTTACTAACTAGGGTAATATGTGAGATTCGTTGAACCTGCTTTCCTTGGGAGGAAGGTCAGAGAAGCCCACGGAGAAAGGCAGTGTGTTCAGCCTCTGAGCTTCTGTAGCTGGGAGGAGCAGAAATTGAAACAGAAGGCAGAGAGGCAGAATGAAAGAAAAAGTGTCTGAATATTGGAGCGGAAAGTTTGACAGGCCATGGAATGTTGCCAAATTTGATGGATAACTTGAATATTTTTCTTGAAAACCGAAAAAAAATCACTGAATTTATAGATGTGGATCATGAATATAGCCAGGAGTGTGTAGTAATTTGATTACCATACGAAATATAGTCACATGCTTCTCATGTCAGATGGAGGGCATACAGTCCCATTTAATCTCCTAATAGGGACCAGTCCCTCCTACAAGGAGTGCTGTTGCCAAAGTAATCAGGAAGGATGCCTGGCAGGCAAAGTAACAGATGCCACTCAAGGATTTATTTTCCCATTATTAAGTCTACACTGTGCATACATTTAGTACCCATTGACTTTTACCTATTATCAATGAGGTGGTTTCAGGATCTGAGTGACTGCATACCTTCCCCCAAATATATATGTTAAAATCCTGACTCTCAAAGGTGATCGTTTTAGTAGATGGTGCCTTTGGGAATTGTTTAAGTCATGATGGTAGAACCCTCATGAATAAGATTAGTGTCTTATCGAAGAAGCTCCAGAGTGAGCAATCCGTAGCCCCTTCCACAAGGTGAGGTTACAACGGAGACTCTGGTGCCCAGAAGAGAGACTTAGCTGACCTTGCTCACTCCCTGACCTCTAGCCTCCAGAACTGTGAGAAATAAAGTTCTTTATAAGCTACCCAGCACTTTGTTATAGCAACTCAAAAGGACTAAGACAGATAATGCCTCATTTTCCTAAAGACTAATCCCTTCATTGGCAGTCTTAATTCATCACTTCGTACCTTTTTAAAAGCCCTTTCCGGAAAGAAGAAACTGTATCAAAATTTGCTGAGAACATTAGAAAAATAGTGATAAAAAGTGCCTCTCTCTATGAAATCATGCTTTCCTGGTTTTCATCCTAACTCTTAGATTTTCCCTTCTTGAAATCCTTTATCAGGCTCTTTCTTACCCAACCTGTACTTATGGGACTTTCTCTATGTTCCAGCCTTGAGTCTCCTACAGCCCATCACAATTCTCTGTACACCTGCACACCTGGCCTGTTTGAGTGGCAAGCCTGTGCACTCTACCACCTGCTGAATATTTCTGAACTGATCATTTTCCACGTATCTTAAGTGTCAAAATGTAGTGACTAACCCTCTACAAGTCTCCATACTCCAGAATGCATTTTTCTTCTTTGTTCCCAGGAACTGCACTTGGCTACAACACATGCTCACTTGCTCAAGCCAGAGACCTGCGAGTCATTGTCAACATTTTCCTCTCTTCCCTAACTAATCCATCACAAATCCCAGTGATTCCACGAAAAAAAAAATGTCTTGTTTCCATATACCTCTTCCCAACATTGCTGCCACTGTGGTCTTACAGGTCACGGTCATCTTAAATGTGTGGAACGGCACAGATGGAACGGTCTCCCTGCTTTCGCTCTTGCATCGAACTCATTTTTCACCCAGTACTAACAATGAATCTAAAATATAAAGTGGAACATGACACTTTTCAGAATCTCTAAGTGGATTCTTATTTTATTTAGGAAAAAAGAACAACATTCAATTTCTTACAAACCGATCAAGATTTTCATGAACTGACACTCTATTTCCTAGTTTCAGTGAATGCTCCAAATACACTCCCACTCAATAATGTTTAGCTTTGCCTCATCATTTCCCCTCAAAAGTATTTCCTGAGGCCTCAATAAAAATGATACCTTCTGTCATTTCTTTTCAGAATACTTAGTATTTTTGTTTACAATAAAATCATGGTTTGTTATTCTGTATTTATATAATTATTTGCTTTATTTAATAGTCATCAATTAATGTGTCATGTATTTAGTTTCTACTCTATGGACATTCTCTTAAAGGTAGCATCTAGTTTGGTTCTAAATTGCAACTTGGCACATAATGGATGTTTTGTAAATACATGTTAAATGATTAAATAAAACTAAAATTTCAAAAGCAAAACTACACAACACTGTTCAATCCTCTAATACCATAGTTCATATTGAAACTTCTGGTATTTCTTGTTAGTTCTAGTAATTCTTGAATTATAGGACATTTTAATAACTATAGAAACACGATACTTACTTTTTGAGTTTGAGATTTATCAATATGTGCTTTAAGCATCTAACTTTTATATTGCAACAAATCTTTATCAACTGGTTTGTACAGAGATTTCTTAACTCCTATTTATTCTGGGAGATAACTTTCTATGATTTTACTTATTAATGACATCTCTCTGAATGCTTTGTTCTGTCCAATTCAGGATATTATGAAAATTCAGAATATATTTGAGTCTTTATGAATTAATGTCTAAGCTTCAAATGACTCTCCCCACCATGGAGTGAAATATGAATGACATACAACACCTTCAAATTAAAACAGATGTGTAGAAGGATAGAAATTGAGAACGATTTAACTAGCATACTAAGAACTTATTATATTATAGTAGTACAAGCTCTGCAAATAATACTTTTTAAATGGCTTCCCAATGATTATCTTTTGATATCTCTATAAAATATACCTATTAGTTAGGTTCATACCTTTATTCAGAAATTTGATCTGCTACTGGATATAGAAACTGATGAAATCTGGCATAAACCATTAAAATGACATTAAAAGTCCAGTAGTTATCTCTCTAGGTAGATTTGCCTTCTGATGAATTCTTAAACATTCATTCTTTATGCTATCTCAGCCTTTTACCATTATACCTTAATCTATTTCGACTATCATAAAATAAGTATTTATTAATATTTTAAATTTACTCTTACCATTATCACAATTACAAGTTTTAAAATTATCTAAAGGATTTATAATATATTTCATAACTACATAACATAACAGAATTTTTCACAGATAAGAAGCAATGATTATTTATTTTTCAATCCCAGGCACCTAGTGCCTGTCATAAAGGAAGTGTTCAGTAAACATGGATTGAATGAATCGGCTAGCCAACTTTAAGCAGTTATACAGAGAACTTTACCTATGTCCACAAAATCATTTTAGTTTTATATATATTTTTGACAGTGGAAATTTTCTCATTCTGCCATCTTATAGACTGTAACTGTAACTCACTTTTAGTTGTCACCCAAGTATTGTTTCTTACATAATTTCCGATAAGACCTCATTGTAATATCAACTTTAGTTTTTCAAAGCAAGTACATTTGCCTTTTTTTTTTTTCATTTCAGATCTCTAAAGAAAGTTCATCTAGTCCAAACTAGTTCATCAGACTCAACTCATGGGTTGAATAAAATCCATGTCTTCTATTATGCACCAATCATATCAAAGAACTTTGTTTATACTGATAAGTTTTCTTTGGAACAAGACATACCTTGTATAAAGTTATATCTTCAAGTTAACAATTTTGTTTATAAATGTTTAATTTTGTCATTTAGGAAACTCTTGCTAGTATAAGGGTTGATGAGTTCATGACAGCTGTATAAGAAGATGTGGTTTACATGACAATGGAAATTTGCCTGTATAATATCATGACAGCCCTCATTCTGTGTCATAATTATTAGCTCTGTAGAAAGGAACCTTTCATCTCCAGATCTTCCTTCCCTAGGGAGGGAACTCAATTAATGTAACATGATTGGTCTCTCTCTTCTCCAGGATAGGTTGAGTGACATACCCAGTTGGTGAATTTGAAGCGAATTGGGGGAGAAGCTTGCTTCTGTTCCAACATCTTTTTCCATGGGAGCAAATGTGCTCATTTATTCCAGAGAAGAGGAAATTTTGGAGAAATGAGCCTGAACGTGTGTGTCTAATTTTTCTTCATGTCATTCGCTCCTAACCTTGTAGGTGAGGACAAGATTCCAGTAAGTTCAACAGAGCATAATGCTGAGAGGCTAAAGTTCTGAGTATCCATTTTTAGAACATTCTGGACTGGGAAGACAGCAACTAAAGTTTGGACCCAGCCAAGTTGGACAAACCTTACTAAATACACTGGGCTTAAGTCAGAATCTCATAATGGTTGTACACTCGCATAAGGAGTGGTGACTGGGCCGTCAGAAAAAGAGTAATGCAAACCTGAGAAGGACAAGGGCTAACAGAGCCTCAAATGGAGCCTCCTCAGGAACAGGCGATGTGCCAGCACTCTATCCAAGTGCCGGCATTAAAATCCAACCTTTCAAAAGGAACATATCGCTTTGCAGCTGGCTTCATTGATCCACAGCTTCTGAAACCAATCAAAATTTATAAAGCAAAATAAATAATGCGAATATATGAGAAAACAGTTAAAACTTGAAAAAGTGAGAGAAAAGTAGAGTAATTTGAGGTCTTAAAGCGGTGGATGAAGGATGAGTTGACCTGGAAGCTGGATTGTAGGCTTAGGAAAAAAAGAGAGAGAGAGAAAGAGCAGGTTTGGATAGAAGGGAATGAAATAATTTCAGACACACAAAGTCTGAGGTATTTGTGAGGCAGCACGGTAAATATATTTCAGAAGTGATATGAGTCTGCAGTTCCGGGATACAATCTAAGATGGAATATAGTTTTGGAATAAGCATGTATAAATAGTAGTGAAAATTATGAGATTGGATAAGGACACCAGATACAAATTATTAAGAGTGATAAAGGGTTTGGGGAGGAAACTTAGAATGGTGTGGCAAAGACAGAGAAGGAAGAATCAGAAAAAGAAACACATGAGGGACACATAGGGGAGAGCAATGCCATCACGGAACCTACATATTTGCACAAACACAAAAGGCTGGATCAGATGTACTCAAGTCCATCACGGAGGATTAATTAGATGATTCGACAGTAACGTATAATCCCATGGAAATGTTCATTCACCTCTCCATGGTTTCATTTCTGAATTCAATTCAAAATTTAGAGAGGACGTGTTATTTTTAAAATAAGTCTTTCTAAAACTTCAGTAAGAATTTTTTATCTGTCCTAAATCATATTTGAAAAAAAAAAAAATTAGACAACCCAAATTCCCATCCAGTTTATAAAGTCTATTATTTGAAAACAAAATCATAGAGTGAGTGACCTAGAGGACTCATTTTCTTAAAGTGTCACATAATTTTTAAAGTTTCTTTACTGTACACTAGAGAGCTTTAGAGACATGTTGGGAGTGTTTGTGTAAGTCATTTAAGGGAAAGAATTTAAATGTGTCTAAGTTTTATTTCTTCCACAATTAACTATTAACCAACTCATTTGTATATAGGGGCATGTATTCCTAAACTGAGTTTATATCATGTGGTGAACTTCACACTGTTTCCATTTTGGTAAATGCTTCACAGAGAGTTTTTATGACTGATTTTCTTCTCAAAATTAAGCTACAATGTAAAAACAGACAAGAGTAAAAACACCCTGAATCAAATTTGTACTTTGTCATTCTGTCACTATCTATATTATTGTAGACAGACCACTTCCAGTGATGAACTCTCTAAAGTGTGTTACACAACAATCTGTATACTTTATACACTATGTCAATAAAAAGTGAATACACTTGTTTCAAGAACTACAGTGATTCAATCATGATATATTGTTGAAAAATGTGTTATATTGTTTAATTATGCATAGAGAACACCACTTCACAAGCCATGTAACATTAATGGAGAGGAAAGCTCAGTTGGTCAGTAGTTTTAGGCAGTTTAAATGGAAAACTGTGTACATTCTCCATATGATTAATGCGTAATATACACTTGCCACAATTTTAGTGGTCTTTAATCCAAACTCTGCATATCATGCTTTGTATAAATGAATATGAAATAATTATTTTGTTGGCTTGTCTTTGCCTGTTTTTAAGCACACGTGACTGTACATATTGTTCATGTCTTCACATAATTTGTTTTACAAGTGTACTAGCTTGTTTATGAAGATTCTGGTAGTGTCAAAGATCTAAATGCATCCTGGACACAAAATAGAACATGGCAAGATAACTATTACTTATACCTAGGTATATTATGATTGAGAGAACTACATGCTATTAATTTGTCAGTTCAAAAATTTACAGGTTTTCTTTTGCACACTGTAAATGTAGTTGACTTACTGAACAATAAATCTCAAGTAAATCTTATAAAAGTAAATTGTCTTTGTTGAACAAGAATAGGCTTTGTTATATCTCTCTGAGTTTTGCTAAGCATACCTGCTATTCTGATGAAATATAAGGCACTGTACACAATCTTTCGGGTATTAGAATCTGAAAATAGTCCAAGTGTATGGAAATGAATATTTGAATTATTAAAGGTGCAAAGTACATTTTGTACTTTGCCAAGTTTGTTCTTGCTTTTAGTCACACTGACAGATTCTTGATTACAATTCTCAATGTTAATAATCACTGTTATTTGCTTAAAACATTAACATGAAAATTGAAGTAGATTTCTACCTTTCTAAAAGTGAAGATTTATGACAGTTTCAATATATTTTAAACGTTCTCTGTATTTGTGTTTGTTTAGTGCTATTTTATGGAAATCCTATTTTCTCAGTATAAAAATTGTTTTACATGTTAAGATGGTACATGGCTGAGAATAAAAATTGCTTTACCAAAAAAATGGAAAACTACACCAAATGCATCAGCATTTACTCTTGGGAAGGAGAATAAAAATGTAGGAGGAGTTTTTCGCTATACAATTGTCATTGGACCCGGTTATAAGGAATAAAGTTTGGACATTCTAAGGTATTGCAATAATTCTAATCCACAGTGGCAAAACATTAAAGTCAATGATATATAAATAAGTGAAACAAATTTTTTAATAGGTATAGTAATTGTTTCTGTCTCCTTTGTTATTATTCCGAAGCATGTGAAACAATATTGTGCAGAAAATATTAGACAATATTTAGGAAATTCATTCAACCTAATGATTATATTTGTCAATACAGGTCTCAGATACTGAAAAACTGAAAACGATACTTTTGTTATAGGGTGACAAACAATGTGCAATTGATCATGGAGCACTTTACGCAAGAAGCATAGAATAAATCTTAACAATCAGCTTAGAGAAGAATGGACTCACTGACAGAATGGGCTCACATGGAAGTCTTTAATAGGTGAAATGCCAAAAAATTCTTAGTGAACCTGTTCAATATCTATCAATCTATAAAAAGAGTTAAAAAAAAAAACCCCACAGATGAATGAATAACAGAAGATGAAACACTTCCCAACTCATACTTTTGAGGCCAACGTTACCTTACTACCAAAATCGGATATATTCAAACAAAAAGAACACTGTAGACCAATGCCCTCATGAAAATAGACCAAAACTCTTTAATGAAATATTAGCAAGTAGAGACATATATAAAAAAGACACTACTTCAAAACCAAATGCAGTATATCTGAATAATTTGAAGATGGTTCAACTTTCAAAAGATAATTAACGTAATCCACCATATTTACAGACTAAAAGGAAATCCATATGATTATCCCAATAGAAGATAAAAACCATCTGACAGAAGTTAACATCTATTCGAGACAAAAACTTTCATTTAACTAGGAATAGAAAGGAATTTCTTCAAACTGATAAAGTGGATGTTGGAAGCTGGCATCTAATGTTATTTTTCATGGTAATAGGCAATACTTTCCCCCTAACATCTAACATCTGACTCAGAAAGAAAAGAAAATTACTAAAAGAAATGTTTTAAAAAAAAGAAAGCTGAGCAGCTCCATGTATTGATTGGAGAAATTCTGTAGACGCAGTATAATTATTTTTACTGCTCCATGGTCTTCATCTGTTATGGAGTTCTTGTCTGTTTTCTGCCTTTTATATGCTCTTTAGGTGTTTTCTTATGTTTTCTGGGAATTCATAGTCCTCTAGGACAGTGTTTATAATATGTAGGAAAAGGCAGGGTGGAGGGGCAAGTAAACCTTAGGCCACACTTTTGTCTTCCACACTGAATTTAGGAATCTTGCCCATTCAGGGAATCTTCATAGTCCTCTTCTTTAGATGCTGTTTTTTGCTAAGAACAGTAATGTTTGTTTGTAATCACCAAGCACATAGGTTGTGAGTAGAGAGCTAGGAAGGAGAAAGACCTGTTGCTTTTGCTTTCTGTCTCTGTTCCAACCGATTGACAGTGCCCCCCGCTGGCGCTGAGTAATAATGCTTTTATTTTTTTCCTTTAAAGTGGTGACTGGCAAGGCAATGACCCACAAAAGGCAGTGTAGAAAAGAAAAAGAAATATAAAATTCTCCCCCACTCTTTCAAGATTAAATTTTATGAGCACTCTAATGGAGAAAGAACAGTTGATACTGGGTTAAACTCTGATCCTAGAGAAGTCAGGTCTCGCTATAACAGAATCGTTAGAGAACTGTATACAGATGTGACCAGGTAAATATTCGCTAATAAATTCATTCACCTATTTTAAGTATTTAACATGCTTCCTCTTCCTTTCTATCACATTGGAGTATTTCAGAAGCATTTAATAGAAGGGCATAGGATTAAAACAAGAAAATCAAACTATATAATAGAATTTTGTGATTGGTTTGACATATACATCGGGAAATTTAGAATTCAAGAAAAAGTCTAAGCATATGTACTCTAAGGTCTAGAGTCCTTTCTTATTAGTTAAATTAATTAATTCATTAAAATAACTGCCTAACACCAACTTAATATGACAATGACCAGTTTATATGAATTAGGATGACCAAATATCCCGATCTGGAATTTTAATGAAAATTCCACATCTAGGAAAACTCTTTGGTCTCAGGCAAACCAGGAAGGTTGGTCACTCTCAGACTGGTGACTAAAACACAACGCAGAAAAATATATGGTGGCACGAAGGAGAAGGGATGACTTCGCGAAGAACACAGAACATCTAGCACAGCAGCGTCAGTGACAGAAATTTTTCTTCTATAAATGCATATATGGTAGAATCTTCTCTCACTCGCCAAAATGGTAGTTAATGCTGGCTGTTGGCTGGAATTAGTTTTCACTTTTTAACAGAGGTGTCAAAAAGATTTTTCAGACATATTTTAACAACCACAGGACTCTTGGTACACTATTTCAGAGATTCATCAATGTTTTTTGTGTATAAAGAGTTTGCTTCTTTTTATTGCTAGGTAGTATCATATTGTTGTAGAAATATGTCACAACCTGTTTATACATTCGTTTGTTATGCACTTCCTAATTGTTTCCAGTTTGAGGTTTTTATGAATAACGCTGCTATAAACATTTATGCAGATGCTTTGTATGACTTATGTTTTTATTTCTCTTAGGTAATTATAGTAATGCATTTGTAAATGTCTCTGTGATCATATAGTAAGTATATTTTTAACCTTGTAAGGAACTGCCAAATTGTTTTCCCAAATGATTGTGTCATTTCACATTCCCATCAACAATGTGTGAGTACTTTGTTTGCTCCCATCCTCACCAATATTTGGTATTGTGGATGTGTGACAGTAGTGCATTGTGGTTTTAATTTTATTTCCCAGCAAACTTATGCCATTGAGGATCTTTTCATGTGCTTATTGGCCATCTTCTTTTATCAAGTGTCTGTTCAAATATTGTGCTATTTTTTAATGGATGATTCATCTTATTACTGAGTTTTAAATAGTCTTTATATATTTCAGATATAAACTGTCAAATATAAACACAGAGAAATATTTTCTCCCAATCTGCAGATTGCTTATTCATATTTACTGGTGTCTTTAAAGATCAGAAGTTTTTAATAATTGATATATAATTCAACATTTAAATTTTTTGTTGTTTAGTCCTGGTTGGAGAAAGCTTCGCTTACCCTGTATGGCAGTAATTTTCTCTTACGTTTTCCTTTAGGTGACAGAGAGTTTCAGATTTTCATTTAGGTCTACCATCTATTTCAAAATTATTTTTGTGCACAGGGTGAAGTAAGTTTTAAGGTTTATTCTTCTCCTGTGTAATAAAAACATTTACCTTTCAAGTGTCTCCATGAATATTTTGGAGAGTACCAGATATCAAAGGCCTTTTGGTGTGAACCAAAAGTCTCAATGGGTGTTTTGGACAGGACCAAATGTTATTATCTCAAAGAGAAAATTTTTCATCATGTCTCTGACTCCAAGCAACTGACTTTTTTCTTCGTCTGTCATTCTGATTTTGGATTTTTATTTTCTTTAATTTTTATCTTGTTGGTTAACACCCTTCTATTTCTCAGAATTTCATTTAGTAGTCATTTAAGTGCTCAGAATTCTGACTCCTAGATAATCCAGTCTCTTACGGAGGCAAATCTTTCACTAATACCTTATATTCTACAGACCGGAAATTTGGCTCAGTACATTCATCTGAAGGACTAACTCTTCAAATAGATCTGTGCCAACCAGCAAGCTGCATGTCAACAGTGTGCCAGATAGCATGGAGAAGTTTCTACTGATGCAATCAGTCCCATGCTGAGAGCTTCGAAAGTAGATTTGTATTTCTACTTTTCTCACCATTATGCAAGATCATAGTATATATTTATATTCAAACAGACAGACTTATAAAAATATACATATACATTTCTCAAATATTCATATTTTTAAGCACTACATTATTTTAAAAGTAACCACCATACAGCACAACCTAAAGATAAAGTGTTTTCAATGAGTGATATTTGTCATTCTAAAACTAATAAATGAACTTTGATAGATGAATTTATAAATTAATTTTCAGAATCCTAAGTCAAAGAAAAACACAGAGGTTTAGAGTCAGATACTGTTAACACATAGTAGGCAATCTGCTATTTATTGTAAAATAAACCTTTAATAAATGCTATTTCTCTTCTAAATAAACTTTACATATTTTCTGTTTCCATTCTAATTATTAAAGCATCAATTCCCTTGCTAAAAGGAATTACAATATATAAATTTTATTATAAATGATTATGTTGTCATTCCTTTGGCTGCAAGTAACAAACACACACTGGCTTTATCAGTCAGTTTTCATAGACTTCTCTCTAAGTATTATCATGAACTTTTTCAGTGCTGTATACCATTGAATCTTTGTGTTCCATCATTAAAGACTTAGGTTTGCAAGAACTTGTCCCTGTTCCTCTTGAGTCAGAAATCTCTAGCCCTAAATCAATCAGTTAAGCCCACTTGCACAGAAAATTTTCACAGCATGGCCTCTGGGGAAATCTGATGAGCAGAAGGCCAATCCAATTTGTATGTATGGCAGACTAAGTGATAGTTAAGGTACATTTCAGCTCTGTTAAATATTCTACTCACCAAAATAGGTTAAAAGGATAAAACGATAGTTGCTTACAGAAACTTGTAATTTCTATAACTTGATATGTGACTCTATACCATTAATCTCTTAGCCTCTTACATCTTTAACCACAACTCTAGACTGTTCCCAACTGAGTCAGTTACAGTGGAACAACAATGGGATCTGATATTCACCTGCATCTGTTCCACAGCCAGCATTTCAAATCAGCATATTATCTCTATTTCCAAAACGTTATCAGAGAAGTATTCCTGTCTCTTAACTCTTATCTTTTCTCCTGGTCTATCACTTATTTTATAGTCATGTGATTACTTACTCACTTGTTTCAATAAGGCACACCCAGTGCCATTAAAAATGTATGTAATGAACAACATCTGAGTTGATGACATCAGTATTTTGCCATTTCTTTACTCCTGAGTGTTTTATGGGGGCTTTTAACTTTTTTTCAGTGTCCAATATATCCCACACTATCACACTTGATGTATTTTTGCCATATTAGATTTGTTTCCCATAAGATTATTTTCAATCTATAATTTTTCCTCTGAATAAAGTTTCTTACTGCGTGGGTTAAAGTTAAAATTCTCCAGGATTGCATTTAAAGCTCTTCCCAATCTCACTTAACACTGCCTGTTATTCCAAGCATATGTCCCACTATTCTCTCAACATAGATTTCCTAACACAATGTAATTTTTTCTTGCTTGTATCATTTTATATCATTCTTATAACACTTCTGCCATACTTTATATACCATGGTCCTCAAACAAATCAATTTTTCCCAGTCATTTTTTACACATTTATATTTATTTAAGTTAATTCTGTCTTTCAACAAGCATATTTTGTATCATACCCTAGGTTTCCTATGTTTCAAATAGTCATAGATGAATAAAATTTCCTCTTCCCTCATATACATCAAAGTCTATTAGTAAAGCCATAAACAAACAATTGTCATGTAAACAAATAATTGCAATACAGTTGACATTGCATAAATGACTAAAGCTCTATAAACAATAATTGCTATACAATTGATATTACATACATCAAGGGCAGTGAGAACTCAGGAATAAGTGGTTAAATCTCTATGGGAATGTAGAAAAGTCAGAAGAAATTTGTTGAAACTAAAGATTCTTGGGCCATCTTGAGGTATTCTAATATAATAGTTCAAGGGTGGGGATATAAAATTCTTGCAAAAACACCCAGAAAAAGATTTCTGTTTTTGATATAGAAGTGCCTTGGACACAATAGCACTGTCTTGAGTTCACCCTGTGATGAGGATCATATAAAGAGTTCCAAACAAAACAAAGATGAGACCTGTTTTAGCAATACATAGTGACATTTTTGCTAGGAGTAGGGTGCTAACTTGGGAGTGAAATATGTTCAAAAGGGGCAAGACTAAAGAATAGTGCTCTTGATGACAGTTTGTTAACCATTCATTTTACAAAGTTTTTAAAATATGAAAAATGTGCTTGAAATATTTTCTGTTGACTTTAACATTCTAGGTTTAGAATGTCAGTCTTATGAGAAATAGTGTTTCATTTTAGTATGGTTTCCAAGCAGGGATCAAATCTAATGACTAACTGGCAAAATTCCAATAGATTTTAGATAAAAATCTCTAATTAAATCTCTCTAGTCTGGGCATAATTTATTGCAGATTTTCCTAAAATTCCCTACAGATTTCTACTGTCCTTGGAAATACTGTCTGAATTGTAAATTGATTCCATAATTTTCAATTCAAGCCATAACAATCTATCCATTGTTATAAATGCCAAGGTTTTCTACTTTGTATTCCTCTATTAAAATTACACATATAATCTATTAGCCATATATTTGTTTCACTCTTTATTAAAACATGTTATTTATATATGGCAAGAGAATATCTGGAAATATTTTGGAAAGCTAACAATGGTAGTACATTCAAATAAATTACTTTTTACACTATTCTCTCTACTATGGCAATCAAATGGCTAGGAATCCACAGTGAAGAAAGAGTGGCAGGAATATTATTTTAATTTCTCCATAATGTCAAACATATATAATGCCTTGTAGTTCTGTATATAAAGAGACAGCTAAATAATTGTGTGATAAGAATATCAACTTGGTCATAGGGATGATGTTAACTTGTATTGTGCTTCATAATATTTAAAAATTTTTATAAATATTATCCCACTGGATTTGCCCTTCAATCTTGCCAACGTTTTCTTTTTTCATTAACATCATTTTTTAAATTAAAGATACACACACAGAGGTTCGGGGTCACAAACTTATATACATATGACTAGTAACAGCTGAAGAAGCTCAGCTAAAAGTAAATGTGTACCTGGCTTCGCCTGCTTGCATCTCAGGGAGAAGATCCATAAGAGAGTAAGGCCCCGTCTTCTCTACAAATGCAAGAGGCCATTATATTTGTTCTTCTTATAGATAAAGACATCATGTAAATAATCATAGCCACACAGTCATTTATTCCTCAGTTCCAGAGTATGCCTTTTTCAATGCTGTTCATTGATATGCCCTATAAGGGAGAAAAATCTGCCTTCTACCTTCCTAGGTTCTGTGGCTGAGCCTAAAAATTAAACAGACATAAGAAATATTAACACAAGAAAGCCATATAAATATTATTTAATATTTTTATATGCACACTGGAGTCTTCCAAAGAAAAAGGAAGATCTGAAGAAGCTGTTGGGCCCTAAAACTTATATACCTTATTAAACAAAGAATGATAAATTATGAGAGTGTGACAAGACAAAGGGGCTTAGAGTAGGGGCAGTAAATTATGAGACAGTGACTAGGAAATATATTAGGGAAACTAATGAAAGATAGGGGCTGTTTAGTAGATCCACTTTGACATTGGCTCCCAGTCACTGGTGATGAGAAGTTTCTTCTCTTTCTGCTAAAGAGAAGGAACCTTTCTCATGAAAAATTTTATGACACTCTTTTAGGGAGTAAAGGGGTAGTCATATAGCACCTGGATGCATCTGCTATTTTTCAAGTGCCTTCAGCTAAAAATAACCAATATGCCAATGTAGCATATTTTGGAGTAGAATGTTCTGATCCCCTTCACATCATTTTGTACAACAAATTTGTTTACTTACTGGTTTTTTTTTTTCATTTCATCTGTTCAAAATGGAAATTAAATCAAATTACATAATCTTAACCAGCTTCTGTTCTTTCATTTCACTATTTTAATGCTTGTGTGATATACATTCCTAAATAAATACCATTTAATTTTTCCTGATATAAATAATTATACTATACAATATTTCTGTCATAAAATATGGTGTAACATTTTCAAACTTACTATTCCAAATACTTAGAGACTCATCAAAATTCAAATTTTTAGAAGATAGCTATTATAATTGTTCATACTGCTAAAAACCTAAAGTTGAGTTTTGAGAGATAAACAGAGGCTAGAATATAAATCTTTGGCTTGCTAAGAAGATTGAACTTTGTCCTATAAACATTGGAGATCATTTATAAAAAAATGAATGGTTTTAATAAAAAGCAGAATATGACATGATCATATAAATAATTTATCCAATTGGATCATACATCTGTGACATGATTTCAATAACAACAAACACTGATAAGGAGAGAGCAAGAGTGGAAAGCAGAAAAGATACACATTAGTTGGTTTTGGAGATGAGGATAATTTACATGAGGCAATAAACACTGTGAGTGCAGAGGGAGAGACAGTTTCCTGAGATATTACAGAAGATGTGAGGATTGACTGGAAACAAGGGGTTAAAAAGAGTGTGGAGTCCAGCACAGCACACGGTTTGAAGTTCGGTTGTTTTGGTTATTGTAGTCAAGTTTGGAATACCAGTAAAATGCATAATGGAGGGATCCAATAAGGAGCTGGATAAGGACTGGTTTAACCTCAAAACAGAAAACAGGGCTATGATGATAGATAATCATCACATACGGATTAAAAATGATCACTAACATTTGAGTTCTCACTCTTATTGAGGTCAAGAAATTGTTATTTGCAGATAGAACAAATTTAAGCAACAATAATTCTAAATATAAGTATACTGTAAGCATACCTACAGATAATCATTTGTTTTAGACAATACGAATACATTTTTAGTCTCATTACAAAACAACAAAAACGCACACTTATAAATAAAATTTGATTAGCCAAGTTATCTGTTTAACTGATAATTTTGTTTTACAAAGTAGGTTTATTTGGTGCTCCTGGAGTTGTGTAGATATTTCATGATGTTGTATTTATTATAGATCCATGTCTTTGCTTCACTCATTTACTATTGTAATTATAACTATCTTTTTAAAGAATTCAGACATTTTTTGTTGTTGTTGTTGTTGTCGTTTTGATTTTTTTTTTTCAGGTTTGAATGGTGTAGGTAAAAGTTTAATCAGTTTGTACCAACTAGACTCAAACTTATCTTTGCTTTTCAACAATAATTACTTCTCCTTGGCCAAGGTTATGCTCCTCACTGTACTCTTAGATGAGAATGAGTTTTCTTCAATAACATTGCTCAGTCACTCCTATCTAACAGGGTGCACCAGGCTTTGCCTGGCAAATCTCAATGCTTTTCAAGTGGACAAGCAGTAGCTAACTCTTTATCAGTGATGTACTCTCTCCCACCATGAGTAGAGTTTTTGCTTCGCTGAAGGTTCCCAGACTGGCTACATTTTCCATCTGCCTTTGTTTCTGGGCGGAGCCAGTGATATATAGGCAGAAGTTATAACTATCACTTCTAGGCTTAATAAACCTTCAAATCTGTCATTCACTCACTTTATCTTTCCCATCTGTTGTCTAGATATCGATCCAAGGGCGAGCTTAGAAGCCACAGATTGAATATGGCAGATCCTCCATTAGCCTGAATCATGAACAGCTGCACAGAACAAAACTCCCCATTATCCCGTTGACTTTACCCGGGTGAGAAATACATTTCCAGTTTCTTTAGCTACTGAGAGTTCATTGCTGATTTGTTAGAGCAGCTACCTGGTGTTACTTTAAGTTAAATAATACAACAGGGAATTCTGAATCACAGATAATTTAGGCCCTTAAATCAAGTTTCCTGTTAACTGCATCCTCAGAGCCAGCTATTGAGAACACTCCAGTCTAACGTGGTTTGCAAATCAGGTTTCTTTAGCATCAGAGTCCACAGATTCCTTTAAAGAAATGTGGAGAAAAGGAAAGCTGTATTGTTGAGAGCACACCCTGTAGTTAGTTCTTAAAAGATCATCTCACTTATTTCTCATAGAAACTCTGAAATGTTCCTATGCAGATAAAATAAAACAAGAGCCAGTTTAAAGATAAACAAACTGAAGATCAGAAAGATTAAGTGACTTACTGAAAGTCACAGAGCTATTGTCAGAGATGGAGTTTGTACCCAGAATCTTATAACCCAGGCACATTCTTTCAACTACACCACACTATTTCCCAACAGAAATAACTCTGAACGTTTCTATTTCTCTGGAGAACTTAACTACTTCCTAAAGAGACAAATAAAACTAATTTCAGAAAGTTACTCTTCAACAAACATACATTCTGAATAAACATCTCAATGCAGAAATGATGGCTATTCAGGTAGACTATAACCCACAATGACCATATACAGGAATCCCCCATTTTTCGAAAGTTCGCCTTACACAACGTCCTTTTTATGAGAGATCTACATTAGTACCTTTTTTCGCTAACTGAAAGAAATCCAAAGAGGATTTTTGCTTTTATGAAAAAAAGTCAAGGAGCAAAATTAGCATTCAGCGTTGGTTTTGCAGGGAGCCGGTGTAGGTGTAGCGGCAGATGCTCCCCCAGCAGCAGGGGTGGCGGGACCAACGCCTCCCTTGGGAACTAATAACTCCTCATCTCTGCATCAAGCTGCCACAACTTTGAACTGTGTCTGTCAGCGTCTGGGCTTTATCCCAATTTATTTGGGGCATCTGTTGGCACGATGCTTCTTAAAGTATCAGAAAACCCTAAGAGTGTTACACTTAGTGTAAAACTGGACATCATTAGGTGTTTCAATCATGATGAATAAAATAAAGACACTGTGTGTGTGCTAAATTTGCCTATGTGCTATTCGTACTATTTACTCTTAGAAAGAATCTTCAGAGCTCCTGAAGTTACTGTTGGTTCTAGTGATCTCTTTTAGTTGTTATCCAGTAACAGATAAAATGCAAAGTCTATTCCTTTAGTGGTCTGATGGGTGCACGAGCATTGCGTGCATTTATATCACTCCTGCTTTTACTCTATGTTAGTGTTATTTTAGGTTTTGTGTGTTTTATTTGGCATGATTTGGTAGGTTATTTGTGGAGGGTGGGAATGCTCAAAGATTTTCCAGAAAATTAATAGTAATTGCTTCTTTGCTTTATGCCATTTAGGCTTATGAAAGGCTTCACAGGAACGCTCTACTTTCAGATGGTGGAGGAAATCTGTACGAGAGCGTCATTTATTTGAAAGATGTGTGTTTCCAAAAGATGCAGCCAGGCCTGCAATTTTGTTATTATGTATATTCATTGACTACAACTTTCAAAGGATTAGGAAAGAGCAATCCCATTTGTAATACCACACACGCACATATCAATAAAAAGACTCCCTGAAGGTAATATAAAAGCTAGTAAAGATTGAAAAACCCTTCTCAGAAATACAGATAGAGTCATATGGGGTCACCTGTTTCATCAGGGAGAATATAAATTTATTTGAATGCACTGAATCTGAGAACACATAAAATAAGTGGTAAGAATATAAATTCAGGACCAAATAGCTGTTGTATCACTGAAATAGATAATCTAGATCTACTTTCTGTTGTAACTCTTTCATGGTTTTATGTTGGGTGAGGATAATTGGAAAGTGGCCTTATTTGGTATAGAAGATGGTTTATGAGGCACATTTTGCTCCACAACCAAAGTAGACTAAAGGCTCAATAATTCACATATCTGTAACTTAGCTTCTCAAAAACCGCCCTGGTATGAGGATGGGAAGGATAAAGAAGACAAAGAAAAAGACAGAACCAACATATATTTTTAAAGGGAATATTTAAGATAACTGACATCCCCCAAAGTGACACCATTTTATCACCATATCTCGTGTACCTCAACCAGAGCAGACAAAATTTCTGTTTACACTTAGAGAGAAAGTCCTAACATCCATAAAATCATTCACAGTTTTATTTTCTGGTTTTCAAACCTACATCACATTAGAAGTAAATTAGAGAACTGACTGAAGATCTGATAGATTAGGTGCACTGATGTCCATGAGATATGCCATCATGAGAATGAGAGAAAAGAGAAAAAAATGATAAGAACAACACTCATATATCCAAGGTTGTAGGTATTTGGTACCACTAAAGGAAGGCATAAGCAAATGTTATATGCCTTAGAGTATCAATACGTTATGCAATGCTATCTATTAATTCTACTGATGAAACTTAGTCTTCAAGGAAAGTTAAAATATTTGTTCTTTTGAGGGAAAGTAGGGATATATACATTAATACACTTAAAAAGATCTATACACATTTGTTCATTTACCCAACCAATATGTATTTATCATCTTCTATTATAGACACTGTCCTAAATGTTGGAATTCTGATATCGACAAGACACATAAACTCTGCTCTCAAAATTAT
>CM053517.1:28296004-28332264 GCA_028627145.1 Eidolon dupreanum | reverse complement strand
TTTACTTCATTGATATAACATCTTTAGATATTTTCTGATATTTAATCAATCAATGTATTATTCATAAAAATAGATTATTAGAAATATGAGACACCAAAGTTTTACTGAACTCAATTCACTCATTTCATTGATGAGGAATTTGAGGACCAATAGATTAAGTTTTTACCTAAGTAACTAGTTAGGTGGCATGAAATAAACACTTTTTGATGGCTACTTAATTTAAGTAATAAGGTTCACTATTTCTTTATATACTCAAAGAAATTCATGGCCCCTTCCCGCCATATGGTTAAGAAGCGTTGACCTAGATGAGTTCTAAGAAATTTCATACTTCTCACATAATTTATCTTAAGCACCATATTGCTCGATATACTCATGCAAAGTGTGTGAAAAGTTGAGATAAGTAGAGCCATTTTATAATGGAGTCGGGCAGCCATTCCAGAGCAACCGCATTGCATGTTACTCCTTGAACTTTTGGAATGTTTGAACTGAGCAAAATCACCTTTGGACTGGGCCCAACCAACATTGCGTTCCAAACAGCTATTTGTAAGGCTAATGGGAAAGCAGACATCTTAACTATCAGGACTGAAAATTAAAGACATTCTTTAGAATTATCATCGCCATGTATAATTAAAGGATGACTTAGCTTATTGGCACCTATAAAAATTCCTTCCATGGCTTATTAGCACCAATAGAAATTCCTTCCTTCTATTATATAATTATTCTCCTTCCCTTTCTCATAAATACCCCTTGCTTTCACCTCATAATCAGAACACAATTTAGGTTTATGCCTAAATAAGTGCTTCCATAATAACTGTTGTTTAATCTCAAATAGATGGTTTTACTCACTTTTTTAAAATTTATTTTTAAGGTTAACAAGTGAGAGGCTGAGGTAAATATTTAAGTAATCCAAATTTTAGGTGTTCAGATAACTCAGTTCGAAGTGTCAAAGTATCTGGAAAATTGCCTCAATTCTTTAATTTATAATTATAATCTACCTTTGATGAAGCATTGTTGCATAATAAATGTTTCTACCCAGACCAAAGTGCTTTACAGTTATAAGACATGAATGATTGCTTGTAAGATTGAGCCCTTCAGGCCATAGATAACTCATTGCACTCTCAGTCACAGGAGATGCCAGACAAATGCTTTAGCATCGGTGTGAGTCAGGAATAATTTGAGAACTCATGCAAGCAAAGAAGGCATACTTCTTTTCAGGGGCACACGGAGACATGATTATATATTTTCTTGTAATATTTAACCCTTAAGTGTACTTTTCAGCTAATTAATATTATTGAAACCACTTAGTCTATCATGGATTAAAAATAAGTACATGTATACACAGTTCACACATTAAAAAGAAATAGTTCTTTGGAAAAAGCAGTTCAGAGAATATTATATAAATCCAAAGTTCACAGACATGAAAACAGCAAAAAGTTACATTAAAAATTGCAAGATCTGACCTTATTTTGCTTCTACCCAAACGCCTTGCTTGTCAACCTGAAGTCATTTGGGAAACAAAGTAAAATAAGAAAATGACAAAAGTGCTGAATTTATCTATAGATTATAAAATATTTGGAATAATATGGATCAGTGGTTCTTTCAATATTTTGAGGACTGATCATATGTGTGTGTGGGTGTGTAAGGCTTCTCTATCAAAAAAATATACATAAGACAAGATTTTGCACATATTTTGCAATATTCTTTGTTAATTCCAACAGGGATTAGATGAATAACCATTAAATTGACCTAGATAAACACTTAAATTCTCTGAGGCTTAGTTCCATTTTCTACAAAATTGTACTAGATTAAAGATGTCTGATTTGCAATGTGGAAAAAAATCTCTCTCTTTTTTGATGCTTTAATAACAGATGTCCTTGTGATCTTTACTCTTTAAGAGTAAGGTTCTAATGAGGCCTCAATACAGGGTTAAAAAATTGCTTTTAATTCTATCTTTTAAGTCTCAGTCATTTTCCATTGCGCTCTGTAAGATATAAAGTTGAAAATATGCATGTTTTGTCTTCAAAGAACTTATAACTTAATATTAGAATCAACCATGTGAATTATATTACAGGATAAAATGAAATTAAGAAATCTAATTACATTTAATATGATATGGAATCATGAAAGAGTGAATTAGCTCTGCTAGAGAATATGTAAATAATTAATAACAAAGGTAGTAAGAACATTGGCTACTGAAATATATTTACAATATATAGTAAAGTGAAAAGGTAGGCTAGGGACTGTCATGGAATGCAGGGCACTCAATTTATAAAAAATTAGTATATATCTGAGTTTTAAGAAAAAAGAAAGCTGTGAGAGTTCAAAGCAAAATGCTCAGAATGGTTATTCTGTGTGATATTATAGAAAAAATTATTCTGACACTTGTAAAAATGGTAAGGCTGGCTTTATTCAGAATTGCTGCGATAGGTATAATATCAAGAGTATTACGATTCAGGGAGAGATCAAGTTCAAATCTAAATACAACAGCCAAGGAGCAGGATATGGGTGAGTGAATGGAAAATTACTAAGAGGAGCCATCAAGGGAGAGGGGACTTCCCACTAAACTAAGGTAATGGGATTCAACTGAAGGCAGGCCAAGGTGAGCAGATAGCCAAGGTGAGAGAATTTTCTCTAAACTGACTTAGCAGAATTCTTGCTAAAAAAGGACTCTGTAAAGATGAACATAGAAACCCAAGGCTGAAGCCTAGTCAAGAAAACAGCTCAGAGGAGCCCGACTTAAGTTCGTTCAAGGAGAGAGTCTTTTTCATCATCAACTGCTAGGAGTGGTATGAGTGGCTGACTAGAAAGGAGCATGAGGGAGTATCTGGGTAATAGAACTATTCAGGATCTTGATTATGGTAGTGCTTACACACTCCATATATTTGTTAATACAGAACTGTACATTAAAATGGATGTACTTTATTTCATGTAATATATATACCTCAATACAAATGCAAAACCAAAAAATATCAAATGTATAAGTGTAGAATAAATAAATTGGTGCCCCAAAAGTATCACACACACACACACACACACACACACACACACACACACACACACGGGGCTGTTTTGTGGCTGAGCAGGCAGAGGACCTATTTGTGATTTGGGTCAGCAGGAATATATCCAATGGCTAAAAGGAAAACAAAGGCAGATTTGGGCATAATTAAAGAAATACTGATAATTAAAATATTACAATAGAATACAAGGAGGGGGTTCAATGACAAGTTTTCATAAATATTGTAGGAGGAATTTGAAAACACAACCTGGGATTGTCTTGGATAATCCAAGTTTCTTCTACATCTAGGTTTCTGTATTTCTACTTTAAAATCTTTCCATTAAAGTCAAGGATAGATGCTGTTGGTTTATCTTACCCTCTCCAGTGGGGATCAGAGAGGCAATCATAAAACATATGCTGGGATCATAAATGAAAACAAGCTTGCAGCACTCCAAAAGATCTTTCCAGTTCTGCTGGTTGGAAAACTATATGAAAACTTGGAGAGAAGAAAGGAAAAATATGAGACAAGCATCTTAGTATCCCATCTCTTAGGCGGAGGGTGCAAAAACCACTTTTGTATTAGGAGGAGGTTGGAAGAATAATGCTCTTCTTTTATTATGGAGATATTTGCCTCTTGTTTGTTTGTTTGTTTTCTATTTTACATTTTGAACGTTTTGCTTTTATGTTATAATGGACAAAGGAGCTATGGATGCATGAAACTACTTCATTGAAATAGCTACATAACCAAGAGAGATTTGACAGTTTTACATTCAACAACTTAAACCAGCATCTGAATAATAAATATTTAACGAGTGCATTTGATTTATAAATTATGAATTTGAAATATTTACCAATCGATTGCAAATAAAATATAATTCAGCAGAGAATTATCAGAAGCTTTATACTTATGGGTTTTTTTTATTGTTTTTACACAATTATAGGCATAATTGGGAGTTTTTCCTTCTGAAAAATCTGAGTTGATTTTTTTCCTCATCCTTCCATTACAGTTCCATGAATGTATTATCTGGGTATTTCCCTTATAATTTTCAATATCGCATACACACAAACACGTGCTTTTTAAGATAACACAATTGAGTTCTTTATGGTCAATCAGAATGTAGATAATATATCTAGAATAGCACATAGTATAGAAGAAAATGTCAATTTAATAATGATATTTTATCTTGACCAAAAATACTGTATATATTCTGAATAATAATTCCTGAGAAAACATATTATTCTCAAAGAGAGCCACAAGAGATAACTCTTTTATTCTTACAAGGTTAGAACTCTAATTCAATCTATATTTCTCAGAATCATGTTATATCTCTTGATAACTTAGTGGCCTGAAAAAGAAATAATGATTATAAATAAGTGAAACATGTTTTCTTTGAGTGTTAAAAACCAGATATGGATATAGCAGAAGCTCATTTTTAAATAGTTTATTTAATTTGGCGTTAACATCATATTACATTTACTATTCTTTCGGTGGCTAGGTTCTGTACAAATATTAAAGTTCATAGATTAGACTTAAACCTATGTCACAATCTTTAATAATTAAAAGTATCATATAATTGTCAAAAATTCTTAGTTAAATTCAAGAGAGTTTGAAATTATTTAATCCAACTTAGTCAATGATAGAGAACCCTATCTACCAGTTAGTTGAAGAGCTAAGACTAGATCATCAGTTTCCGATTCATAGTCTCATTTCATTATACTTTAAAAAAATTTGAGGGGGCTCCCTCTGAACATCTTAACATGAAGATTCACATACCTTCACAAAATACAAATGTGTGGCCTAACTAACTGGAAGTGTGGATTCTGGTCATCAGTGCCGTTCAGTATGACATAGATAATATACTTGGTTATTAATGACTCTCCAGAGTAACATTTGAATGAACTTTAACTTCAATTCTTCAAAGCTGTTTGGACTAAAATGCATTCTAAATGGCAATATTATAAAATCTTTATAAATTAAGTACATTGGCATTTCCTGAGCTTTTCTTCTTTTATCATAGTTCATTAGCATAAAAATAAAATTAATTGGGATTCTGGGATTACTATCAGTCAGTCCTCTGGGAGTTAGGCATACTGGTTTTCTCAGAAAGTTAACCTTTTTTACTCTAAATCATAATAAAGAAGAGAAACACTGCTGCCAACATTACATTTATATGCATAATGGCAAGTTCTTTATAACCATGACCTTATAAAATTAATAAATATTAACAGATGTTAACTGAATAAATGAATGAATAAATAAGGGACTGATTGGTAGAGTAAATGAGCATGGTATATTTAGAAAGTAACGAAAAATAAAGGTGAAAACATCTAACTGCATTGTCTAGAGTACTAAGACTTTTTCTGAGGACTTTATATTTGATGGTGTAAGAAATGGGATCATGACATCTTAGATTTTAGGCACATACTTCCCGAGGGGACTCCTCTCCCCAAGCCATACCAGCTTGAACTAAAATATGGGCATAAAAATAGTAAAAATATGGTAAATCTAACTTCAGCCATACTAGCAGAATGCAGGAACATCATGACCTGGACTCTTTAGCTGAAGGCAGCTCATATGTTTATGCACAATTATGAGAGTCTACATCTCAGAGTTTGCCAATCTCCTTCAGTATTTGTTTACTTTAGACTTCTAATAGAAACCCTTGCTCCTTGTCACAAGCTTGATACTTCCATACTGACATCATCTCACATCTTTACTGTCACCCTTTTGAAGTGGAGGAATAGCACTATTACCAGACAAGTCAGAGCTGCTTCAGGCTTTGAGTGAAGGAAGATACTTAGGAAGTAAGAAAAACAAGAGTAAAACAAACAAACAAACAAACAAATAAATATAGCAAGCCAGACAGCCAGCCAGGGGTAAGATCGCTATAGAGATACATACTGTCACATTCTTTACACTAGCCAGTTGTAAGTCATAAATTACCTTATCAAAAAGAATGAAGCAAAATCAGCCATATTTATCAGATTATATTCAGCCATAAAGTTCACCATATATTCTAATAGGAATATTTTTCAGTCTCTGAAAACTACTTAGAAAAATCTTCCCCCAGGAGTTCCCGGATATGGTTTGTGTAATGTGGTGAACAGCATTATTGTCTATTCCATAGAAGTTATCCAATGAATATGTATTGATTTACTTAATTGGTCACTAAATACTTAATAGCGACATGTTTGTTATAGTTCTTTAGTGCAGGCTTAACAATTATTGTCATAGCTCTGTAGAACCAATTTAACAAGGGAATAAAACATGTAGATTTTAAATCTTTAGTGATCTGGCTTACCTGCAATTTAAAATTGAGAAGATCTAAAAGAATTAATGTGTTGCCCTTCTTTCAGGTTTACTATATCGTTACTGTGGGCTAAAGACATGGTTTTACAATTTGGGGGCTGATATTTTCTTTGATGAGAGAAACAGCTATTTTGTGTCATTAGTCTTAGGTGAGTGACACTAATAGACAAAACTATTTGAGTTCTAATTATGTAAGGAAAGACTGATACCGTAAATTTTTATTCAGGGTTTGTTTATTGTGAAAGACAATGTTTTAGTTGCTGAGGAGAAATGCAAATATGAACAGGCCATATCTATGGCTCACCATCAGGTAAAAATTTAATAGACATGATGAACAATTTGTTCCCCTAAGCCCAAGAGTTTATTTTAAATTAGCTTGCTCAGAGTGTATAAAATTATTATACGCACCTTAAGAATTATGTTCACTCCTCTGACTAAGCAGGTTATTTTCAAAAAGAGAAAGTGAGCCCAGCCACTCCAGAAAAGAGTATTTTAATAATTTCAATGACCTGAAGGAAGTGGTTTATGCCATGGACAATAGACAGGCAATAGCTCTATGGAATTAAGTTTAGACAGCTTGTGGAAAACACTTGAATTCTTGGATATTTTAATACAATTAGGAGGGGATACATCTTTCAATTCACTTTTAATTACATTGTGCTGATATTTGCCCATATATCCAGCTATTTAAAAAAAAAAAAACACTATGTTTCTATGTTCTACTAGAAAGTTCAGAAAGCATGAGAGTAACTATTGAGTGAAGCAGAGCAGTATTATTGAAATAGTTTTACAAACATGTAAACATTATTTATTAACAATTTCTCTTAAGAAATGGAGGCCTTTACAAACTAATACTATCGGTGAGGGAAATGGACAATATCTATATGGGACACATGTTCTAAAGCGATGCTATTGATATCTATTTGATGAATTTGGGTATTCAAAGCAAAGCTGATTTCTTAGCCTTAAATGAATCCTGGTAGAAGATTTTACTAAAGGTTAGAGCTCTATACACAAAGCAATTTCCAGTACTTAATGAAAAAGGGACTAAATCATATTGAAATAATTATAATGGATGTGTCATGTACTCATAAGACAAATTCAAAGAAAATTCTGTTTACAAATAAATATAAAATTCCTAAAATCAGTGACATGCTGAGAAAGTTAATAAGCAAAATCAGCCATTCTTTAAAAAAGTTATATTAAAATAGATTTGTGTAAAAAAGAATCAAAACATAGCTAAAACCTCTTTATTTTAATTGCTTGCATCCATGGGACGATACTGCCTTTATGTAGATTCGAGGCCCACTCTACAGAAAATAAGAAGATAAGTATACTCCTAGGAACTAATCATATACTCTTAATGATTTAATTACAAAGAATTCTGGGATCTATTCCTTGTTTGGGAAAAAAAGTGTATTAATATTCTTTATAAAAAGTAAAATTGTTTTTAGGCGGTATATTTTAATATTTAAGAACTCAAAAACTCCATTTAACTGGTTAACATACTTTCTTAGCTTATATTTTTAAAAAGCTTTATTGAAGTATTATTGACATAAAAAGAATTTCACATATTTAAAGTTCTAGGACTTTTTAGACTATTTGTGATTATCTATATAGACAATCATGGCTTTTGCAAAGAGATACATTTGAAGTCTGTTGTTGCTTTGGTTAGCCTCAGTGGATCAAATGCTACAAATTCCTCTAGCTATATCTTTTGTTTGTCTCTCCAGTTAGTTTTGAGTTTTCCCTTTGCACTTCTCATCAGAGATAACTAGTTTTTGTAGTTCACCTAGATGTCTTCCATTGTTAGTTTTACTAGGTTTTTGCTGGCTTGGTGAAGTTTTGGGTAAGAGTGTTCTCCAATGTTCTAATAAGCCTTGTCTTAAAAAGACAACCTGCACTTTGATCTCAGGCATGTGCTCTTCGTAAGTGTGACTGTCCCTTCTCCAGACACAAAGCCAGGGCTAACAACACTTCCCATAGCTCCTCTTCTACATATAAGCTTTTAAATTTTTTAAAAAACCAAACCAAAAAAAACAAAAACAAACAAAAACAAAAACAAATGAGCAAACAAAAAAAATGGTTTCACTCTTTTAATTGCAATGGTTTTGTACCAGTGTCCTTAGTTTGCAGCTTTGGAAGCCAATTTCTGCAGATTAAAGGTTTGAGTCCTCTGCTGAGATAGGAGGGACACATCTGCATGGGGGTGGGTAGTAGCCACCAATTCCCACCCCCCTCCCCTCCCGTTGCAATGGGCTTCCACCACTGTCCCTGGGCTACAATTTGTTGTCTTTCTACCCACTCCCACCCCAGAACCTTGTGCAGAAAAAAATCAACTCTTATTCCATAAAGGAGATACAGAGATGAGTCTGGGTAAAGTTTTGGCTTTGGCTACTTACTGTTCTGCAACCCTAGCCAGAAGCATGGAGGACGCTTTTCTGATTTCTCTTAACACCTGGTGGAACTCCTGGAGAGAACACCCTGCAAAAGGAACACGACCCTCCTGTGTCTGTGGTCACCAAGGGTTCTACACTCACACTAACCCTCCTCAGCCTTTAGCAATTAATTTAAAATGTCTACTTTAATCTTTTTACTGGCTTATATGACATTTGGTGGCATCTGACCCCAGTAACAAAAGCTTGGGTCCTGCCAGTGCTTCTCTCTCTCTAGATATTGAGCTAGTTTCTTTCTTTGCACTCCAGTTCTCCAGGAAGTTCAAGAAAAGTCTAATTCGCAGTCTGCCCAACTCTTCTCTTGTTGCAAGAGTGACAATGACACTCCAGCTCTCTATATCTCTGAGCTAAAACCAGAAATCTGTGTATTAAGATTTTGTTATTAAATTTACAAATTCCATTATTCTGAGATGTTTAATATACTGTCTGCATTCTTATGAAGGAAAGAAACCACTTTACTGTCCAAAAAGGTTGAAGTGATGAAGAATGAAATTTTTGTGTTTTATTTTTTTCATTGTACCCTCAGTGCCTAGAGCTTAAAAGAGTGATTAGTAAAATCCAACAAATATTTATGAAATAAATGTCATGACTAAATTAAAATAAATATATATCTTCATTTTTTCATTAAGTTACTTCCCTTTTGTCTACATATCCAATTTACCTAAATATATACATGTATTATTAATATGGTTGACAGTATGTTTTTTCCCTAACAAACCATTATTAATTACCTTTCTATTCAAGATTTTGAAAAATCATCATTATCTGATATGTATTGATATATGAGCATTAAAATAGTCATTTCTTAACTGTAACACTTGAGTTACATATTTAACGCTTTAGTTTAAAATAAATCACATCTGCAGGCAGCAGAGGACACGACACCATTATTTTTCTACTTTGATATTTTGATCTTATTTTGGAACTGGAGTTTTAAGAAGACTATTTGAGTACATATATTACACACAATTTTTGTAATTTGAAAATCATGAAGCACATAACTTAGGAAGTTAACAGAAAATTTGATGAGCCAGTAGAACAGTCTACTAACTATCCTTATGTAGGTGAATGTTAAATAAAAATCATCCTTCACCAGTTTACATTAATGGTTTCTCAAATTTACTCCTGTTACTTGAAAAGTAAGCTCAATTGTATTATCTATTATCTAAAATTAATATATGAAAACTAGCTAAAAATAGCAGACTGTTGAATAAAACCAAAGATGACTAATAATAAAATAAAATGTAAAATCTAATACCACATTAAAACTCTTGAACAATTGTATCAGACCAGTTATCAAATTACCCCATTGTATTTTTGATTACATATAGCATGTATGCACTAGAAAACTCCAAAAAACCTCACAGGAATACAAAAGACAAGTTACAAGATTAACTCATCCACATCAGCATAGAATGACTCATTTTGCCTGAATGGGAGACATTTATACATGACTCTATCCTCTAGATCATTAGTAGACAAAGTGCCCCCCAGGGCAATAGAGATGATATGATCCAAAGTTCAGGCATTAAGATGCACTTTAGATGGGAGGAAGACTATTTTATCACTTTTCCACTAAATTAAGATAAAGGAGAGGAAAAGAAAAAAGGTGAAGGATGGGAGATAAA
The DNA here is from genome assembly GCA_028627145.1 of Eidolon dupreanum. Lineage (NCBI taxonomy): Eukaryota > Metazoa > Chordata > Mammalia > Chiroptera > Pteropodidae > Eidolon > Eidolon dupreanum. Next base: position 28,321,875 of record CM053517.1, on the reverse strand, counting down.
AGATTGGTTACTTACAGATAATAATCACTTTGCAGAGAAAGGAACAAAGTCCTGACCTGATGACCACATGAAATAGAAGCCAAGGCCATCTAATGAGTCAGAAGGTGCAGAATGATGGGAAGTGGCCAATGAGTTTGGTCAAGAATAGCAAGAAAGAGAAAAAGACATAAGAAGGAAAAGCTGACTTGCCTTGTATAGGAAGATATGTAAGGAGAACTAAAAGACTTATGGAAAGATTAGCAACTGTCAAATTGTAATAGTTATGCAATTTTTTAAAAATTAAGATGTTGAGTAATCAGAGTGAAAAAACCAAGAACTCAGGTTGCTGATTTGATTCGAGTTGAATTTAATAGCTTGATTTACTGGGGAACCCCTGGAAGAGCAATGTTAATAAAAATAATGAGAGAGTAAAGACAAAACAATATTCCCAATTACATGGCAAAACCTGAGATAGTAATCCTAATATATGCTACAAAAGTAAATAGGGTAATATTCTGATTATCTATTGCTGTTTAACAAGTCTAAAATCTGATGATATAAAACAATAACTGGATTATGCTTGCAAATCCTTCGAGTCAGAATTTAGACAAGGAAGGAGGAGGGTGAGTAATCTTGATTCGTGATGTCTGGGGCCTTAGCTGGGAAGACCCAAACTGTGGGACTAGTTGAGCATATCTGTCTTGCTTTTTGTAGTTTCAAGGCATCTTTACATGGTGTCTCCGTGGGACTAACCAGAATGGCATTCCCAGCCTAGACAGACATTGTACAGGGCTCCGAGGGTGACTGTTCCCAGAAAGAGAGCAGAGGTTCCATGGTCACTCATGACCTCAATTAGGATGTCACATAGTGTCACTTCAGCCATATTCTTGATTGAAGCAGTCGTAAGCCCACTTATATAAGGGGAATGGACCCAGACCACAACCACTCAGTGAGGGGTGTCCAACACTATACAGTCATGATTTAAAACTACCAGAGCTAGACAAAAATGACTAATACTTAATAGAGTGCTTCTATCTTCAATGTCCTGTTCTACGTATTTTTCATATATTAACTTATCTAATCGTCCCAACACCTTATGAAGACAAAATTATCGTGCCCCCCAATTTGCTGTATGGAGTTCAAGTAATTTGTCCATAATCACTGTAGGGGGTGGAGCCCTGTCACCCCTCTCTGGGGTTGCCCAACCAGCACCCTGGGCCTGAAACATTCCCCACCATGGAAACCAGGTGGAGCTGCTGCTTGGTGCAGATTCCTCTTCTTTTATTAGGAGAAACCTTCCCTTGTCCTGGACACACTGTGAACTTCTTTGTATTACTTAAGCAAGTATGTTACATGGCAGTGGTCCTCAATATTTTTGGCACCAGGGACGGGTGCTCCTATGAGAATCTAACACCTGATGATCTGAGGTGGAGCGGAGTCATGATACCAGCACTGGGGAGCGGCTGCAAAGACAGATGAAGTTTTGCTCACTTGCCCGCCGCTCACCTCCTGCTGTGTGGCTCAGTTCCTAACAGGCCACGGACTGGTACCGGTCTGTGGACCAGGGGTTGGGGACCTCTGTTATACGGCATCTGGCCAGTCCCACAGTATATCTGACCCCCTCCCAGATGGAAGAGAAAGAAGCCTTTGACTGCTGTATAAGAGGGACGTGTGCATTGAGAGAGACCTGTTGGCCATGGGAAATCGTCACACACTACGAGTGCTGGTTTTCTGCGTCTGTTCTCCCTTCTAGGAGTAAAATGTTGTTTCAACCAGTGCTTTGTGTGTTAGGTCCTCCTTGGTTACTTTAAAGGCATAGAGGAGGCAGTAAGCCAGGTCTGTGGGCTCTTCCGGTGGCTGACGGTATTGTGACCCTTGCTGTCTTCCATGCAATGGAATTCTCACTTGTATTAGTAGCTGGATCCTCCTGCTCGACAATCACACAATCAGTGACATCCCCAGGATTAATAAGGCAGGCTGGTCTCAGAGTTTTGGGTCTGAATCATTATGCTATGTTGCCTTTAAAGCAGATATGATCTGTAGATTACAAAATAAAAAGTAATTTGAAAATAAGCCCTCATATATCTCAGTAGAACAAATAGTCTTTTCTTGCTCCAACATCTCTTAATCAAAATGATTTTCTTGAAAGTCCTTGCCAGTTCTCTATGAATAATTCCTGTTCTCTAAATTACTAGTCAGAAACTATAGCTCCATGATGTACATCATGTTACAGGTAAATAACAAGACAACAGTATGTCTAAATGACATAAAATATTGTTGTAAGCCAAACTATGTACTGGCCTAGCTAAAATTTTTACATCGATTCATACTTGCAGTTAAATGCAAGAGCTAGGGGGAAAACATCTGAGTGGGAAGTTGAGCAAACTAAGAACAGCGTGGTTGTGTAGCCGAACTCCTAGGATTTCTGGCTCTGGAATGAAATAATTCAACTCTTAATTAGGCCTTTGTTCACATTTTAACCTCTCTTCTTGCTCAACTCCTTTTGTTCTCACAGTATAATTCTGCGCTGCTGATGTGCTGTTTCTCTATCAAGCAAGAGGAGATAACTCCAGGGTCTGGAGGAGAATTTACGAGTTTGTTTTGCAGAAGGGAAAGAATGTCTCTGAGGTCGCTATGATGGGGGCTGGCACTCAGGAGTCTGGTGGGAAAAGCATCATCTGTGACTGAAGAAACACAGACTTCTTTCTCTGTTCACTGAAAGGCCCACTCCCCTCCTCCCCTTTAAAACTCTTCTGCTGGGTCTGGAACTTTTGGAGATGGTCTTCGGACATCAGTCTACCACCTTCCCAGGGTGCTGGCTTCCTGAACAAAGCAACCTTCCCTCTCCACCCAAAGCTTATCCCTCGAGTATTGGCTTTCAAGTGGTAAACAGCCAAACCTGGGTTTCTTTTCGGTAACAGCTGGAAATTAGAGCATCAAGAGAAAACCTAGGAAGATCAAAGCAACAGTGAATAAACTTTGGGACTGCACAGGTCAGTCTGAGTTTAATTCTGACTCAGACATGTAATGAACTGTGTGACTGGAGGTTATTTAACCTTTAAGGCCCAGTTTCCACATGTACAACAGGAGAGTATACTTATCCAACTTGTAGTTTTAAGGATGACGGTAAAGCAGATATAAAAATACCAGCTGAAAAACACTTAATGGATTGGACATCAAGTAAGTTGTAGTAACTTTCAAAGGTTAACAGGTAGGTTTTCCAGAGAGATGGAAACATTTTGACACAAATCAACAAACAATATCAGATCAGCACAACAGGATAAGGCAAAGTGATTCAAAATGAGTTTAACAAAATACTGCAATGTCTTAACACAGGCCAGGAAAAAATGACTGGGAAACTTTGAACAGTAGTCTTATAAATTCTTAAGAGAGACTGGCAATTAAAACCATAATTGCATGTATATAAATATAACTATAGATAAAAAATATGAGTTTTGTATATTTCTAGTAACAATAATAATAATTAATACCTATGTATTGCTTACTATGTCCCAAGCTCTTTTTAAAAATTTTATTTACATTAACTTACTTAAATACTTCTATTTAACCATAAACCAGTAAGGTAGATATAAACACAATCCTCATTTTATGACCAAACAAATAGAGGTACAAAACAGTGACTTGCTTAAGGTCAACTACTAATAAATTATTAACCGAGTATTTAAAACCAGGGTCTGTAACTTTGGGCCCACTTTCCTAATCCCATCACCACTTCAATTCTCATGCATTTGCAATTAATACGATTAATGGTCAACCTCTTAGCACTAGTGGAAACATCCTAATAAATTAATTATATTTTTACTTCCTTTTTCAATCATTTGTAGCAGTGAGTAAAAACCTCTGTCATCAAAACATCACCTCTTTCCTTAAAACATATAATCACTCTTTCTAACATGCATTAATTATTTAAATTTTAAAATTTAGTCTAGAAAGAAAATGACTGTTAGACTGGCACCATATGATACCGCTTTTATAATAAAATAACTATGAGAAAATTCCTAAAAAAGATTAATTCCACTTATTTGTATATATTTTTGTTTCTTTAATGGGAGACTTTCCATGTTTTTTTGAAATTCAGGGTCTATCCCTTTCATGATTAAGTAATTTTATCAACTTAATGAATTTAATATTTTTTTGACTTTTGGTCATTTAGTAAATTTTGACTTTTCTAGCACTGTTATCTTATAAGTTTATGTCTTATTTTTCTACAAAGTCTCTATACTTTTTCAGGAAAAAGGCTGTACATTTAAAAAAAAATTATTTATCGCACTGCTATACGTAAAATAGGCAATCAAATGGTTTTAAATAAAGTAGAAACGAGGTTTGAAAATACTTCATAGTGACAAGTATAGGTTCCTTTATTAGATGGCCTGAGTTCTCAACTTAGTTACCTCTGAAGGTGTTCTCCTTAGATATTGTCCCCTCATATTCATCCTATAATCTTCCTTTCTCTCCGGTTTTGTGTTAATAATGGAAGCAGGACAGTGAGCACCCATTAAAATCATCCTTATATGGAAATACTTAAGGAATGCTGAATGCCCCACTGTAATGGTGTGTGGGAACAACTAAACTTCACATTTTATTTACCCATTCATGCCTTAGGGTATATTAAATGCCAGGTCAAAAAGCAAATTCATTAATTAGAAAGATAGCACACATTAAGTCATTTTCATATCTTAGAGCTTTGTTATGAATTGGGACACGTAATTAGCAGGCCAGTAACCTAAAGAGGCTTTAAAAATACAAAACAAATCTATAGTGATGTTTAGAAGTGAGAAATCGGCAGGACCAGGTGTCCACTATTAGGTTCATTCCAAATGCAGAGGATTTAGGCTTCAGTAACAGAATGGTGGGAAACTGAGAGACAATACGGGATTTCTGGTTGCCTTTGATTAAGGCTTCTCTAACTGGCCCACATTAGAACCACCTGAAGAACTTCTAAACAATACAGAGGCGTTCCCCTCTCCGGGACCAGGTGTTGTTTGATTCTAGGTGGGCCAGGGAGACTTCCGTGTTGCAGTCTTTGCCAGGAGGTTGTAATGTGCAGCCAGAGCTGGGGATCCATCTCTCCCTTACCTAGAGATTCATTGTAAGGGGTGAAAAGAGGTTTGAATAAAAAGCCTTTGCTTACTTCACAATTTTTATCTAGGTTCTGCCATAAATGGGAAAGGTCACTACAATTTCTCTCTTTCAAAACATCTTGTGCTATTTATTTTTTTCACCTACTTGGTTAAGACAAAGCAGCAATTGTGTAATTTAAAACTAGCATTTGATAGGCTCCAGTAGTTAAAATTGGTTAATTTAAAAAGTTCTATATAGGGCAAATAACCATTTTTTAAAAACTTTTAATTCATTTGTAAATAGTCATTCTACTAATAACAATTACATCTTTATTAATTGAAGGACTGATTGCACAATTTACAGTCTCTCATGAGTATTTATACACATTCTGTTAGACTGGCTATGGTACTGTGTTCAAGCTGTTAAAATGCAATAAATGCTTTAAAAAGTATTTTTCAAATTTTTTATTATATATAATTTTGTTTTTGTTATTTATTTTTAAATAGGAAACCAAAATACATAAAAGACAGAATATAAAAATGCAATCTAGAGTCATCACAATGAATTAAATACATGAATAATTTTAGTCTGCCACAAGTAACGAAGACAATGCAATATATATCCTAAGTGTAGATATAAAAATATAGTGTATATGTATACTATATATTTATTTATATATATACTATATATATGTGGCTTGAAAATTGAAAACAGAAAATTCAATACATCATAAATTCTTGTTACAACCACACATATAAACAGATATGGGAGAGTAGGCTGGAAATAAGGAACATATAAAAGTCAAAAAAGAACAGTACACTGCTTGCCTGTCCCTCATTTGTATCTTATTTTCTGGCATCTTCTAAAGGTAAAATTGTAATCAATTGTAGGACCAATTTATCAAGATAATTTGGCCATAAAGAATACTTATTATTAATCTTAGAAGCTCTATTATCCAAATAAGTTTTGGATTCATATAAACATAAGCAGTACTTCTGCACCAGGGAGAACTCCACAACCTAGAAACTTGGTTTTATATGAACTCTGAAAGTGACAAGAGAAATGTGCTCATCACTTTTATTTTGTCACAAATAAGTGTCAAACAACTCCCTTAGGTCTAATGTTAAGGTAACTTTCACACAGTGGATGTCATTTAGAAGATATAGATTTAATTTAATATGTTTTCTACTAATTCTCCATTTTTCTCTGAAACCCAGCCCTAGATACAGGAATTTCAAACATCAAACCCAGGGCTGTTTGATTGAAATGCAATGTGAGCTACACATAGACTTTTAAATTTTCTAGCAGTCAAATTACAATAAGAAAAAACAAACAAGTAAAATTACCTTTAATAATATATTTGTTGTAACTATTTAGTCAAAATATTATCATTTCAATATGTGATCAATATAAAAATGATCAATGGCATATTTTATATTCTATTTTTCTTATTAGGTTTACAAAATCCAGCATATGCTTTACACTTAGAACACATCATAGGTCATATTAGCCAATTTCAAGTGCTAAATAGCCACATGTAAAGTGCATAATCTTCAAGTTATTACATTCTATACAAAACAAAACTGCAATAATGTGGTCTTCCAAATATTTTTCCTATAATGAAAGATGACACAGACCTTGTCTACCCTGTTCCCCTACTAGCCAATTGTAATTGGGTATCTCCTGAAAATGCAGTTGTATGACAGTCTTCACATTTGCTCTAAGTCTAATCATATGCTGTGGGGGCAGTGGGAAGACTTTTTCTTTCTAGGTCCTTCGCCTAGTCTAGGAACTAAACTGACATAAAACGAATTGACAGGAGAAAGATAAAATTTAATTTTATGTGTAAGGGAGTCCATAAAAATATGAGACTCAGAGAAGTGACCACGGCAGGCAATTTTTACATCTTTTAAACAAAGAAACGATACATTTGTGAAGAATTGACAAGACAAAGAAACTTGGACGAGGGGTAGTTGCTGTGAACAAGGAAGGCAGCTACCAGAGTAACACTCTTGGATATGTTTGTGTCTCTCCACAATGCCAGGTTTATTGAGTGGAACCTTCTCAGATAAACCAATCGGTACCCACACGGGTTAACACACAGCACACAGAGGGGAAGATACAGAGTCCTACGTGACAGAGCAAAGGATAAAAGTCCTTAGTGTTTGTAAAGCGAAGTCTGTTGATGGGCAGTGTGGATGGTCTTGGGTCAGTCCCAAGCCAGCGACCACAGCGGGCAGAAGGACAGTCTTCAGCTCTCTGCGCACGCATTTGTGATGCTCTCAGGTCAGGCTAGAGTATCATCTGTCTGAGGCGTTAGGCTTACAGGGTGGAATCCTTTTGCTTATTGGCTCCTGCAGTGGTGGCTGGTGTTTCTGTGGTTTGCAGCATTATAGTCATACTCTAAGGGCGTCCCCATCATGTGACTTGGTTGTTTACCAGATGACATTTACTGCCATGGCTCCCGATGGAGTCCATTTTGTAAAGTCCAAAAAGTCCTCAATTTTTTATACTCTGCATGGTAGCGAATTAGTGAGGAAGTAGCAAGTTTTGTTCTTACAGCCTTCTCTTCTCTAAATTCTCTATCTCTGGTGATGAGGACACCTGGTACAGGAGGGCTGGTTGCCAGGGGAACCAACTCTGTGATTAGAGAGTTGGAACTTCTAGTCCTACTCCCTGACTTCCAAGGAGGGAGACGGGCTACCAGTTGAATCAGTCGGCAATAGCCAATGATTTACTTGATCATGCATGTGTAATGAGGCCTCCTATGATCTCGGAAGGACAAGGTTTGGGGAGCTTCTAGGTTGGTGAACATGCAGAGGTGTTAGGAGAGCGGCTCCTAGAGAGGACACAGAAGCTTCCTGCCCTGCCCTCGGCATCTCTTCCACCTGGCTATTCCTGAGTTAGCTCCTTTTATAATAAAATGGTGACCTAGTAAGTAAAATGTCTCTCTGAATTCTGTCAGCTTCTCTAACAAATTAATCTAACCCAATGGTCTTAGGAACCTCTGATGTATAGTACAAGTAACAACAACCTGGGCCTGCAACTGGCTTCTGAAGTGTGTGTGGGGGGCGGGGGGCAATTTTGAACACTTAACCTGTGGAATCTGACGCTGTCTTGGGCTAGATAAGTGTCAGAATAAGTGTGAGTTGAGTAGCAGAACGCCCAGCTGGTGTCCTAAGAATCGCTTGTGGTACAAGAAATCCCTGGTCCACACACATTAGAACCTATTTAAAAATACTCCTAAATTTTAATATATTTTGCAGAATTATTCTTAAATGTAATAATTATGCACCTGAATATGTATCTAATGGAAATTGAGCAATCAAAAACCACAGTTTCATAAACTACATATAAATAGAAAATTTAAAACAGATCTAAAGATATGAGAAGGTTTGGGTGGGAAATAGCATAACTGTAATGAGCAGTTCTATGATTTCCTCCATTTGTACTTAATTACTTTGACTTTGGCTCATTACAACTGACATTCTAAGTATTTTAGTACACATGGGAATTGATGCTTATGACTTTCCCAGATTTTTCTTGACTTCTTGCACATCTTATATGTATGAAATAAAATTTAAAAAATAAGTCTGCATAAGCAGTGGCAATATATTAATGAACATTTTTCCTGTTACACTTTCAACATGAAAAAACAAATAGTTTCAATCTTGAAAATATTATTTAAAAACCAAATTTTGATATTAATTTTATGCTAAAATGAATATGACTTGAGAATCATTGAATGTTTTCCATATATAAATTAAAATCAAATAATGAATATTAATTTTCTTGTTGAAAATCACATGCAAATATAATACAAAATTATAAATAGCAAGCTATACTTTTAGGTATTTATTTCTCACGACTTGTGTCTGTGACTGTATTTCTGTCACAAATGATATGATTTCATGCAAATTGCCTTATTATTGTAAAGAAATGCAGAAACTCATTAGAAAGTGGGGGAAATATCCCACTGTATGGGAGATAAAATATGCTTTGCTTCATATGAATTCCTCAGTGTTCTACTGCTCTATCTCCTGCAGGAAATCTCAGTGCTATTTTGCAATTAAAGTCTACATATTTGAGCCCTTTCCAAGGGTCTTAATGTGTTAAAAACAAACCTAAACAAACCAACTCCCCCTGCACCCAAACACACACACACACACACACGCACACACACACACACACACACACACCAATTTCCTATTATGTCCCTGTTAACTCCTTTCTTCTACAGGAATATGGTGACATTACCATTACTTTTGGAATGATGGAGTGAGATCAAGAATTCTTAGTAAGAACCTTAGTTATTGATGGACCTTTCTAGTAAACAGCTCTCTTTCTCCATGTAAAATAATCCAATGCTTCCAAAAGTATCATATCATCATAGCGTCCAGCTCAGATCTTCCCAACCAAATCATGTACAGTTTATGATATCTCACAATTGTGGAGGTCAGGAATTTGGGCCGAGCTTAGCTAGATTTTTTTTTTCTACTCCATCTGGCTTGAACTGAGGTCACCTGGTGGAATTCAACATTTAGATGGACTGGTATGGAGGGTCCAATGACAGCTTCAGTGACATGTCTAAAACATTAATGGTAACAGCAGAAAGCCTGGGATCTGTTGGAACCAATGAATAGTTCCATCGTTATTACGTGCCAGTCCAAATTCCCAAAGAGAGGTTCTAAAAGATAGGAAATGGTCCTAGAAACTGGTACACCACTGCTCCTATTATGTTCTTTTGACCAGAACAAAGCTCGTTCAGTTTCTAAATAAATGCTAAATAATTTTATGAATATTTTCAATCAGCCACAACAATCATATGAAAAAAGGTATGATTTTAGTAAAATATTCAAGATACTCTTCACTATTGTCAATGAAAGGGAAAACAATGGCTGCAGGTAACGTCTGATGTAGCTTTGTAGGTTTGTTTTGGAGCTAGACAGATCTGCGTTGGTGTACTTACTTTGCCATCTGCTAGTTTTTGAGTTAGAAAAGTTATTTAACCTTTCACTTCCAGTTTTCTCATCTGCAAAATGATGATGATAAAACCTATTTTACTAGATTAAGCATCAGTCATAATAATCTGCATTAAAGCATAGCACAGTACTTTAAATATTAGTAAACATTCGATGTCTTGCAGTTATTATGATTGAACTATTGGTAAATTGGTAGTAAAATTCCAGGCCATTTGCTGCATATGTGCAGTGATGAGAAGAAAGCACCATCGACAACAACAAATTAGTTTTATCTTGTAATTGATTTGATAATGTCAACAATCAAATCTGCTATTCTAGTTTATGGTGAACAGTATGCTAAATTGTTGTTCAATGTAAAATACTACCACATAGTTAATGTTTCAGAACTAGTGATATGAAATTTTGAGGCTTTTGAAAATTAATTATAGAAGCTACGATTTGGCAATGAAATAATACTTTAAATCTGTTTGAATAGGGATAGATTATAAAATTTACCTGTAAAGGTAGAACCATTTTATTATTATTATTATTTATGCTTACAACACCTGGTCTTCTTAGGTGGTCTCCCACCCAAGTACTAACCAGGCCCAACACTGCTTATCTTCCGAGATCAGACATTGGGCTTGTTCAGGGTGGCATGGCTCCACTGGGGCGTGAAACCAGGATCTTCTGTGTGTAAAGCAGACGTGCTAACCGCTACACTATGGAACCACAACTAAAGTAGAAACACTTTGAAGGTATCAATTGCTTCGAGGCAGATACTGAAGAAAAGTCTATTAAGCCTTCCCCTATAGCAAGATAAAAAATAATTAGATATCTTTCTCGATGTATATTTAGCATTCTTATATAACACACATAAAAAAGCAGATCAGAATATTGTAACGCTTTTACCATTAAGGCTGTAGTGTTAAGCTTCTTTTCAAAAGTTTTAAAACTACTTTCAAACTTAATTTACATAGAAACATTTTAAAATACTACACCCTAACCTAATGTTAATGTACTCCCTCAAGAATAAATTTAGTGCAGCCCAAAGTAATTGTCATGAAAAAGCCACTTACTCTGATTAAAACTCTCTAAGTGTTTTCATAGAAATCTACTTTATTGGAAAACAATATTCCAAGAAACGGCCTAAATGTTCCTTTCGCTAATGCCACTTGAATGCTGTTGGTCCTGAAGGAAAATCTCAAAGAGATATAAAAAGTTAATTAGATATAGCACATGCAAATGATTATGGTTACTTAATTAGCAGTATCCCTTAAATTGGCACAATATGTAACCTAATATGTAGCTTAATAGCTTTGTTATTAATCAATTCTTAATGTAAACAGTTTGAAGCTCTTGTTGTTTTGTAATGTTTATTATAAATAGTCCCTGTGGGAATCACAACTTTATTTCATTAAAACTCCTGCCTGCTGCTAATTGCTGCTAGGAAAACATGCACAAATTAATTGTGTTTTAGAGGCCAATGATGTAAATTTATAAGCTTCTGCATTGATTGCTGAGGTCTGCTATGTTGTATATCATTCTTTCCCACTGTGATAGATAGCATATAGTAGTTGGCAACACTGACCTGTTTTAAATCAATAATACTTGGTTAGTAATTCTTACTGCAACAGAGATTTTTTTTTTAAATTGATTGAAAATGCTGTGTTTATCCTGCCAGCTGGGACACAATATGATTTTAAGTTATGGGCAATTAATTTGTAAGTTTTAATGACTTTCCTTGTGTGAAGCAAACACTGGTCTTTAGCAACGATGACTGATAAACATTAATTTGGTTAATATTTTTTAAAGAGATACTGAATTTTAAAAAAATTGCACAAATAAATATTGTTCTGCTTGCTGACAATTCCTCCATAATCTTCTACTGTTGCAAATGGCCGGTCCAGCAGGTACCACATGAGATGAATTTAAAACATCAAATATTAAAATGCTGGACTGAAGGGGAATTAGCCACACTGGCTCTCAAGTCCAAATTGATACCAATGAGAAGAAACCTGTTTGTATTCTCAGCTGATGGCTGATGTCTTAGCTTGTGGTTTCTACATTTCAGAATAATAAGACCATCTGTCAGCAGGAGAAAAGAACAATAATACTATAGAAAAAAATCAACTATATCATACATCAATAAAATAATATTTGTTTAATATGTATTAGCCTTGGATGGTATTGTGTACACAACTTTTTTTTTTGCTATTTTTAGTTTTTAGTCATCTATGCACACATCCCGGTGGTCTCTCTCATTCACTCAGGGTTTTAACTCTGTCTTATCATCACATTCTTCAGCACTGCTCCTGTCTTAATTCCTTATCATTCCTGTATCTGTAGTTAGGATGGCTCCAATACCTGGATGTCATAGTTCTTTGAACTTATTTTCTCTAAAGTTCTTGCACTTACTCTTGTCTTCATGCCAACCTCATCCAGTCGTCTACTAAATACCCTCTAGATCTTGCCATCACCAATCTATAAGCCCTCCATGCACTTAATTTCAATTATCCTCTCTCTGACCACCACATCCTTTCTCATAAGCTAACCCCTTCTGGCACAAGATTCTGACAATCTTTTAACTCCACAGGGACTTCCAAGCTAATCCTACCAACAGAGCAAGTGCCTTCATCCTCCTTATATATTTAACTCTCTCCTCACTGAGATAAATTACACAGGAAATCACATTATTGTAATCATTTCATTGTACATATTTTCAATTATTTTGCACCTCTCTTTCTTGTAACTCCAATCTTATTAAATCTTCTCAACCCCTTCCTCTGCTCCTACGCAGCCTGGCTGAGATCCTTTGAACTAAACGCACTTCCCTGGGATATCTATGAGCTGCTGTTTTCCTTCTATAAAACTTGACAAAGATGCTATTTCCTTAAGATGTGTTCTTGCCCCTGTTTAAATGTTGCAGTGCCCCTCCCTCACCCTGGGTTTCTTATTCTCCTTGTCTTCCTGCTGTGCTACTTTTTAATATACCATTATTTTATTTATTTTATTTATCTATTGTTGTCTCTTCTGCCTTCTCAGACACAGGATAAAAGTGTGAGCTCCAGGTACCACTGCTTATCATTTTTTTCACTGAGGTAGTCTCAGCTCCTAGAACAATGCTTGATTCATAGAAGCAATTTAATAAATATGAAAAAATGTTTAATAAATGAATAAATGAATGCAAATTATCTCCAATTAAGTGGTGCGGTGCTTGTAGCACCAATAGTCTTGACATGAACACAGATGTGCCTTTTCCCTTCTAAATATTTGTGAGAATTTTCAAGTGTTTTTCTCAAAATTGAAGTAACTCTTAAATGGAGGAGTCAGTATTATAACTTACATATATATAATCTATAGTTTTTTTCATTACACTATCTAGCTTGAAAGCAAATTTAATTTCATTAGATGCTTAAATGTGAAAATATCTGTCCTTCAGAATTTGTTGTATGTGTACTTTTATTAAAATATTATTATCATAAATACATATAGTAGAGAGACTGAACAACAAAAAACTTGTGATTCCAGACCTCAAATTGTATGTAATAGAGAATAGATAATGAGACAAAATGATTCACTTCATTCTCAGGCTATTTTCCAAAAGGAAAAATAATTCTGTGAAATAAAATTTATGTATGTTCTTTTCTAGGTAAGATGATTTGCTGTAATAGCCCTATTGGAATTTTAATAAGCTCTTGGAAGAAAAGGAAGTTTGTTTTTAAATTAAAAAGAGTATTGTTTGTCTGCCTTCTATAGCACAGCTCAGTGCTTCAGGAAGCTTAATTTTCTGAAGCTTATGCATGTAGATTATTCCTTTACATAGTCACATATTATATGGCATATTTAAGAATGATTATATGGCTCATAGCAGTTTGATCTATGTTTAAACTTAATTTCATATTTATTTTATAAATATTTCTCTGTGCTAACCTAGGTGATTCAGGTAACACCATATTTATTTTTTTCTTATCAGTCTTAAAAACTCTTTATGGAATGCACTCAAAAATCACATGAATTTCCTAAACCTTTGCAGATGTTCATCTCTCTAGCAGCATTTCTTCCTGTATAAATTTAAAACAGTATTTAATGTTGAAACACAAAATAAAAAGACCCCAGAATAATATTTTCTTAATGATAAAGAAGAGAAAGCTGGTAATATTTTCCTACTATTATTTTGCCTCTTGATTAATGAAAGTAGTTATGATGCTTTTTTGTTTCTTAGAATGTAACAACCTTTTTTTTTTTTTCTTTCCTTAAGATGGATCAGTTTAAGTCACCAGAACTTTAAGACACTAACTGCAGGATTCTTAAGTGGTAGTTAAAGTAAATGGACCTTTTTTGAAAAATAGATAATTTAGATTTAGGATCATCATTGACTTTCAGGAAAAAAAATGTTAATTTTGAAAATCTCAGGCTAACCAGGTTGCCACTGTTATGAGAAATGAAAAACTGCCTCTAATTTTACTATTGGGTTGATCGTTGGCTAATAATTCTTAATCTAAAGTGTCTTGAGCAGTGTGAGAGGTTGAATAATGCCCCCCAAAGGTATGGAGATCCTAATCCTTGCAACCTGTGAATGTTACCTTATATGGCAAAAAGAGATCTGTCAGAGGTGGTTGTTAAGGATCTTGAGATGGAGAGATTATCCTACAATAACTGGGTGGGCACTACAAGCAATTTCAAGTGTCCCTATAAGAGGGAGGTAGAGAGCTATTTGACACAGGAAAGATGGCCATGTGACCAAAGCAGATGGACATAGAGGGAGGCAGAGGGAAGCAGAGGGATACTACTCTACTTGCTTTGATGCTAGGAGAAGGAGCATGAGCCAAGGAAAGCTAGAACAGACATGAAATGGATCCTCCCCTGGTCTCTGGTAGGAATAGAACCCTGCTTGATTTTGGCCCAGAGAAACTGATTTTAGGCTTCTGCCCTCCAGGCTGTAAGAGAATACATTTGTGTTGTCTCAAGCTACCAAATTTATGGTAATTTGTCGCAGAAGCCATAAGTATGTAATACAATAAAATAATAAGATATACTAATGAAAATATATGAATACACTGATAAAAAGTATCTAAAATATAGTATATGTTGGTATGTAATCATTTGGAAGGCCACAAGACTCAATAGCAGTCTGCAAGTAATAAACAACACATCAAAGAAATACAGATCCATTTCGAGGACAAATATATGACAATTTTGAAAAAAAAATGCTTTGCTTTTACTAGGATATAAAATAAAATATAAATATATAATTTTACACTTTAAATTTTATGGTAATTGTATATGTACCTCCTAGCTCTGATTTTAAGAAGAAAAACAAAGATACATACTTTGTTTAATGCAAAGTATTCACCACTACACTCTTCTTGCCTGTTAAGAACGTCTCAATTTTCTTTAGAAATTTTTCTGCCCAAATCAGGCAAACATGATCACATAAGAGTAGGCGGGATTTTAGTGATATCAGTGGAAAAATAAATTTATTTTTAGCATGTTACTTTCTGTTAAGGAATACATTCATTTTTAATGCCACTAGGGGAACCAGGAGCTGGTCATTACTGAGGTTTCTCAGCTTTAAGCCCTACTGCCCTTTTCCATGCCATCCATTCCTTACCACCCACCACTTCACCTGCTAATGGTTGGCCTTTCAGAAATTTGCAATTTTTTTTTCATCTAGATAGACTTGTAAAAATAGTTACCACATTCTCTATTGTTACCACACGGGGTGATGTGAAATCTGGCGTTGCTCTGATAAAACCAGGATTGGAGGGGTCCTCGGTTCTTCCCCACCAATTCAGTAAAGAATTATAAGTCAGCAAGATTTAGAAAAAGGATTTATTGAAAATATATTTTTAGAAGGAGACGGGCCATACCAAGGAAGCCTTTGGAATTCGGAAGGTTAAAAGACAAAAGATAGAGGATGCTCCAAGGGAGAGGCGGATTTCAGCGAAGAGTCGTAACCTCCAGAAGTGGGATGGTCTGTTTATACTTGGGCTGTGGTGGGAAGTTACAAGGATGGTCCTAGATGATTGGCATGTGAGGTCATTTTGACTGACTGTTGGCTGTTATATAATTCTTTACCTAATGCACAGGTGCTTACCCAGAATTCAGTCTGTTTTAGATTCATGAACTTCCAGTCATAGGCATAGTATTATAATGATGGTATAATGAGGCTGAGATTGTGACCAGGTTAGGGTAGTACTTTTTGTGCATGTGCATACATTAGTGTCTGGTTTTAACCAGCTATTGGTTTATGGCCCTTCATTCCTTTGTGATTTATAACTATAAAATAAGTGTTTCGGGGAGGTCCTTAAGGGAAGTTACTATGGTTACAGAGCTGGCTCCTCACTCCTGTCATGACTACCTAACTACCTAATATCGTGACACAAATAATACAAAAAGTACTTTTTAAAATTTCTGATGAAATTGACTTCATACAAGTTATGTTCCCCCATCCTTTGCATGCTTGTGTTGCAATGTCCAGTTGCTGTCACACAGGAAGTGGTACTTATGATTTCTACTATGATGGGGTGAGACATGGAGGACTAGCTTCACTTGTTGAAGTCTGATTTTACTGCAGAAAACATTTATAATGACTTTAATTCTGTTTTGAAGACTTCTCAGCAATTATTTCGTAAATTTCTGGATTTTTGAGAGTAATGGTTTACCACATGCTGCCTCAAAACATGACACTTTGGTATATTGAATATTTAAAGCTAAGGAGTTTGAGAAAACAGCATGAGCTGGAAGGTCACTGCCTTCTCTGGACTTGACCTTTCTTCTCTGAAGCAGGTTATAAAACCCTCAATGAGAGATGGTTCCTCCTGCCCAGAGGAAAGAGCAACCTTATCTCTGAAGACAAGAAAAAAAAAAAAAAAAAAAACACTAAGAAGCATCCTAATAAACAGGTCTTGCTAAGTTTCCTCCAGTTTACTGCAATTACTTCATACTCTATCTTATCCTAGTCTTCTACAACTGCTCACTCTTCATCAAACCTAGTGAAAATGCACAGGTCTCTGTTTCTCTGGGGCTCCATTTCCTTATGAAGCCTCTCATGTCATACAAAACTTATATTAAATATATTTGTAAGCTTTGCTCTGTTAATTGTCTTCGTTTATTTAATTTTCAGACCCACCCCACCAAGGACCTTAAGTGGGTAGAGAAAAACTCTTTCCTCCCCTGTAAGAGTCAGTAGCAGGAAGTGTAAGAAGAATATACTGGATAAAGAGCTAGCTATGTCCTTGTTATATATGCTCTTTAATAAGAAATAAAAATGATAGAATATACCTAAAGTGCTTTAGAATTAAGAGTAATTTCATTAACTGCCTTCTGTTTCCCAAAACCATTTTAATAGATCTTTAACGTTACTAATTATTTTTACTTTCATTCAATATCGCCATAATTCTGTTGTAAAAGCTTCAGTAGCTAAGCCTATTTAAATATCTAAATGTAAAAATAATAAGGCATTTATGATAATTTTCATGATGCTTCCATTCTATTTAGATGAGACAGACAAGAAAGAAACAGATGCACAGTGTGGAAGGAGATAGTAAATGCTATAAAGAAAAATAAGGCACAGCTTAATAGGGACTCTTAATTTTTTACCAAAGTTCACTTTGTCTTCTTTTTTACCTGAAGATGTAGCTAAACAGAATTAACCAGATTCCACTGAGATAAAAATATAGTCCTGTGATGGAGTTTTATCCACTGAAATATGAGCAGAAATTACATGTATCTCTTTAGGATCTGGCCTATAAACACAAACAATTGCTGTACTCTCATTGTCTTCATGGTCTATTATCTTCTGACTAACAGGAATGACAGCGACCTCAGCAAGCTTGGAAGTCATGAGTCTCTGAGTGAAGATGTGGAGGAGAGTCATACCGCTGATATATGCTGGCATGCTCACTGTTCAGTGAGCAAAATATAAACTTCTGCTGTGTTCAGGTATATGTGACATACCTTTGCAGTTACCCAAAGTAAGGGGAGTGGCATTTCACACAGGACAGTTAGAGAAGCCTCTCTAATAAAGTGAGCCAGGAGCCCTAATGAAGGGCGAGGTTAACTCCCGTGTCCATCTAAAGCAGAATGTAACTGCCAAAGTGGGAAGTCATTGCAGGAACTGGAAGGAGTATTTTCGTTGTTTTGCAGAAAGATCAGGGCCTAGTATCACTTAAGTACTGGCCGTAGACGGGAGGCAAGGAGGTACCTTTTGGCTCAGGGTGGTACCCTGGTGCTATATCACCTGGAGCCTTGAAGGCCATGATGAGCTCTTTCAATTCATTTCATGTGAAATGGAGAGCCAAAGATGTAACATGATCTAATCACATGCAGAAAATCTTGTCTCTTGTGTTGATAATTGACTATTGGAGGCAGACGATTAATTAGAAGGATATTCTAATATAAGCATTTAATGTGATAAACACTGCTTTTGCTGCATCCCATAAATTTTGATATGCCTTTTTCTTTTCCATTCAGTAAAAAATTTTTTTAATATTAGACTTTTTAATAAAGTCTCCCCTTGAGACTTCCTCTTTGGCTCATGCATTACACAGAAGTGTATTGATTAATTGCAAAATATTTGAAGGGCTTTCCAGACATCTTTCTGTTATTGATTTTAATATAATCTACTGTTATTGGAGAAAGTCTTTTGAATGATTTCTATTCCTTTAAATTTGTTGAGATTTATTTTACGGCCCAGAATATGGTGGACCTTGGTGCATGTTTCATGTGTACTTGATAAGAATTTTTTATTCTATTGTCATCAAGTGGAACATTATATAATTCTGGTCAAGTTTATAGACAGATTTTTCAGGTTTCCTATATCTTACTGATTTTCTGTCTACTTTTTGATCCATACACTGAAAGAGGAATATTGAAGTCTACGGTTATGACTGTGGACTCAAAAAAAATTTCCCTTTTTATTCTATCAGATATGTTTCATGTATTTAGAGGCTCAGCTTTTATGCGCACATGCATTTAGGATTTTAAAATCATCTTAGAAAATTGACTACTTTTTCATAATGTAATCTCTCTCTTTACCTGTGATAATATTCCTTGTTGTGAAGTCTGCTTTATCTACTATTAATATTAATTAATATCTACTATTAAAACAGGGGTTCTTGAGATTTGGGGGCTGATCAAAGAAAAGCATGTAAATGAGATGGCGGTTTTATTGAGTGACACTTTGACAGGTTTGTATTGTATGGGGGTGGGAGGTGTCCCTTACTGCAGGAGTCTGTCCAGAGGCTCATGGGGGCTTGTTATTCAGAAGGGGAGGAGGACAGCGTAAGTCAAGAGAGAGAAGAGGCTTATGTGTCTAGGTGATGGCATGTCAGAGAGCTCCAGAAGAGCAGCAGTGGCTTGGGGTCTTTATGGTCCAGGCTTATCCTATCTACTGCTAACAGAAGTGGATGAGGTTTCATGAGCATGCAAAGAAGGCAGGCTCCACAACAGCTGAAAATCTGCTTGTTTGGGCTATTTTCAAAGTAATTGAATGTGTAAATATTTTAGTTTGGCACTAGATATCTTTTAAGCTAATACGTTGCAGCCTGCAGTGAAGACACTAACAACTTGGAGGCCAATATACAGAAACCATTTTTTTGCCTCATTTATATAACAATCTATCCCTGCTCCCAAGTTGTTTTATAATCTAGAGTGTATGTTGTTTCGTAGAGCCTGAATTTGGAGCTGGTGATAAAGCATTTCCAGGACCCAGAATCCTATCAGAGAACCAAGTAGGATTTCAATGCTCAGTCACAGGCAGCCTGCCCTTTTAGTGAGGAAAGCCAGGAGAAAAGATCAGAGAAGGAATGGACTTTGATTTGTTACAGCTGCTTAGCCAGCAGAGCGATACTGTGGCACATTTAGCGCGTGGCCCTGGCTACCTGTCAAACTTAGTAATTATTATCTACCCACATGCAGCAAGATGTGTCAACAGTACACAGACCCCTTTTTCATTTGGTTCATGGGCTAGGTCCTTAAGGACAGACTGGACCTCAGGATGAGAGAGGGAACACATATTTCCTCCTCCCAGGGAGAACTGGCCTCTCCTTCTTGACCTCTTTTGTCTTTTGTCTTATTACTTCATGTGTGGGTACCAGTGAAGGTAAACGATCCCTCTTGTGGTGATGCCATGCTGCTTTTTCCTCAAAAGGGCAGTAGTCCTGTTCTCCAAGGTCCTCCCTCTGACACCTCTCACTGGCTGCTCCCCGCATCTCATCCTCCTCAGGAGTTTATACTCCATCCTTCTCTCCGAGAAGCTACTGCGAGCACTGCCCAACGCAAGTCCCTGGTTTGGATAACTTTTCAGAGTCTGGGCAGAGGCTGGAATATAAATGTCCTTGACGTTAGTCACTTTATCTAATGCTTTACCTGGCTCAGTTCAAGGGTTGGGGTCTCGATATTCCTCTGGAGAGGAGCTAGAATGACACTGTCCCTGTTGGTAGATCCAAGAAGAACAGCAGCAACTAGCTGTTTGCAAAAGTGCCTCTCCCAACTGTGCTTAGGAGACCAACCTCGACCTATATCTTTGCCTTAGGGGCTCCTTTACCAGTCTGAGAGACAGGATGTCCTCATTTTAGAGAACTTCAAATTGCCAGCCAGGCCACAGGAAGCTCTTCTGCTATAGCTGTTATGGGGTCGGGGCAGCCTGCCCTTGGTCCAGAAGCATTCACTCCTCCTCATTTTCTGTTCAGGCCCATAGGTCTTACAGAGTCCAGTGGCTGCCCAGAGGGGACCCATGAAACAAAGTACACTGTGGGCAGTGTGAATCACTCCAAAAGGCAGAACTAGGAACACTCTGGGAAAGTTAAACGTTGATGAAATCTAGATCAATGTACAAAATAACATGCTAATAACAATAGTGAGCTTTCTTTGCAGGAAGTTTGTTTTTACTCACTGTGAAAAAGAATAGTCCCCAATATTGATTTTCTTTAATGTTGACTTTATAATGTTTTCTTTTTGCTCTTTCTTATATTATTACATCCCAATTTTTTATAATAAATATTTATTTTATTAACAGAAAATTCAGAGAAATACCAAATGTGAAGTTATCCCACCTTTCTGATTCAAAGACCATATATAATGTACTAGACATTGTATAAACTATGTTTATTCTATTTTGAGTATTATGCCAAAGAATGCACTTATCTATAAAGGCTTCAGTGAAACAAATTACATATGTCATAAATTCTCTTGAAATTAATAAATCCTTTGCAAATTTGAATCCACAATCAAAATAACTAATACTTTTATTATACTTACTAAGTACTATGATTTATTCTAAGTATTTAATTTTTACAGCACTCCTATGATGTAAGTACATTTTTTTTTCACAGGTGTAGAAACTGAGTCACAGAGAATTAGAATAATAACTTACTCAAGGCCACAGAGTTACAGAGAAGTGGATCCATCTTGGGAGTCAGTCTGTTTTGAGAATTTGTGATTTAAATCACTCTTCCAAGTTAACTCTCTATAACATAACGATTGCAAACATTTGTATTAACAGACTTCTATAATAATTACATATAAATGATCTTTTTAAATTCTTACTGTTACATTACCTTATTTACTTTAAGATCTAAATGTATTTTCAAGTGCCTATTATTTCTACCCGATGTGCTGTTACTTGGGAGTATTAAAACCTACTATTGTTGGCCACATGTCCTTGCAAATCTTTGAAGCAGTTACAATATTGTAAATTACATTCAGAATATTCTGAAGACCAGAAAGCCTGGACTCACTTTATAGATAAGAATGCTGAGTCTCAGTGTGCATAGCAAACTTTTCTAAAAGCATGCAGCTACTAAGTAGGTTGCTGAGATATGAACTCGGCATTTGTGGATCTGCTTTCAGTCTTTCCACTACATCCCTAAATGATTCAGGACTTTATCCTTAAAGAAATAAAAAACAATCCACTGAGAGTGTCTTTTGACCATCAGTGCTTTCTGAACTTGCTTAGGGGAAAACACTGTTATCATCATATGTGAATTCTAAGGATGATCATCTTCTTTTTTGCCATCTTTTCCCTTCTCTCCACCATGAAGTTGTACAGAAACTATGACATGCATACTAAAAACACTTTTTAAATACCTCTAAACTTCCTCATTCTTACATCTCTTGCCCTTTTCAGGTAGATGATGCATTATTCAGGCGCAGGTATCATATTATATATTTCTTCCAACATTCAGTATTAAGTATCAATCTCTACTTAAAGGTAAATCCCTTTAAGTAGAAGTTGTCAATAATCTGTGTTTTTAATATTATCATATTTATACTCAGTATTTGAATCTTGAACATTTTAGGAATCACTTTCAACTCGGTGTTTTCATTTATTTATTTCTAAAATTTTATACCACTCACAGCATGTGAAGGAATGATTAAACACCCATTTGAACCAGTTCTAGCAAGTAGTTCATTCTCCCATTACAGTGTGCAGCCATGTGTGACTCTGACTTTTGGGTTGGAGCTCCCAGAGAACCCTTGATGATTGAATTCGTGCTTATCAGATCGAAGTTTGAAAAATTTAGTGTTATTAGATTGATTTTTTTTCAAAAAGTACATGTAGATATATTAGAGGCCAAGTTGGAACCAAACACATTAAAAAGTATCTTGAGTCAAAACTTAACTGTTTATAGATACAAAGCTTCAGGTTTTAAAAAATCTGAATTAAACAATTATCTTGATATATATGAAATTTTTACAAGTAGGATCTGTGTATACGTGCTTATTTTATTTTTTAAAAAATCCCTGTGTTGTTTCATTTTGCTAGGAAAAAAAAAATCACAGCTAGATATCCACAAATTATAAAGAAAATCTTTATAATTTGGATCTTTGTAGATAAGTAAGAAATGAATCCTGATAAATTCTAATATGACATAACATAGCTTTAAGACCATAAAAAACAAACAGTAAGTATATAGCTGTCAGTGTTTCTGCAGCTGTGTCATAAAAAGCTCAACCTCAGGATCCTGTCCATCACATGGCAACAGAGATATAGTTTTATATAATCATAAAACTTGAATTTAAATCTCTAATATCTCAGTTCAACAATCAAATGGATAATGCCCTTCAAAATATACTTCAGAGCAAAATAATTACATATTCAGTCTGGAATGATAAGTAAATGTAAATACAAATTTTTATTCATGGTTTGCACAAGAAAAATAAACCCGCTTCTAATGCATCACTTTGTAATGTCCAATTTGACGGTCTAGTAAATGAGAAAATGGAAAAGAATCTCATTTATTCGATATCATGGTAGAATTACACAATTTTTACAGATAACATAATTTATTCATTTTAAGTGCAAAATAATCTTAATATAGCCATTTTAAGTATTATTTAAAATTTTTTTCTGATGTATTTCAAACCTTATTAAAATTTTTTTCTGATGTATTTCAAACCTTATGTATATTAAACATAGTTTAAGCTTTTCCATTTTTTCTTTTGAATCATTTTTAAATAAACATTCTCATTTTCATCATTTAATTCAGACCCTAATGACTAACAGAAACATCATGTATAATTATCCTCATTCATTTCTCTTTGTCCACCTTCCTTAATATTCTCCATCCTCAAAGTCATATAACATATACAACACCCTAAATTTTGTATTTAACTCCATATTTTATATTGTTTATATCATATGAATATTGATTTTTGACTCTCCAGCTACAACTACACAATACAATCCTTAAAGACAAAGCTAAAACCTATTATTAATCAGTACTCTAGTTTTAAATCCTAGAAAAATATTGAATATATAACTTTCTGAATAACTATTTTTATGTTTATATTTAATTACAGTCATTTGTAAAATGATATACTAGTATCATATGAGTAGTTTTAAACTTTCTAAAGCTACAAAACCCATTGATAGACTGAAACTTATTTTTAAATGAGAAAAATATAAGCATAACAGCTATAGTTGCAATTGTTTGGGGGTAGCAGAGCTACACAAATTTCCCTTGTTTTCAATCAGATGGCCTCTGATGTATGTGAGTTTTAAAATGTATTTTTCTAATATTTGCACAATGTTCATAGCAGCATTATTCACAGTGGCCAGGACATGGAAGCAACCAAAGTGTCCTATGACCGATGATTGGATAAAGAAGCTGTGGCACATATACAGTGGAATATTACTCAGCCATAAAAGATGAAATACTGCCATTTGTGACAACATGGATGGACCTTGAGATAATCATGCTAAGTGAAATGAGCCAGACATATCACTTATATGTGGGATATAAACCTAAAAGCAACAAATGAACAGGACAAACAAAAAGAGACTCATAGACATGGACGATAAACTAGTGGTTACAAGAAGGTAGGGGAGAGGAGAGAGGAGGAAGGTAGACGGGGTAAAGGGGGTCAAATATATGGTGGCACAAAGAAATCTAACTATGGGAAGTGAACACACAGTGTAAATATATATGTGCCTTACTGTTAAAGTGTACAGCCGGAACATTGGATTTCATTAACCAATGTCATCATAAAAAATGAATGAATGAATGAATGAATGGGGAAAATTTTTTTAAATGTCTTCTATAATACTTGGTCTTGTTAAATTCTTATATTAACTGATCAACTATTTCAGAATATAGAAATGGCAAAAATATAAAAATATTTACCTATGATTAGTATTTATAATTTGTTACTTAAAGAAGTCCTATGTTTTAATTATATTGATAAATATAGTAGTTTGGGGAATCAGAAATAATACAGTCATTTATTCAGCAAATATTTATTAAGCACCTTCTGTGTGCTGTGTGGTCTCTGGGGATGAAGCAGTAAAGAGAGCAAAGCTTTCACAGTCCCTACTCTCAGAAATCTTGCATTTTGGTGGGGAAAACAGTACAAAACATGCATTATGTCAGGTGTAGTTTGGGCTATGAAGAATAAAGGGAAGCAAAGACAGAGAGAGACAGGAAGATTGAGTTGCTGCTATTTTTAATATGCTGGTTAAGTGCAGCTTCTCTGTAAAAGGAATTTGAACAGGAATCTGAAGGTGAGGTAAAATGTACTCTGCTCATTTCAGCAGCTGATTTGTTCTTTGTGGTTGAGCAGCGTAGTCTGCTATGTTACAGATTCTGTGGAGGCCATATTATTATAATCAGAGCTTTAATGCTTTTAAGGTTCTCCTC
Organism: Eidolon dupreanum; assembly: GCA_028627145.1. Taxonomy (NCBI): domain Eukaryota; kingdom Metazoa; phylum Chordata; class Mammalia; order Chiroptera; family Pteropodidae; genus Eidolon; species Eidolon dupreanum. Next base: position 28,296,707 of record CM053517.1, on the reverse strand, counting down.
AATTCCAGTCTGCTGTCCAGGTTCAAGTGGGAAAATACGCAGAACTCATGAGTATCCACATAATGTGTTTTTTGAAAGATATGACAAAGCTACTTGCATCTAAAGCACCATGATTCTCATAGAGAGATGACTGTGAAGTTACAGGATTAAAATTTAGCATATTTAATTGTTTGTTCATAGAAATGTAAAACTTTAATAAAATAATACAAACTATGTGTTTATATTGAGTATATATGAGTATATATCAAAACCTGTTCTTTGTTGTTAGAGTAAGAACATAAATGTTTATATTAGTTTATATCTTCCTTTCAAGAGTGCCATAATGATTCATTGTGATCATGGGATGCAGTTTTAAAAAAATTGGGCATTACCAGTTTGAAGTGTGGCTCCAACATAGTTACAGTAGCTTTTATTTATAAATAATCATTCTCTAAACAACTCAAGGCCCTTCACAGGTCTTTCTCATTAATCCCTACATCTTTAATGAAAATTTATGAGACGATTACCACTGTCTTTTCTCCCAGGGACTAAAATTAAGGCAAAATCAGATTAGCTGCATTGCCCAAGTCAAGCTCTTAGAAGCAAAGCTGAGAATAGAACTGAGCTTACTGACTTTTTCCAAGGAGACAGTTTCAAAACCTTGTTTTACTGTTTAAAAAGTGTGCTTTTTTTTTGGTCATTACTGGAGGCACAAAGATAAAAA
>CM053517.1:28244030-28295504 GCA_028627145.1 Eidolon dupreanum | reverse complement strand
GTATGTGAGAATACCTCTTGTGTGTTAGTTTCTGTGTAATTTGCAAATGGATTGAATTGGAAATGTACATAAAATAACCATTTTTTCTCATTGCTTCTTGTTTGTGTTGTTATGATTTATTCAATTCTGAATAAGACCCTTCACTATCTTTGATTTAACCTAGTCCAACCAAAAAATTAGACATAACCTAGTAATACAAATCTGAAAGGGAGTACTAAAATTAATTCAAGTCTAAATTCACCATTATTCAACCAATGGAGTCAAAAGTACCAAATGACCAGTTACAGTCATTCAGAAACTGCATACCTGTATTTTGACTTCCGATTCAATACTTATCCCATCACAACACACTATTCTTGACAAGACACTATATTCTTCATTATATCAATGAAAATAATGATTTGACAGAATTATGCTTATGTATGACTAATACATTTATTTCAAAAATGAAAACCAGTTTTCAAACCCATAACAATATTTTACAAAGAGATAATATAGCTTTTCCCCAAAAATCTGTTATTATGTAAAATACATATAACATGAAATTCACCACATTAGCCATTTTTAAGTGCACAAGTTTAATGGTATTAAAAAATATTCATATTGCTGTGCAACCTTCACCACCATCCATCTCCAGAAATCTTTTCATCTTGCTGAACTGACACTTGATTCCCCTTAAATAACAACTCCTCATTTTGCTCTCCCCAAGCCTCAGGCAATCATTATTTTATTTTTTGTCTCTATGAATTTGACTATTCTATGTTCTTCATAGAACTAGAATCATGGAGTGTATGTCTTTTTGTGACTGGCTTATTTCACTTAGCATAATGTCCTCAAGGTTCAACCATGTTGTAGCATATGTCAGCATTTCCTTCTTTTTTAAGACTGACTAATAAATATTCTATTGTATATACCACATTTTGCTTATTTCTTCATCTGTTGATGGACACTCAGACAGCTTCCACCCTTTAGCTATTATGAATAATGCTGCTGTCAACATAGGTACACAAATACCTCTCCGAGACTCTGCTTTCAATTCTTTTGAGTATGTAACCAAAAATGGAATTGCTGAATCATAAGGTAATTCTATTTTTAATTTTTGAGGAGCCACCATAATGCTAGTTCTATAATGTCTGCATAATTTTACATTACCAACAACAGTGTACAAGTGTTCCAATTTCTCCACATCTTCTTCAACACTTGTTTTTTTCTGTTTTATTTTTAGTAGTAGCCAACCTAATGGATGTAAGGTGATTTCGATTTGAATTTTCCTAATGATTAGAAATAATGAATGTGTTCCATGTACTTATTGGCCTTTTGTATATGTTCTTTGAAGAAATGTCAAGTTCATTGCTCATTTTTCAATAGGATTGTTTGATTTTTTTATTGTTGAATTAGAAGTACGCTCTATATGATGGGTATTAATAACTTATCAGGTATATAATTGCAAATGTTTTCTCCAATATTTTGGGTTTAATTTATTCTGTTGATAGTGACTTTTGATGCACAGAAGTTTTTAATTTTCTTAACTTTCAATTTGCTTATTTTTTCTTTTGTTGCCTGTGCCTTTGGTGTCACATTAAAAAAAAAGCCATTGATTATTCCAATCTTGTGAAGCTTTTGCCCTATGTTTTCTTCCAAGTTTTATAGTTTTTAGCTCTCTCTTATGTTTAGATCTTTGACCCATTTTGAGTTATTTTATGTATATGGTGTTACTTGAGGGTCCAAATTCATTTTTTTTCATATGGATATCCAGTTTTCCCAACATCATTCATTGAAAAGGCTCTCCTTTCTGTATTGAATCATCTTGTCATACTTTTTGGTAATCATACTTGTTGTTAAACTATACTATAGGCTCTTTATACAGCTTAAATCTGATTATAGAATAAGATGGTCTGTAAAGGGGTAAGCTTTAATATAAAAACTTTTCTTTCTTGATAACCCTTAATGGATTTTTAAAAATGGAATAAGATATTATATTGATAGTATCTTTAATGTAGAAACATTGATAGCAGAAAATATAATTAAATAACAAATTTTAGTCTCTGATTAAAACCATTTTAAAACCCAATATAAACTTTTAAACATAAATACATTTCTCTTTGTCTTCACATATTTCTATATATTTAAGCATGGATGGTACAAGAATCTATTTCACTAGACATACACAAATATAAAACTGTTAAAACCCTGTGTTTATCAATTCATTTATTTTTGATGTTTTCACACATTTAAGTAGCTATTACTGAGGATGTAGGAAATGACAAAGCATTGATAGGAGTATTCAAAGCCACACTGCATAAAAATAGACAAAAATCCTATAATGTCATAGAAACTATTTTTAAGAAATACAAAGAGTGTTAGGAGACATTCTTAACTTAGAGAAATAATATCAGAAAAGTATTAGAAAAATGTGGCCTTAGCTGTATATAGTTATACTGTACTATACACACATACATACAAATGCTACATTTCTATATATGGTAATGTAATATATATGATGCAATTTATGTGCACTAATGTATTATATATAATACTATATATGTATAAATATTTGAGATATATATAAGAATTAATTTTTACATAGATAACATTTCTAATATTTATATGAAGCAATTCACATCTAAAGTATCTCATCATAATAAATATCCACCTAGTTGCCTAAAATAATTCATGAAATTCATTTTTAAAACTTTCTAAAATTTCGTAGCTATGTCAAAGTCTCTTTCTTTTATTATAGTAAGTTTCAAATTTCAGTTCTTTACACTAGATTGTTGTTCTTATAAGAGATTAAAAAAGCTTCTGCACAAAAAACAGATCTAGCATTCCCATTAAAGGCAAATCTTCCTTTGGAATTACATCAAAGGAAATGGACTCCAAACAAGCCTGTCCAGGTGAGGCAAAGCACCTACGCTGCACCCCTAATAGATACCTTTTGTTAAAGCTATCATTTTAGAAAACTTTAAAAGCAGTGGCCAAAAAAAAAGCAGAGCTTCGTGAACTATAGCCCATTAAATGAAGAGCTGAAATAAGAACTTCAGTCTTTCAGAGTTTGACATAGACTCAAAATATAGGTGTTGGTTTCTTCCAGCAATTAAAGCTGCCTTCTTTTTTCTCCATCATCCAGATAAATCCATTTTAGAACTTATGAGGTGACGCAGAGCAAACTTCATGTCGTGATCACATCTTTTCCCTGTAATGGCCCTCAGTCATAAACTGCTATTCCATTTGAATGCCTTTCTTAAGACAAATCTAAGAGACTCTTGTCAGTGCAAAGTGGTGTGGTTCTGGATGGATGACTAGGATAACCCGATCGAGGATATTCTGGAGGTCGCTGGTGAAAGTAGACATCCCAACTCACTCTCCCACTTTGCTTTTCAGGGGCTTTCAGTCTCAGCACAGAGAAAATGTAAGAGAAGTTTCTGGCTTGACGTCGGTAAAGGCTGTGCATTTGTTAGCAGTGGGAATTAGCCAGAAAGGAAGATCATAATGACATTATTTAGCTTTGTTTCTGCTTAACCACCTCCCATAAGAAAGAAAATTTGCTATATTTTACTATTTAACAATTATAGCCTAAGGAAGTAATTGAAATAGATGATGACTTTTTGCATTTATATCTATAAGAGGATTTAAATTTGAAATGTGGAGTACAGTAAAACTCTTTAATAAGATTTACAGACATTAATAAGTGAAGCATTCAGAATCTATTGAATTAAGCTTCCTCTGAAAATTACTGAGTTAAAGTAGTTGTTCAAACGGAGTCAGATAAAAAAGCACAGCTTATAATGATGCGCAAGAAAATCAAGTAGATAGAGAGTACCCTGTTTAACAATTAGTCTCCATTACAAATGGCTAACTTGTCCAAATTACAACCCCCATCTACCTCTTCTCCCCCAGTTGGTTCCTTCTTTTCTTTCTCCTGCACTCCCCCTCTCTTTTCCTTTTTAATTTTATCCCTTTCATTCCTTTTGGGAACATTATTGAAAAGAATCTGGTGCAAAGCGGGAACTTAGCTAGAAAATGTAAACAAGGTGTTTCCCTTCCCAGAGATTCAGAGACTGTTAATGCACTGACACTTGAAGCACATTCAGCTGTCTAAAAATCAAAGAAAACATTCTTTTGCAATCACATGAACGCTCTTCTTTACTCTGTGATAATGTCTAATAGGATTTGACAAATGCTCCTTATGAAACTCCTACACTGGGTCCTTAAGAGTAAAGAATACAAGTCTTAACTTCTCTAGACCTATCAAACTAAAACATGGACACACATCTACTGCCTTCCGACCACTTGACATGCTATTCTTAATTAGCATATGCATGCTTATAATGACAGGTTATACTGGAAAAGAGAGAAATCATTAGATATTAGTGAATTAAAGTTAAAAATATTTTTTTATCAAATAAAAAATTATTTATTTGATAAATAATTTTATCAAAATAAAATTATTTGTTAGCTTAACACATTTTAGTCTTCATTACAGAAATCAGATATGAAAACCTTGACTACAATTCTGACTTTCTCTTATTTCCATTTTTGATCCAAGGCAATGACATCTACCATACCAAATCTCAAAATTTAGGATTATATAATATATCACTCTCCTCATCAGCCCACGAGACTATATTACCACCTCTCACCTGGAATTACTGTCACCACTTCTTAGTTAGCCAGACTTCTCTCTATCTGCTTCTTTAATCAGCCCATCTTTCATACTATCAGAGTTTTAGTTTTAAAGCAAAAATTAAATTGTATTGCAACTCAACTTAAAAATATCCTATAGCTTTCAGATGTCTGGATTAAATCCAGATCTCTTCATATGACAGCTTAGGCCCTTCAGATTCTCATCCCAGCCACATTTACCACCTGGTTGTTTATTATTTCACACATAGTCAAAATAATAGTGTCCTAAAATATCATTCTTTTTGATACCATTGTGCCTTTGGATATTTCTTTTTCCTTTTTTTTTTTTGGACTATTCTTTTTCTATATTCCCTCTTAAAAAACATTTGATAATGTCATGTTTTGAAATTCAGTCAAGTAGCAACCCTATTATGGAGGTTTCTCCACTCCAGCACTTTTTCTCACCCAAAATCCTTACAGCACTCATTAGGACATTGTATTACAGGATTTATTTCTATGCATTTCTTCCACAAAAGAAGTTTTGTTATGTAAAGTCACCATCCTAACTTTTATTTTCTACTTGCATGAAATTTTTTAAGGCGTTGCATTCTTTAACTAAGAATCTATCAATTAATAAATAGAATACTGTGGTCCCAGAAGGAATACGATAACAATACACTTTGTCGGAAGCTGTGTTATTTATCATTAATAAATAATTAACTAAATGACCAATCAAAATAAGATCCAGCCTCAATGGGCATTGAATTCTCATAGTGGAAATGGAATTATCACGTAATACAGAAAGCATAATAGTTATCCATCTAGTAACAAATATGTTTCGAAAATGAGAGTGGGTCTAATATTGGCTAGTTTGAAAACTATCTCAACAGAAATTGAAAATCTTAAGGAGTTGTATTCTTTATTGTATTTTAAAAAATATCACAGCTCATTTATTATTATTATTATTATTATTATTATTACAGCATTTTCTTTTAGTAGTTTAGGTACTTAAGCTATATTGTTGCTGATCCTGGGAGAACTGAGGGGAAACTGAGAGAAGGTTGGAGAGAAGAAAGGAAAAGTGGAACATGGAAAGGAGACTATGGATTTGGATAACTAATAACATGGTTTTTCCACAAGACTTCTCTTTGTTATTCCTGAGACAAGCTGTCTTGGGTCTGGAAGCTACAGAGATAGCCATTATTGAAGAATGTGAAACATGAGAAGGCTTTTTACAGAAATGTCCAAACTTTTTATTTAATAAAGGACTGTACAGTATGAAGATTTGATGGTATCTTTGTTTTATAAAACTAGGAGGAGAGAGGTAAAATGTTCTCATAGTGTTTGGTTAAAATATATATCTAATCTAACCCTTAAATATCCACTATCATACACTGTAGAAAATTTCAAAGATTATGTAGTAAGAGATGTTTGTTTCACAGAATCTGATAATATTATTGCTAGAAGGGAGTTTAGACATAAATCAAGTGCCACTTCTTCATTTTACACAGATGACATTAAGAAATATATCTGGAACCATGAAACACATAATTCAAGTCACACTTAATTGTGTGAAGCCAATACTTAAATTAGTTATGGAGCAAGTACTTGAATCTAGATCCCATTTATTACTTGCTCACATTTTTCTACCTTGGTCTATATCATGAGATAAGTGACTGACTCATTTTTCTGTCTTATGCTCTTGCAGAATATGTTCCCCAATCCCTTTTTCTCTTTTCCCCCAAGAACCCCTCAGGATTTAGCTTCTTGACCAAGCTTCCCTATCAAGCTTTTCAGAAGTAAAACTTTTGTGGGATCCTCCTCTAGTGCCTTATAAATCGATTTATAAGTAAGTTCATGTTCTAGGACATAAAGTCTGATGATTTAAATTACACATACAAATTTTAAACACAAATTAGGGAGTATTAATTTGTATAGGCAAGTTGAAAATATTTCCTTTCGAGGAGAAATAGCTACATATTTCCACACTTATGGTTATTAGACAGTTATTTTTAGCATTATCGATTTTCAGTTTGAAAAATACAACTCATGACTTTTTGTGTGCAATTAGTTATAGAAAGGATATAGAGACCTTGGCTGACAAAGATTGTTAATGAATTCTCAATTGGACTCTCTCCAAAGGATGTTTGCACATTTAGTTAGACTTTTATGAATATAAGAATACTGAAAAGATTTACTTTTCAGAACACATCACAGATTAATACACTAATGGTCTCACTGTAATATACTATGACTCTCATATGCTTAAAACTCTCCATAAACACTAAAAGATTATCTTTGAAATTACTTTTAGTTACTCATTGTTATAATTAGTGATGTTTCATTGTTGCAGATCTAAAATTATATATACATCAATTTAAATATTAATTGATGTATGGAATAGAATTCATATTCTTTTATAGTTTGGTAAATACAGACATTTCAATTGCTATTAAATGTACAATCCGGGTATTGAATTCAGAGATAATTTACCTAATTTTCATAAAAGTAGAAGTAAAATGTACTCGCACTCATTTTTGTTTTAATTTCAGAGATGTGGAAAACCAGATATAGTGTGTTACACATTATTAAATACTCAATAACTGGCCAAGAACAAAATACTGAAGCCCATGTGAAAACACTGCTTGCAGAGACAACATGCTTATTTAAGCTAAAGTGAACACAAGCCATTAGATGTAAAACATTCAATAATAGTATTTAACTCAAGAGAAGATATTACAACACTTTCAAGACTCTAAACAAAATAACCACTGAGAATATACTTATTATTTAAACGGCAAATTAACTTTCAATTTCTTAAGGAAAAGATTCACAAGTTTTCATCCTTAAAAAAATAAGATTTTATAACTTACTCTAGAAGCTGAGTAAAAAAATATATGAATTCGGTTAAAATGTTTTAGTGATAAACTTTTATTAAGTGTTTGTAGAATTGTAATTCATAGTACTATACATTTATGAGATTAATTTAATATTGCCCTTCAACTAGTTTGATATCTTGTCCATATCTCAGCCCTAGAGAGTGAATGAATACTTACTCCTAAAGTAATTAATGCCAATGTGTTTACCAGAATTACCTGTTTTTAGGAAATTTTATACATTCAGAATTTATGAAAGGATATATTAGAAATAGATTTTGAAGAATAAATCAATGAATTTTACACTTTTAACCATTTCCTCTATTTTATCACTATTAGAAATTGGTTACTAATTTTTCCCCTTTTTATTAGTTAATATATAATATTATATTAGTTTCAGGTGTACAGTGTAGTTATTCAACATGAATGTACCTAGCAAAGTGATCAGCACTGTATATCTAGTAACCATCTGTCACCATACAAGGTTATTACGATATTATTGACAATATTCCCTATGCTGTACAGTACATCTCTGTGACTTATTTATTTTATAACTGGAAACTTAGACATCTTACTCCCCTTCAGCTTTTTGGCCTTTCCTTTCACCCTCAAACAAAAGAACAAATAATACAAAACAGAAACAGACTCATAGACACAGAGAACTGATTATTAAAAATGCACCCATGCGTACTATGACCATTATGTGCCTGGGTAGCCCTTGCATAGAGCTTTTCTCCCAGCAAATCTTCCAGTTGAGCTTTTTTTAGCATTTATCATTTTTATTACTACTACTACTACTACTACTACTACTACTACTAGTAATAAGCAAAAGTATTAAAATAAGCCAAAAAGGATTATTTATTTGTTGTTTTTGTTGTTATTTTCTGGGATCAGTAGAATGTAATAAACTGGGGTTAAGTCAAGAGGTTGCTCGAGGAGACAGCCACTTGCTCAGGGTCATCACCTCAAAGTGTCGATCCGGCATGGCCTCCACCTCTCCTTCTTTGTAGTCTCACATCTGCAACCCTGAGCATCTCCTGCTCCCTGGATCATGGCTGACGCTCTTGGCAAGACTATGGGTGAAACTGGCACAGGATTCACTTATTGAGGGCCACAGCCTGGCCAAGCCCACAGCCTACAGCCAAGGATGTCTGGGTCACTTCTGCTGCAACCATGTCTGCCTGCTGCAGCCAGGCCAGGTCCCACTCACAGATGAGCCTGTCACCCCAGCAGCCTCCTAGATTTCTCATTGGTGCTTTCAGTTTTTATGTGATCTCATCTATCGGTGTGTGTGACAAATACACAGAAAATACAATTCTCACTTTAACATGGAATGAACGACAACAGTTAGTACGTGGTTTTTCTTTTCTCCATCCTTTCCAGATTCAAGGTAACTTCAAATCAGTCTTTAGAAGACAGCATGTAGGCCCTCGATGAAGTTCCCTGGGACTTGAGCAGCAGAAGGAGCGAACTCCTCCAGGCCTTTAATACGATAGACACATACTCACTGTCACTGCTCTTGCCAGCCTCTTGGTGTATTAACCAATTGTACCTTAACATGCTTTGACCCATGAAAAGCATTGGGCTGCTAGGACACAGTCAGCAGGGTTGTGGGAAATAATAGTGTACGTGCATGTGAAACATGTAGGGGAAATAGAAGCTAAGCTGTTCTGCCATATAACATATAGAAAACTGCCTGAATATTAATTCTACATGTGGTATCGCACAAAATTCCCACGATACTTCCTGGCTCAATAAGTGTAAATATATTCCTCCATTTTTCCTGTCTTCACACCTTAGACTACAGATTACCAAATTCTATAATAGTTTCATTTAACAAAGATTCATCATAATTCACTTTGGGCCAAGCACAAAGATGAATAAATATGGCCCTTGTACTTAAAGAGCTAAATCGAATTGGAGATTCCAACTCCTAAACATAACTAGAATTTATTAAGTGTTAACATGAAAATAGACAAATGTGATAGGAAAGAATAGATAAGGGTCCCAAAATTTAACTTCGTTTTTCAATGAGGCATTCTGGATGAAATAACAAGGAGTCTAAAGAATGTGTAACATTCAGCTACCTTAATGTTGGAAGGAAAGTTAACTTAAATGAAGCAGCATAAGGTATAAATATGCTATATTACAAGCTATCAGATATTACCAGGATAAAAGGTAAGCATAAAGCAATAGTGTACAATGAAGTTAAAGAAAAAATCGGAAGGCAAATAATAAGTATTCTTCATGTTAGGTTAAAGAACTTAGATTTTTATCATTGCATATGATGTATGTACATTGGCACACTGTCATCTATTGGTCAAAGCAAGTCCCAATAACAAACAAAACATGCCTTGGTTGGTTGGAAGGGGAATTCATATCTTGAAGGACAAGGCTGCAAAGATTTGTGGCCATTATTGAAATCAGCTGCAAGCAGTGAGTGACATGATCACAATTATATTTTAGGTTGTGGTTGGTAGGTAGTTTCAGGTGCACATTAGAATAATAGTGTATTCTCACCTACTAAATCAGAATTTCTAAAGATAGAATAAAAAATATGTATTTAAAAAAATTGTCCAAATATATCTGAAGTACAGTCTTGGTTGCTAAATACTATCTTCTATAGATCACTCTGATGGCAATATTAGGTGAATACATTTGAGTCAAGGATTTTTATTTTTACCTTAATTTAATATTTGCATCTAATGGAAATAAACTCCTCTTAGGTCAAATAAAAAGACACATTGGCCAAGTATTGAGTATCTTACATAATTCAAGAATGATCTGAAAAACTAAGTCTTGGGAAGTATAGAAATTAGGTAGGACATTTGTGAAGAACTCAACTATAAGAGTTAATGGATATGACTTTCTAATAAACTATCATCAGAAGTGATTTAGGTACCAAATCTCTACATTCAACATTCTTGAGAAAGAGAATTTGATAGGCCAATCTGTGTCAGGTGTCCACTGCTGGACCAATCACAGGCCAGGCCAATAAGCAAAAGCATGGCTCCTCAGAGTCCAGCTCTATGGGTGAGGTGGGTAGTTAGAATAAAACAGCTGGTCAACCAACTTTAATGTCCATTGCACCAGGGCTCAGAGAATGAAATTTAAAGGATACCTTGGGGGACCTCTGCAGTAACTCAGTTATAAGATAATAAAGAGCTAACCTGTGAAATAGTAAGTAGCTATGCAATCTGGAAACCAAATGTAACTTTTAGTAATATGGAAGATTTTTAAGTTATTCTGAACCACAGAATCATAACTTAGAAAGTCAGATAATCGATTGATATTTATAGAATTGGCTTTAGGGACTGCAGTCCTTATCAAATATAAAAAATAATGGTGTTCTGATCTCATACATTCCAAGAGTGGTGCAATTAGAAAATTAAAAAAAAAAAAAAAGCAATTTAACAACACAGAAAGTATTACCATTCCAAGGTAATTTTGTAGTTCCTTTTTCAATTATTTAACTAAGTACAGAGTAGGCACATAGTTTGTATTTAATACATAGCAAATAAGCAAACAAAATGGCTTTATGCATTTAAATATAAAATGTAAGGAAATAGGAGAAACTTTCTTGAAATGCTGAGTTATATTAAGTAGGTGTCTGAGAGAGGTAGAAAGTCTGAAATGATTCAGATTTAGGAAAAGAATTTGGATTAAAAAAGTATATATATATATACACACACTAAGATATATTAAAAGTACCTTGAATTGTGGTAAATGTTGAAGAAACAAATTAGAATGAGACTTCAAGAACATTGCTAACTGTAAATATATTTTAAAGTACTGAAATCACAGTTTAATAATCCCCCGTAGGTCCATATGGAGGCACTAAATTATGAAGTTCCTTGGAAAGGTTGCAAAGCTTAAGAATATTTTATTTGGACAATTTTTGTATTTGCATAATTGATAGCCATACATAAGTCGGAGGGAAAAGCAGTTATTTTTGGTATTTCAGAGCTGTCCAGAACAAAGATGTAAAGAGGAACATAAAAAAGAAAAAGGAGAACTATATTGTCTTGATGTACTGACTTTCATTTTGAAAGATTGCACAGTGTTTTACAGATTTAACAACCTGACATACAGAGATCACTTCAACCTCTACTGAAATACAATCAGCCTAGGGGTGAAACTCACCTGTTATTAAACTGCTTGTGGCAGCACTACAAAATAGTTTAGTACAGAAACTAAAAGAGAAGGTCAAACCTCATTAAAACGTCTAGAAGTTACCACGGGACTAGTGAATCTTGAGGAAGATTTGGTTCCAACAAAAGTGAAACTGCATTATTTTAGAGAGGCATTGTATTGAAAAGACAATCATCTATTCTGTCATTAATAAGGAAGTAGAAATATAGGAACCAGGCCAATAAAATGCAAACATCCACACTTCTGTAAACACATCTCTACCTCTCGCCTTCCTGTTGCAAGTGTTATCTATTTGGGATGGGAAGAGAGTTGGTAAAAGGAACTATTCTATCAGAAAAAGAAGAAATTACATAAAAATAATTTTTTATATTGCTAAAACATGAATTTGAAAGAGTTTATGGTTGTTAGATTTAACCACAAGTAAGAAGGCATTGGGCAGATGGCTTTAAATGATAAAAGTCTTGGAGGTAACACATCAGCTCTATAAGAAAATGTTCATTAAAATAGTCCTCTATATTCCTTTAAATCTCACTTGCCAGACTGAATAAGACTGCAAAACCATGCAGGGGATAAATAAGCTACTAACTGATAAGAAGGAGGAAATAATTACACCTTTACAATTTCCTGGTTCTTCACAGGATTTCTTTTCTAACATCCAAAACTTCAGAAATGATCAGCAAAAAGAATTCTCTTGAGTCATTTTTGCTGATACAAATACTGCATATTAAATTTACCTGGGAGAAAACTGTCCTTTATAGGAAATACAGATATATGTACCTCATAATTACAGTAATCCACCAGGAAGAGAGGAAACAGAGAAACATTAGTCGCAAGCAATCCATGACTAGATTATTTATAAGTTGTCAGACTACACATTTAGATCCCCTCACTTTAGGAAAGATTGAGTGAGACACTCTAATGAGGAGTTGCTAATGGCTGCTTGCCAAGAAATCAGTGGACTGGTCTCTTTCAGAGTCTATCACTCACCTCATTAGGTTAGTGAAAAATAGAGCCAAGATTCTCTCTGCTTCATTGCACACAGACTTCTGACCCACTGAAGGGATCACAGTGAAGAACTAACTGATTTGACAGTAATATATTTCAGACTAGGGATGGTAAACTATGGAAGAGTCTAAAAAACCCAAGTCTCTGATTTTTCTTTATATCCCCCTCAAAAAGCAAATAAATAAATAAACAAACAAACAAACAAATAAATAAATAATAAACACATCAATTTGCTGAATCATGTATTTTCTGGAAAAATTCCAGTTAAAATGCATTTAGATTTCTTACAGACTGTTTTGCAGATCACAATTTAGCTGCTGATACTCTGATGGACTTAAAAGTAGTCTCTTAATGATCTCTCTTTGAAGATGATTCCCACTATTTAGTGTCCCATCCCTTCCTCTCTTGTCCTCCTGGAACACTTCTACTTGTCATTCACTCATATATTATTCTAGTTGGTTATTTATTATTCTTTCTGAAAACTTTGCTCATCCCATTATGTATAAATTACTATATTATATTTTTGATATTTTATTGGTTTTACATATGTACTTGGAAGCATGCAAGTCATCAGTGTATAGTTATCACATCATGAAAATATTGATATAAATTCTAAATAAAGAAGAAATAAAATGTTATCAGCTCTTCTTGTGAGCCTTTCCAGTCATCATTACCTTCTCTCTAAAAGGAACCATACTGTAATGTACAACACTATATATTATTTTTGCTTATTTGAACTATGAAATGGAATAATATATCATATAAACATTTGTGTGTAGCTTCTCTAACTCAACATTGTGTTTTTGATATTCATCCACACTGTTAACCACCATTCTAGCTTGCTTCTTCTCTTGCTTGACAATGTTTGATAAAATGAATAAATACCAACATATCTTCGATTCTGAAGTAGATGGACTTTTAACTATTAAAAAATGATCCAATAAATACTCTTGTTCATGCTCCGTACCATTTCATCTGTTTTCCACATCTAGAAGTGAAATTTCTGGGAAATAAGATATATTTCTATTTTGTCTTAGCAGAAACTGACCAAGGGTTTTCCAAACTGGCTGCACCATTTTACATTCTTTTCAACAGTGACTGAGGGTTTTATTTGCTCCATATCTGTGACAATTATCATAACACATTTTTTTTTAACAAACTAAAATCATGCTGGATAAAAAGTGAAATAACAAAAAGAGATAGCAAAAATAGTAAAAGAAGTAGCAAAAATTACAGAATCATAATGAAATAAAAAGGATCCAATTTCAACAGTTACTCACACTTGTTTAAGCTCTCCATGCTTTTTATGGGCAGTTTTCTGGTGGCAGCTTAAATTTCTGCTATAACTAATAATATTTATATCAAACTGTATTATTTATTCCTCTACCTCAGTTTACAACTAAAGAATCATGCTATATATTGGTTAAATCTGTACTCTTTGAGAGTAAAAGAAAGTGCTAATAGGTGGTACCATGTGAGATAAAGCAATTTATAATACTACTCTTGGCAACTACACTGATTTCTCCAGCAACTTCAAATAACGTGCTAGAGTTGTTTTTTATTCCATCAATCATAGACTATATCTTTTATCTTCCAATTTTATGAGATAAGAACACTAGTGTTCCCATATGTCCTCTCCGTCCTCCTTAACCAATGGTATTTCTCAACTTAATTTATACCTACAACTTGTATCTGGTCAAAGTTGACCAAATCTAATGCCATTATTTAACCATTGGTAATCCTTGTAATTCACATACAAATTAATTCGTCTATATATTTTTTTCAATGAACATTGAAGTATTCTATTTTTATATTTCCTTCAGTATAGAGAAACCATTAGGAACTTGTATAACTCAGAACGTTATAGTAGTCAAAGCTGAATGAGGTTTCCATTACTCATTCCACCATTTCTCTTTACCATATCCTCATGTTTTTCAAAGGAATTCATCATCCCATTTATGTTTGATACTTGTATGAGACTTCATTTGTGAATGTCTTTTTTTCCTTATAATCTGAGCTGATTGCATTGTAAGCCTCCGGAAAAAATGCTATTCCAGAATAGGATGTTACTCTTCAAATAGGCGGATGCATAGATGAGTTTGGATATTCATGTCTTTATCTTCCTAGGTAACTTCCTTTCCTCCCCTGCCCCCTCTTTTTTTTTTTTTTTTTTTTTTCCG
Source organism: Eidolon dupreanum (assembly GCA_028627145.1). Classification (NCBI taxonomy): domain Eukaryota; kingdom Metazoa; phylum Chordata; class Mammalia; order Chiroptera; family Pteropodidae; genus Eidolon; species Eidolon dupreanum. The sequence goes on along the minus strand of CM053517.1, from coordinate 28,280,668 downwards.
TTAGTGTATAAACTGAAACCATTTTTTTTAAAAAAAGGATTAAAGGAAGTAAACTTTCAGAGTTTAGATCATACAAAATACATTTATTTAATTCTCATACAAGATAGATTCCATTTTCTGGTGTGGCCAGGAATAAAACAATGAAACAAAGTTCCCCATGCCCTTTGAAGGCCTCGCTTCCCTGTCTCCTACTAGTTATTATTATTAAGTCAGAGGTGATCTTAGTCTTTGTAGTTGATCTGCTTCTTTTCTTCCCTAAAAGTTTTAAGATGTTTTCTTACCTTTGACATTTTGAATTTTTTCCATAGTGTATCTAGATATGGGTTCTTTTTCACCAGTGAAAATTTGGCTAGCCTTTCCATTTCTGGAAATTTTTCTTGTAATATAGTTCTGCTCATTTCTTCCTCCTCATTTCCTCTCTTATCAATATTGCTGAATTCTATTGGGTATTTACTTTGGAGACTGATGTTCCATCTCTTTTTTTTTGTTTCCTATCACATTTTAATGTCCTGGGATTTTGTTCAACTTTCTGAAAAATGTCTTTAACTTTTCTTCCAAATAATCTATTGATTTTTCTCCTACTTTGTGAAATATATATACATACATATGTGTGTATATATATATATATATATATCACATAATTTATAAGAGCTCTTTATATTTTATCATTCCTCAAAGATACCTCATTGTTTTTTCATAGATGCAATATATATACTTTTACTTCTCCAGGTTATTAATTACAGTATTTATATATTTACCTTATATCCCTACATTGTCTTGCTTTTTCAGATTTATATTTATACTGTTTTTGTGTTTGGACTAGACCTAGGGAACCACCATTCTAAATTGGAAGTGGGAGGAGCAATGGGAGGGAGAACTCCAAGAAAACTTAAAAGAGAATTGCTAAATTAGGCTTGAATATTTTTTGGAACAATTAGAAGTGTTAACAATGAATATATAAAAGTATGTATTTAGATGGGTAATATTTCCATAATGGTAACATGTGAATTCTGTCTGTTATAGGACTATACTGCTTTTCTTTTTCTTCCTCCAAATTGTGTAGATATATTTAATCCCATGGTATTTCCTCTTCATTGTCATCAGAGTAACGAGTTAATACTAAAATGCAATACTTTTGCTATCATTTTAATGTGAATTCAGGAGATAAACACTTTTATGTTGCCAGTCTGCCATTTGGATCAGAGGTCTAACATTGTGTTTTAATTATCTATTCCTGTTCCTTTTTTTCCTATTAGACTGAATTCTGAAAGAAAGCAAATCTAGTTAATCTTTATATTAATGGTGACCCTTTTTTTAATCTATTCACCTAAAATGTGTGGCTTCTTCAACTCAGTCTCATATCTTGTGTAGTCTATTATCTTTGATTCATTAAAATTATCATAATTATTCTTCATATAACCTCATGAACAATTTCTAAGTTTTTTTGAACCACGCAGAGAATTTCCTCTTAAAAGTCTTTTTCTAGATGTCAATATAAAGCAAAAAAAAAAAAAAAAAATCATAAAATAAGTGTCTACTATAAAAGCAACAGTATTAGAATCACCTTTAAGATATATTCAACAAATTTATAAAATAAACTTATGATGATAAAATGAATTGCTTTATAATTGTTTATCATTGCATGAACTCGATATGATTTTAGAGATCTTCCCCCCAAATAATGGACAAACTTTCTTAAATACTTAATCTGAAATGTATGCTTACAGACTGGTATTGATAATTATGGTAGTATTATAAAATAATTTCTATATTTTAAAATAAAGATATTTTAATTTACGGGTTCATAATATAAACATAGTTGATTATCATGAAGTCATTTGACTCAAACTCTAGCAAAATAAGAGTGTACATCAGAAAACAACCAACATAATTTTGAATAGTAAGCAAACTGACCCAACATTTACCAGGTCTTAATGAAAACTAAGGATTTTTCAGAAGCCACTTCATAGCCCTTATTATCAGTTTGACATGAGACATTCATGTCCAAACCATGAGGTTTTATTAGTTTGAAAGCCTGAATTTTTATCTAGGCACAATCAGTAACAGACCAGACATAAACAAAAGATCATATTTTATATTGGCATGCAAAGCCATTAGATGAGAGTCCTGTGAGTCTTCCCAACTTAATGCCAATGTAAATGACACAGCGTAAACTCTATTTCATTCTATGTGCTAGAATCCATTAAGTTCAAGTGCGCAATAAAAACCTACTCTCAAAGTCATCTCTCCCTGTGAATAATGACTATAAAAGACTCTTTTTTCTAAAACAAATGCATCAAAATGAAATAATCATGGTGAGATCCAAAAATAATAAATATTTTCTTCTTAGGAGAAAAAGATGTCTATGAATTCTACCAGATTCATATTACACACTACTTCAAGAAAAATAAGCTACAAATGTGTCCCAGGTAGGAGCTCAATAATATAACATAGCACATTTGAAAGACAGCAATTCTACCAATAATGCAAAATATTTTTAGAAGGATCATGAAGTAAGCTTAACATCTCACTGTATGAAATGAAATAAATATGTGTCTATATGTGAAAGAATATTTCAAGTAATTCAAACTGCAACTGGATTTGGGTGGTATTTTACATTTCTGCAAACAAGAAATATACTAAATGCAGAAACAACATGATAGCATTTATCATTTACTATGTTAACCACAGTTTTAAAAATATGAATGGAAAATTATGTCAGGGATGTGATGAAATGGGCATCCACATTCACTTTGAGCAGGAGTGAAAACTTTTCCAGATTTTTGCATTCTTTATTCATTCCTACCTGCTCTATTAGTCACCTGCAGAGAAAAGTCAATTAAGATGGGGCTTTTGCTAATTAAGGGCTAATGTTTTCTTTAGAGTAGTATATAGAAAGAAAGATAGAACAGGATAAGTAAATAAATATCCCAGATAAATGTTGATCATTATAAGTGCTTTGAATAAAGTAAAACAATGACAAAAATAACGTGTGTGTGCACGTGTGTGTATGCACACATATGTAAGAAGGGGAATTGAGTGGAACCAACCCAAAGTCGACTGTCAGAGAAAACTTGTCTGTGATTTTCTTTGAGCCAGTCATTTAAATGATTTGGACATAGGTCCTCCATGTTAAGAGAAAGTAAAATCAAGGGCCTATAAGAGAAAAGAATGTTGTGCATTGAAGGAAGAAAACAATTGACTAGTACAACCGAAGCATAGTAAACAATGTGAGGTAAGAGTGATACATGAACTTGAAATAGTGTGTATAGGCAGTTTGGAGCCTATGGCCTATTGATCAAATAACAAGCAATGGTATTACTGTACCCACATCAAAATCTTTGTTTCAAAATCATGCTTTCCAACTATCTTAGTGCACTCCCAGTTTCTTCAATCTTAAGCCTGAACTCAATGATCCTATGACCCTACTGGAATATAAAATTTATTGATCCTAAACATTTTCATTCTCTCTCTAACCTTCCATGTATTCACTTTCTTCCTTACCCATCTTAAACTCCATGATTAATCATTCATTACAGTTACCTACCTGGGTGCAAAATCAAATTATTTGCCTCTCGTTGTTTCACTATAAAATTCCACATTGCACCCTTGACCTTCCAGCTTATCCCCCAATTTATATATTAATCTGTATTTGCAAATATATGTGTGAATATGCAATAGGCAACTCATATTAATATTTCCAAATTGAAAATCTAATCTTTTCCCCCAAATCTGCTCTCTTTCTAACCTTCCCTAATTAAATTAAAGCAATTCCATCTTCTCTGTTAGTAGGGACAAAATCTGACAGTGATCCTTGATATTGCTCATTCTTTCACCCTTTCACCCTTTCACCCTTCCTTCCTTCCTTCCTTCCTTCCTTCCTTCCTTCCTTCCTTCCTTCCTTCCTTCCTTCCTTTTTTAAATGCCTACAGCACCTAGTCTTCCTAGGTGGTCTCCCATCTAAGTACTAACCAGGCCCGACCCCGCATAGCTTCTAATATCAGACGAGATTGGGCACGTTCAGGGTAGCATAGCCATAGACTCAAACTCTATTTTTAATGTTAACAAATTCTACTGGCTATATTTTCAAAATACATGCAGAATTTAATTACTTTTCCTCACTATCATTGATTTCTGTCTGGCTTAAACCAATAGACATTCTCACTGGATTATGTTGAAAGCCTCCTATCTGGCCCTCTTGTTCTTACCCTTGTCTTACTATATTTTCTTCTCAATACAATCTACCAAGTCTCCTCTATTCCAGCCACACTAACCTCCTTTCTGTTTCTTCACAATTATTATTCTTCTATTTCCATATTTCTCTGAGATTCATTCTATCATTTCCTTCAAAGTTATTTTCAAAAGTAGCTATGCATTTTCCAACTACCGTATTTAAAATTTAACCTTCCTTCTCTGCTCTATCTTTCTCTGCTTTAGTTTTTTTTTTTTTTTCCTATAGCATTGTCTAACACAGTATATAATTTAATTATCTATTTTTTAAAAATATTTTTATAGGCCACAGAGGTTTAACTGCATGTAGGCAATAATGTCTTTCATTTTGTTCGCTGATGTATCTCAAGTGCCCAGAAAAAGTGCCTAGCACACAGTAGGTGCTAGAAAATATCAGCTGAAGGAATGACTGATTACAAGGAAATATTTGCTTTGTAGTGTAAATGTGTTATGACTTAAACCTTGTCAAATTTTACACGGATAAGAGTGAAATGATAATTACCATGTTGGTCAGTGAGTGTCTTTTTTTCATGAGTATTCATGTACTTTATTCTTCTTTTCTTTTTACCTCTCAGCATTTTCTATAACAAATATGTATTACCTTGTAATGGTAAAAAATAATAAAGATATTTTATTTATTCACCTAATGGGAAATGTACAGGTATCTATAAATATCTAATGAGTTTCATAAAATACTAATACATAAAAAAGGATTTATCACTCTTAGCCATTCATTTCCTCTGTGCTATATTTTTAACTATCCAGAGGCCAAGTATTAGGGCGTATTTTAGATTTAGAAGACTTGCAAACATAAATATCATCAATGTGATGTTGAAGTGATTATAATAATGAAAACCATTAATCTAGCATTAAAATTTACTTATGATATCATATGACTTGAGGGCAATATATTGAAATAAATTTTAAAAACACCACGATTCACTTTTTGTGTTGCACCATATCCTGCTATAAGGGTTTTGTGCTTAAAAAAAAAAAAAAAAAAAAAAAAAGTTTAATAATAAGATGAAAATAAAATCATGACATCACACTCTTATCTTAATGTTCTTATTTTCTCATTCATTTCATGTATACATGTTTTAAACATTTCCTTAATTTTTATTCTCTAGCACTACACTAGGCACTGCAGATGAAAAACTTGCCTAAAATACTGTCTTTGCTTCAAGGAGCTTTCAGGCAAGAGAGAAAACAAAAAATAATGCGATGCAGTAGGGGCCATGACAGGAGGGCTGCAAGCTTCTGCTGTGCGAGTTTCACAGAAGAGATCCTAAGCCAGGTACGTTCAGAAGTTGCTTCTCACTGGAAACTGAAATGTTCTCCTCATTATATACAGTGCACCCAAGAGGAGTAAATGTTTCCTGAGTTTTGGTAATTTCGTGTTATCATCCATAGCATCAATATTTATTCCATCAAGTTATAGATGGCAGTGAGAGAAATTAGGCTGAATTTTTACCATCCCCTAGGCATTCCCTGAAAATCTGTTTTCTATAAAATTCTACCCATAGTCTTTTATATTTTATCTGAGACTTTGAAATGTAAGTGAAATGTAAAAAACTCCAGGCAGCTTAAAACTGTAGTTAGCTGCATTATCAAGTAAAGGAAATAAAAGCACTTAAAAATATCTTCCTTAAGAAGACCCACCTCTGTAATATATCTAGAATTGTTTTTGTTTTTACAAGTTTCTAGGTTTTTCCTCTCCAAAGCATTAGGTTTGAAAATTTCAATTATGTATTAAAATATTTCAAAACATATTAAAATTTTCTTAAAAGGGTCATATACATAACATTTAAAGGAATTGTGGCTTTTACTTTTCATAATCAAGTAATTACAAGGAAGAAAATCACTTCTTTAGGTCATTCCACAGCGTATACTGATCCAGAAATATTATGGTATCATCGAGATACCCATTTGAAGGTTGTTTAAACGCCAATTTTTACAGAACTGTCAGTTGAGGTATTACTTTGTGATATATGTGGTTATTTGTGTTTTTTCATTTGTGCGTATACCTGAGTCTGACAGAGAAAGAGAGCATTTAAAAAGATTTAGATTACCTCCTCTCAGATATAAGCTCTATGCCCTAAACACAAACAAAGGGCCAGTTGGCTCAGGAAAACAAACTGGAATCTGCCATTGCTGTTAGCCAGGACTTGTCTGCAGACTGTACTGAACTGAGTATCTGTAAAAAAGATTATAATATCTAATGTGAAGGGAAATCATAAATTAGAAGTAGTTATTGCAGACATGCTGCTGAGATATGCTTCTTCCTCTGAAATTAGGAAGAACTAGGTACTAAGTGACAAAAAAAAAAAAAAGAGAGAAAAAGAAAAAAATTATAAGAATATCTTTTGACTATCTGTTACTGAAACTTTTGGAAATTAAAGCAAAAATGGAAGTTTCATCTGAAAATGTATTTCATAGTAAGCTTTTGTTTCTTTAAAAATATGAAACATCTACTTTACATACATATCAAAAATGCTTGCCCTTACGCAATCACCTATGCGACATATGTATCACTATGCTGCATATAACACTGGGCTGGGCAGGTTGACCAGTAAAAAAGAAGCAAGTATGGATTGTACCCTCAGAAGGCTTGTGACCTGGAGGGAAGATACAATTGTGCCAAGTATTACAGCATACGATGGAAGTGAGAACTACCAGCAACTTTTAGATGGATTTCCTTGAATGAGATTTAAAGTCTTTCTTAACAACCGTATCACCTTCATGTTCAAAGCCAGCTCTGTAGCCTCTCTTCCCCGACTGAACTACAAACTTGTTTAATTATTGAATTTTAGCAATGCACTATATATCTTTTTAGGTTTGTACATTTACACATAAATAAAAGTGTAGATTATGAAATGCTAGGAAGATCCCCACAAGCAAAATGATCTCTTATCACTTCAGCATTCTTAAACACACGTTGCTGCTTTTCAGAAGTCTATTCCCATGATAAACTCACCCTGTTCCCAAGCATAAACCTGCAAAATACTGCTGGATCTGATTCTAATTATTTTGCAGAACTCAGTGTAGACACTGCATCTTCTGGGAAGTCTGCACTCACTCCTCAAGACTGTGTTGAGTTCTCACCTGGCTCACGTAACATCCTATAATTGTCCATAGTGGCTTATTAATTTGTCTATGAAATACCACTAGATAGTAACCTCATTCTAGGCAGACTGCTTTCTGTTCATTAAAGAATCTTTAGTGCGTAACAGTTTCTGGCACATAATGAGTGCTCAATAAATAACTGTTGACTAAAAGGACTTTTCCAGTTGTCTATAAGGATACGTGTGCAATACACACAAACACCTGACTATTCAAATATTTGCATGCACTCTATTATATGTATATTAAAATAAAGGTCACGCCATGTTCAGAGACTCAAGAGTGTAAAGGCAAAAGATGTACTCATGATTTTCAATACAATAAAATTTGTATTTTATTGTGAAATGGTTTAAATATAAGGGTTCATTCTTATAAGTGTAGGAAACTAAAAATGTTTCTAAAACATTTTAGGTGATAGCTTTGTTAATAGAAAAAAATTATTTCGAACTTACATGATTTCTTTATAGGCTATATACATACAGTTTTTATCTGAGTCACTGAAAACCAGAAATTTGGCAGCAAGTAAGAGAAAAATCGATAACAGAAGACTTTACTATGTGCAGGTGCTGGGCAGTCTAGATTTTTCAGACAAATTCGGAGGGATATAAGAGAATAGCATAACTTTACCACAAATAGAAGAAACCGTCTTTATAAACATTTCACCAGTGCCTTAGAGTACGTACTAATAATATTCTGATAAAAGAAAGTCAAGATTTTGACTGGAGGGGATTTTAAAATCAGAAAGATGTTGAATTATTAATGAGCCAAACTGGTCTTTTTCATTTTCTTTTCTAATCCAAGAAATCTTCAGGGGTAGCTGTTTAAAGGTTTCCCTGCCCCCCTCCATGTCCTCCTTCAGGCATTCATAAATATACTTGAAAACACTATCTCAGATATCACCCAATCAAATGATCAAGGTCACTTAGGAGACTAAATTAAACTTCTAATACACATTCACTGGTGTCATTTCAGCACACTTTTGATGAGGTTGTGGAAATGCTTGCTTTGAATGTCATTCCTGCTGGCTCTCTAATGATTTGTCAGTCAGCTTATTGCACATCAGATTTCAGAGCCTTACAGAATGAAATAAAGCCATCTTCTTCAAAGTGATTTTCCTTCATACTATATTAATTCTTTAAGATGGTGCATCAAAGATTTATTTTAAATCATAGGGTAATTAGTTAAGCTCTTGGGTTACACAGTCACTAGAAATAAAGCCCCGTCCCAACCATTCTATTTACTGGAAGGAAAGCTCTGGCAGGGATAACTCTGAGCAGTTGGTTGACAGCATATGCAAATTAGAAAGACATAGTTTGGTTTAAATGTCTGTGAAAGCGGGAATCAACACCTGTGGGAACGAGTTTCAGAACTGCAATGCCACAGAAATCATTGCAAGTGGTTATGTAGTTACAAATAGAAGCCTGTAGTCCAGAAATATATTTTTTTCTCTTTTCAGATAAGAAAAGAGTATGAATCATTTTCTAGTTTGGAATTAAGCACTAATGATAGAGTCATTATTAATTTTTATATCTGAAGAATTCTGGGTTTTTACCTTTCTTACCTTCTCTTCCATGTCCTCCTGGGAATAGTTACAAGGAGAAATGAAATAGGATATAATGAGAGGCAAATGACTTAAAAAATTTACAACCTAGATTAACTGAAGGTTTTTGTAACATATGTTACCTCAATTGTGAAATATGTCTTTTGAAAAATGATAGTCTCTTTAATTGAACCAGTTATCCAAATAAATAAAAGTAATGCAGGCTCAATTTTGAAAAGAATTAAATGTGCGTTTAAGTAATAAATATAGTAACTCATGCAATTAATCATAGCTATAGTCAAGAACTAATGAGATTTTTCTTCACCTATTCCATTTTTAGAAACACATTTGTTGGCCCTAATAAAACCACACCATAGATTACATAATGAAATTATTCATTCTATTTCTTGCTTTCTTCTTATTTTATGGAACATTTATATAAGGTTAAAAACTAATAAACATTAATGTGTAGATTACATTACACATCATCCATTTTAAGAGTTTAAATATTATCAATACTCTTGAAAACCTTTTTTTATTGTATCATACTTTATTACAACCATATGTAACCAGTATCATGAAATTTGACTTATTTCCCTTGTAGGTTTGCCTCATATATATTATGGACTCTCAAAAAATGTTCTTTAATTTTCCACAGTCTTGACTATTTTATAAATTCTAACATCTGAATATATTTTTCTATTAGCTTTTAATCTTCACTGTTATATTTTGATATGATACTACTAGGAAAATCAGTTTTCAGTCCACTTTTGAGTGCTCGTTTGAATTTGCATCGAGTAGCGCATCTAGTCAAGAGTTTTAAGCAAATTCTGACTGAGCTAATGTTGAAACATCTCCCATTCCTCAGCCTGGAAACAAGAAGCTTGTGAGTAAAATACTTCTCTCTTTCAATTCTCAACCCTGATGATGTTTCTCTACTTCTGGCAATCAAGATTTTACGAGGCCCTTTGAGGAAAATTGCTTACTTCTCATTATCTCCCTCTGAAAACATTTCAATTTCACCTTCCTCTTCTAAACTGGCTTCCTCATTGCTCCCTAATCATTGAATATCTATCAATATTATGTTTTCTAGCTTTGTGATAATGTCTGACATATATCTTCTTGTTGGTGGCTTATCTAGAAATACATCAAAATAACATCATGATAACCTCCAACTATTTTATGGTTCTAATAATACGTAGTACCTAATGAAACTGTGATTATGGCAGTGCCAGTTTATTTGAATTGTTCCCTTTTTTCTACTCATTTATTGGCTCAAGTTTAGAAATAATGCTATAAAATTAAAAAGCTTTTTAAAAAGTTGTTCTCATTCATTGTGCTTTGTTGCATATATGTCCTTCTCCTAGCTAACTTCCCTTGCCCATACAGGGTTTAAAAAATAAATATTTATCATATCCCTACTATTTATCATGAACTTCTCTCTTGTTGTTTTGGTCAGTTTTTTCAAGAATTCCCCAATTGATATCCTGTTCCTAGCCAATAAATAACTGTTATCTTGTCTCTTGAAATATGAATTTAATTGCATTTGATGGTTTTATTAGCCCAACACGTATCCTTTGACATCACAACCTATTTTTTAGCTATTAAAAAACTGCATCTTTTGTTTTTTGTAATCTAGTTTATTCCACCCTCCTTTCTTTTTCTTAACACTTTATCTGTGAAGAACTTTGTCTATTGCTGATGGCTTACTCATGGCACAATTAACATGTTCAAATATCCTTTGTGTTCCCTGCAATGGACAGCTAGATTCAATGAATATATGAGACTTAAAGTTCAGTCTCCTGTAGACTTGGCAGTTGGATGCTTCTATTTTTGCGATATGAGAAGTCATTGATGTTTAATGTCTATAGCTATTAATTCATTGGTAGTGAAAGATGTTAATATTCTAATACTATCACTTTTTATTCAATTTTTGGTCATACTTATAAAATACACTTTCCTTACATCATACTTGGTTATTCAATGGTACAGTTTATATAAGGAAAGTGGGATGGATACCTGATTCTTTCTTTTTATTTACCAGGTTTAAAAATAATAAGTTATTTTATATCATTTGCCAAAGATTATTAATTCTTCTATGAATATCATCATGAACTCATAGGTATACAGATATTTGATTAGTTTCAATTTACTGCAGTTATTATCGTTATTATAGATCATTGTATCCCATTTTGGTCCAGTAGGAATCTTAATATTATACTCTAGTAGATTTCTCAAGAAATGTTTATTAAAACAACATTTCCCAAGTTTTTCCCTGTTGATTACTCTTTGTTAAAACTTTGTTTCTCTGGATAAAAATATTTCTATTATACTCTACTTCAGTATCTTGAATATATTATTCCATTTATTTTCTTTCATGAGGCATTACTTTCAGAGAGTCTGTCAATAATCTTATTTCATTTTCCTTAAAGTTTTGTGTTATTTTTATTTCTTGGTGTCCTAAAGGTTTTTTTTTTTTTTTTTTTTTTTGAGACCCAGGAATTTTATTAGAATAAGTCCTGATGTTGGTCGTTCAGGGTCAATATATTTAAAAATTCAGTGTGTTTCATTTTGTGATAACATGGATGAATCTTGAGATAATCATGCTAAGCAAAATAAGCCAGATGGAAAAAGTTGAAAACTGCTTATCACTTATATGTGGGATATAAACCTAAAAACAACAAACAGAGACTCATGGACTTGGTCAGTGAATTAGTGGTTATCAGAGGGTAGATGGGAGGCAGGAGGGGAGGAGGTAGATGGGGTAAAAAGGGTTGAATATGTGGTAACAAAAAGAAATCTAACTATGGGCAGTGAACACACAATGCAATACATATACGACTTATCATTGAATCATACACTTGAAACTTATTGGATTTTGTTAATCAATGTCACCATAATAAATAAATTAATTGATAAAAATTCAATGGGTTCTTTCAATGTAAGATTTTTTGTCTTTTGTTTTTGTTTTGTTTTGGTGTTTCTTTGAATTGTAGTTTTTAATAATTGCTTTGTTCTCCTGCTTTGATTTTCTTCAATACTCCTGATATTTGTGAGTCTTCTTTGCCTGTGTTCAATATATCATTTTCTCTCTAATCCATTTTTTTCTTCATTTCTTTTTGCTTTATATGATTTTCCTTGCATTTATCTTTTATTTCTTTTATTGTATTAAATGTTGTATTTTTTTCCTCTAGTCTTCCTTCTAGTTTAGTTTTTATTTGTATTAAATGTTGTATTTTTTTGCTCTAGTCTTCCTTCTTGTTTAAATTTTTTTCCATTTCTAATTTTTTCCTCAGTTCTATTAATTCTGAGTTTTCTTACTTCTGATTGCTGTATTTTCATGTCTTATTCCATTTAATTAATGTCTTTTAGCTTGTTTTGAAATAGTAAATTACAGTTTTGATCTTATACTTTTGATTTTTTTGGCACATTTTCTGAGTACAGCTTCTGGCAAAACTTCATTGTCTGAATGGATATTATTCTACTCTTATTTATTTCTTTATCCTTATAATAACTTTAATGGGATTTGATGCTAATAAATTTTTGCTTCTTTATTATGTACAGTTAGTTTCACTGATTTTTTAGTCCAAATTCTTTAACTTCAGAGAACTTCTTCCCCACTTTGTATAGTGTTCAAAAACATAACTGCTAGAGATTTTTTGGCTCTATTCATCTACACCTCTTTCATCCTCATTTTCTCTTTTCTTGTTTCTATGATCCCTGTCAGTTAATTTGAATTCCACTCTCAGCAGAACCTTCCCACTGTGAAAGGTTATTTTCATTGTGCCTCATTCTCAGAAGGGTCTCTGGTGGGTCAAGTCTGTGAGTGTATAGGGGCTAGACTGCTCATTCCTCTTATGACAAGCCTCTTGCCTTATTCGTATCAGGGAGGGAAAACTCTTCCTGGTTTCAGCTTCTATTTCCAAATTGGCTTTCTATGCTTCCCAGTGAACCACTGTTGGCTATTTTGAAGATTTCTTTTCTCAGGCTGAACATATTCCACCATATTGCTTCTTTTGTCCTCTCATGTAGATAATGGTATACTGTAATTTTCTGGCTATTGGAAGTTTGTCCCTTCCTTCTTAAATTTTGAGATTTGGGGGTTTATGTTACTTAGTTCAGTTGTAAATGTGTTCCATCGTTTTTGTTTTGTTTTGTTTTGCTTTCTAGTTGTTCTGTTCATTTTTACATGAAATTTGGAGAAACTAATAAACAATGCTGTCCCCAGAACCAACCTTCAGAATCTTTTCATCTGTTTTTATAGGTACTTTTATTCTCCTTCTTTGAAATGGAAAACTTCATGAGTTCACAATCATGTAACTATTAAGTTGTGTCACTATAAAATTATTGCTTTTTAAAACATAATATTGACTCCTTCTTCTGTTCCTGTAAAATTTCCCTAGAAAACCACAGTTTTGAAGGTAATGTTAAGAGCAAGGGGCCTAGATTACTATGAATCCTTCATCTTTACACAGGACATTTGGAGAATGAACATTCTTCCCTCCCAAATCAAATATCTCAGTATAAGATGTTTCCTTCCAAACATCAGTGACAGTGTAAGAACAGACAATTTAATACAGCTACACTAAAACATACTTTAATATTTATTACTGAATTTAATAAAATAATTAGGAAAATACAGATACCAAAAGTACCCAAAACCTCAAATTAATCCTTTTATATATATCATATCATTTTCCTCTTTATGACTTCATTCTCTGTCTACAGCATAAACTTGTCTTAAATACTCTCATAGACACCTCCACATATAGACCTAATTAGATTATATAATTGTTAAGTGTTATTTACATGTAGAATTTTTCATTTTAATGTCATTATCTCCATAAGAAAGTATTATTGCTAGGTCAATAGGAGTAGATTATTTAGTATGAGGTTTTGATATTCTGTGCTTTTGACTACCATCACTCCTGAGTTTTATATAATTCAAACAAATTCACAGTATGCTGACTTTTGTTATTTCATTCTAACCAAAGGACCTTTCTCTTACTCCTTCACAGTTTCCCCTAAATTTACTAATTGTACTCTCTTATTTCTATTAGAATTTAGCCACTTACCATTTCCCTAAACCATGTATTCTCTCTTTGATCGATACAACTCACTCAGTATATATTATAGCTAAATGATAATAACATCACAGATAGGAATAGCACGCCTTACACTAGTGTATATTTATTTCAGGATTCCTCAAATTAATAGAAAAATTCTTTGGAGGAAGGAGGTGAGATCCTTCAGAAAAAGGACAAAGATATCTTAAACAATGTCTTGGTCTTAGAGAAATTTCTGGTATGTGTAGCTTTACCTAAATTCCATCAATTGTAGAACAAAGTGGTTTGAAATTAGAAAAAATGGCCCCTCCTCCTTTTTGAAGGGAAAAATATAACAAGCCTAGGAAGTGGACAGATCAAATTTTACCTTGTGAAATGTGAACACCACATTGTGACCTCATATAATAAAACATTTGGCTCACAGATGACATTAAATATCATATGTAATATTTCTAGAAATAAGCTATGGTTTACTATATGCTCAGTCCACATTCATTTTTCTGTATTTCATGCAAAGATATATGAATCAAAGCAGATTTGTAAGGCTTTATAAGTATGCATAAAATATATCTTAAATTCCTATTTTTGTTTTGTATTCCACAAAACATATGTTTATGACTTCAAAGACCCCAAAAATGTGGTTTCCTTTCTGAAATAAAAACAATAGTTTTCAACACACTTAGGTCAATAAGTACATTTAATCCATGCATCAAGTCTAAATTTCTTTAGATTCCCAGTCTGTTTATTCCTTTAAGAATATGATAAAGCTTTAATCAGTTCAACATCTCAGAAAACCTGTATTTCAGTTGCATCTCTGTGGGAAATTACTTAGGGATTATTTGAAATTGCCTTAAAAGTCTCATTGCACTGCTGGTTTATGCTTCCCTGCTATTTATAGCCACACGCTTTTAAAAAAATAACTATGGAACCCCTGCAGGACTTCTCATTTCTGAACAAGTCTTCAAGGAGCAATAAAATATTATGTATTAGATATGAAGACCATTACTAGCATACTAAAAAAAGTCTGTAGAGAAACACATTTCTGCTCTCCCACTAAACAAGTTCAGGTGAGACAATGCCCTAAAATAAGAACATGAAAACTTTCATTAGAAAAAATATTTTTTTTATGTGTATTTCAGTTATCTATTGCTGAGTGACAAAGTGCTCAAAAATTTAGTGGCTTAAAACAGGGATGACTTATTTCTCACAAGCTGGGGTTGATCAGGATCAGCCCGGCAGTTCTTCTATTCCACTATGAAATGGTATGGTATAAGGTGAGCATAAATATTTAGTTTCTTTAGATAATATTTGTCAGAGTAAAAAAAGGTATCACATATTTTTAAAAATATATATAGGTTACATTGTTTACCAAATATTTTGAAATCTAGGGACTAGTAATCTTTCCAAAGACTATTTCCAATACCTTCAATTTTTAGTGGTAGAAAATTTTTGGAATAAAACTAACTCGTATGTGTGTCTATTCCTAAAAACATTGATGTACATGTCTCAAAATAAATATTCATTCATACTTTATTTTAAATCATAATTACTGAAACCTTATGATTACTTTATAAAATTGAAATAATATATTCTTCAGAAATTTGGTGGTGTAAAAGATAATTCAACATACTTTCCAGAATATAATCAAATTTTGAATATACAGAAATGCAGTTATTCTAGAAAAAATTATCATAAAATTCTGTCATTTATCTGACAATAACAAAGTCATCTCAATGTATTTTCCAGGATTGTTTGAAAAGTTATTCAAAATTACACTCATGGTTTCCAAGTTTATAACAATTTTATACCATATGATCCATTAACAATTTAACAATGTCATTATTAAAGTATATTAAAAATAGAAAATTAATATTTGCATGAGAATTTTATATCATGTAGGATATATTTAAGAGAACATAATTAAGCACTGATGTTTGTGTCAATTATTCAGATTTTTGTTCAAATGTGATCAAATACCCAAATGTGTCTAAATATTAAGACTGAGCATTCTGGTAATTGTATAAATTTCTTGAATTTAATATCAAAGGTTTTGGTTGTGTTCACGTAAAGTCTATATGCAAAACACTTTCCTTAAAAATTTTTGTAAAACAATTTTCTAAACCACTATTTTTCCAATGACATTTGAGTACTTTATGAATGTTTATGTGAGTCATTTTGGAGGTAATTAGCCATTTTTTTTTGACTACTTAGTAGCTGACCTCTTATACTGTTTTAAGTGTTACCCACTTTATGAATCTTAGTGGAATATCAAGCCACTGTAGAAGCTGAGGTTCACAGATATTCACCTTTTCTCCCTCATTTCCACTAGTATATATGTATATAACCTAGAATCTATTTAGCCCAGACTTTGAATCAGAAATTTGTGGTGGAATGAACTGAGGAAAATGGGATAGGCTCTGGCAGGAAGGAGGTCTAGCTCCTGGGCATAAGTGGCTATGTTGTTGCATATGGTTCTGATAAGGGTACTAGTATTGTCAGCAGTACCCAGTGTTAAGAAGTAGATTTGTGAAGGGTAGCAGAATATGCCACCCCAAAATATGCCACTTTGATGTAAGAATTATTTTGAGTGGAAGGCAATGATTCCTTTGGGTTTTTGCTATACTCTATATTACCTCAATCAAAGCACATGCTATTATATTAATGTATTTGTTTATATGACTTTTTCATTATTGGACCATACAATGCTAGAAAGGAGGCATTGTCTGATGTACCTTTGCAACTTTGGTGCTTGACACATAGGAGGTGTGCACTGAGTTATTACTGTAACTGTGTCTCCAGCTTGAGTCAATGTCATGTTTTCCATAGGATTAAGATATTTCTAGGCACATTTCAAGAATTGATTGGAGCAGGCCATCCAGGAGTCTATTCTAACAGAAGAAAATGACTCTTGGCTAAGTATTTATTGCGGGGCATGAAAGCATTGAAGAAAATGAGATTTATCTAAAAACTAAGCTCCAGTCACTAGAGTATATGTTGCATTTGCACCAAACAATTCAGTGTATGGCCAGGCCCCAGCTTCTTTCATGGTGGTAAGGAAAATTAGCTATAAGTACAGGTTAAATAGTCTATATGCAATACCTACATGAGGACATAACACAGGGATGGATTGTGCCCACTTAATCAGAGAAGAGCACATAACAACCCATTGTAAGTACTACCAATGTTAGTAGCTCAGCTCAGTGAAACATTTATATAAAGGCATAGGAAATGATGCCAGAGCCTATGCCATTATCTGTAATGACAATAAAACAACTTTACAGGGGTTCTTGGCATCCATGGGTATCAGCTACAAACCTCGCTATAGGAATCCAGAGCTGGAACAGGAGAAAAAAGGATAATAAAAGTCGCCTATGGTAATCTAGAGCTGTAAGTAAGAGCTGTATTAAGGAATCTATCTAGTATTTATTTATTTATGTTTATATTATATTTATATTTCTGCTCTGCCAGTTGGTCCAACGTTAGGCTTTGTCGTAGAGGGTGACAGAGGGACACTGTGAGGCCATAACAAGAAAGAACTTAACTTCCTGGTTTCAGTGTACATTTGTGCTTCTATTTCTTTGGCACAAGCTGCTAATGCATCAGCCTGCTTACAACAGTTCTTGAGTTTTTTGTTTACCCAGTGGGACAGTCCCAACTACTGGTTATGGCTCAGGCCTTGGTCAAGTTTCTTTGCTAATAGCACATGGCTGTCTCTGTGCCCCACACCCTCTTCAACGAAGTCTGAATCTCAGCCTTGGTAGAAAATTCCTCTTCTGAGTTCTTACTTCTCTCCTTATTCACTTCTCTTTGATCTGATATCTGCATTTGCCATTTCCGTATACCTTAGAGTTCTCTTTTACCCCTTTTGGTAACTAACTGCATGTACTAGTTTATAATTCTTTATGTCAATTTTTTTTTCAGTTCAAATTACTGGTGTGATTTATCTTTCCTGGCTGGACTCTGACTAATACATACGTAGACTTTTTTTTTTTCTTTAAATTTTAGCATTTGTAAAGTTTAACTATAAAGTATAATACATATCAAAACAAATTCTTGATAGCATGGACATTTTTGTGTAGGATGAATCTAAGTCACACTTACATCAATAAAAGTTCAAATAAAGAAAATATTAAGCATATAATGGTAGAAGTAGATAAATGTGACCTAAAGGATGTTTTAAAATAGGTGAAATTAAGGAAATACTGGACTCTATCCATATTTTACAAGAATGTCATGTGAACTATTTATCTAAAATTAATTCTCAGTTTTCCAACAAATTAATCCACAAAAAAAAAAAAAAAAAAAAAAAAAAAAACCTCCCCATATGCCAACTAAATCATCGATGAAAAAGTATATGGAAAATGTCATGGCTACTGCTATTAGTTGTCATTTGTAAACTGCTGTTGTGAACTGAATGTTGTTTTATAATGAATGTTATGGACAAAGTAAGAAGAAATAAATGTCTGTCATTTGAGCCACTCGGCCTTTGGTATTTTGCTATGGCAGCCCCAGCCGACTGGGACACCTGTTTATAATATGCTTCCTCTTCAATATTTTTTTATTACTGTTTTGCAATTATCTTGAGAAATCGTCTTTAAGATCACATTTGACATAGGAAGAAACTGATAAATATAAACATAAATGTATTAGTATCATAGTATGGACTAAATTCCTCTGATTGTCCTACTGGGAAGAGAAACACAGAAGATTTCCTGAAATAAAAAGAATTAGCGCTAGCGGCAAGTGTGGAGAGCGAGTTTTGAACGAAACCGCCTCTCCATAAGAGCAAGATACCAATCCTTTCCCTCACGTGTAAAAGTGGATTTTCAGGCTGTGGGTAGCTTATCAATGGTCATGGGTGAATCAGAGGGATTTAAGGGTAGGGGAGTAGGTTTCCTCTCTGCTCCAGAAGCATGGGAGCTGAGACCATGTACTCTGGTTTTGGCTCTGGGCAGCATATTTAAAAATAGAAATAGAAAGATATCAGGAAAGAGAAAACATGAGATTTATCAATACAATTAACTTAAAAAAAAACTTTGTAAATATTATTTAAATGTGTTTACTTATAATTTTAGTAGCATATCCTTGGATTATAACTAACACTTTTTTTCATTATTTAGTAATGCTGTTTTGTTGTGACTTTGTTAAATTAACATTTGTTAAGTAGAGCCCTAGGGTGTCAGATGGTGAGCGTGTGGTTCAGCGAAAGACCAGAAGGGAATTGAAACAGAGAGTAGTTTATTACTCAGAGGTCCTGGGGTAATAAGTACATGGGTGCGGACCTCAAGAACCACCCAGAAGATGAGGGCAAGGTGCAGGCAGAGAGAGCAGGGCAGGACCTGGGGCACACAGCTGTATTAGGGTCCTCCTGTGCAGTGCTTTAGTGTTCCCAGGCTAAGGCCAAATGGGTCCATTCAAACCAAAAGAGTGGGGTCGTGATCATTTTGTTGGCGTCTTAACTGAAGGGTGCATAAGTGGCAAGGTCCAGGCGATGGAGAAAGTTTATCACAAGGGAGGTTGGGGGCATCAAAATAGGAACTTTCATTTATTGATGACTCTGGCTATTTCTAGAGATACGCTTATAGGAGGTGCTACTGTCAGTTCAAGACCCCTGTAAGCCACATGGCCACATAAAATAGAGGAGAGGCAGCAATATTATGGAGTAGTTCAGCTTAACTCTCAAAAAGTGTGCCTGAATATTCTAGCAGATATTGCAGTGGGCAATAACATTTTAATAGAATTATGCTTGGAATTTAAAAAATTACAAACAGAGGACTTCAATGTTATCCTAATAGAGGTTAGTGATAAAAGGAGCTAAAACCAGTTTTGTAAGTTAAAAATAGGAAAGAAGATGGGAAAATATAAGCAATTTCATAAGATTATTTTATAAATTGTGTCCTAGAATTGCACTTTAAAAATCATCAGTTTGTAATTTTTACATTAAAACTTTAAATATATAATATTTATGTCTATATAAGTCTTAAATAAAAAGTTGAATATAGAAACAACTTAAATGTTGAAAACAATATGAATTAAATTTTATGTTTTTAAGCTTGTTTTTTACTAAGTCTGTAGAAAATATATTATTTTAATTGATGTCTTGTATAGCAATGTCCTAAAAAGACAAATATGATAAGGAAATTGTTACATAAAAAAGTTAAATTATGATACAAAAGAAAGTCTCCAAAGAGTCCATACCTGAGAATAAAGTGAGAAGAGACAGGATTTTGTTCTCTCCAGCTAGTGACTCACTAGGATTCTGCTACACACAGAAGCAACAGGAATCATGCACTCATTCAGCTGTTCCACTAAGCTGCACTTCATCTGAGTAGTTCAAGCTTCAGAGCTGGGGTAAAGAATCTCCATGCCGTCTTGCCACCTGCCCCTGCTTTCCTCCAGACTTGTTCCCTGCAAGGCACATACACTCTATCATCAAACTCACAGCACAATTCTATTATAGGATGGAAACCAAGACTTAAGTTACTCATCCAATGTCATGAAGAAAGTAAACAGCAAAAACAGAATTCAGAACTAATTCCGAAACCCACTCTATCTTTTATAACAGAGCAGCTAAGGATACGCTAGTAAATTTTCAGTGCCAACAAAATAAAACAAAACCAAACAAAAACTAAAAACAATTTGACCAGTGGTTTCTCTGATTAAGGATCTGTGAAGCTGTTTCGGATGTTCTATGAGTCATCTTTACAGAATCTTAAACGGGGCCAGCCCTGAACAAAATCGTTAAATAAAGAGAGTTTATGCTTTCTTCTAAGTCTCTAGCTTCTTATTTCCTATCCATTAGTGACACTTACTTTATCCCTAAGCAACTTGCATTATAGTTTAGTTCTTGTCCTTCTCTTCTTCTTGTCCAACCATATTCTCAATTCGAGAACAAAAATCAATATCAGACAATATAAATGACTGATATAAACTTACAGTCTTAACCTTGCAAGAAAAACAACAAACTGTGGTGAAATCACTCCTTAAACTTTGGATAGAAAAACTATATCGGGATGGGTAATAGCGTTCCTCTCAGAGAGATCAGAACTGACACGATTCGATACAGCAGTCAACTTTTTGTCTAAATTAAGATAAACGATGAAAATTGGGTTACCCCTTTGTGTACTTCCAACATTCTGAGGGAAACATGTCAGCCATTCTGAATTTCAAATCCAAAATAGGTAGCTTATTCAAAAACTGATGTGGAATAAACACCACCAAAACTAAACTGAGTATCCTAGGAACATATTAATAGGTTTTCTTCATATTATGTCCATTAAAGGATTCAATTTTAGTTAGCAGCTACATCTATCTGGACTAGAGAATAGTCTTTCTATTAACAATATAATGTAACCCTGCCGACTTTACATAATGGAGCATCTGAGAGAAAGAAAAATCATGTGAATTAAGTAGACCAGAGGTCCTCAACGTTTTGACACCAGGGACTTGTGCGCCAATAAAAATCTAATGCATGTTGATCTGAGGTGGAGCTGAGGCAGTGATGCTAGCACTGCGAAGCGGCTGTAAATGCAGATGAGGTTTCGTTTGCTCACCTGCTGCTCATCTCCTGCTGTGTGGCCCAGTTCCTAACAGGTCATGGACTAGTATTGGTCTGCGGCCTAGGGGTTGGGGACCCATGAAGTAGACAGTTTCAAATATGAAATAAAAAAAAAAATTTAAGAATGTTCAATATTTTCTAAAGTATTGCCAAACCTAAAAATGTTAGAGATCAAGATTAACAAGAGTGGATGATACAAAACAACATGCCGGTGTGATATTATATACAAGTTAGTAACACAAAAAATCTTTAATATCTGAATTGAAAGAATGATTAGATTCAAACAGTGAGTATGACACTAAAGAGATGGAGATATAATATTGTGAGGACAAACATGTTATTAATTACAAAGCAGTATATAGAAATATGTCGAATTAATTTTACTTGCAATTAACGATGAACAGTATGTCTCGAAACTGATGCAGTTGAGGCAAAGAAACATAGGCATCATCATTTTTCGTTAGCAATTCTCAATTAATTCTTGGGTTGTTTCTTTAAAGTTAAATGATTCCTACAACACAATTTCCACTAATTGGATGAGATAGATTCTTTTATTATATTTCAAAGGAGTCTAGTGCTGTAAGAAGCAGCCTCAAAGAAGTATTATTTCTTGTCCAGTTTTATCTTGTCTGGATCAGCTACATTTTATTCCAGATGGCTGGCATTCTATTGACCACAGTAGCTAATTCTATAGTTCTGACCAGCAAAATCTTATCTATACAGCTCACCTGACACTTTATTTGAAGTAGCCATAAGAAGTTAAAATGTTCCATTGTTCTTATTTACTATATATTTACATTGCTTTTTATTCAAAAAATAATAGGTGCCCCAAATGATACCTGTGACTTTCCTAAACATCAAACCGTGGCATGAAATGGTGGCCTTCACGCTGTGTCAGCGCCCCCTCCCCCACTAGCTTCCCTGATGACAGATTAATGAGGCTGTTATCTCTACTAACTTCTAGTTTTCTGAAATTATATACAGAATATTTCACAGTCTGATCATTTACACCAATGACTGCAAGGAGAAGATTATAGGAATACTGCGATATGCTGTCTAACCAGTAATTAAACCTCTCTTAAAAATGAATAGTGTATTTTTAATAGTTTCTCCAGAGGTTTCATGAACAACATATGTTCTTTTAAGCAAGAGCTCATCTTTCATCAAAACCTAAATTCACAGCAAGGCTCAGTGGCTTTTTTCAGTTGGACGCCTGCGCATTATATCATCCATCATCCTGGCATAGCAACAGTAGTGGAACAGAACCATTAACCTGTCACTGTGTGATTCAGGAAGGACTGTAGTTTTCAAAGGAGCTTCAGCTTGGATCAGGGCTATCAAGTATGTGGGATGCATGTGTGTGTATATACAAATATGTGCCAAACAGGGCCTTAAAATTCGCACTGACAAAAAATCCCAGGCTACCTGAAAAACAGCTTGGAGAAAAGATGAATGTTTATGAATGTTTAAGTAACATAAAGTTTTACTGACAAAGCTCATTCCTTATTCCACATTCTATTCTTCCCTTGCTTAGCACATTTCTATGCACGTGGGAGCCCTGGGCTAATTTCCATGGTTTATATGCAGAAAGAAAAGTGGTTGTGTAGACAAGTAATAATACATTTTGATATATCAAAGCAGTCTAAGGTGTGCATGCAATGCAGAAAAACATCCCTGGGACATGTAATAACTATATCTATCGTTATTTCAGCTCAGGTCATAGAGCACTTTTGTTTTACAACAATCAGAGTGTAATGAACCAAAAAGGAGTGTCAGGTGAATCCAGTTCTGATGTACTTGTTAACGAGCACGATTTTTTAATAGGGAGTTCTGAGAATTATTATTCTCTGGGGCCTGGAAATTGATTCATGAAGCAACTGTTTGGAATAATATCAGAGCCTATCTCATGGAGCTGTTGGGGGGGGGGGTTACATAGTTTTCTTTTTTGGGCACAAGGCATACAATTCACCATGCTTAAGATCACCGTATGGGAAGCAAAGTAACTTCATTCAGTAGGTTGTTTTATGTAATAGCAACAGCCAATGGCTTTTTCTTTCCTGGCCACTAGACCCATGTATTTTGGCTATGGGAGAGGTGTTTTGAGTCGAATTTTGTTCTCCAAAAGTATACATTGAAATCATAATGCCGGGTACCTTAGAATATGACATTATTTGAAAATATGATCTCTTCAGACCTAATTAGTTAAGAGAAGGTTATACTGGAGTAGACCGGACCATAATTCAATATGACTGGTGTCTTATAAGAGGACAAGAGACAGAAAGAAGGCCATGTGAAAACGGAGGCAGATTTTGGACATAGGTTGTCACAAGTCAGGGAATGCCTGGGGCTATCGGAAGCGGAAATGACCATCATTACCACACCATGTAGAAGCAGTGCTGACATTCTCAAAGGCTCACCTTAACGTACTTAAAACATGGCTGAGGAAAATGGTAGCCTAGACTGAACAGGATGTTTGGATGCACCATAATACAGAGCAGAGCTATAATTTTCTAAAAATGAGAGGTCTTAGATGAACAAAGCATGTTAATTGTTAGAAAAAAATGAACATTTACTGTGTACAAACATCACTGGGAGCCTCAAAAAATTATAGCCAATGTCCAAGAGTACTTAACTGATTTTCTTTTGTAGCATGACTTAAAAGGATCACTAGCTTTGTGTTTTGGTTATACTTCCAAACAGTCAGTGAACTTCAGTCTCTGAACTGGGACCTTAGGAAGGAGACTGGGACAGTGGAATGAACAGACCTGTGGATAGAACACTGGACAGCTTGTTAGCATGCTCCCTCAGGAAAGTTATTGTGCAGATGATACAGCTGGTTGTAACAAGCACTCACTAGTCATATGATCCTCTCATCCTTGCTGGACACCTCAGTTCATCAGACCCATCCTCACTGATTGAATAATTATTCATGGAAGGATGACATTGACAAAACCATATTGTATTTTATCAGTCACATGTAAAGTGAATTTTGAAAATGATAAGTCACATACATAAATGTGTTTGAAGTTTCCTAAAGTTGAGAACATAAGAAAACATAATTTATCTTCCTGTTTCTGAATAGCTGTATATTTATTAAAAATGTTTTCTAAAACCAAGTCTGGTTTTAGAAGGAGCAATGTCAACTGCCTTCCCAATCAGTGTCCTTCCTCCAGTCATTTTAACAGAGCGATGACTCGTCTTTGAATTACTACTATGCAAATCGACCACTAAAATGATTAAACCAATTACTAATCATTTATAGAGTGTTTAACTATGGTTTAAAGTGGATCCATAATTACTCTCAACACTTTCACAATATACATATCATAACGTGCACACACAGGCTTACACAAATCAATTAAGTTAACTATAACATTCTTAATATTAGGGTTTTCTTTTTTTTTGCAGTTTGTAGATCCTCACTTCCTGTAAAATTTTACAAAAAATTTTATTGTTCATAAAAGAAAAAATAACAAAATGTAGATGCAATTTTAGAAAGCAGAGCTTTATGTGCTTGAAAGGCATTCATTAGTAAAATTGCAGACTAAATTTCACTGTGATTTTTGATACATAATGGAAACTCAAGTGTTTATCAAGTTTGTATTTATTGCCTGATAAATGTAAAAACATAGAAATTTATTAGTGTAAACATTTTTAATGGCACTAAATTTAAGAAGTTAACCTTAAGTATTTTAATAATAAAACTTTGGTGACCAAGGATTTTTATAACTAATGTTTATCCAGAAATACTGTCAAATAAAAGAACATATAAAACAAATCTAGACTTAGTAAGTAGAGACTTGCTTCAAAAGGACAATTGCAAAGAGGAAAAGGGCCTCTTGCAATAGGGACAATACTGAGACCTAAGAGCTTCAGGTCTCTGAAGAGTTGGACACAAGTTTTTTTCTTTTATAGAGAGAACTAAACAAGGCTAGAAAGGAACGGTATGGGGAAGAGGAATGAAAGAGTAGAGTGACTGGAGAGTAGAGCAGAGAACTTTTAACCAGAGGCCAGTCTATTATCTAGAAGGGCTATGTGCTGTCTCAAATCCAGGAATTAGCAGGGAAGAGAAAAGCATATATAATATTGGATTAATAAACAATTTGTTTCCATTGATCAAACAATTCAGTTAATCATCTGTGAGGCAAAGACTGGGACTTTGAAGAGTCTTTGGCCTGTCATAAGTAAACAAGAAGGGCCATCTGTGATTCTTTTCTGAGACATATGGGGACGGGTAGGTCTTAGCAGTAAGCCATTTCCCAGGACACAAAGGATGGGATAGTTCTTATCCTTTGCTGCCTTCTAGGATCACAGGGCTTGAGTAAAGTTCAACAATATCAGATAGTAACATTCTTCAAATAACATTTTTAAACTGATATTGTAAAAGTTGAAGATGCTATTCGTTTTCATTTTAGTAATATTTCTGATGAGAAGTGCACTATAATCCATTTACTTTTTTACCTTAATAAAGAGATCTTGGATAATCTGGAGTAATAATCAGCTAACATGTCGAGGTAATCTGAATTTTTTTTCTCCCCCCAAAATTCACACTTTGAAATCCTAATGCCCAAGGTGATGGTAACAAAAGGTGGGTCTTAGGGAGGTGCTTAGGTCTTGAAGGCAGAGCCCTGTCGAATGGGATTAGTGCTCTTACAAAGGAGACCCTACAGAGCCCCTGCTACCACGTGAAGACAGAGCAAGAAGGCACTGGCCATGAACCAGCAGGAGTCCTCACCAGGACATAACCACGCTGGTGCCTTGCCCTCAGGCTGTCCAGACTCCAGAACGGCGAGAAATGAATTTCTGTTGTTTTAAAGCTACTTAGCCTGGTGTTTTGTTTCAGCGGCCCAAACGAAGACATATGCCTGTCATAAACTCTCTCAAGTATCAAATTAACCCAAATAAGCATTTGGAAAATGCTAAGTTAACTATTAAATTAATGGTTGAGTTCTCTGGAAAACATTTCAAATGTTGAAGTTCTGTATTGTTGACTGTTAAGGGTTTTGTGCGTTTCATGCGCCAGATTGAGAGAGATGGGTTTTCATTTGATGAAGAGTATTTCAGTGTTTGATATATTTTTTGAAAATATATTGAGGAAATGCTCTTTTATGTAAAGAGTAATCATATATGTTTTCTAAGCAGGAGAATAGTATTATTATATTGTAGTTTTATTTTAAAAACAGTGTGGAGGTTATATTGTAATAAAAAGATTTGTATGACACAGATTCACTTAGAATATGCTTACTTAGAAATGGTAGCCAACCAAAACACCTTCTTGCCCCCTCGGACAAACAGATCTGAGTTTTTCCTGTGTATATGTTTAACTGAAATTCTAGAATTCAGTATCTTTCTGAACAGAATTTTCTCTTTGCTAGAAAAATATTAACAATTAACCTTCAAGATCCTTCAAATAACCTTGATGCAGACTCAAGGTTACTCCTAATTTTCCCAGGGCCAGGATACTGATGAGCCTTAAATAATCTATGGTCTTCTGTTGAACACATATTATGTCACTCATTGAAGATGTTGGTAAATGATTTACTTCCTCAAAAATAGCCAAATAAGTGTGGGACAGGGAAGTAATGATTGAGATGTTAACTGGGAGATTGTTTTCTATTTAGAAGCACCAAGATATATACTCAGCTGGACTGGGTTAAGAAAAGCACTGATCTGGAGAAATGAGGTCAGTGACACGGCTGATTATTTCGCCTACACGTGCCTTCCCTTCAGCAACAATAATTTGGCACCTATGCAAGAACAAAAGTGCCTTTGTAAGACCTTTGGGATCCAGGTAGGAGTCTGTGAAACATCAGGGCAGTCTGAGACCGAGGCAAACCATTTTGAGGACACAGGCCTGCACCCCGGCAGCTGCCTCACTGCCTGTCGTCCAGTTACAGACCCAGAAACAGCTCCACTCCCCTGAGGACTCTGTTACACCTCATTTGGCTTGGTCCTGTCATCGGCACCATATGCCAAAGGACCTGGGAGCAGTCAGGCTCACCATGCACCAGGTAATAGGGACACAGACTTCAGTCCTGGCTGTGGACCCTGAAACTGGCTTATGAACTGGCTCCAGCCGCTGGTAGCCACAGTCCAGGAGCCCCTGGAGGGAAGCCTGCCAAACTCGATCAGACTGCAGATTCTGAAAAGGCCCTGTAACTGGGCTCCTGTCCCAGCCACAGTCCATAAACAAACTTGCTGGCGTGGGGACCCTGCGAAAGATAGTACCATCTGCTCCCTCAGAGATGGTCAAAGTGCCCTACACGTGGCTCTAGCTTCTTCACAGCCAGCCTTCCAGTCTGCCAGCGGTCCTGGCAGTCCAGCTTTTTAGCAAACATCACTATCTGCAAGTCCCAAGATCCTGAAAGGTCCCTATAGACAACCCAGGCCCATCTCAACTGCAGTCCATGAGGGCACAGGGACCCAGCAGGAGAGACTCCCATCTGAGCCTCCAGAGATTCTGACAGGGCCCTGTACTATATGCATGGCCTCCTCCCAGCCAAAGGCCACAAGCTGGCCTGCCGGCATGGGGACCAAGTAGGAGACAGTCATGTCCGTGCCTCAGGAAATTCTGAAAAGCTTCTGAACAACTAACAACACAATCAACAGAATGAAGAAACAACCTATAGAATGGGAAAAAATATTGGCAAACAACGCATCAGCTAAAGGGATAATATCCAAAATATACAAGGAATTCATGCAACTGAATAGCAAAACCAAACCAAAACAAAATAATCTAATTTAAAAGGGGACAAAAGACCTGAATAAAATTTTTTTCAGACATACAAATGGCCAAAAGTCTTGAAAAGATGCTCAAAATCGCTAATCAGCAGGAAAATGCAAGTCAAACCATGAGATATCATCTCACACCTGTTAAAACAGCTATTCTCAAAAAGAAATAACGTGTTATGAAAAACTAGAGTATGGCAGTTCCTCAAAAAATTAAAAGTAGAGGTAACAATTGATACAGCAACCTCATTTCTGGGTATATATCTGAAGAAAATGCAATCACTATCTCAATGATATATCGGTACTCCCCATGTTCATTGCAGTATTATTCACAAGATCTGAAAACATTCTAAGTATCCATCAACGGATGAATGGATAACAAAAATGTCATATATATATATATATATATATATATATATATGCCACATTTTATATATATGATGGAATATTATTCAATCAGAAAAAGAACATCTTGCCATGTAAGACAATGTGGATTGAACTTGAGGACATTATGCTAAGTGAAAAGAGTCTAACAAAAAAAGAAAAATACTATATTGTCTCACTTATATGTGGAATCTGAACAAAAGAAACCTAAACTAAATAAACAAACCAAAAAATTCCTCTGAATTTATAGGATCAGAATCAGAATACAATGGTGGTTGCCAGGCATTGTGGTTTAGGGGAAATGGGGGAGATGTTGGTCAAAGGTTACAAACCTCCAGTTATAAGATGAATAAGTTGTGAGAATCTAATATTCGGCATGATGTCTACACTGTGAATATAATTGAAAATCACCAAGAGAGGTCATAAGTGTTTTTACACACACACACACACACACACACACACACACACAAACACACACACATGGTAATTATGTGAGGTAATGAAAGTGTTAACAAATCTCACTATGGTAATCATTTCACAATAGACATGTGTATCAAAATAACACATTGTATACTTTAAGCTTGCACAATGTTACATGTCAATTCTCAATGAAGCTGGGAGTAAAAAAGAAATTAAAAAAGCACTGGTGTTCAGTCTGAGGTTTTGGGCTTTGACTAGTCAGTGCTGATGTTCATTAACTAAGATGCAAGCTTGAAAGAGGGAGCAGATATGGTGAACCTTCTGTAGCCAGTGCTGTGGGAGGGAATGGGGAATCTACTTCAATCTGGCAACTCTTGATCCTCTTTACTTCCCTCCACCTGATTCTCTTGGATCAAGAACATAGCAAAGTTAGTAACGGGGATCATGAGTTGGCACAGCTGTTGGCATGAACCAAACCAGGCAGAAGTTGGAATGCTGAAGAAAATTCTGTTGCATTTTTTGGGTTTTCTATTTTGATAACAATAACTTTAAAGTTGCATTTCCTTTGTCCTCCATTTTGATTATCCTCTCTAGACATCTTTGCCTTCTCTCTCTGCCTTTATTGTTAGTATTTCCATTGAATTCTGGTTTCAGCCATATTTACCACACTTAAAAGTAAATAATAATTGTGTAGTTACGTTGCTTTATAATCTTCAAATTGTTTATCTTGTCAATTCATTTTTTCGACTCTCTATTTTGCTTAAATATATCTTACAGCTCTTGTTCTGACTTCTGGATTATAGTAATTTATTTCTATAGCATATAACACATTATAAAAATGAGTGTTTTTATTATTTTTGCATCTTATTCTTTGGATTACATTTCCCTATAGCCTGAATTTTTTCATCTTTCTTTGCAAACCATAAAGTTTTTGTCATTTTTGTTATTTTTATATTTTTGTGTAATCATCATGCTACTCTTAATTTGACTCTTGTTTAAAGTAGCATATTCTATCTAAGCTTCCTAGTTAGGCCCCTGCAAAAAAAAAAAAAAAAAGGCAATTATTTCATTCTCAGGTTTTCGATACAGTGTGAGGGCTGTAAATTGTATCAAATCTACCTTTTTGGAATCCAGGGGCATAAACCACTTTTTAAGAACCTGACTTTGATCTCTCTTTTGACATGTTTTTCTATGTTATATGCTACCTGTCATTCCAGTTATATTGGTACATTCTACCACAATGGATTGACACACCTAAGCCTGAGGTAATTTCCTAATGTGGCGTGAAGCTTTGTAGCCAATGCTTACTTTAGAGAGAGTTTGTAGTTATTATTGAGCACTACATCATATCTTTCATCATCATCACAAGTTCAAAAAGTGAAAAATTTAGAACACCTAAGTTTCTGACACGGTTTTTATTAGCACATTACAGGAGCAGAGAATCTCACCTGGAGCGCTCAGTGTGTCTCTTTGTTTCATACTCCTATTCTCTGGGGAATCTAGTATATTATTGTTTCTTGTCCACAGTACTTTTCAGTTATTGTTTATTGTAGGAAGAACTAGCTCTCTGTGGTTATGATAACTGCATTTTCTCTCTCTGCCTTTATCTCAGACAGAAAGCATAAAATTTTGAGCGGCTGTAGTTCCTTCTGCCTTTGTTGAGACAGTTTGGTATCTAAAAGTAAGTTGCAGTCAGATTTTACCCAAAAATCTCAGCATGAATCTCTTCAAAATGATAATTTTTTCCACATAATCATGCTAAGAGATGTTCCAAGGACTCTTCCATGAGTCTTAGGAAGATATTTCTGAGTTTTTTCAGCCTACCTTCTTTCTTAAATGTGGCTCCTGCTAAGGAAGGGCTTTTTTTTTTTAATTAAAAATAGTTAATAAACTGTAATATATTACCACTCCCCTTCCATGTTTTCCTTAAAATAAAATTTAAGATTATTTCATGTCCAGACTTCCCATTAAGACAATACCTGTTTCAACCTTAATACAAGCTTAATTTAATATCTCAATGTGTGACTTTCACCATTTTGTTGAAATATTGAGACTTAAATATCTTTGGGTCCAACTTAAATTTCTTTGAAAAATTATTTTAAGTGGTTACCCAGGATTCTTTTGTTTGTTTCAGACCAAACAAATGCCTAGAAGTTGGTTAAAAGAAAGATAGGTTTTCATTTATTTATGACCCAGGGATATGTACTGTAGTAGGGTGAATAGTGGCCTCAGAAAGACAGTCCTAACTCCTGGAACTTATAAAGGTGACTTTGTTTTAGGAAAAAAAACAAAAAGGACTTTTAGATTGTAATTAAGGATCTCAACATGTGATCATCCTGTGTCCTTATAAGAGAAGCCAAGGGAAGATAACACGGACACAGGAGACAGGGAAGAAGGCCATGTGAAGAAGAAGGCAGAGACTGGAGTTATGCTTTTATAAACTAAGGAATGCCTAGAAACATCAGAAGCTGTAAGAGGCAAGAAAGCAGTCTCCCCAAGAGCCTTCTGGCTGTATGGCTTCCAGAATTTTAATAAATTTCTATTGTTTTAACCTATCAAGTTTATGGTAATTTATTGGGACAGCCTTAAACAACTAATACCTGTGCTTTGAGTGGGATCTCCTTCCAGATGAAATGTGATTAGCAGGCCATGAATTCTCTACCCCTATAGAGACGCTAGAAAAATCTATTCCCATTTATAATCTACGCATTCTCATTAGTTCTGCATTTCAGATATCTGAGATTTCGAAAGGCAGTATAACACAATGATATAACCACAAACTTTAGAGATCGTCCTGCCGGGTTCAAATTACAGCTCTACCATTATTTCTTAACTGTGTGACTTACAACAGGTTTTCTGATATTTCTTTACCTAAGTTTCTTCTTCAGAAAGTAGGAATAATAATAGTATGTTCTTTATATGTTGTGAGAAATAAATGACTTAATAATATGAAAGACTCAGAACAGGACCTAGCAAGTTGTTACTGCTGGAGTGGGATAGCTATTTAGCTAGTATGACATTCTAACAAGATGGAAAGGCAGTTATGTGAAGAATAAAAATATCACTAAGTATGAAAACCATCACTTTCAATATTGTTTAGCATAGCCAATTGAAGAGTTAACTGCTTATTAAAAGTTAATAGTGCTGTTAGAGATGGTAGATGCAATGTGCCCTCTACCGACCCAGTGGGATTATATTTACCATTACAAGAATGTAATGATAAATGAGATTGAAGACAGTTGTCTTATTTGATTCAGGAAGATATCTTTAGAGAGATGAATCACATGAAATAAATCTTTTTAATCCACTCATCTTATAGATAAAATAGACCTAATGCCAATTTCAGAATTTAATTACCTAAAATATCTGACATATATAAAAAATATATTTAGATATTATTAAATTCAGGAACCTGTCCATTGTGTTAAAGATAAGAAAGATTTAATACATATAGTATTAGGGCTAACCTACATTTTGGGTATAATTTAAGAAAGCTGTGCAAACCTTTAGAAGATAACATTGTCATACAGATAAAATAATATAGGCAAGCCCCACTCATTTTAGTGAAAAAATTAATAACATACATTTACCTAAAAAATGTAATTTTAAAGTATTTTAAAACAGTAGACACCATGACAGTGATCCTCATAACAATCTTGCAGGATAGGATTCCATGTTACTGATAATAAAAATGAGGCTCAGAGAAATGAGACTTGCCCAAGAACCCATGCCCTCTGATTCATTAGAGAAAACCCTATTTTAATTACTCAGCCAGGTTATCTCACTTTATAGAATCAGAAGAATATAGACTTAGAATTACTAGAACAAATAGTCTATAATTCTAATGATGCAGTTATAGAGAATGGCATCTTCTATTCAGTTACCTTTGGGCCAAGGCTGTTGCTGTCTTGGATAAAAATCATAAAACCCAAATGAATTGCAAGAGGCTGTCACTTAGGGTGGCGTCTGGAACTGTGAGAAATTTCACGAAGTTCTGTACATTGCTTAGGCCTTGTCAAAAAGTTTTTTCTCTTAATTTTTCCTTCATAAAAATGCTAATCATATAAAAATGAAAGAATATTACCATGTGCACAGATATACTTATTATAGATTGAAAATGTTAACCTTTGTAGTATATACATATATAGTCACACATACATATGTTTTTCTCTGTCATCTAAAAGCAAGCTACGGTCAGATTTTACCTTAAAAATCTCAGCATGAATTTCCTCAAAATAAGAATTTTTCCACATAACCATGCTGAGATTCATATTTAATATTTTTATGCTTTAATTTTGCTTAGTTGGTTCTAATAATAATACCATTCTATTATTTTTCATTAAAAAGAATTAAGACTCATTAAGATCTCACAATTCCTCAAATTAATTTTACTGACTTTATTAACAATTTGAAAAATATTCCCTTTGAGTACCTAAATCTGGGGTGTTTAGTTTAATGCTTAAGAATACATGCCTTACATAGCAAGGAACACCAAATAAACACTAAAGAGTAAATGAATGATTGTTGTTTAAAATTTCTCAGTTATAACCACTGTCTAGTCCTACTTTCTGAGATAACATCCTACCCAGTACCATTGATTGACACTTTGTCTGTTTCCCAAACCCCTACTAGGACTCATTTACATCCAAACTCTTAGACAGCTTCTGCAGGGAGATGTTGTATTTAAGTGTTTATTTTACTATTAAAAATAAAAAAGAATACATACCTTGAATCCAAGACAGTCATACTGTGTTTGAATGGCAGCTCTGCCATGTATTATTTGTTAATCTCTGAAATTGCTTCCTCATTAATAAATCTATACTACTAATAATTAACATTAACATCTAAGTTTCTTATATAAATTAAATTATACGATGACTGCGAAGCACTAAATTTCAAGAAAAGTCAATAAATGTTAAATGATGTTAATGCTGAAGGCTGTCTTGCAATATACAGCATTTCTTTTGCAAAGAATTTTATCTGTGTTCTGCTGTTGTTCTTCTTGCTTTAGCATATCTTTCTCCCTTTATTTTAGTCTTACCAACTTAACCAATTTAAATGACTGTCATGTGCTCTGATTAAAAGAATTTCTCTGTCAAATATATGATCATAATTTTAAGTTTAGTTGTTCAGAAAAACTTTCTTAATAATGCTAATTAAAACAGTGATCCAACTACACAGAATGTTTTTAAAAGCTGCATATGTATGCCTCTATTATATACACATAATGTAAGTAAGTAGTCTTTGGTGGAAATACCAAAAAGAAATCACAGTATGTTATACTCACTCAATAATTATTTCCCATGTTTCAGAAATCAGAAACTGCACAACCTACCCACTTTTCATAAATTAAATATACATACACACACACACACACACACACACACACACACACACACACACACACATATATATTTAGTGAAAAAGAAAAGAAAAAGAATATTTCATTAACACTTGCTCAAATTAGAGATTGTGGTATTGTCTCTTACACATCCTGATATTAGGTTCTCATTTTTAAATTCCACATTTGGTAGACAGTAACCTTCTGCTTCTGATTGTAATACAGTAGTTTATGTCAGACCAATCATTACACTGACAACAAATAAAAATGCAGAATAAGAATGTAGAATTTTAAAAAATTTCTTTAGAGGCTGCAGAGAGTGATCAGGATACTTTGCTACCCTGAGTGAGTTTTAATTTAGACAAAACAAAAACAAGTGCCTTGCCTGACTTGTTCATACAAACACCAATCTTTGATAACATGGTCTGCCTTGCTCCCTGCAGATACCAGGAACTGTTTCCAGGCCTGGAAATGCAGGCTGATTTTCAAGATGACTACAACACCAGGGCGGGTGGTGGAGCGATGACAGGTAAAAATGCTGTCATGTTTTCCAATTGTTTTTATGTTTCCTTTTTCTTGGTCAATATTTTTCAGGACTCTGATGTATTAAAATTCTGCTGCTTTAACATGGAACAATTTAGAACATGAAAAAGGAGACTGAGTCCAAAAGCCCCTTGTACAACCATCTCATTCTAGGATTTGTTTTTTGAAGTATTTTGTTAAAAATCTAGATATTTTTTAAAATTATAGTTGGCATATAATATTATATTAGTTTCAGGTATATGACATAGTAATTCATCATCGTTTACAAAGCAATCACCACAATAAGCCTAGTAACCATCTGTCACCACACAAAGTTACCACAATCTTATTGACTATATTCCCTAAATTGTGCATTACATACTCGTGACTTATTTATTTTATAACTGGAAGTTTTTACTTCTGAATTCCCTTAACCCTTTTTACCCGTCCCCTCCAGAAACCATCAGTTTGTTCTCTGTATCTATGAGTCTTTTTTTGTTTGTTTTGTTTTTTAGATTCCACATATAAGTGAAATTATGTGATATTTGTCTTTGACTTATTTCACTTAGCATAATCCACAATTTGTCTGGTGCAATTAAAAACAGACAATATATGCTTGCTTACCTATTCATTTTATAGGTTTTCCTATAGTAATAGTAATAAATGATAACATAGCTGAAAGTAGATATACCAAATACAGTTTCGCATATCTATATGAGCATATTCCTAGAAATTTTTTCAAAAACAATCAAACTTGTTTTTCTACTCATATCTTTATATATAAATGTTGAATTGACACATCATTTCATAAATCTCACTAGAAATAATAATTTAAAATTGTTCATCTTCATAGAATACAATTATAAGTTTAAAAGTACTATTGTTTGAAATCACTTAAGTGCTTTCTACATTTATTCTAAAAGCAGTGAACTTCTCTTCAAAATCCCAAAGAGTTTGTATCATCTCTTCTAACTTTTCTGCTTTATAATCGTTTCTCACACCACCTTAGTTCTCCACAAGTAACACAAAATTCTAAAGATTGTCTAAATACATGTAAATGTGAAAGATATTCCCATTTCAATTCATTCTGAGATTGTAATAGCGCATTTTTCTAGGGATTGTCTGGTCAAAACTAGAACTCCCTCAAAATAGCTTTGCAACTGCTATTCAATATTCATTCACTGGCAATGGCACAATGAGAACACCACAAGATGAAACGCTGTGTAGAAGGAACCAAATGTTCTATAACTCAGGAAGAAAAGAATTTTAAAAGATATGCACTAAATAAGTGAAAGCATGCATTTCTAAAGATTTCTTTTAGCATTTTGTATTGTAATATAACATTACTGTAACTAGCCATGATTCACAAAGTGCTAATTTTTATGGATAGAGAAAAAAGCAGGTGTTCTCTATGAATACTGATCTTTACCGTTGTTCTTATAATTACAGAAATAAAGCCCAGCTGCACTTACACTCTTGTTTTACATTAAATTTGCTGGGAATGGGCTTTTAACATTTAGATTATATAGATTACAAGCACTAATATAAAATAACAACTCTATTTCTTTAGAAGTTGTTTATCCTTAGAAGTAACAGGTCTTCTCTTTTTTTCCTTTCCTTTTTTTTTTTTTTAAAGTACAATCGTCAGTGCAACAGGAAAATTACTCAGGTATTTCTTTTAAGAAAATACCGCCCCAGATTCGATCACATTTTAGAAAAAAAAAAAAA
>CM053517.1:28226593-28243530 GCA_028627145.1 Eidolon dupreanum | reverse complement strand
CAACTCACAATATATAAACTTATTGGAGGCAGGGTCATTACCTTATATATTTCATTAGGTCTTATATCTGTCACTAGGTTGCTACTCAATGTGTGCTCAATAGAATATGATCATTATGTTTTTAAATGCTTACTTAGTTTTTTCTTAATTTAGTGAAAATGTACCTAGAAAATTAGCAGATCATTCTTCAAAATTATTTTCTATATTTCCCACAAGTCAAGTGCTTTACTGTCTTTCTTAAGATATTTTTTGTGCTAATTAATATCTTCCCCACTAGGTCTCACACTTTCCTCTTCAAAACTATCTTCCATGATTTTTCAACATTCTTATTGGAATCTAATCAAGTGACTTTCCTCAATGTCTTCCATATGACAGGCCTGCCAACCTCAATGCTCCATCTATTTCAAATGAACACTTTTCTTATACTGGACCATGTCCTCTGCTTCCTTTAGGGCCTAGGCTAACTTCAAATATTTCTGTGATTATACCAGTCTGCATGCATCCTGCTTTTCATCAAAAACCACTTACTTTTATACTTAGTATGCCTGCAGCTGTAATGCTTGCCTTTGTTTTCCTGTAATTGTAGACTTATAGGTATAAATATCGAGTCTCCAAGTGGAGAGTCACCAAGATGTATTTTTCCACTGAACCTAGCATCATGCTGAATACATTATGAAAGTTTAATTAATTGACTAATTTATCCTTAAATGAGGTAGCTCAATTATAATAATTAGCTGAATGGTAACTTAAAATGAAACATTCCATAGGTGTATAAAATCATTTTACTGAGACCTTTTAGGTTGATTCAGAATTGTAGCTAGAGCAACAAATACGGGGAATGGAAACTAAATTTTTCCATTTTCCAAATTAAGCCAGAAACTTCTCCTAGAGAATTGACAAACTTGTCATGTGACACTAACTTCATAGTTCCATGTAGTTTATGCAAAAAAAGATTATATTTGAAAAAAGTTAAGTAAAGATGACTGAAATTTTGGTTTTATGAGAAATACTATAGAATTTCCCCATCTTACCTCACAGAGGAAGACAGGAATGATCATTTCCAAGTCCAGTTTTTGTTTTTCTTTGTTTTTTAAAACATTTTAAAAAATATTTTTGACTTACAGTTGACATACAATATTACATCAGTTTCAAATGTACAACATGGTGATTTAGACATTTATATAACATATAAAGTGATCATTCCAATAAATCCAATACCTTTCCGATATCATATATAGTATTTATAATATTATTGACTATATTCCTTATGCTATACTTTATATCCCTATGACAATTTTGTAACTACCAGTTGGTACTTTTTAATCCTTTCCCACTTTTTACTCACCCCTCAACCCCCCACTCATCCAAAAATCATCAAAAGATTCTCTGTATCTTCTGTTTTGTTCATTTATTTTGTTCTTTAGATTCCACATGTAAGTGAAATAATGTAGCACTTGTCTTTCTCTGTCTGACTTACTACACTCAGCACAATACCCACTAGGTCCATCCATGTTGTTGCAGATGGTAAGATTTTATTCATTTTTATGACTGAGTAATAGTCCATTGAATATATGTATCATCTCTTCTTTATCCATTCATCTATCAATGGACACCCAGGTTACCTCCATATCTTGGCTATTGTAAATAATGCTGCAATGACCATATGGGTTCACATGTACCATCAAAGTAGTATTTTGGGTTTGTTTGGATAAATATCGAGAAGTGGGATAACTGGATCCTTGTCTCTTGTTTTATACAGCTTTTGTTTTAAAGTCTATTTTGTCTGGTTTAAGTATTGCTACCCCAGCTTTTTGTTTGTTTCTTTCCGTTTTTAATTAATATCTTTCCAACCCTTTACTTTCAGTCTATGTGTGTCTTTTGATCTGAAGTGAGTCTCTTGTAGGTAGCCTCTGTAACGGGCTTGTTTTTTTTATCCATTCAGGCACCCTACCTTTTAATTGGAGCATTTAATCCATGTCTATTGAAAAAAATTGTTGATAGATATGTACTTATTGCCATTTTATTATTCATATTTTTTATCTTTTTTTCTTCCTCTTCCTCTTCTCTTCATCCTCTTCTTCTTCCTCCTCTTCTTCCTCTTCCTCTTCTTCTTATCCCTCTAATATCTGTTGTAATATTGGTTTGGTATTGATGAACTGCTTCAATCTTACCATCTGCAACAACCTGGAACAGCTTTGTCTTGTCTGGAAAGCTCTTTATCTGTCCTTCAATTCTAAATGATAGCTTTGCTGGGTAGACTAATCCTGCTTTTCATCACTTTGAATATTTTGTGCCAAGCCCTTCTGGCCTGCAAAGCTTCTGTTGAGAAATCAGCTGACAGTTTTATGGGAGCTCCCTTGTAGGTAACTAATTGCTTTTCTTTTGCTGTTTTTTAAAGATTCTCTCTTTGTCTTTAACCTTTGGCATTTTAATTGGAATGTGCTTTGGTGTGTGCTTCTTTGGTTTCATCTTATTTGGGACTTCATGCTTCCTAGGCTTGTATATCTATTTTCTATGCCAGGTTAGGGAAGTTTTCCAAGACCATTTTTTGAAATAAGTTTTCAATTCCTTGCTCTCTTTCTTCTCCTTCTGGTACCCCTATGATGTGAATGTGGGTATATTTGATAATGTTCCAGAGGCCCCTTAAACTATCTTCATTTTGGGGGGATTCTTTTTTCTTGTTGCTGTTCTAATTGGGTGTTTTCTGCTACCTTATCTTCTAAATCACTGCTTCAATCTTCTATTTCATCTAATTTACTATTGATTCTAATGTAGTCTTTATTTCAGTTATTGTATTCTTCATTTCTGATTGGTTCTTTTATATGTTTTCTACCTCAGTTTTTATGTGTTCTATATCTTTGTTAATGTTCTCACTGAGTTCATCTACTCTTCTGCTAAGTTCACTAAGCATCGTTATAATCAGTGTTTTGAACACTGTATCTGGTAGATTGCTTCTCTCCATTTTGTTGAATTCTTTTTTCTGGAGCTTCACTCTGTTCCTTCTCTTGGGACATGTTTCTTTGTCTCCCCATTTTGGCTGCCTCCCTGTGTTTGTTTCTATGTATTAGGTAGAACTCCTATATATCCCAGTCTTAGTAGAGTGGTCTTATGTAGTAGACATCCTGTGGGGCCCAAGGCTCAGTCTTCCCTGGTCACCTGAGCCAGATGGTCCAGGTATATCCCTTGTGTGGGTTGTGTGTGCCCTCTTATTGTAGTTGAGCCTTGGTTTCTATTTGTACATCAATGGGAGGATTGACCCTCGAATGACTATTTGTGAGGACTGTCCCGTGGGGGTGACTCTACAGGGGAGGATTCACTTTAGCAGGGCTGGTGCCTGTCCAGTCTGCCCGTCTTCGGATGTAGCTCCAAGTAGTGCTGAGGTTCCAAAGCTGGTCACAAGGCATGCCAACCCCAGGGCCTATTGGGAGGGACCTGCCGCAGGTCAGGTTCAGCTGCAGCCTGTGCCCTGATGGGGGTCACCTGGCAAGAGACACCAAGCAATCTTCACGCTGGGTTTGGAGGTACCTCAAGAGGCCAAGCCACAAACTGAGGCTGACTGCTACTAATACCAGCCTTGCTCAGTAAGAGGTATAGGGCATGCCAAGGCCAGATGCTACTTGTTTGGGTTTTTTGATCCTTTGAGAGAATTTAGGAAAGTCCGCAGTATGAACCAAGACAGGCCATTTATATGTACAAGCTACTGAAAGCAACTTAGGTGTGCTCATTAGTTGTGTGGTGCGGGGGTCTCACGAATCATCAGGGCAGGGCAACCTGTGTGAGGTTGATGGTGACTCAGATATGGCTCCAGAAAGGGGTAGGGCCCAACAAAAGAACAATGGATTCTGAAAGCAATTCTTTCTGGGAGGAATGCTGCCCCTCCAGTTCTTGCCCTGAAGCCAGACAACACAGTTCCTCCCTGTATATACTTGGTGCCTTTCGACCTGCTGCTCCAGTGCTGGAGATCAGGACAAGTGAGTCCATCAGCAAGTCTGCACATGTGCCCTTTAAGAGAAATGTCTGCAAATCCAGGCACCCTTTGTCTTAGCCACAATTTCCAATGATTTTAAAAGCCTAAAGTTATGGAAAGATCTCTTTTTGGCACTGAAACCCTGGGTTGGAGAGCCTAGTGTGGGATCAGGACCCCTTGCTCCTCTGAGGGAGCCTCTGCAGTCAAGATATCCCTCTGTTTCTCAACTGCCACATGCAGGTGTGGGACTAGCTTATTCCATGTCTCTCCATCCTTCCTACCAGTCTCGAGGTGGCCTCTTCTGTATATCTTCAGTTATAGAACTTCTGTTCAGCTAGACTTTAGGCGACTCACAATGATAGCTATTCTGTAGTTTAGTTTGTAATTTTGATGTGGTCGTGAGATGAGGCAAGAACAGCATTTACCTACTCCGCCATATTGACCAGAACCACCCAAGTACAGTTGTTGAGAGACTGATGAAATGTATAAAATGGAGAGACAAGTATTTCATTACACCCCAAATCTCATAGGCCCACCCATGTATGGTCACGAAGGTAGGGCAAGGTAGAGTTTGCAAGAGCTTAATTTGAAATCTGGAACATGGGGATAGAAATATAAAGAAACTGGTGTTTTTCTTGTCTGGAGGATTCTGAAGTTGAGTGACAGGACAGAGATGCTACTGATATCGGACTTAGACAAAGAGTAATGGTGAAAGCATGCACTCCCACTCTTCAGCATGGTAAGGATAGATGAGTTCCTCATGGCCAGATGGACATAGCAGGCATTATCTTGGGTCAGGATGTATGTAAGTGAGAGGAGTCAGGCTTAAGGAGAATTATAGAAGCCAGATAAAGAGCATAGTACTCATGTCAGAGACTTGCTGTATGCAAGTTTTTGAAGAACCATGACCTAAACTGCATGAGAAAGACACATTTAAATGAATGCTACAAAAAACAGCATTAGAAGCCACTCATTATAACCAAGAGGCAGCTTCATAACAGGAAAAACTAAGAAAATATAATTTAAGGTAAGTAGTTTTCATCTACTGAATCTTTTTTTAAAAAATAATTTTAATATACCTGCAATTTTGCCTGGTACAAAGCAATTCTTAACAGCAAGAAAACAGAGTTAATATTTTATTTTCTTATTTAAAAAAAAGGCTGATGGCAAGAATAATAAGTATAAAAGTTAAGAGAAGATTCTGTAAGTATTTGAAATTAGGATAATGATTCTCCTTATTTGACTTTCATATATTTGTGTTTTTATTTCTAAGGGGCAAATATATGTACTAAATTCAAAGGTAAGAAAAAAAGTACAAAAAGCTGATTATCAATTTAACATCTCTTAATTATATTTATAATTTTATGGTAAAAAATGTAATTGTAAAGTAATATAGTCATTTTTTATAATAAAATAGAGAAAATATAAATGCTTGATAGTCTCCAAACAGAATCATAAATAATCTTTAATTTAATAGTTGTTTTGCTATTCTCACAAATATAAATTGCCTGTGTAGGTTTGATTAAAGCTTGGTTAATTTCAGAGTGTTATCATTACATTCACCTACATTGGGACAGACTTGAGCCAAAATTTTACTAAGGATGGAGGAAAGTAAGTTCAAAAAAGAAAATTAATAGAATCAACCTATTTTCTCTATCATCATATATGTACTGACTCCTAAGAAAACAAATCTTGAGAAAGTGACGTTTTCACCTTCACAATGAGCAGTGAATTCCAGTAGTTACAGTCTTACCTATTCTTAAACGTTTTCATATTGATAACTTTTATAGTATTTGCTGAAACCAAACTTTGCAGGCCAAAGGAATCCAAAGTATAACATTTTCTCTTGGCTCTCAATTCTTTTTGAACTGATTAAATCTGGAGTTGACTGGTTCAGGATGAGTTTCATTATTACTTTTAAGTAATTAATTGATTTCTTGATGTCCACTCTTCTTCTACTATACAAAGAATATTTCACTTTTTTTCATATCCTCCCACTGAAAGGGCGATACAAATCTCAGAGATGTTTTGTCTGCAGGAGAATGTATTGTCTCCTGGCTATTTTCTCAGTCTCATACCACATGAGAATCACACTATTGCTCCTAAAATATTTAATCTATAATG
The DNA here is from genome assembly GCA_028627145.1 of Eidolon dupreanum. Taxonomy (NCBI): domain Eukaryota; kingdom Metazoa; phylum Chordata; class Mammalia; order Chiroptera; family Pteropodidae; genus Eidolon; species Eidolon dupreanum. Next base: position 28,237,439 of record CM053517.1, on the reverse strand, counting down.
GTCTTCACTGCTTTCTATGCTAGAAAGTCAGTCAAATACTGTGCTGATATTCCTATCTTGGTTTGTCATCACTTGTTTAATTTGGATTAAAAGCTGCTGAAGTACCTAAAATAGATGAGCTATTTTCTCTTCTGCCATCACCAATACCATTTGGCTCCAAGCACAGTGTTGTGGAGTTAGTAATTTAAACATCTATTCCCACAGGTCACCCCACGCAGGTGATTTCCTGAGACTCCACCTATCTCAACTTGTGGGCCCAACCAAGCTGCTGCCTCTACTGGTTTATTCTGTACAAATGGCCTAGCTAGGTTCTTGCCATGGACTGTCCTAAGATCTCTCAAAGGCTCACAAAATCCAAAGAAACAGCATCTGGCCTAAGCATGCCCCATACCTCTTACTGAGCAGCCCCGAGCCCTATACTAGTGGTAGCCGGCCTCAGTTCCTGGATTGGCCCCTTGAAGCATCTATAAACCCAGTACATGTAGCATCCATCTGTGGATTGTTTGGTGACTCTTACCAGGCGGCCCTGGAGGTTCACAGGCTGTGGCTGAACTTGACCTACAGCTAGACGCCTCCCAGGAGGCCCTTGGGCTGGCATAACAGTGGCCTGCTTCGACCAGCACCAAAGCCGGAGCATCACCCAGGGCTGCATCTGTGGAGAACACATCCAAAGGGCTGACTAGGCAGGCACCAGAGCCCTGCTAAAGTGAATCCTGCTCCATAGGGTTAGCCCCTCACCACCCAGTTCTCACAGCCAATCAGCCTGAGGGTCAATTCCTCCCATCGAAGTGCAAACACCAACCAAAGCTCAGCTATAACAGGAGGGCACACACAACCCACACAAGGGACAAACCTAGAGCACCTCACTCAGGTGACCAGGAAGACTGCACCACTGAGCTCCACAGAATGTCTACTCTACAGGACCATTCTAATAAGACCAAAAGATATAGAAAATCTACATAATACATAGAAACAAACACATGGAGGCAACCAAAATGGGGAAACAAAGAAATATATCTCACATGAAAGAACAGAACAAAGCTCCAGAAAAAAAAAAAAAATCAACAAAATGGAGACAAGCAATCTACCAGATACAGAGTTCAAAACACTGGTTATAAGGGTGCTCAGGAACTTAGGGAAAGAGTAGATGAACTCAGTGAGAACTTTAACAAAGAGATAGAATATATAAAAATGGAGATAGAAAACATAAAAGTGAACCAGTCAGAAATGAAGAGTATAGTATTCGAGATGAAGAGTACATTCGAGGCAATCAACAGAGTGGATGAAGTGGAGGATCAAATCAGCAATTTACAGGATGGGATAGTGGAGGACTCTCAATCAGAACAGCAATAAGAAAAAAGAATATAAAAGTTGAAGATAGTTTAAGAAGGCTCTAAGACAACATTAAGCATAGAACATTTATACCAAAAAGAGAAGAGAGAACAAGAAACTGAAAACCTATTTAAAGAAATAATGATGGAAAGCTTCCCTGACCTGGTGAAGGAAACAGTTATACAATCTCAAAAAGCTCAAAGAGTCCCAAACAAGATGAACCCAAAGAGGCTCACACCAACACACATCCTAATTAAAATGCCAAAGGTTAAAGACAAAGAGAGAATCTTAAAAGCAGCAGGAGAAAAACAATTAGTTACCTACAAGGGAGCTCCCATAAGACTGACAGCTGACTTCTCAGCAGAAGCTTTGCAGACCAGAGGGCTTGGCACAAAATATTCAAAGTGATGAAAAGCAAGATTAGTCTACCCAGCAAAGCTATCATTTAGAATTGAAGGACAGATAAAGAGCTTTCCAGACAAGAAAAAGCTGAAGGAGTTCAACAACATCAAGAAAATATTACAAGAAATGCTGGAAGGACTTCTTGAAGAAGAAGAAAAAAAATACGTATCAAAAATATGAATAAAGAATGACAATAACTACATATCTATCAACAAGTACTTCAAATGAAAAAGTATTAAATGCTCCAATCAAAAGATAGGGTGGCTGAATGGATAAGAAAACAAGACTTTTACAGAGGCTGCCTACAAGAGACTCATTTCAGATTAAAAGACACACATAGACATAGACTGCAAGTAAAAGGATGAAAAAAGACATTTCATGATGGACCTAAAGGTTACTGTGGTGAGTGGAGTAAGTCTGATAGAGAAAGAGAAATGCCACATGATTTCACATACATGTGGAATCTAAAGAATGAAACAAACAAAAAATACAGAAACAAACTCATAGATAAGAAAACATTTTGAGAGTGAGGGGTTTGGGGGGTAAGTGAAAAAGGGGGAAAGTATTAAGAAGTACAAATTGGTAGTTAGAAATAGAAAAAAGTAAAATTTAAAAAAATAAATATAAATATATATTCTCTCTCACCTTCATTACAGCTTATAACTTTATAACTGCAAAGATTCTATAGATTCTACACATTCTATAGGTCATTTGTGTCTTCCTATGTAGTCTTCAATAGGGCTCAAACATGGAATTTCTGGAGAAAAATCTTACTGCCTTGATCCTACATTTTCATTAGGAATGTGGGCAGTTTTACAGTCTTTCTTGGCCAAGGCCATGTTGTAATATTTTTTACCAGAACTAAGAACTGTGCATCGGTTCAAGCTGAAAAAAAAAAATACTGTTAACTTTTTGAAAGGATTTAAAATGCCCCAATTTTTTTTCCCAGAGAAGCTTATTTCTGCTTGGGTGAAAAAATATGACAGCATATAAGGCTGGTTGCACAAGACTAAATGGGGCAATAGCAGGATGGTCACATTGAATTGGAAAATGACTGTGACATGTTTCATCAATACTGACTCGATCAGGTGCACCCGGGAAGTTTCTGGACAAGCACACCAATGTCAAAATGCTTAGATGTTTCAAAAAGCATGGGTGGGAATCTTTATGATGATTTCTCCCTATTCATGATTAATGTTCACTTTCTCTAATGGATATATATATATATATATATATATATATATATATATATATATATACCATAGACTCATAGTCCTTTCTTTCAAAAGTACAAGAAAGCAAAAGTTTATAATTTAAAAAAGACAGGAGGCACTTGAAGTCTGCACTTTAATTTTGAACGCAGCCTGTTAGAGGCATTAGTGGCTGAGAGAACCTGCAATAAGCATGAGGAGAAAGATAATCCTGGAACCACTATTTCCAAGCTCACAAGCTCTAGATGGGGAGCCTGCAAGCTTGATTAAATTAGATACTGCTACAAAAGATGAACTTGGTGGCACCTCTACCTTTTAGATCTGAGTTGTGTAACAGGTTAGGGCCTCCAGGCCCAACAGTAAGAGAAGAGCAGAATAGCATAGCACTCTGGGTCTGGACCTCTTGACTGGTGCTTTGGTGCAGCCTCAGTTCTCACTGTTCACTTTCACTCGTCTTACTCTCCTCAAATCTAGAAAAAAAGCAATCTTTCAAGTACTTGTGAATGCAGTCTGAAGTAGGGCATGACAGGAAATCACATCTTATTCACTTCTGCATCCCAGTGCTTAGCACAAAGAAGAAACTCAGAAAATGGCTTACAGAATAAAAAGAATTACTCCTCTTCCAATTTTCAAGTCTATTAACAACCTCAGCAAGGCTCACTTTCCCTATTGTTTGGCTGAAAATATCAATGGTCATATTTTGTGAAGTCATTTCAAGAACTAAAAGGGAAAATGCATATCAGCACATTTGAACTCTAAACATTGAAAGATACACAAAGGATTTTATAAATATGAAAGATGTTTTCAGATAGCAAATATTTTGAAAATTAATATTGATTTTCCTAAAATGTCCTCTGTCAAATGGTTTCTTAAAATTGCTTTAAGTTTAATATTTGTTTGGTTGTTTTCTTTTCATCAAATGTACCAGAGGAAGGAAATACTTTCAAGAACCTCCAATTGAAAGTCAAGGACACTCATTTTGTAACCAAAAGTTTAATAATTCTGTAATATCATGGTATTTATTATTATATTTCTGCATCTTCATCATCATGTCTTTCTTTTCCTCTGCATAAAGACAGTCAAGTGTTAGGATAGTTGAACACTGACTTCTTAACAACTCTAAGATAGCTCCCAGTGGTGAGTCAGGGCTATTAATCATAAATCATGTACCACTGAAGAAAAATATTGAAATATTATGATGAACTATGATTAAATTTAAGGAATTAAGTTAGGTCCATCAATCTGGGGGGTAAGACTGGGAAAGGACTATATAATAGCTCTTCATAGTGACAGATCTAAAATTTGAATACAAAATTAATGGTCACAATAAATTCCTCAAAGTCAATCTTAAGTTCCTTATCCTTTGATTTGGTTGGGGGTGGGGGACAAGAAGCAGGAAGTATTACCTCTCTCAACTCAAACTTATTTAAGCATGATAAGAGCCTTTTCTTACCTAAATTCAGGTTCGGTGGGGAAAGAAGAGGGCAGTACTTTAAATTTTCTCATTGTTATCCTTCTAAGCAAATTGTCTATGTCATGATTCCTTTCCTTCTTATCCAAGAATGTAGGCTTTCTCAAGTCAAGGGTTAGCGGGTGGGGGTACTTATTTTTTTCCTCTGCTTTCTGCTAATAAATCCCTCTTTTAAGGGGAAAGATGTCAAATAACCGAGTTGCTTCACAGATAGGAAGAAGGCTAACTTAAACGAGATGTTGAAAAAATTAACATTTCTGATATATTACTTAGCTATACCTGAAACTGAAACTGAGAAAAAAATTGGTGAAGTTTTATCCTCAAGGACTGCTTACTGAATTGAATTAAAAATGCATGATATACATTTTAGAATAAAATCTATTTTAAAAGAGCCTTCCTGGTTGATATCACAATGCATTGATGTGCTCTCTCTTCTAAATTTATTAAATAAGAATGAATATAAAGGTTCCTATAACAAATATGGATTTTGCTCACCAAATAATAAAGTCAGTAAGAAACTCATAAATTCTGAGTATAAATTGCTACTGCTGAAGGCTACCATTGCCTAATATTTTTCCTTTAAGGAAGATTTAGTTCTACTTACTGAGCACAAGTATTTCATGCACAAGAATTTGGAAGTGTTTTCCTCAATTCTTCGTATATCTGAATGTCATTTGTTTACAATTACTCCCTTCTGTGAAAAATGCAAATCATAAATAAGCAGAGATAAAATATAAGGAATTTTCTATGTTAATTATGTCAGAAAATGTGAGCCATAACAGAGAAAAGACATATTTTTGTTCTGAGACTTTTATTTAGAGTTAAAAGTTATTTTCAGAATCACTAATGTAAATGTACATTTTTGTGCATTCAAGTAAATTTATCTCACCTTGAAACTATCATCTTACTTAATGTCCTTTAGTTTCATAGGGCTGCCATAACAGAGTGCCACAGCGTGGGTGGCTTAAAACAACAGAAATGCACTGTCTTGCAGTTCTAGAGGCTAGAAGGTCAAAACTGAGTTGTCAGCAGGGCCGGGATGGGTCTCCCTCCTCCCTCCTTGGTGTCTATATGGCATCTTCTTCCTGTCTCTTCACAATGTCTTATGATTGTCTGTCTCCGTGTTCAAATTTATCCCTTTTATAAGGACACCAGTCACACTGGATTATGGTTTATCCTAATGTCCTAATCTTAGCTAATTATACCTGCAACGACTTTATTTCCAAATAAGATCACAAATCTGAAGTGCTGGGGTTACAATAACAATAAATGAATGGGGCAGAGGGGGAATAATTCAACCCATAATGGTCACTCGGGCTTTCGTAGGAGGCCTCCTCACTGGACACTGGCAGGAAGCCTTCATTCCTTACCACGTGGGCCTCGTCATAGAGCTAGTGGACAACTCATCATAATTTTGTAACATTTTAAAGCTGCATTTGCAATTGCAAAATCTATCTTCCAATAATATCATGCTACCCTGAGCACATCACTAAAAAGCCCATTCAATGTTTCTAAAATTTATAAACTGTTTTCATGGGATTGATTCAGTATCAGTGGCTTTATTAGAGATTATTCTCTTTATATATAATGGCAAAATTAAAATTACTTAAGTATGACAATTATTATCTAGATCTAGTTGTGTGCCTAGAATAAGAATGGCTGTGGAAATATTAAATGCGAGGAAAAAAGAAAGAAAAAATAGTAAGGTAAAATTCAAGAATATCTCATACTTGAGCAATGTCTCACTCACATTTTAAAAAAATGTTTTATTGATCCTAATTTGTCCTAACATAAAAGAATTATAGATGATTCTGGAGAAGAAACAAGTATATGAGTACTCTGAACTATTTTTTATTTTTACGTCATCGAAATAATATGTGAAATTATTCTCAAATAAAAAGCTTTACTAAAATTAAAAGGGAGAATCTCCAGTTTCCTTTCAATCTTGCCATTAAAGTAACTGCATGCATTTTCAATATCTTCATTCCAAAACTTTTCTATTTTGAGTTCTAATCAATTCTTATCTTCTTCTACACAGTGTTTTATTATGTAGAATATGTAATGATGGTGAATTTGTAAAAGTTTAAAAAATTATCATTTTAGAAGAGCAGAAATCAGATTCTGTATGGTTTTCTCAGGATGGCAATTAGGTATGAAGTTTCTGTATTTTTTTTCTATTTAAAAATTCCCATAATTAGTTTTAAGTTAGAACAGAATCCCAGTTCAAGCAACTGGTGTAGGTTCAATAAAGGTAAGATTATTCTAGCCATTAATTGTCAAGTAGAAATAAATTATTTGTAAATCCTTTCTCCTAAGGGAAAATTCCAATTTCTAGCATCTTTAAAGATAAGGAAGTTAAGTACAGGCACTCCTCACACTTTTACTTATCATATAGTCAAATGCCTTTAACTCTTAAATTTAAACACAGTGCAGTTTTAAAGGCATAGTAGAAGATACCATGGATTTATGTATTTATGCTTCAATTTCTTTTTTTATTATGCATTTTGAAATGATGGACTTTGACTTGATATTCTCCCCCAAGAAACAGAGATATCTGCAACCAGAAGAAAGCTGTTACTTATAACCATAAAGCACTGGAATTAAAATTTAAATTATAATTTAAGAATGTACAAAGGCAATTTTGAAATGTAAAGTATTAATATTATCTATCTACTCTCATTTGATATCAAACTGAAACAAATCAAGTAGCCAACAAATTACTTCAAAAAACTTTTGCCAATAAAATATAACAGTATACTTACAATGAATTTATAAGCATATACTTACATTCTGGTTTGCAAAAAAGGAAAATTTCATTTAAAAATTTAATGTCAAACTGAAAGTCAATCAATATTTTTAGCTACAATAGTATAAAATAGTGAATAATGGCAAATATACAACATAAGCATGCATATATATATAAAACTGATGTTCTAATGTTACTTAATAATTTCCTCATATTAATTTAATTGATGTTAGCTCCTCATCCTCTCTAAGAACTGAACTCTCTATGAAGATTAATGCAGCATTCACATCACTGCACATTGATGTGAAGGACATTATTACTTTGAGCTCTAGCAATTCCCAGTGTCAAAGGGCATTAAATCATGATATCCACACAGTCTTTTTAGTTCTCCTGATACGGTCACCTTACAGGTTTCTTAAATTCAGTGATGACATTAAGATATAAGCTTGTGTCCAAAATTTGAATAGAATTACAGCATATTTATATTTGAAGAAAAATGTATCATAACCATGACATCAAAATTATTGCACTTTTATTATTTTTAATATTTCATTAGAGATTTCCATAAGGACAGCTAAGCTTCATTTTGAAAGTCATGAACTAATACACTGAATTTTATATCTTCTATTATTATGTATCTTTAATATGCTTCAATCTCTTTTGTTTATCCCTACCTATAGTATTTGCTAACAATTTATATGCTAATCTGTTCTTAACTAAAAAAAAGTTTAATACTTATTAGTTAATATTATTTAGGCTTAATTCTTTTATATTTTATATTTTTTAAAATTTTTAATTAAGCTTATTGGGGTAAAATTGGTTAATACAATTATATAATTTTCAGATGTACACTGTAATTTCATATCTGTATATACTATGGTGTGTTTACCACCCAAAGTCCAGTTTCCTTCAACTACTATATATTTGATCGCCTTTACCCACTTCACCCACCCCTATCCCACTATATTTGACCCCCTTTACCCCTTCTACCTTCTCCCTCCTACTCCATCTCCTACCCTTTGGTAACCACTAGTCTATAGTCCATGTCCATGAGTCTCTTTTGTTTGTCCTGTTTATTTGGTGTTTTTAGGTTTATATCCCATATATAAGTGATATTATGTGATTTTCAACTTTTTCTGTCTGGCTTATTTCACTTAGCATGATTATCTTGTGGTCCATCCCTGTTGTCGCAAATGGCAGTATTACATCTCTTCTTATGGCAGAGAACTATTCCATTGTATACCGATATTCATCCACTCATCTATTGTAGGGCATTTCAGTTGCTTTCATGTCCTGGCCACTGTGAATAATGCTGCTATGAACATCGATGTGCAAATATCTTTATAGATATGAGTTTTCAAGTCTTTGGGGTAAATACCCAGTAGAGGGATTGCTGGATCATATGGTAGATCAATTCTTAGTTTTTTGAGAAACCTCCATAATGTTTTCTATAGTGGCTGTACCAATTCGCAGTCCCACTAGCAGTGTATGAGGGTTTCTTTTTCTTCACATCCTCTCCAACATTTGTTATTACTTGTCCTTTTGATTATAGCTATTCTAACAGGTGTGAGATGGTATCTCATTGTGGCTTTGATTTGTATTTCCCTAATAGTTAACAATGTTGAGCATCTTTTCATATATTTGTTGGCCATTTGTGTGTCCTTTAGGGAGAAGTGTCTGTTCATGTCCTCTGCCCATTTTTGGATTGGATAGTTTGTTTGTTTTTTTGTCGTTATTGAGTCATATGAGTTCTGTGTATATTTTGGATATTAGGCCCTTATCAGAGGCATTGCTTGCAAATATATTTTCCCATTTGGATGGTTGTCTCTTTACCTTGTTGATAGTTTCTTTTTCTGAGCAGAAGCTTTTAGTTTGATGTAATCCCATTCATTTATTTTTGCTTTTACTTCCTTGTGCCCCTGGGATGAAGCCCACTTGATCATGGTATATAATCTTTTTAATACATTGCTGTATTCGGTTTACTAGTATCTTATTTAGGATTTTTGCATCTGTGTTCATGAGAGATATTGGTCTGTAGTTTTCTTTTTTTGTGTTATCTTTACCAGGTTTGATATCAGGGTAATATTGACCTCATCAAATGAGTTGGGAAGTATTGCCTCCTCTTCAATTTTTTAGAAAGTTTGAGGAGAATAGGTATTAAATCTTCTTTAAATGTTTGGTAGAATTCACTGGTGAAGCCATCTGGTCCTAGACTTTTACTTTTTTGGTAGGTTTTTGATGATTGTTTCAAAAACCTGATCGGTCTATTTAGATTTTCTAGTTCTTCTTGATTCAGTCTAGGAAGGTTGTATTTTTCTAAGTACTGGTCCATTTCTTTTAGGTTATTAAATTTGGCATTATATACTTTTTCATAGTATTCTTGTATTATCCTTTGTATTTCTGCGATATTAGTCATAATTTCCCTTCTTTCATCCCTGATTTTGTTTATTTGTGTCCTTTCTCTTTTTTCTTTAGTGAGTCTAGCCAGGGGCTTGTCAATTTTATTCATTTTCTCAGAGAAAAAGCCCTTCGTTGCATTTATTTTTTTTATTGTTTTTTGTTTTGTTTTGTTTTCCATTTCATTTATTTCTGCTCTAATTTTAATTATTTCTTTCCTTCTGCTGACTTTAGGCTTCATTTGGTCTTCCTTTTCTAGTTTTTTAAGATGAAGCATTAGGTTGTTTATTTGGGCTCCTTCTTGTTTTTGGAGATAGGCCTGTAATGATATGAACTTTCCTCTTATGACCACTTTGCCATGTCCCAAAAGTTTTGATATGTTGTACTATCATTATCATTTGTTTCTATGTATCTCTTGATTCTCTTTTTATTTCTTCTCTGATCTAGTTATTCTTCAGTAGCATGCTGTTTAATCTCCATGTATTTGTGGTTCTTCCTGCTTTCTTTTTTACAGTTGATCTCTAGTTTCAAAGCATTATGATCAGAGAATATGGTTGGTATGATTTCAACCCTCTTACATTTGTTGAGGTTGTCTCTGTGTCCCAGTATGTGGTCGATTCTTGAGACTGTTCCATGTGCTCTAGAGAAGAATGCATAAGCAGCTGTTTTGGGATGGAAGGCTCTGTATATGTCAATTATGTCCAGTTGGTCTAATGTGTCATTTAAGGATGTTATTTCCTAATTGATTTTCTGTTTGGATGATCTGTCCATATGCAACAGTGGGGTATTTAGGTCCTCCACTATGATAGTGTTTTGGTCTTTTTCTCCCTTTAGTTCTGTTGGTAGTTGCTTTGTATATTTCGGGGCTCCCTGATTGAGAGCATATATAGTAAGTGTTATGTCTTCTTGGTGCATGATTCCCTTTATCATTATGAAGTGTCCTTCAGTATCTTTCTTTACCTTTTTTATTTCGAAGTCTATTTCATCTGATATTAGCACCACTATTCCCGCTTTTCTCTGAATGCCATTTGCTTGAAATATCATTTTCCACTCTTTCACTTTGAGTCTATGTTTGTCTTTGGAGCTAAGATGTGTTGCCTGGAGCCAGCATATGGTTTTTGGTTTTATGGGTTTTGTTTTTTTTATTCATTCTGCAACTCTGTGCCTTTTTATCAGTGAGTTCAGTCCATTTACATTTAGGGTGATTATTGAAATATGAGGTTTTCTTATAACCATTTTATCTTTTGCTTTCTGGTAGCTCAGTGTTTCCATTGCTTCCTTTTCCTT
>CM053517.1:28211013-28226093 GCA_028627145.1 Eidolon dupreanum | reverse complement strand
GAGTGATTTTAGGCATATTACTGAAGTTTGTGCATCCTTAATTTCTTCCTCCAAAATATAATGCTAGGACTGTGATCACTAACATTTCACTCCACTCTAACACACACGAAAAATCTAGAATAATCTTATCATTAAAAATGTTCATTCAGGCTGGATTTTTTAACCTCCCTTTGGAGGAGAGAGAGGACTATTAGAATAGAAAGATGTAGGACAGTCATTTGCGATTTATCTATCTATTCATATTCATTCATTCATTTGCTGAGGTCTAATTTACAGGAAATAAAATGTACCATTCTTAAGTGTTCAGTTACATGACTTCTGACAACTGTGGACATCTATGTAACAAACACAAATTAAGATAAAGATATCTCAACCATCCCAGTAAGTTTGCCTATGTCCCTGCTCTTATCACTTCCCCCATCATGTAGGCAACAATTTTCTGATCTGTATGACCATGGACTGTTGGACTGTTTTTTTTTAAGTCATGAACTTAACATTAATAAAATTATGACTTATGTTTCACTTTACGTCCAGCATCTTTGTCTAAGAATGATGTGTATATAATACATCTGTATTGTTCATAGTAGTTTGATGTTTTTACTGACCAAAAATATTCCATTATATAAATATGCCAGGATTTGTTTAATATTCTCTTGTTGATGGACATTTAAATAATTTATAGATAGGGAATATTATTAACAAAGTTGCTCTAAACTGTCATATACAAATCTTTATGTAGATGAAAGCTTTGTTGCTTTTCAGATTATTATACATTTTATTTTATTTATTTTTTTGCCATGTTGTATTGGCCTAGACTTCCAGTTCTTTGATGAACAGAAATTTAAGAGTGTGCATCCTAGCCTTATTTCTAATCTTTGTGACAGAGTGTGCAATGCCTTGTTATGAAGTATATTTGGATGTCTCCCTATTAAGTATCTTTACACGGTGATAGTGTCCTTTATCATAATGAAGAAATTTAATCAATCTGTACTTTTCTAAATGACTTTTTAAATGTAAGTTTGCTAAATTTTATTAGTTTTACTTGATTCATTAAAATATTCACATTTTTCTCCTTTTCTCTATTACTTTGATCAATTACCATGATTTATTCATTAGTGTCAAATCAAACTTGCATCCCTGGAACAAACTCAATTTGTTATTGATATATTATCCTTTCCAGATATTGTTGGATTCTCTTTGATAAAATTTATTTAAGGATGTTTCTCTCTGTTTTCATAAGAGGTTATAACCCATAATTTTCCTTTCTGGTAATACGTTTGTCTGATTTTGGTGCTAGGCTTATAATGTTCTCATAAAATAAAGAACTGTTGCCTTTTTTCTTTATTTTCTAAAATAATTTGTTTAGTTTAAGCATTATTTCTTCTCTATATGTTTACACCATTTTATAGGTTGAATTATTATTATGGGTTACATGATGTCCCTGAAAAATTCATATGTTGAAGTCCTTCCTTGTAGTAAGTACCTCAGTTGTAATTAGTTAACCAAGAATTAAGTAGCACTGGAGTACAGTTGGTCCTTAAATCAATATGACTGGTATCATTATAAGAAGGAGATGTTTTGGCAGAGACACACACACACTCACACACACACACACACACACACACACACACACACACACTCACACATACACACCATGGATAATACAATTTGAGATTAAAGCAGAGACTGAGGTGATGATTCTACTAGCTAAGAGATATCAAACATTGCTGCAAATGACCAGAAGCTAGGTGAAGAGTATATTGCTCCTTCCCTCACAGTTGTCAAAAGGAACCAATCCTGTTGACACCTTGATCTTGGACTTCTACTCTCAAGAACTATGAGACAATAAATATCTATTGTTTAAGCCACTGACTTTGGGAACACTGTTACAGCAGTCACAGGAAGCTAAGACACCATTTTATATCTCTGACTTTATCACACATTATCCTCCACATCATTCATTTTGTTACAGCCTCATTGACTGGCCTCCTTCCTCCTTCAAAAACACCTGAAGCATGCCTTAGAGTGTTTGCATTTACCAAGCCTTTACCCACACCATTCTTTCCACAGATCTATAGATAGCTCATACCCTCACCATTCCAAGTCTTTGTGAGGCTTAATCTGACCACCCAAATGCAACCTGTTTCTAATATCTTTATCACTAATATATTCTGGTTTAAACATCATGGGTTAAAATAATACCTTATGTTTAATTCCACTTACAGAAAATTTTAGGAAATGCAAACTAATGTGTAGAAACAGAAAAGTGGTCAGGGGTTATCTGGAGAGAAAACTTGGAGAGGGTTGGGAGAGTTGGTATCACAAAGAGTCACAAGGCAACTTTTGAGGGTGAGAAATATAGTCATTATCTTCATTATGGTGATGATTTTACTTGTGTATGCATATGTCAAAATTTATCAGATTTTATACTTTAACCACATACAGTTTATTGTATGTTTATTATATCTCAAAAGTATGTTTCAAAAATGTAGTGGGTAGGTCAGGAACAGAGAAAGAAATATTGGGCTCAGTTGATCATTGACAGTTTGTGAGACACTGTGGTTTCTAAAAAATATTTAGAAGGAAATCATATGGAAAGTATCAAACAGAAATTGGAAGATGATGTTAAATTTTTAAAATGTATATAAAAATAATGAATTATTATCTCCTAACCCTAACCACATCTCATTTTATATTTAATATTAATAACACATTCATGTGAATTTTTTAATCTGCTCAGTAATAAAGAGAAGAATTTTATTTTCTTTTTAGGTTTATCTCCCTATTCAAAACATAACACATTTGAGAACAAAAAAGAGAACTGGATAAATTTAGAGTTGTTTTTTTTTTTTAATTTTTAAGAGAGGCAATTCATAATAATCTTCAACAGGTTAGAAATATGCTGTGGTACAAACAATGTTTCTGTGCAAGTGTGAAGGACTCAAATGTGATACTCTATGAATCATTTTCCTTCAAAATGAATTGAAAAGGCCTGGGCTAAAAATGATTGAGTGAAATTTTAAACAAAAGGAAAAAAATATTATACAGGATAGTAATGTCTATAAATTCAGAAAAGCTAATATCTCTAACCTTGATTATATACCCCAAGTCAAATATTTATTAAATAATTTAGGGCAAATCATTGCATCATTAAAATTTACTAAGTAATATTATCTTGCTTGTTGATTATTGCTTCATTTTAAGTTCACAGTACCATTTTCAGGGAGATTTGAAAGTTAAAAGATAGATTTACATGCATTTTTAAAAATATTTTGAGAGGTTATATTCCATTTCACATTGCCATGAAGACCTTCCCTATGCATTTTTACTAAAAAACAATTATCTCTTTTTGGTATTATTAGGCCTTGACAGCTACACATAAAGTTGAAATAATGGAATTTGGCATCTGAGAACTCCTTAATCATCCTTCACCAATACAGCTATAATAATCGAAAATGTCAAGTTAAAGTGACTGCAAGCTGCAGACATCTGTCACTTACAATTATAAAAATTTAGCTACGATTACTAAATGTATGCATCATTTCCACGCCTATTATAGAAAGCATAATTATTTGCAAAGCTTAGAAAAGTGTGTATCGTTTTATAGTAATTATATGTAAATAAAAAAACATGACACTAATTTAGAGAAAGAATTTAAGATGCTCCGCAATAGAGTCAGAAATATGTGGTATTTATTCACTTATTGATGGTCAAAAACATATTGTGATACTGGAATAAATGAGGGAACTAAATAATAAAATACTTTGGGCCCCGGAAGTGGAAATCTTCTCTTTGTTCCTGCTCTGCAGTCATATTAAAAAACAAAACAAAACAAAAAAATTGACTTATAAAAACTTATGAATCCCAGTGAGGAATTTTGAGAATGTTTTAACATAATTTTGTAATTTTTTTCCAGTTACTTTGCTTTTCTGCTGCTGAAATACACAGTACTTTTTTGAAATTTTATTCTAATTTTCTATTGCTAGTGTTAAAATTGTAATCTATTGTTATATGTTGATGTTTTCATATCTGGCAAATTTTTAAAGTTTTTAAATAATTTGAACAGTTTGTCCATAAATAGTATTTTTTGTTGTTTTATGTAGGCAATTATACTATATGAGAATGATAGGAGTTTTATTTCTTCATTTCCAATTTTAAAGCTTCTATTATTGTCTCCTTTTATTGTAGCAGTTTAATTTTAAAAACATGTTAGTGGTCATTCAAGTTTTTATTTTTTCATTTCTAATAAAGAGAATGTTTCTAATAATTCCCAATCAGGTAGCATATGTTTAATAAATAATTTTTTGGAACTTCATTGTTAAAAAGTATGTTGCTCTCTACTGTTATTTTATTAAGATATTTATTATTGTTTTTACTGTTATAAATGATAAATTGAATTCAGGCCAGAATTCGAGTGAACTTGAAAGCAGGTCTATTTCCAATCAAGTCTCAGATAAAACCACAGCCCTAACATCTCGATTGCCCCATTATGAGACCCTAAGCAGAGGGTTCAACTAACGTGTGCTTGTACTTCTACCCACAAAACCCATGAGACAATAGATTCTTGTTAAGCTCTCTGCCAGTTTATAATATTAGTAAACAGCATAGGTAACTTATCTTCAGTAAGTTCTGGCAGTTTTGATTTTGAAGCATTTTCTCTATGTCTCTGAGTGGAAAATGATCACGTGAGAAGAGAGACTATGGGTTACCTGTCTATGAACACTGCATCTGCACATGCACTAAGAATACCCCAGATTCTTAAGGAACAAATGGGGAAAACAATTCAGTGAATCCAATGAATATGAGAAATATTGAGCACAAGACCAAATGCCTCTCATTCAAGTTGAGAAAATTCATATAAAATTTTTTTGAACGCAGAAAAAATAAAGTGTAGGGATAAATCATAAAAGAGCATTTACCCAAAGGAATTAAATAAACTATAAAAAGTTATGATGTCTTTTAGGGTATAAAGTTACATTCCTTCTACTCTCTCATGGGTCTCATAAGTAAATCGGCTTTGGCTATTGAAAAATGAAGACATTTCTGTACATAGAACTTGTAATTCCAATTTAAATTGGGTATTCTAAAATGTGATTCATCGTTGATAGCATAAACTTTGTCAATATTGATTTTTCTTTATTATTTAATTCAATTTCAAGAACAATTTTTTGTGAAATTATACTTATGAAACTATCTATTATCGGTTTCTTTTTATTAATAATGTGATCATCAGAATTAATATCATTAATATTATTATTTGTTTTAAGTCTTTGAATCCTCATCCTATTGTCCACTTTTTATAATATCCCCTGGAACCAATTCAATTTGGCAATATCTTATTTCTTGTTGAGGTTCAGAAAAAGAAATTCTGGTATTAATTACAATTTTTCACTTTTTAAGTATATTTTTTATAAGACCCTCACTTTCATAATGCCCTCAAAGAATACTATTCTAGCCTCAACCTGATATATTTTTTTTCTGCAGTTTATTATTTTCTAAATTTATTCCTGCAGTTTGTTATTTTCTAAGAACAAGGAGGCAATAAAGCATATGCTTTCTTCATTAGAGATACATAATATAATTTTTTCCTTTCAGATCAGAATTCTGTTTCTTTATTAATAAACCCCTAAGCAATTTTTATTCAAAATTTATGGTCTGATTTTCATCTAGTTGTCAGAATATAATTTTATAATTAACACTTACTGCCTTCTCTGATTTCCATGAAGTTAGAAAGACAATTATTTTCGTCTGAACTTTCATCTTTTAATAGAGGTGCTGAGGAGTTTCTTTTTATCTTGACAATTTGGGGTTTGCTGCTTTTATACCTTTGTTTGAATACTATCTTGAGTTAAAAGAATAAAATAAAAATAGGAAAATACTGTTGTTTTCTCTGTATCAATTTATATTATAGATAGGTTTGTAAAGATTGCTTTCCATACTGAGTTAAATTACACTGAAAGAGTAATAATTTTGAGAATCCTACCTAAATAAACATTATTAATGTAAAACTATATTAACATAAAAAAAGTCTTTGCTTGCACCTTTTTTATACATCCTCAAAGTTCTTTTTCAAATTCAAGCTCTATAATTTGAAGGATTACTTTTCATCATACTTTTCTGTGTAGTTTTACTTCTGTTTTGTATTTACTGATTTAAAATACAATATCACCTAAATATAAGAGCTGTTGGAAGTATATTAAGCCTCTTTGTTGCCACATTTTTAGCTATGCCTTTTGCCTTTACTTGACCAAAACATTACAGGCGGAGCAGAGGTCAGTTCTGCCTACAAACGTGTTTCCTAACATTAGCTTCACACTACAGTCATCTCGGGAGTATTAAATATAATGTTCATTCTCTTTTAGTTAGTTTGAGGTATGGATTGAAAATTGGAATTGTTAAAAATTCTCTAGGTATTCTAATGTATAGCCAAGGTTGAGACCCACTGGCTTAGAGTAACACAATTTTCACATGAAATTTTCCGAATAGCCAGGGAATTCAAATAACTTAAAGGGTATGAAATTTTGTTTAGTTTACATTCTCTGTAATTCTTGGAATTTTACAATGACTTTGTATCTTTTTTTAAGAGAGAGAAATAATAAAAAAAAATAGTTTAAAGATTCTAAACTACAGGTCAGCCAATTCTTTACGTAAAGGTTGGACAATAAATATTTTAAGCTTTGCACGCCATACATTCTCTCTCACAATTAACCTCTGTAGCATGAGAGGAGCCACAGTGATATGTAAATAAATGTTCTCCAATAAAGTTTTATTTTCAAAAATATGCAGTTGACCAGATTTGTCCTGCAAACCATAGTTTGTCAACCCATGTTCTAAATTCTTCCACTTTTGAAAAAAAACAAAAACCTAAATTCTACAAATAAATTGAGGACTGAGTAATTGCCTACTTCTTTATTAGTCTCTTATAAGGTCCACTATTTTTTTTTATTTCTGAAAACAAACTATAATAATACATACTTAATATCTTCATATTCCTATGAATTGGGTATTCCTTCACTTCTATTAGCTTTTAAAACAATAATGAAATTCAAGTTGTCAACAGAGGGAAATAAAATCATATTTCTATCATCTCTATCCATCCTATATATCATCATTGATATATAAAATGATAAAATAAGATCATTTTATTCCTAAACATCCCAGGTTTCAAAAACAAGGGACCTATAAATCTTATATCATATTCAGCAGATAACTAACTCAAAGTTTGATTTGAGTCTTTTTGAAAACTTCTTTGTCTCTACTTAACATGTTTAATGTATCCTCTGCCTTTTGCATATATGAAATACAAGAACTTTTTTAATGCCCTTACCTGCTAATTCTAATATCTGTGCCATTTTTAGGTTTGTTTTTATGGCTTTATATTATGCTAATTGTGGATTCCACTTTCCAGCTTCTTTGTATACCTAGTAAAATGTGATGGAAAGCCAGACATTGTGAATTTTACTTTTGGATTCTGGATATGTTTTGTATCTCCATTCATATTTTTGAGCTATGATCTGGGTTGCAGATAAGTTACTTGGAAAACAGGTTCTTTTGGATCTTGCTTTTAGTACTTCCTTTGTTAGCATTCAGCCTAGACCTAATTATTTCCTACTGTGGAGGCAAGATCCTTTTGAGTACTCCACTGAATATCCTTGAATTATGACCTTGCCTTTCTGTCTTGGGGAAGCAGGTACCATTTCTAGTTTTAAGTGGGCTCTGGTCCCTCATTCTTTTCAAATGATATCCCTCTCCCTGCTTTGGCATCAAGTAGTTTCCTCACATGTATGTGTGATCAGCACTATGAATTACTGGAGTGGGGCAGTCTGCAGATTTCCACTGTTCTTCCCTATCTAGCTCTCCTCTCTCCAGTATCCTGTCTTCCTAACTGTGCTTGGTTTCTCTGGATAATTCACTCTGTATCTTCAATTCAAGAGCTCACCAGAGTCCTGTCTGGATTCTCCTCCACTCCACTATGACTAGGAAAAGGCAGCAAACTGGGGAAATTATAAAACATATTTTCTTTGTTTCCCATCTCTCAGGAATGACTATCTTTTGTTGCTTTGTTTTCAGTATTTTGAAAATCACTGTTTCATATATTCCATGGGACAGTAATCTATGGCAATGGGACAAATTTATTTATGCTCATTCATTTCCATAAAGCCTATGACCAACTCTGAGATATAAAAGCAGAGTTGAATAGCTTTAACAGAAATTTCATCTCTCACAAAACTGAAAATATTTTCCATTTGGCCCTTTATAAAAAAAAATCCAAGTCTTGATCTATATATTTTATCTTGTTTGTTTGTTTGTTTGTTTGTTTGTTTGTTTTCAGATAGAGGGATAAATATCGACCCTGTTACTACATCTTGGCCACAGTAAAATTAAGTTCATTCTTTATCAACACCTCCTTTGGCTATCTTAATTCTTAATACAGATTTATGTCAATACTTGAAAGTATTAACAAGAGAAAAGGAAAATGCAGGTATATTTTCATGCTTATAAGTACCTAACACCAACTCAGGAACCCATCTTATAGAATAACTTGAAACATTGCTGCTTTACAAATATTTTACTGTCTTGACAAATTCTTAATATCCAAGATAGTAGGTGATGCTGTGTTCTATTATAATACTTAAACTTTTGAGTTCTGTTTAGTTGAAATTTGGTTCTTGCTTTAAAGAAATATAGGAGGGTTCTGTTAACTATTTCACTGTTTTTAAAAAGTTTAAATTAATATAAAATATGTTCAAATATTCTTCTTAATAGTACAGCATATTAATATATTAATGGTAAAATATTTTATGTATTGCTGATTTATGAGACATTTTCCTTGAAAACTTTTCTTCTTAAGTAACTGAAAGTAAGTCTAATAAGGTCTGTACTGCTATTAAGTTGCCCTTTTTGCTGAAAAACAATACTATCATTAATTACTTTTCTCCATCCTTTTCTGGTCTACTTGAATATGAATACTAAATTTCTAATACTTCCCTAGAATATACAATGAATAATTTGTTCTAGATGATTAACTCCTGCTATTTTTAATTACCTTTCTTTATTTGGCTTCCTAATTTTTATCCCTGCTGTAAAATCTTGGGAGCAGTCCATTTTCTTTGTTAATGAGTAAGCATATGCTCTAAGTATATACTGTCATTGAAATAACTTAACCTATTATATTGAATGCTGATTTTGGCTATCAAACATTAGAGAATCCCAAGACTTCTTTTTTCTACTAAACAGCTTTGTCAAAGCATAATTATATAAGGGTTCTGTTTCAATAGCTTGTGGTGTGAGTGAAATTCCTTGAAACCCTAAGATGAATGTGTACAATCATATCGAGAATTGTTAGGGCAATCAACTCAGATCAACCTCAAAGCAGTAAAATAACAAATTATTTTCTGGTAGTACCTGCTGATGAGGCAAACTAACATCACTGATTTATTTGAATAGACATGTCATTCTGAGGTAATATTCTTAAAAGATTTATTTAGACAATCAGTATTTCACTGCTCACGTAGGAGGTTTTTGAAAATGTGAGGAAACATTTGTGATTGACAATATTGAGGAAGAGACATTGTTACTATGATTTGGTGGCTAGGATCAGATATACAAAATAACTTGCAGCAAGGGGGAAATTCCTGCTCAAAGAGGAATTTGTTCCCTTTCAAGAGGCAACAAGGCCCATGTGGAAATCACTGATACAAGTAACACATGCTTGATAAACCAATGTGCCATCACATTCCCATGACCATGCGTCTTTGAAAACATCAAAGTACTGTGTTTTCAGGCATGAAGTAATTGAAAATTGGCAAATTTACCTCATGCTTTTTTATGGTCAAATGTGTTAGAGAGAAGCACTGATTTTTCACTTTGTGAATTTCTATGAAGAGATGTATTTTTTTTTTTTAAATATGTAGCAGGAACACTTCCAGGTTCTCTATTAGGGAGAAGAAATAACATGTTCAGGAGAAGGAAATGAGCATATGCCTTTTTTTTTTCCTTAGATTTTCAAATCTACCTGTTAAAAGGATGAGTTCTGGTATACTTCACATGTGGTAATTTTGATATTATTTTCCTTCAAGGTAAGCTAGCAATTTTGGTTTAGGCTTAAATGTTGGAGTTGGAAGTTGAAGTCTATTTAGCTAAAGATTACATCTTCTACTTCACATATTCCAGTTCAACTTTTGTAGGAAAAACAAATATGACTGAATTGTAGCAAAACAGACAAAAATAATTTAATTCGTGGAACTTACTTTCTACTGGAGAGTGACTGACAGATGATAAACTCAATAAGAGACTTATATAAGATATTAGGAAGAGATGAGAGCCAGCAATAAACATAAGACATGGAAGATGAATATGCAGATGAGGGTTAAGAGGTTGTTTTTATAGACAGCATGGCCAGAAAAGGTCCCACTGAGAATGCAATATTTGAGTAAAAAACTAGAAAATGGTATGAGAGCAAGCAATTTGTATAACTGAAGGAAGAGCATTCCAGGCAAAAAAATAATAAGTAGAAAAGTTCTAAGGCAGGATCCAGGCTAGAATATCAGAGCAACAGCAAGGTGGCCAATGTACCTGGAGTGGAGCTTACAAAGTGGATAAGAAGGGTAAGAGGTCGGAGAGGAAATTGGTGGTGGGAAGGGCCAGATAATGGAGATCCAAAGAGATGATAGTATATGCAGTGGTTTTCATTTTGAATGAAGCTGGGGAAAAACTAAAGGAACTAAGAGTGACATGATTTGATTTTGTGTTTCAAAAGGAACAGTTTCACTGCTAAGTTGAGAATAGACTGTAGAAGTGTAAAAGTGGAAGCACAGAAACCAGTTAAAAAGGTATTGAAAGAATATAGCTAACAGAGGATGATGTCTTCATCTCCAGGGTAAAGGTCCATATAGTGATGGTACAAAGTGGTATTATATTAGACATATTTCAATGAATAATATGTGGGATATGTGGGCCCCAGGCCTGGCTGGTCCCAGGTCTAGCTGTGATCCAGGCTCGTGGCAAGGAATAGGACCTTAGATTTAGAATGTTACATGAGTGTGGTAGGGCGCCCGCACCTAACATATATAAACATAACTCAGCTTACTGCATCATGCATAGAATGCCACTATTGTACTCTGATATATGTGGAGCCCATGTGGTTCCCTAATGAAGCAGAGTGTGTTCCCTGCAATAGAACCGCACTCCCACAACAGAAGCATGTTCCCCGCAATAAAGCTGGCGCCTACCATTTCATTCTCATGTCAGCCCCCCGTACGTTCTTCCAACTGGGCATCTCACCACCGAAACCTTTCCTTCTCGATCAGCTCGGTGCTGACAGGATATAAGAAATTTAAGAACGTTTCCAATTCTGTCTGTTTATCATCAATCTATCTATCTATCATCTATCTATCTATCTATCTATCTATCTATCTATCTATCTATCTGTCATCTACCTATCATCTATCTATCTAATCTCTTTTCATTCACTTATTTACTTACTTTTCTTAAGCAATTAGAAGATTGGCGCCACCATTAATTAAGGTGGAAAAAGAACACAGGTATTAAGGAGGAGAAACAACTAAAGGTTCAGTTTTGAATTTCAGTTTTAAAGTCGACTTTAAAACTTCTACTGTTCATATGAGTAGTGATGTAGTATATGCAGTGGGTACTGAGGTTCAGGGAGAGATATAGGTTGAAGGCATAAATTTTGGAGCTATCAGTACCTAATATTTCATTTATCACGCTATGAGACTGGATGTGATCCAAGAGAGTAGGTGAGAATATAAAGGTACAAGGACTAAGCCCTAGGACACACCTGTGTTAAAAGGTATGAGGAATGAGGAGAAAGTCCCAAAGGAGAATTTAAAGAGCGGCCAATGAAACAGGAGGAAATTTGGAGACTTTGATGCTTCAGGTCTCAGTGAAAAATAATTCTAAACCTGAGGGGGAAAATAAATGAAATTTATTTGTTCTCCATCCTCTTAAACTTCAACACACTGAACTGTGTCTGCTACTCCATATGTCATTTATGCACTAGAATTACTGTGGAAGAAAATTGAGGATGATGAAACAAGGCTCAAGAAGAAAAGCATTAAAGGTACGTTAAAACTTATGAAGATGTAAGTAAAAATGCTCATTAACAAAAATAATAAATATGACAATAAGCCTGGTTACCAGATCACTTTTCATAATATTGCTGACCTCTTTGTAGAGGCTTTCACTTGAATCACAATTCCCTCTGCCCCACAAAACTGAAGGTGTATGTCACATTTCCAGATGAAATTAAATGAACATATAATTAATCTTAGGAATGTTGACTCAGATACTAAAAAGTAAATTACTGGACAAGTTATCAATTTATTCATTCATATATTCATCCAACTAACATTAATCCTTTATTTACTATGTTCCAAATAAAAATTTTATGAGAGCAAATAAGACTGAGCAGAGGCAGGGGTGCAACGTAAGGCAAACTGACAAATGTGACCTTTCGGCTTTGATTTAAAGAGTGATAAAAAAGTTTCTAGGGGAAAAGCCAAGCCAGTGGGCATAGCCAGTGATGGAGGGAGCATGCTGGCATAGGAAAACTCCACAGAAGACAATGATGAAAGTGTCTGGACTGTCAGAGCGAAAGTATAATCTTCAATAGCACAATGGTTAGGGAAGGTGAAAAGGTTGACAGAAGACAGAGATGGAAAAGCAAATTGTGGAGAGATCATGAAAGGCCTTTTTTTTTTATTTTTGTCAAGCTATGATTTTGGATTTTATCCTCTAAGTTATGGACAGATTTTTAAGCAGAGATATGACACGATCAACTTTGTTCTTTATAAAGATAACTTCAATGGCTCTATAGAGTCAATTTATTCGGTTAGGAACAAATATCAATCAAGCCTGCTGTTTGGCATCATGTAGACAACATAACTGGTTGATTGACTGCGTATTTCACATTTTCAGCCAGTTGTTTTGACATGTGTATTCATAACCTCAGAATAAAAACGGTATTTTTAGCATGCTTGATTTAGTCCATAATTCTTTATGGCAGTTATCTATAACAGTTAATTCTATCAAAAAATTACAAGTACAAATTTCACATACTTATTATTTTGATAAAGATAAGCATTATGAAATGCATGAGCTAGAAAATAATACTAACAATTGAACAAAAAGTGATACAGTTAAGACTTTTAGAAAATACAATCACATACCATGTTAAGTAGTAGAAGTTAAAGTTGATGGAACAAGAATTTTAGGCTGTATTTTATGTCACCAACTGATATAATCATGAACTTCTTGCTTAGTAGTAAATGGGTAATTTATTCATTTTTATGCATAAAATGCAATGTATTTTAAACTGATTCATGTTTTCCTGCATAATTTATGACAAGAAGACAATTCGAGCAGTATATTATGTTGAACATCAGGAATAAAAAAAAGTATTACAAAAGAGATTTAAATCAAACTTGACATAGATATGAGCTTGATGTTAATTTCTGTGTCTAATTGAGAGTTACAGGCATAAATAACAGTAGCCAAGTTCTAAGCATTTTTCAGCTGATGAAAACAAAATAATTTGGGGGTTATTGTCCTCATGGTGTCCCATATCATCAGAATACTGAACTACATATGAATAGATGGTCAGTTGGTAGAAATGAGAGGGACTCTGTAGAAAAAATAAATAAATTGGATTGGAAGTCTTCAAAGTTCCCTACCAACCCTCTCCTTTCCTTATTCATTCACTTAATAATGAGCAAAATGTTTTACCTCCATTTCTCCAGTAAGGTATACACAAACTAACAACAACAAAAAAAACATTGAAATAGAAATTATTCTCGTGCACAATGTTTCTGCTATTTCAAACAACTTTAGCCTCTAAAAATTTGGAGTGAAGCTATACCAGATTATTTGGACGAAGTCATTGTTAAACAAACAAAATATAAAGCTCTAATGGAAATAAGGCATATAGATGCCAGAGAAAAAAACATTAAATTCTCCCTGCAAACATACATTCATATGTCTTAATAACCCTAAATGTATTTAAGACATGAATAAGTAAGGAGACCACAAGTATTTTATATTCGCTCAACTTTTTATCACTGGCCTTAGTCCCTTAATACTATACAATGCCTCCTCTACTACATTTTAAAATTAGGCTGGCTAGATAGTCCCAATTTATGTCTGTTAGCTGGCATAATAATTAATGGTATTCTGTTTCCCTCTCAAACATATCTCAGTTAAGATGATAAATTATATGAGCATCTATTTATAATTTGTGACACCTTCTCTAGCATTTTTTCTTGGCCTTTACTTTTTTTCTCAGGGCTTTGTATATTCTCTTGTGCTGGAGAGTCAGCATTGAGATCTTTCACTTTCGGTTACATATACAATTGAAGTAATAGTTTTCTTTTGGATGGAGCATGTTGGCTGGTCAAGAGGGTGTATATATATTTAATATATTAATATATTAATATATTAATTTAAAGCAAATCCTTGGCAGAAACATGCATGAAATACCAGAATACATCTGTGGATTTTACAGTGCTAATTGACAGGTGCTGTAACTCATAAAATGTTCACAGTCCACAGAAACGGAAAGAGTACCAGATGCGACTTGCCCAATAAGAAACCTCAAAAGCTATTCCCTCTGTATCTGCAGAAAATTACCAAAAATATTTATTGTGGAACATTATTTGTTATGGTGATAGAAAGTATGTGAATTAGAAAGGAAATGAAAAATACACACATACACACAACATAGTCCATTTAAACTCCCCAGAATTTTTAGCCTATGCATCTGCCCTGATAATGTCATATCACCTAAGACATAAAAGACATGTTAAACATAATATACGGACTTTCTCCTATCAGTAGATGAGGAAATAGCTCTTATACTATATCTGTTGTAGTTCTCCAATCTGCTCAAGTCATTTCACTAGTTTGTTAAAGCAATATACATTATTTTCATCATTTTGATTATATTCATTATAATTTCAAATTGAGTACTGCAATTTTTTCATAGCTCGATATAACACCTAAAATTTATATTTTTAATATCGATTTGCAATGTGTTCTTTAGTAAAAATCCTCTGTTTACATGA
>CM053517.1:28181562-28210513 GCA_028627145.1 Eidolon dupreanum | reverse complement strand
GAATTAAAAAAGCTTTATAAAGAAAATTTCCTCCAGATCTGTTATTCTCTAAGCAATTTAAATATGCTTTTGAATCCATTATACCTACACTTATATTGTGTACGTCATAAAAACAACTTGGCATCAAGCAATGTTTTATGGAGTTTACTATGGCATTGCTGTCCAGCATCCTAACTTTAGTTTATTTTAGTATCTTAAGTAATGGCTTTCCTTTTACATGATCTCTAGTACTAAAAATTTTTTCTGCTTAAGAAATAATAAAACAGGCTAAGTAAATTGTGAAATATATATCATGTTATCTATGAAAAAAAAAGGGAGTCATAAAATGCTCAAGTACTTAAAATGACAAAAATAAATTAGTTGTGTGAATCTTCTAACCTCAAATTTAATGTTAAAAAAGAGCACTTTTACTGAACTTGAACATGGCATTGAAACGTGAAAAACTATCATCACTCCATTTGTCTTTATGAGTATAAAATAATTTTATATTACCAAATATATAAAGTAGATGGATGTATAAAGTAGTTCCTCAAAGCCTCAGATATCTCTAAAATTTAATATATGATGACAGGGAAAAAAGTGTATACTGACTCGCTAAAGCCATTTTTTTCTATTTGACATTCAATGTTACTTCATCCCAAAATACTGCAGTTCAATTTCTTTAACAGGTTTATGAATTGTATATACATTGTTATAAATTTAGAAAACTACAACTTCTGTTTTATTGGTAGAATATTATAAAAAATTTGTTTAGATGTGATCATAGATTTGATACCTTTCATATCAAGTATATTTCTGCTCTATAGGCTTCATAATTTATTAGGAACATTGCTTTTAATCACAATGTTGCATTACACAACAATTTATGTTCTAGAATCACAACAAAAATTTACCTTCAAGTTTGCCACAACCAGTCCATGTTCCCTGCCATCATATGCAACTTTTTCCTACAGATGTGGCAATTGTTTTTCTACTTCAACGGGTGGTCTCATGGAGCATTTTGGCTAACATCCATTTATCAGATGACCATCCTGGGATTACCAAATCTTAGCCTCTTGGCTCTTACATTCTGATTTTTTTTCATTTTCTTTTCTTTTCAGTATAATGGGCCAAGTTTTGTTCATCTATGATAGAATTCTTAGGATAGTCTCTAAGAATTTCTTTTTCTGCTTTGCAAGTCTTTATACAATATTAAATCAAAGAAGCCTGTGTAGCATAATCATCTGCTACTCATTTCCCCTAACTTCTATACAGTTTCTTCTACAGTGATCTTGTAGCTTTATAAAAGCAATATCTTTGAGTAGCCACCTAAGTTGATTGAACTTCTGGATGAGATTCACTCTACAGAGGAATATGCAATAGTTATTTATGGCATTACCATTTTCATTTTTAATATAAATCCATCAATAAACACTTGTAAAGTAAGAATGGTACTAAAGTGTCCAAAAGCTTTGTTTAAGACATTTTTAAACCACAGAGCCATAATTATGAGGTTTTTTCCTAATAAGTAAAAGTATGAAAGTTGGCAGATTGAAAATATTATAAAAATACATGGCATTATGAAAAGAAGAAAATAACAAATGTTCATAATTAATCACCTACATAAAAATGATGTGTGTTTTTATTTAGCAATAGAGATTGGACTGCATATGTTAACTTAGGAGTTAAAGAAAATCCTAGTATGAGCTCTGAAGATAGTTTGACTAATTTTAGAAAAATTTCATGCAACAAAATTTTTAATTTCCTGAGAAAAGAGGTTGTTTATTCAGGAGGCCAGAGAAGAAGCAGAGGGAATAGAAAAGTCAAAACTGAAAGTAAAGCTGAGTAGAGAAAGGCATATTTTAAAAATAGCATGGTTCGGACAGTTTAGTCTTTGAGAAACACTACTTTGGGGTAAGCATTTTGTTTAGAGGCTTCATCATTCCAATTTTAAAAGCTGATTAATTTTTTAATACTATTTCATTGAATTTCTAGGTTTCCTCTAAATTCATCAATCTTAACATGTCCAAAGTTCCACATAATGGCCAATGTTATGGTAAATTTATACTAGAGTGCTTTCCCAAAACTTTAGGATTATACTGAGATTTCATTCAGTAAGTGAGCGGTCTTCCAGGAGAAGGTAGCAGCTTTGAATGATAAACCTATGACAAAGAGGGAAAAGGCACCAAAAGGCCTGACGTCAGTCTAAGTGTGTTTGTAAAAGTGTGTATCTTGGGATTCCAGGCCTTTCAGAGAATAAGAAGGGGCTTCAGCTTCAGTGGCTGAATCACTCTGGACCCTTGACCTTGAACAAAATGGAGCAAACTTATTTAATAAGTTAATTAGTCAAGTAGTGTTATGAAAGTTCACAGCTAAGACTAATCTCTTTTCACTATTGTTCGCCAATCTAATAAAACATCCAAACATTAGTCTTCAGGCCAGCTTAAATTGGATAGGAAGTTTTTGAGGTCTATGTGTCCATTTGTACTCTATGGAAATCCTCCTTAAATATTAACCAGATACAAGAGGAGTGAAGATAAAACAAAACCCCTTTTGATAAGGTTCCCTACAAACAGATGAATCAAACAAAAAATAAAAAATAGCAACAGAAAAATAACCAGATTAAAGACAAAGATATTTACAAATGGTTTACCTACCCTGCATAATTCTCCCTTTACAGCAAGCAAGAACATAAGTTATCTCATAGAAGCTCCCCATATTCACCCTTTTTGAGTTGTCTTTTATTTCACATATCGACTCTGAGAAGCGCCTGCTGAGGTGACTGTCATCCACCACCCCTGTTTGATGCTAATGCGATGACCACCAGTACCTTCTACACTACTTCTCTCAGTTTCAACATTCCCCGACTTACTACCTTCTGGTACTCGACAGGGCTGCATGACATTGCCACCGTCATCTAGCCCCCAATCCCGCTGCTCTTGAAAACATGAATGATAAGCGAATGAATAAAAAATCACTCGGTCCTTCATGGTTGTGCTGCCTATTTTCTACAACTATCGCCTGCTGCCCAAAATCTGCAGAGGTAGATTTAATTTTTTTTCTCCTTAACTGGTCTAAATTTCAATTTAATTGCAGTATCTTTTTATATTATTCAAGTGACTAAGGGACATGACTCCATTTCATTAAGAAATGTTATTGTCCAATTTTCATTTTTTGTCATATTTTTGCTGGTTTCAGAGAGAAAATTTTCAGAGAAAAGAGGATTTACTTCACTGTCTTAATGAAAATTTCCTGTATCCTTATTTATTGACTGTAAAAAATAAAATTCATTGTCCTTTGAACAAATTGTGGTATAATGCTACAGTCCATTACATGAATTTAAACTAGCTGAAAATGTCTCGAAAACACATTTTTTTTCTTATAGTGTTGATTTTTCACTTAATTTACAAAACAGTATTTTCTCTAAGATGTTGGGCATAGATATGGTAGATATGGTACATTTAGAAACATAAAAGAAACATAGAATATAATACAATATCTACTTTCATCATCCTTCCATGCTTTCCATAATTTTCTTTTTCATAGATTGTTAATGCCTCCTTATATTACAAAAATGCTTAGAAAACATTATCAGGAAGTTTTAGTATGGTATGAATTGTGTTATTTCAAAAGAAAATTCATTGTAAATGTTAAGAATAAAATTAAATATGAATTAAAGATTTAAAAATGTATCACGAAAGTTGCTAAAGGTAATAAAATATGCTATATGTGCTTTTAAGATATTTAAGCTATTATAATTATTTTGTAAAATGCAGTGGAGCACATGCATAGATATGAAATGCAAAGCAGTTTGTAATGTCAAAAATGTAGCATTAACTTGAGCCATACTATGCAAATATAAGTGATACACAATGTTCAAAACATATTTAAAGAGATTAACTAGGGCATATAATTTTTAAAAACTACATTTACGTGTAAAATTTGAAACTCTCACCCATAAAATAATCAATAAGATGTTTATTATTTTATAGAAGAAAATGTTTTATCTTACTGAGAAGAACCTTGACATTTATTTTACTAGGGCAAGACAATTCATTACAAAACAATAAGAGAAACATTATCTGTGCCATCTATAAAAGGGAATTTGGTAGAGGAAAGCATATTGTAATAAGTCACAGTTATAAAATGTAATTATACATATCAGATGGTAATATATAAGATGAAATCAAGGAAGCATATGGAAAGAATGTCCTGGGCAAAAAAGAGTACTAGATATTGGAACAAATAAAACGCTAAACAATTTGAAGCGTGTTGTAGAATATCAAGCAGAAAATAAGCCTCTATCTTTAGACAGAACAATTAAGAAAGAACAATGGCACTAATAGAACCAATAATAGTCGTAGTTTGATACAACTGAGATAAATATTTGTATAGAAATATACATTTTCAAGTCAAAAGTTAAATAATAATAGCCAAAGCAAAAAATTGAAATAAAATGGAAAATGGAATTGAATTATAGAATATCAAATGCTGAAGCTAGAATTTCTCTTTAAGGAGAAATTTTTAAAAGTTATATCCATATCCTACTTTCTTTATTCTGTATGGATATATGCTTATAATATGTCGAATTCAATATTATATTTTATTTACCTGTTAGACATGAAATGTAAAGAAACTGGGCTAAGTTAAATTAACTTTGGCATTATCAATAAATGAAAGATATTTGAGATATTAAAAAGTAACATATTACATGATTGAAGTTAAAGGGCTTTGAGTTTACTAACTTATGGCTATAACCTAAACCAAATGAGAAAGAAAAAAATCTATTATGTATTTCACAGTTTATAGAGAAGTACTTCTTCTAATATCAAAATAATAGAATTAATGTTACAGACACAAATTTAGAAAATATCAAATTAAACACATGGTCCTATTCAGTTTTAACTGTATTAACCCTAGCTTGGTTCCTGAGTATATGTGGACTGTGAAATAGATAAAACAATCAGGTTTGTCCAAAAAAATATTTAGTAAAAACAAGTTCTGCCTCTAACAAACATAGTTATGAATTTCTATTTATTTGTAACTATCATACATGTTATTATTTAACCTCTCTGCACTTTAGTTTTCTTCTCAATAGAATGTGAAAATAAATTAAAGCTCTCTAATATAATTTGCATACCATTAATTCATGTAGAAGTGTGTATGGAACATATTAAACACTATGCTTTTTTTAAAAAAGAAATATAAAATAAACAGGTTTCTTAAAATATGCATGACTATTACTCATACTATTTCTTGATGATAGAACTGTTAAAATAGTCATACATATTAAATAAAAGTAATGTACATGTTTTGTATTATTCATGTATTTTTATCTTCATAAACCTCACATAATTTTTAAGGAGACAATGCATGATTTTAAATCTCTACTTAATTATCCCCAATGAAGTGATACTCCCCTCAGGTAAACTTTTAGTTATAACCTTGGGTAAATATTACTGTATTTTAAATAGTAAACTCTAATAGTGTTTCCTGGTTTATAACATGTATGAAAATATTTACCACCTTAAGACAATCTAATGGCTTGCTTTTGTACTTTTGTAGCCAAACCTAGTTTTTTGGTATAAAGGGGGAAAGAAAAATATAGTAAAGGAGGTGACATTCCCTTCATTATCCCCCAGTCACACACTTGGTTAGTATTTA
Organism: Eidolon dupreanum; assembly: GCA_028627145.1. Taxonomy (NCBI): domain Eukaryota; kingdom Metazoa; phylum Chordata; class Mammalia; order Chiroptera; family Pteropodidae; genus Eidolon; species Eidolon dupreanum. The sequence continues at coordinate 28,204,870 of CM053517.1, read as the reverse complement.
ACTGTCACACCTTAAACTTTTTTTCAGTCTCTCAGTTCTGAACAGTTCTGGTCCAATTATTATTATTCAATATACATTGATAAACTCATTATGTCATTTATATTTCTGAAAAATTACAAGTAGGAATAAGAAGAGAGAAATACATCTGTGCATCTAAGAACTGAGAAATACAGTTTGTACATCTTGTACAAACATTCAGAGAAGAAACTGAGAAAGAGATTTGTATTTGTGAGATGAGATGTGGGACTCAGATAGTCAGATATATGGCTTAAATAATAGAAATTTATTTCTACAGTTGTATTTCCACAGCAAGGAGAAGATAGTAAGAAGATGTAGGATGGTAAGAAGCAGGAGGCCTTGGTTAAAGCCTTGGTTAAAGTTTATTTGAAGGAAAGCAGAGACAAGGAAGAACACTAAAGTAGGGGGTTAATGTCTAGGAGTTTTGATCCAGAAAATCTTTGCAGGAGCCAAAGTTGCATCCTTGTAATGATGCGAAGTCAGGTTCTTAATGCAGGTTTAAGGAGTAATAGGTACTGAAGATCTGTACAGATATCTAGATGCTATAGTGACAGCTAGAACGCTAATGGTCATGTAGCATGAAAAAAATGGTTTGAGTAAGGGGTGCCCGTGACACAAGGCTACATGCCTGGTAAATGAGGGCGAGTTCCAAAGTATGGTGTTCAAGCAGTAGGTAATAGACAGCAGGAGAATAAGGCCTTCAGAAGCAAACCCATTCATTACCTGAGGAAAGGAGGTTCATATACTGTGATGGCCAATTGTAAAAACTGCAACTTTCAGGTGAAGCCCTTACTCTTTAAAGCTGGGACAGTTTAAATCATTAGAATGTCTTTAAATAATCTTCCTCTTCAGTAGTAACATAACTATGAAAAATGTGGGGATGAAGTGGGTGGCAAACATTAAATACATTAAACACACTTATTTAAGGTGTTAGCTTAACACTTTTATTTATGACCAGAGTTCATATGACTAGAAATGCTGTTCAATTACATAGTTTATATTAGTTATTGATTTTTAGTGTCTTCAGAAAAATGTTTTAGTATTTCAAGATGTGATAATTAAATAATTTCAAGGTGTGAAAAATTAATTTTAGAATGAGAACGCAAAGGAAAAGTGAAATTAGATGACCTGAGAAAATTAAGAAGATATACTATTATGTAATTATGTTATGTAATAAAGTTGTCTAATTAAAGGGTTTAAGATCAATATTGTATCAAGTATTGAGGGTACATGTTCCAACATTTCCAATTAAATACCTCAGTTAAGCTTTGACCTTAAAGCAGTAGCTACATTAAAAGTGTATTCATTTTAAGATTATAAAATAGCATATTGATTTTTTACAAAAAGCTACATAATTAATCCCAACTAATTGCAATTGATGAAATCAAATTGGCTATTCCAATTTCACCTGCAATTTTGAGGGTTACTTTATTAAACTATACTTATAATTTTATATTATTTGAATCCCTTTAAATACTTTCATAAATGGCTTACATAGTAGATTGTCAATATCAAAATATTAAAGTCATTGTGTTTCATCTCTAAAACTTTTTTCTCATATTATTTTGAAGTCATTTAAAAATATATTATTATAATTTACCAGACTCTTGCCACAGATATGTGAAGGTTGTTACATATCATATTTACTTGTCTATCCTTCTGTTCTTCTGTTCATAATTTCAGAGTTTATTTTACCGAAACATTTTTTTGCACAAGATAAACATATAAACCATATATAAAATGTCCTTACTTGAATTTTCTAAATCATCAATTACAACTGAAAGTGTCATAAAATAATTTACTGATTTATTCAGCAAACACATAAGCACTTAAATATGGTAATTTGCATTCACTATTCTGTTTCACTAGAGTACAGAGAACTATGTAGACTGGCCCTAAGTTCCAAGCATATGCTTTATTTATTTATTTGATTGAAATATCATTGACATATAATATTGCAATATTTTAGGTTGAAATTAAAGAATACTAGATAATATATTAAATCCATATAAAGAAATAAAGAGCACAGGTAAAAGTAACTAATAATAAATATAAAAGATAGTGCAATGTACTTTTTGTTAGTAATACTTTTTCTCTGCTCTCTGACCTAAAAGACAACTGCATAAAGCATTAATTATAAATCTTTCTGTACTTTCTGCTCATTTTTTTGGGTAAACTTAAAACTGCTCTGAAAAACTGCCTATTTTAAAAATAAAGATATTAAAAATAAACAATAAAACTACATAAATCAATAATTATAAATATATGTCTATAGACCTAGAATGGATAAAGATATAATGTATACAATAATAGTCCAGAGGAGAAGGAGGGGATGAAGCTATACAGAGTAAAATTTCTGTAAAGTATTGAGGTTGCAATTAATTTAGTATTAATAAGAATTAGACTGTAAATTAAGAAGTTAATTGTAATTTGCAGAAATTAAGATGTAACACACAAAAAAGGTGGTAATGGGGATTGATTTTATAAAAAAATTAGTAAAAAAGCACAATCCAACTATATGCTGTGCATCAGAGATACAGTGCAGATTCAAAGAAACATAAATCTTGAAAATAAAAAAGAAATGAAAAAAGACAAACTGTGTTAATTGTAACCAAAAGAAGTTGTAGTAATAATAATAATATCATACAGCATAGACATTAAGAAAAGATAATCATTACTATAGTAAAAAAAAAGATAATTAATAATAATAAAAGGGTAATGGTTAGTCCATCAAGAAGGTATAACAATAGTAAACCTAACAACACATAACAACAAAGGCCCAAAATACATGGAACAAAATTTACAGAATTAGCATAAGAAACAGAATAATAAATAAAAGGTTAGTAAAGAAATAGAAGATATGGATAACACTAGAAACAATTTAGACCTAAAGACATGAATATAACCCTCCACAGAGTATACATATATAGAACCACAGCAGAATGTATATTATTTTCAAGTAGATATGGAACATTGTCCAGATAGACTATATATTAAGCTATAAAAACCAAGCCTCATTAACTTTAAAAGAATTGAAACCGAAGTAGGTTATCAACCATTCTGGAAAGAAATTAGAAATCAGTAGAATTTATAATAACCAAAAAAAAGAAATTTGAGAAATTTGTAAATATGTGGAAATTAAACTACATAGTCCTAAATAAACAATGTATCAAAAAAACCAAAGGGAAATTGGAAAATATTTTGAGACAAATAAATAGGAGAACACAACATATAAGAACATATTACATAAAGCTCAAACATTGGTTGGAGGGGAATTTATAGTTGCAAATGTCTATATTGAAAAAAAAGAATGATCTTATATCAATGATCTAATATGCCATCCTAAAAAAAAACTATGAAAAGAAGAGCAAACTAAACTAAAAGCAACAGAAAAAAGAAAATAATAAAAATTTAGGTGGAAGTAAACAAAATAGATAATAAAATAACTATAGAAAAAAAATCAACAAAATCGAAAGTTAGCTATTTGAAAACACCAACATATTTGAGAAATCTTCTGTTAGATGGATCAAGAAAAAAAGAAAAGTCTCAAATTACTAATATCAGAAATAAATTAGGAGATTACTACCAACTTTGCAGAAACAGAAAGGATAAGAAAATATTATCAACAAATATATGCCAACAAATTAGATAACTTATTGGAATTAACATATTGTGAGAACAACACAAATCATAGAAACTGACAAGAAGAAATTGATAACCTGAAAGAATTGTAACAAGTGAAGAAATAGAATCAGTAATATAAAAACTTACAACAAAGGAAAGCCCAGGCCAATACACTATTGAATTCTACCAAACATTTAAGGAGGTTCTTCCTTAAATGTTTGGTAGAATTCAATAGTGTGATCACTTACCAACTAATTTTACGAAGTCAGTATTATCTTTATATCAAAACCAAACACATAAAAAATAAGAAAACACAGACAAATGTCCATACAGTAAGACTATAGACACAAATACCATTAACAAAATATGAACAAACTGAATCCAACAAGATATAAAAAGCATTTCATGTCATGACCAAGTGAGATTCATTCCAGGAATACAAGGTCACCTCAAAATATAAAATTTAATCAATGCTATATTGGTAGGGTAAAAAACAAACAAAAAAATGATTATCTTGACAGACATCAATGAGGCATTTGACAAAAATGCAACACTCTTCATAAAAACACTATACAATAGGAATACAAAGGAATATTATCGACCTGATAAAAGACATCTATAAAAAATTCATAGTTAATGTCATACATAATGGCAAAAAAAATTGAAAATTATACCTGCTAAGATCAGAAAACAGACAAGGATATTTGCTCTCACTACTTGTACTCAACACTTTACTGGAGCTTCTAGATAGGGATATAATTAAGAAAATGAAAAGACAATTTAGAGAATGGGAAACAATTTGCAAATCATATATCTGTTAAGAGATTCTTATCTATAATATATATTTAAAAATAACTCTTACAACTCAACAGTAAAAGAAGACAACCCAGTCAGCAAATGGGAAAAAGATTTAAATGGATATTTCTTCAAAGTAGTATGCAAATGACCAATAAGTGTATGAAAATATGTTTGACACCATTACTTATTAGGAAAATATAAATCATATAAGATACTACTTCACATCCACTAGGATGGCTTTGATCAAAAAGATAGGTGACAACAACTGTTGATGAGGATATGGGAAAATTGGAACACTCAGACATTGCTGGTGGGAAAGTAAAAGTGTGCCTCCATTTTGGAAAATAGTTTGGACATACATAAAAATATTAAACATAATTAGCCTATGACCTAGCATATTTACTTCTACATATACACTCAAGAAAACGAAGTCTTATACTCATACACACAAAAAAAACTTGCACACAAATTTCAATAGCAGTATTATTCCTAATAACTAAAAAAGCACAAACAAGCCAAATGCTTATCAACTGATGAATGGATAAACACAATTTGGTATATCTTTACAATGAAAAGTGTTTAGCCATAATGAGTAATGACACATTCATATATGATGTAACATGGATAACTCTTGAAAACATAATATGTTAAGAAGTAAGACAAAAAGGCCACATATTGTATGATTCCAGTTACTTGAAGTATACAGAATAGGCAAATATATAGAAACAGAAAGATTAGTGTTTGCCAGGGACTGGGGGAGAGAAGAGGAATGACCGCTAATGGCTATGAGATCTGTTTTGGAGATCGTGAAAATGTTTGTTTGATATTAGTGACGTTTGCTTAACTTTAGATAATGCTAAAATCTACTGAATTCTATACTTTAAAGGAGTACATTTTATGGTATGTTGGTTATATATCCATTAAAAAAAATAAATTAAAAAATCAAGCCTGAGAAAGATCAAGATGCTATACAAATAAATGTCAGTCAAAAAAAAAAAACAACAACTATAAATTCTAAAAGAAAACAACAAAATTTAGGCAATCAATGCATACTATGGCAATGATAAGCATAAAAATAAAATTTACTAGACATGCAAAGAAGCATGTATCAATGTAATAAGGAGCATAATCAGTCAATAGAAACAGACCCAAAATTATGCATAAAAAATACCAGCAGACAGAATCAAGCAATACAAAACCAGCTCATTACCAAATGAAGTTTATCCCGTAATTGCAATGTTTGTTTCATATTTGAAAGTCTATTAGCGTAATTCATTTCACTGATGAAATATTGAATACTATAACCTTAACTTCATGAAAAAAAGAAGTTTCCTGATACCTCTTCATGATAGTATTAACCAACCTCTTCCATGATATAAAGAACTAAATTTAGATAGCAATTACCTTAGGGGAGGGGTGGAGGACATTATAAAGTAGTTTTTAACTATCTGACTTAAAAGATACTTTATTTTTTTATTTTCATATTCTATAGCAGATATTATTATCTTAGTTTTACTTCTTTAAAAATATTTTCATAAGAGAAAAATTTCTTTCAGTTTATTAAGAGAGTTTATAATTCTTAATTCCCAGAGTATTAGCATGTGCCCATTAAGATGAATGCTAAGCAGGGCAAGTAAGGCAGAAAAATGAGGTTATAGTAAAAATATACTGTGTGCAAATTTTTTCTTTCTTTCCCATAGACCAAGTTGGTTCTACATCTTCTTTCTTTAGGAAGGATCACTTCTCACAAAGATTCTAATTTTTCATTGAACAAATATCCTACTATTGCTATTCCAAAGTGAGAAATCCCAACAATACATTTCATAGGCAATAATTTAAGGGTCATTATGAAGTTTTCCAAAATGCAGTTCTACTCATGTTACTGAGTTTTGTACTTGTGCATTTTAAATATCTGCATCTTCTCACTATTGTTTACTGACCATATTAGAAGACAACTCTAGTTATATAATTAGGTCACATTTAAAATTATGAAAATATGTCCGTATTAACAATCCAAGAACCTTTAACTCTGCATCTGACCTGTTTTGAAATTCTGTTTCTTTTGCTCCTGTATCCACTTAATGTATTTGTTTTTTGTTTTTATTTGTTTGTTTGTTTTTGCTTTAGCTAGATGAAGTCCTAAATGTTTTCAAAGTCTGGTCAAAAAATTATTTAACAGTATCTCATTCTCTGGTTATTTTTTCCCCCTCAGACTACTTTTAATTTTATATTAAATCAAAATAGATCACATAATAATGTGTATTTTTTTACTTACTGTACCTAAATGTGATAATTATTAGCACCTTCTTGTAGTACTTTCCATTAATATGTGTTACATTTTATTCATTTACATCATCTTAGAGATTACAAAAAGCAACCATTTCTATTATCAGTCCACATCCAATAATTTTTCTGAAGACACACATAGGAACCAACTGAAATTAAAATAGAAAAACGGTTTATAAAGCCATGTCTAAGAGCTTTATTTGGTATCTAGATGTGATATGTAACTCTCTTTGTCACCAAGTTTGTAGCATGTGGTGCTACTCCATCATTATTAGTCATATATAGTACATACTAGGTTCTTAAAATACACAGTGATTTTGAAAGAAACATATTCTTTCATCAGAGTTCCTCTTCAACATTGCAGCCTTCTATATACACTACTCTCCAGTCACATATATCTTTGAAATACAATATTTTAAAAAATAACAATATTTTTTGAAAGAGCTACATTATCATTTTGGTGGTGGTCAAAATGGTTAAAGGAAATAAATGATATTTTGACTACTTTAGTACAATCAAGTTCTGACCAATTTGGACTTTCTGCTATTTGAATGTGATGCTGTTTTTTCACATAAAGCGAAATTATTCAGCACTATCCATAATAATGGACTGTTTGCCTATCGATGCCATATGTTGTTGAAATACTAAAAATAACTTGGAACTCGGATTAGGCTGTCTACCATCATTATTTTTAACAATGTTCTGGGGAGATATGCAGCAGGTCATAAAACCACAAACTCATATCAAACGGTGCTAATAAGAATTGAATAAAGGACACTTGGTAGTCTAAACTAGAGCTAATTTCTTTTATTTCTGGCACCAGGTAAAGCTTAGAGATAGATTAAATAGAGCAAGAGGCAAAGGAAGACATGAAGTCCTATGGGGTGCTTGGTAATACACTTTCGTTCATCCAGGTGTGATTTTTCTTTTAGTTGGGCATGGCATGGTTTTCAGATGATCGTTTTATCCAATAAATAAACAATTATCTGATGAGAGTCTGAAAAGACAACTTCCCCAAGGGTGAGTGGTACAGTATAAGTGGAGAGGAAGGTAATGCAGGACTTTGTGAGAAGACATGATTGAAAATGTATCCTCATTTATCTTCATATAAAAAATACCATATCAATATCTTTATTATGCACATTTAACGGGGATGCCATTGTACTCTCCTTCTTTAGAGTAATCAACAACAAATTTATCTTTTTAATCCTTAAACTTTATCTTGCCTCACTACCTTGATTATTAAATCCTCAATTTAAGGTCCAAGTACAAGACTATCATGTCCACAACTTGGTAGATTCAGAAAACTCTGTGTGTGTGTGTGTGTGTGTGTGTGTGTGGTGTGTGTGTGTGTGTGTGTGTGTGTGTGTGTACATATGCACACGGGTTGAGAGACAGAAAAAGAAAGAGAAAAAGGGAAAGATAAAACAAAAGCAAATATGGCAAAAAGTTAACTTTGGATAAATCTGGTTGAAGGTTATACAGAATTCTCTGTGCCATTCTAGCAACTTTTCTGTGAGTCTTAAATTACATCAAAATAAAAAAAGTGAAAAGAAGAAAACAAAGGCCCCATTTCCTAAATTTCTGAGATTCTGTTGAGCTGTCATGCAGGAAGATAAAAGTAGACACATTTTTATGAAATTTTAAAAATATGACAAGTCCAAGTTCTATAAAAGGAGAATTTGTAAACACTTTTTAGATGATAGGTTTCTTTCCAGATGCCACTTTACAGAGCAAAATGGAAATAAGTATATGAATACCAGAATCTGCCACTTTGCACAAAATATTTACTAGTAGCTGTTTTTTGGTTCCATGAGGCAAACCTTTAAGAGCAGAAAGCTGTTCTCTGATCCTCTAATCTGAAAAATGCAACAAGCAGCACTATAAATCTCTGATTCTGTAATGAAAAATAGAAAATAAATCCCTGTACATTTCTCCTGGAGAAGAAAATATATTTCTTTTCTCTATCATCTCTTTGTAATACAATCGTCGTATCCTAATTAGATACACATAATGGTAAGTGTGGGAAATACATAACAAGAAAGTCGACATCGATTTGCATTCCTATTTTATTGCCAATATATTCAGGTATAATTTATGGATAAGTAACTAGGCAATGTAACCTACAGTCTCTCTTGCTTGATTATATTTCAGCTGATTGATTTTTTAAAAAATCTACATCCAAGAAAATCATGGATTTTTAAAAATTCTTTGGTATTATAGAGTTAAATTTGTCATGTAGTAGAATAGTAGTGATCCTGCTGGTAACAGAAAATAATAGATTTGAACCAGATCCTCAGAGTCTGTGTGTGTTTACAAACATCCCAGTAAAACCACAGAATTATTTATCAGCATTGACTATCCCATCATAGAAACAAAAATTTATGTAATTCATTCTTTTATTTATTCATTGAAGAAACATTTATTTAGTTGTCTCTAATGTGCCAGAGATTGTTATAGAAACTAGGGGGTTGGTAATAAATAAAACTGAAAAAAATAATAATATTCCTGCCTTTTATTGAGCTTACATTTAAATAGGAGAAAATAGGAATTAATAGGAATTAAATGCAATATACTCTATATAAGATGATTAGTGTGACAAATTAAGAAAAAAATAAAGTAGTACATGGGGAAAGAATATGTAACACAAGCGAAGGTGCTATGTTAAATAGAGTGGTTAAGGAAGTCCCTACTGATAAAATGGCATCTCACTACCAGGGAAGGAGTATCCATGAAGATATCTGGAGATATTTTCCAGTGCAGAGGCTTTAACATACATAGGAATCCTATCATGGAACAAAGAAGGTGGTGAAGAGGAGAGAAAGATGATATGAAGACTGTGAAAGTCTCAGAGATAGGTAGCGGGTAGATAACGTAGTGAGTTCAAGAACTTTGGTTTTAAGTCATAATGAAATGGGAAGATGTTGGCAGGTTTTGAGCAAGGAAATGATCTTTACTCTGCCTGCTAAGTTGAGTGTAGCTCATGGTGGTCATGAGAGAGAACACCATTTGAAAGGCTATGGTTGCATGGAGAAGCCAGACAGTAGTGGATCAGAGCAGCCCAATGCCAACCAACTATTGCAGGCAAGGTTGGAAACACAAACTCCGTCTCGGTTTCTCCATCTAGAAAATTAGTGAATTAGATCCAATGACTTCTTGAGTTGTTTCAAGCCTTAATATCCCATTAGCCTTTGTGTGCCCTAAAACGGAAGTCACAGCCAATTAGAACGGAAAGTAACTTCTATGAGACAAGTAATTATCAGGCATATCAATATGCCAACTCCTCCTCCTTTTAGACTTTGTATTTGTCTTTGCAGAGCAGCAGTGGAATTAATGGCATACCTGTCACAGTCGTAACAGAAGACGGAGGGCTCACACAAATTAGGATAATTTGAAGAAGATTTATAAATGATGTCTGAAATATAGTATATTGTAAAATATAATTACACTTTGCTATGGTGTATTCTCCATTGAGGGGTTGCTTTTGTATGCATTCTTTGGCAGAGATTTACCTGCAGAATTTGAATTACGTACAGATGATTGAATGATCTCATGTTTAAGTGTCACCTTATTATATTTCTGATTTAATTGGCCTTGGGGGTGACCTTGACATCAAGGTTTTGGAGAGTGATTCTAATTTACAATCAAGTAGTTAAAACTACTACTTTAGTGTATTTGTCATTTTAGAGATATTTAAACTATAAGATTAACCTTAGCTTCCTTTATTAAGAAATTATATACTTACACTATATTGAAGTAACAAGGTTATCTTTTTTCTTGGATGTTACTGCTTCACACATCATTTTTATAAGTCCACATTATTTCCTTAAAATAAAATGAAAGAAGTATAAAATAAAGTAATTCAAAATATATTGTTTTTCTATATGGAAATTTTCACCTTCAGCTATTGTCAAAAACATTATAATTAGACACTACACCAGGAATTACTCTTAGAATCTCTGTGAATGCAAAAATAACAAAAGTAGACTAATTGAGTTGTGTTTTAGCACCTTGAATACTGTGCATAAAGTTGTAGACAGAAATATAATTTTCATTCCTGCGTTTATTTGTAAAATATCTTTCTTTTCATACAGATGACAAAACTGGTATCACATAGCTGATCCACACTGAAAATGAGCTGAAGAGTGTCAACCTGTACATATTTTATTTTATATTTTTATTTCATTCCATCACCTACTTCCAATTAGTTAAGTAGAAGAGATGGATTAGGTTTACCTGGCCTGGACTAAAAATTTGTTGTTGAAATAGGTGACCATAAGCTTGAGAAACTGGGCATATGAGAAATTAATGCTTGTAGATTTCTAAATGATCCTTCAATACTAATTTGTGAAATTACAAGGAAATCTTTCATATGTTATTATAACTATATTTCTGAATACCCTTTTAATCTTGACTCTTCTCCCATTTATTCATTCAAAAAATAAACTAAATTATCACTATGTGTCTTGCATCTGGGACATTTATGCTATACTTAGGCAATTATTTTCTTCTGCCTTTATCATCATCACTATCAGATTAACTTTTCTATTTTTAAAGAATCCTCTCCAAATTTTCTTCTCTTTGTTTATCCAAATTTTTATTAGGTTGTAATGATTTATTTATTCAACAAAATTTTGGGAGCATTAAATGTGTTAGATATTGGGTTAATTTCAGAGTTATGCCAGGCTGGCCATAAAAATTTGTCTCTCAAAAGAAGAGTGTTCACTAAAGTTAATCCCTAATTCAGTGTATTTCCAGTGGATAGAGACCTTCCCTTCACTGTGGATGAGAGTCTTACTAGGGCCTTGTTACTTAGAGAAAAGTGGTTCATCCCTTTGTGCCTTAAACCTTGAGTCTGTTGTTACAGTAGGTGAAAGGTCTAAGGAAATATTTCTGAAGAGTTGTTTCCTGTGACTCTGCCTGTCTACTTCACTTTGAAAATGATATTCATTCCCTATTTTCTACTCTACCAAGGAGTAAAATGTGTAAAAAATTTACACTCATGGTTTTCCTTTATCATTCCGAGTAGAACCTAAGAGATTTGTTTTAAATCTCTAAGAATATTTATGGCAATCGGTTGTCATAATAAAATCAAATATGTGGATGGTCTGGATAGTGTACCTGGCTGTACATATAGTGCATAAAATATTAAAATACCCAGAGACATTATGTAGACAAGGGGATAGAACCACATATGGTATTATTATTAATGACAGAAGTATCAACAGTGGTAGCAGTAACTATTTATATAATAGAGTTTTATATATTAGTTAACAGCATACAATTTATTTCAATACTTCAAATATCCTTGGTATATAATTAAGCAATATAACAGAGAGAAACTGAAGCTCAGGAAGGCTTAATGATAACTTGCTCTAATCCTTATAACTTGCTGCAATAGCCGTCATAAGCAACAGATTACAGCATGCATAATAGATTTCAGAACACACCCTATACTGAGAGTTTTATGATGGTAAAATACAGACCAACACCTCATGAGTCACTACACTATATGTCATACAATGAGCAAATTAAGACTAATCTTTAGAACTGGTTGAAAGAAATAACTCATTCAATTACAATATTTTGTTTCAAGAAAAAAATGCTAAAATAATATTGAATGTCAATTATAATTTAAAAAAATCAAAAAAGCAGGGCAGGGAGGTGAAGGAGAAAAAGAGGGTCAGACTTCCAGGTATAAAACAAGTAAGTCATGGGGATGTGGAGTCCAGCAGAGGGAATATCGTCAATAACATTGTGAGAGCGTGTACAGTGACAGATGGTTGCTGGACTTATCATGGTGATCATTTCTTTAGGTATATAAATGCTACATAACTATGGTATATACCTGAAACTAATACCGTATTGTATGTTAGCTATATTTTAACAAAAATCTTTAAAAAATTAAAATGCTAGATTAGTCTCTTTAATGTGTCCTCATAATGTGCAGCTTAGTCTACTCTGATACTGAGTGTAATAAATTTGATAGTTTCTCTTACAATATCTTCTAAAGACCAAAAATGTGTTCTCATTTTTTTTATTATTCAATTATTTCAATAGTCAGTTCCTGATGAGTTAAAAGCATATGTGATTGTCCTCGATCTTAAAACATTTGTGTGGTTTTATTTTTTGTCTTAGATAAGTTCATAAACTTAGAAATAGAATCAGTAGCTTTTCTAAATGTATAGTCTCTTTCCTGTCCATATTCAAAATGGTTCTCCTCTGCCTTTGTCTTTCTCACCAGCAAGTTTAAAATTACACAATATTTGATAGAAACAGCTCTTTCCTCTCTGAAAATTAATTTTATTTATTTGCTCCATCTAAGATATATTGCTCTGCATTATATTTGCTGTTATCTGCACCTGGATTCATTCCAGAATGAAAGTGATATTTCCAATGGTTTTGGAAGCAGTATTTTGGAGCTTAAATTTAATTTTAAGAACCATTAAACCCATTAAAGTAAAATACTTCATGCATTTACCTTTGCCATTCTCTACCTTCCCCACTCATCATTTGCATTTTTTTCTTCATGTAAAATGGTCAAAGTACTTAGCAATCTACCTATGGAATATTCTCATATACTCCCATGTTAGTTGATGTCTTCCTTCCCTAAATTCCCATATCACTTAAGAATTATAATGTAATCATGCATGATATATAGCTTTCTTTGCCATGTGGCACACTTAAAAATATTTTTCATGTTTAATTTTTACAGTTGTGTTTGCATGATGGTAGTTCATTTTTTTTCTTTGTGATAATTACCATAGTTCCGTCAGATGCACATGTAAAATAAGAACAATAATTGTCATCTGATTTCTTTTAATCAAGCAAAGGTTTCCACCTTTTGTATCACATCAGAGGAAATTTGTGCTATCTTGTTAGTTCTAAGATTTTATTTCCTTACTTCTCCACAACTTTTAATAGCTTCAAATCCCTGGTCTCACTTCTCACATTTCTTCACTTAAAAGAATCTCTTAACTCAAACGTTTGTGTCCCATGAGATATCAGCATAAACCAAAATAGATCCTCATGAATATACAGATTCCACTTTAGAGAATGATATTTTTTTCCTAAGTAGTAGTAATCTTCCAGTGGAGGAGTGATTTGCATGGAAAAGAGGATGCTAGCAAACCCTCTGCCCTACACATTGGCATAAGCTAAAAAACAGTTGTGATGTGCAAAGTGTGTCTGAATGTAGACAATTCTTTAACACATTCTCCTAACAGAATGAGCTATAATGACCTTATTAAAGAGGTTATTACTGATATATTGTAGATGAGGTGAGTTACCTAATTCACTTAGCAAGGAGACAGCAGCACTCTGGGTCTTGACCACAAGTTTTTGTGCTTTATGGCACGTGTATACTCTTTCACATACCCAAATTCTGTGTGCCAGGCAGAGTTAGCAAATACTCAACAAGGTACAATTTAAAGATCATTTGGAAAAAAAACTTGCTCTATGATAATTTCATGATTAACATTAGAATGAATAGGAAGATAACTAACATTTAAGGAGGGTACTGAAATAAGGATTATGCATTTAATACTTATAAAAAACATGAGGTAGGTAATATTATCTTCATTTACAGAAAATCAAAGTTCAGAGTGGTTAAATGCTAATAAATCACACACCTGAGAAAAATGAGATTCAGTGAAATTGAATAATTTGTCAGTTAGCACCAGAGCCAATATTCAAATTCAGGGCTTTCTGACAGCAAAAGATAATATCGATCACTATATTTGTTGGTTTTTCCCTCCCTTCCTCTCTCCTTTCCTTCCTCCCTCCCTCCCTCCCTCCCTTCCTTCCTTATTTCCTCCCTCCCTCCCTCCCTCCCTTCCTCCTTCCTTCTTTCTCTTCCTTTTTCTTTTTCTTTCTTCTTTCTTTTTCGTTCTTTTTTTCTTTTCTCTCTCTCCCTCTCCCCCTCTCTTCCTCTTATAACCACTGTTTGATTTTATCTGTCATGTTTTCTATGATTATTTGTTTGCTTGCACTTTCATTCCTAGCCTTTATTATTCAATTCCACTAGTGGTCATAACACCATTTTATTTTGTAAATAATATTTCACCTTGATAATCATACATGCAAATATTTAAGAAGACAATAAATGTAACACATTTTGGAAATTAAATTTTTAAAATACATTTATGTGCTTTTTGGTTGTTGAAAATTTGGATCTGGGGATAATACATAGGTAAAATAGGAATCAGTTTATAACCATAGTGATATCAAGTGCAATCTTTTTATACTAAATATGCTTGAATATATGGCAACAGCAATCTGAGAAATTGCTAACAAATTTTTTTAAAAAGGCATTAAAAAGTATAATTGGAAACAGCTAGAAAATTATAACATATATTCTTGAATGTAACACAACTACAAATAAAAACATCCTACATTTTCCTCAAGAAAAGATCCCTGTGATATTTTTCACAATTTTGAATACAAAGAGGCCTGACGATGTAAAGAATATTGTTAAATGTCTACTTAAAATGCCAATTTACTAGTTTAGATAATCTGATGGGAAAGAATACCTCCCTTAAATTTGGTAATACATGATATTTACTGATTACAAGTCTTTTCACTAGTAACTAGAATCATAATTTATGATTTTTCCTTTTATTTATCCATTTGTTTAATTGTTTTTTTTTATGGTGACTTATACCAGGGCATTATACTATCTAAACTCTTGAATATCAGAATTTCTAACAAAAGTGTAAATTTGCCTAAATTTGGGACTCTCAGATAATCTTTTTTTCCACCAGAGCTCTGAAGCTCTATTGTTCCATTTCTTCTAGCTCTTCTAAAACAATGTGATTTTTGTTTCTTTTGTTCGCAAATTGAAGTTTTCTTTCTTTTATTATTGGAGATTTTTCTTTGTTGTTGTAGCCTGAAAATTCCAAAGAACTATAATAATGTAGTAAAGTTCTTTTGATTACATTTAAAGGACTTTCTTATGTCTTTAAATTTTTCAGTCTAAGTTCTCTCTTTTTAAATCAGGAACTATTTCTTGAACTCTTATTTTTGTGTTGTTAGTTCCATTTTATCTAGAAAATTTTATTTTCATTCATTTCTCCGGTTTCATGGTGAAGGGAAGACGAAAATGAGTAAAACAAAAACTTAGCAGTAAATAGCCAAATGTGAGATGTAGTGTCTAATTTTTCCCTAGGGAAGGTTGAGAGCCTTTGTCTACGTCTTCCATTATCCTTATGCCCTTGAAACTGGAACTACGGAATGCTTCTTCATTGCTCTTTATTGTTACTTCTAGAATATTCTCCTCCTCCCTTCCTAATAATGCCCAGCTTCACTCTCATAGTCAAAATATGCCAACTATTATAGTCATCACCCAAGTCGCTCTTTCATATTTTTCAAATAACCCTAGATTTATGTTCCTCTCCCCAACGCTGCTCTTCATTTAATTCTTACTAATTTCAAATTCATACAGATAAAGGTTTCTAATTTCCTGACCTCTCACTTAAATCCAACTAGCATGGCTGCATCTCACTTCAGCACGCCTGTCAGGAGCTGCAGGAAATGTAGCCAAAGACAAAAACTGGGGGAAAAAATGCCCTGGCTTCTCCTGTGCTTAATGTCTCACTAGGGGCTTCCATGGAGACCCTAACAAAGAAGATCGTTGAAACGAGAACCTGAGAAACACAGCTTGCGGAAATCATCAAAGCCCTTGACACAGACCTTGCATTAGGTAGCCAAATAAAGGAAGTGTGAAAAATGGATCTGAGGACAAAATTCTACAGGACCAGGATACCACTTTTCAAAGGAAGTTGAGAGGTAGGTGGCAGAACAAAATAATATGTATGAAATACATATTTAAAAATAGAAGTCCCTTGTAATTAGGACCAGATAGATATGCAGTTTGAACTCTGTATGGCATTCAAAGTTGTGTTAGCCTAAACTTGTTCTAAGTGACCCAAGGAAATCCATTTGGATCTTGAAGCATTTCTTCTTCAAAGGAGAACTGTAATATCAAAGTCAATTGAGCCCTTAAAGTTTATTTCATCCCACATACAGACAACCTAGAGTAATCCCAAAGTTGTAGTCAAACTCTATTGTCTCTGTCCTCTCGAGTTCCTCTGATATAAAAATGTCTAATGCATGAAGATTCTTTAGGCTGAATCAGAATGGATTATAAAAATTCAAAAAAATTAGTATTCATGGACAAAAATAAAGTAGCCACTCCTATGATCCAGCTAGTTGTTGTCAGGCATTATCCCAGAACTGCCAATGGGGAAATCGGCAGCCTGACAATCATGGTCATTTTACAACTTATTCATCATCATCTATGGACCAACTGGTCTTATATCTGTCAGTAACATTAGAAGACTGGATAAATGGATATCAAAGGAAGGCACCTTTTTTGATGCTCACTTATTTTTCAACAACAGAAATTTGTACTCACGAAGGAAAAAGAAAAGTATGCTGGAATCTGTTTGGTCTCATTGTGTGCTGCTGGAATATAAAAGATAACTGATCGGAGGATGAGATGCTGTGGTAGGTAGGAAGCTTGCCAACGGGGGCACTTTGGCCAACTGAATTGATAACCGAGGCAGCGGGATGAACTCTGTGTACTGTGATAACTGAGAAGCCTGACTCCATTTCTACATGTCAGTGCATGCGCTGACTGCTTAATCTACTCCTGAGCATATGCTACGTGAGGAAAACAGAATCTCTATCAAATACACAGGTTGCTTTGTTTTCCGTAACATGTTGTTTGAAATTATTTTACACGTGACCTCTCGCTAGACAAGACTGATCTGAAATGGAATGCTTCACAGATGAGATCTTAAATTTGAAAGAGTGCTCTGTTCAGTTTTATTGACAGTCATTTCCAAAACTCATGTGTTTTTTCTGTTTTCTCTGACAAGCAGCACATCTATTAGAGATAGACACAAAGATGTATGTTCATGTGTTGTGATTGAAATTCTATTTATTCTGGAGAAAAACTGGAAATAACTTAAATGCCCAACAAAGGGGACAGTGAGATGGTTAAAAAACTGCAGTTTACACATACAACGAATACTACACTCTCCCACAGAACATGCCTTCCCTGGGCCCCTGTTTAAATAATGGGAAATGTCTACTAGAGTACCTCTTGTGTCTTTTCTCCCTAACTTTGTACACAACTCCCTGAATGGTAGTTTGGAAAAGGACATATTCAACCCTGCACTTCCTCTCTTTGCAAAGCATGCTGTCTTCTGAATGTTCACACAGTACTCACTGTTCCTCCATACCATAAACTCATAAGAACAGGCTCTACTTGTACAGGGTGCAGGGATAGGAACTACTGTCAATCTAGGATGACATGTTAATAAGTTCACTTGGTTACCAATCTATGGTCCACTTCTCCTATTGTTTGATTAGTAATAGAGATAATATTTGATTGCTATCTGCCCGTCTTCCCCATTTGTTCATCTTTAAATTGATTCTGTCTTTAGAAAAAAAGAGTAGGTATTTTTTTTTATCTTTAATGTGTTTTTTCTTCCAGTTTTATTGAGAAGTAATTGGCATATATTACTATATAAGTTTAAGACATACAGCAGAATGATTTTCACCCAATGATTATCACAATAATTTCAGCTTATCCCTCATGTCTTCCAAGTCCATACATATTGTCACAAATACTAGAATTTCCTTATTTTTCATAGCTGAACAATATTCCTATAATGTGTGTGTGCGTGTGCGCGTGTGCGCAAGTGCATACATGCATATGTATAAGTATACATCATCCAGGTTACAACATCTAATGGCAGGAGACACTCTCATGAGAACAGCACATTTTAATCCCTGCTTTACCATCCCCTCGCATCTGCAATAGTTTGTATAGTACTATTTGCCTCATCAAGAGAACCTCCACTTCTGTGAACCTAGTCCCATACTCTTCATTTATAGTACAAGTTCTTTTTTTCTACCAGTTTTAGAAGCTGTAATACCAAGTCCTAGATATAGTTTAAAAGAATGCCTAGTCCACCAAGCTAGCTAAAATGGAATTCCCTCTAAAACAATTATTGTTACTTCTGTTCAAAAATATTCCATTAAAAAAATACAATTTTCACCTGTGATTCTTCACCCACCCAGAAGTACCTAGAGAAGTGAGAAATCTCTAAAAAGAACATCTGGGGTAACCCCTGGAGGTCAGTATAAAGATTTCTACAGAAAATGCTATACGTTTCTAGTTTCAAACATCCTTAGAAAATAGCAACAGGAAACTCCTACTTAGAGTAGGAGGCTGTTATCTCTTTGTCCTCAAACTCCAGTTGGCCCACTGGAATAACTGGCTTAACTGAAATTTTTCTGTGGCAATCTCATAATCCAGGTATGAGTGCCCTATATTGCTTAATCTTACAACAGAGTGGCAATTCACAAGTGCTCAGAACTAGACTGGAATTATGACTGGGAAATAATAAGGCTCCAGTGTTAACATGGCAGGCAGATTTCTGCATTAGTTCTAGTTTCAATTAAAAATGTCTAAGTAAACCTTAGAAAGATTACTCCAGAGAAAAATCATTTATGTGCCTAGTGTCTTGTAAAGTACAATGCCCTTTTGTAGCAGTGGAAAGAATGAAGAAGCATAGCTGTAGACTATTATGATGGATTGCCTGTATTATAAACTTGACATTTCTGAATCATCTAGTCTGTTTTGAGGTTTTAATGGCATCATAACAAATAGGCATATCTAGGTTACTGTAGGTAATTGTTGGTGGAGAAATCTGTAAAGATTTTAATTGAAATCCTTCTTAAATTGCTCAGATGTCCAAGTAGTTTTAGAATTCCACCACCAGTTCAAAAGTCTCTCAGGTTGGAAATCAACATAATACCCAAAATGTCTTTGTAGTCATGTACTCCAAACTTAAATGTCAGTATTAATCTTTTCAACTTAGTCTTTGAAATTTTACTTCATAATCTAAAGCACTTGCAATGCTCTCAAAAATCTAGGAGTTTATAAATTCACTCCAATATAAAAAACTAATCTGAGTGAAGATGGGAGAAAAATGCTATAATATTCATACTTAATCAGGGGATGATTTAAAATATACACTAAAAATATAGCCACTTGAAAAATACTAATACATTGGTTTAACTGTTTAACCTTAAAAAATCTACTGTCATTTGCAACACTACACAAAGAGGAAGATAAACTGAAAATTCCTTGAGCATAACTTTATAATTAACAATATTTACAACTGACTTTGAAATCTATAGAGAACACTTACAGTTGCTAAATCAATATTATAATTTTTTATGTTCACTATATACAGCAAATGATACAATATTCTGAAATCAAATTAAATGAGCAGAGCACTGGAAGTCATTTATTATTCATAGATAAATGTGATTGGCATGAGCTCTCTAAGACACACCTGCTTAAATATACATGGAGGATACTAATTAGCCTGATGAATTATACTTGCTAAGGACAATGTTCTAAATGAAGTTTAAGCTAAAACAATTCTTTAAGGACCAAAGAGAAATAATTTCACATTGAGATTTAGCATGAAAAGTTGAATTAAATTTTTCAATCTAAGACAGTCAAAAATGGTTTTTAAAATTTTACATTTAATACAGAATGAAAAACAATTGAACTAGATATCTGGAAAGTCATATATGCATAGAACTACTCAATCTCCTGGGTTTCCTAAGTAGATGGCCAAAGAAGCAGGGTAAATTAATATGTATGACAAGGTATGGACTGTTGGCAGTAGCGACATCACTTTTAACCACATTTTATCGGCCATATCTCAGTTGCATGGCTACTCCTAAATGCAGGGAATCTGAGAAATGCAGTTACCTGGGTGCCCAAGAAGAAGAGATATGTTTAGAGAAGAGCTAGATTATCTATTCCACAGGCACTTAATGTCTGTATTTTTTAGTGTCTTCACTCTTTAATAGAAATAATAACCTTCATTATAGTGCTCATATAAATTTTAGAAAAAATATCGGTTAAGAGCTTTGTGTATTTCAAAAAAAAGTTGTTTCACAAAATTCAGAGAAACATCTAAAGTTTTAACAACCTTCATGGCAAAGGAGACAGATAAGTTGCTTAGTCAATGTGCATCATATGGGCTGAAGCTGTTGATGGATACCTCATGCTGTCAACTTCGGGTTCCCAGAAATAAATGAAGAATTAAGCACAGTGAAATGAGAGGCAGGGAGAGTGAATTACTAAAACAAGGAAATCCCCTGGAGATAGCAAGTTGCTGAGGTACAAGCTTGGCTTCCAGAGAATCAGAGGAAAATTGTAATAAGTAGAGTCAATATGGTAAGGGCTACAGCAACCGAGTTGAACCTTAGAGACAGGTATTGTTATGCCCACCAGGTACACATTTTCACTGTTTCACCACCTGACTTAAAGGACCACAAAAAACAGCTACTTAAGGTCCTCTAGATTTTCATGAATTTAAATGAAATATCAGAAGTTTACTGAATTCTCCATCAAATCAAATTCATAGAAAAGCAGTGGAATTTGTCTTTCACCCATGAGACCGTGCTTATATTTTTTAAACAATAAATCTTAGCTTCGGGGTTCAAAATTAGCTGGAGAAACTGGTTGGCAAGGGCAATGTCCTATCTCCTTTCTGTGGTAAGGGGTGGGTGGATGAACAATTAATCCCAGGGGGCCATATCCTGCTCCCTTCCTTTGAGTTACCAGACTGGCAGTTGCTGAACATAGGGTGTGAAGGATAGATGATAGAAAAACAATTAACAAAGGAAATCTCCTAAAAGGAACAGAATACAGAAAGAATTTGCCAATTCTGAGAGTCAAAATTAAGACCAACTGATGTGAAAGTAAAAAAAAAGTCCTCAAGAAACCTTTACGAAAACCCTGACACAGGCTTTCTTTCAGTGTAGTGCCTGGGCTTGTGTATGGATAATGCGGAAAGACATCACCAGCAGAGGGATTCCATCCCCCTAAATTCAGGTAGAACATGAGCAGAATTTGTACCAAAAAGCTCCAGAAGACTCAACTACTTCAGGAGGGTAGTGAAATCTTAAATTGGCAGTCCCTCATTGAATCCAACTTTCAGATACATTTTGTTTGACTCAGTATTTTAATTTGGGAATATTATACAGAAAAATCCAGTCTTATGTTATATCATGAGAAGTAGGATATCTAGAAACAAGTGGTCTGCATTTCTGCATATGATCAATTAGAAAGAGCAAGCTACAGCTGATCATTTTAGACCTGGACTATGGTTTCAAGTTTACTACAGTTCTCATCCCTTCCTATTACGTTACTTGTTTTCATTACCCATGGTCCCTAACAGCACTTAAATTTTTGATCTCTGCTTTTAAGACTCCTGTAGCCTTGGCAATTAATCAATCACTGGGGCTAAATATACTGCTTCAAAAATTTCATACTTCTTTGAGTCATTCCACCCAGGGCACAGTGCATCACACCACACAGGTGCAGACTAAAATCACAATGGGCCAGTAGACCACAGAGCAACTGAACAAGAGGAAGAGTTGCAGGGAAGGTTGCCATGGAATTGCCAACTCCTTTGATTTAGATGGCATCAGAAGTTCCCCTCAGCTTCTTATAAGAATTGGTATTTTTATTTCTCTCCCTTTTTCTGAAGGAAAGTTGGACAACTTCTATTCGATCTCTCACTTCTCAGTTATGGAATACATTTTTATTTCAGTGAGAGTCATCTTTAGCACTTTATAAGATACCATAATTATTGTTTTGCACAGTCTGTAGTTCCCCAGGTAAGGGACATGAGGTGACAGCTGTGTTTGTTATAGAAAGGAACATTCTTGTGGGTAAATTTCAGGAACTATAGAAAAACCTGACAGCTGTGTTGGTGGTCAGTGGTAGTAGAGCAGAGGTATTCGACTACTTAATTACCTCTGATTATTACATTGTGGAGAATGGGAAGATATAGTATACACGAAAGTGAGCTTGAAGCTTGATGTGGTGCCTAAAAGTGATATATAAACTAGTACCTCTATCCTTTGAAATTCATTAAAGTTTTGATGTAGATGCTGAACAAAGTGCTAGTAACAGTGGTAGTGATTTACCACCACTGGATCAATATGGTTTTTGGTACTGGAATGGTTATGACGGTAGATATGTCTTCCTCTATGGTCTGATCTCATCCCTTCCTTCTGGGAGCCGTTCCTCCATTCACTGAGTGTTCAACTCTCCTTGTCATAGGGATGATCCTGTATTCCAGGATCCAATCAGATAGCCTCATCCTCTTAGCATGATTTTTTATAGGTGGGGCATGACCAAGACAAGGCATATCATTGTTATTTTTCAAGGCTTAATATAAACATCAAAGAGATCAAATTGCTTTTCTTCAAATATCATAAGTTCTGAAGGTGATATATTCTTGGAAGACAACATCTTGCCATCATTCTGAAAATAAAACTAAGTAGAGCCAGAAGATACTGAGAAGAACAATTTGAACTTCTGGATTTAACCATTTCAGGCTAATGTGAACTAATATATTTCTTTTGTCTATTTGTTTATAGATGGTTTACTTGAGTTTCTGTTGTCTGCAATAAAAATAATCACAATAAGTCCTGGATAATTCCAGCATCTTGTATGATGGAATTCCAGATAGAT
>CM053517.1:28144663-28181062 GCA_028627145.1 Eidolon dupreanum | reverse complement strand
ACACTGTTTGAACTAATAAACTAATAGTTTCAGGATCCAAAATCAACATACAGAAATCAGTTGTGTTTCTATACACTGACAAATATTTGAAAAAGAAACAAAGAAAGCAATCCCATTTAAAAAGCATCGAAAACAATAAATACTTAGAAATAAATTTAAGCAAGATGGTGAAAGATCTGTATACTGCAAACAATGAGACACTGATGAAAGAAATTGAAGAAGACACAAATAAAAAAATATTCCTTGATCATGGATCAGAAAAATAAATATTTTTAAAATGTCCATACTTTCCCAAGTTATTTACAAAGTCAAAGCAATCTCTATCAAAATTGTAATGGTATTTTTCACAGAAATAGAACAAGTAATCCTGAAATTCATATGGAACCACAGAAGACCCCAGACAGACAAGCAATTCTGAAAAAGAACAACAAAGCTGGAGGCATCACACTTCCTGATTTAAAACTACATTACAACATTTTAGTAATCAAAATAGTATGGTACTGGAATAAAAATAGACAAATAGACCAGTGGAAGAGAATTGAGAGCCCAGAAATAAACCTTTGCATATACAGTCAACTAACATTTGATAAATGAGCCAACAATACTCAATGAGAAAAGGACAGTCTCTTCAATGAACAGTGTTGAGAAAACCAGATAATCCCACACAGAAGAATGGAACTGGACCCCTACCTTACAACACTTCAAAAAAATTAACTTTAGATGAATTAGAGATTTGAATATAAGACCCTAAACCATAAAACTCCTAGAAGAAAACATAAGCTTCTTGACATTGGTCTTGTCAATGGTTTTTTTCAATATGACCCCAGAAGTACAAGCAACAAAAGCAAAAATAAATGAGACTACATTAAACTTAAAAACTACTATATAGCAAAAGAAACAATCTACAAAAGGAAAGGCAACCTATGGAATGAGACAAAATATTTGTGAACCAATATCTGCCTGATAAGAGGTAAACATCCAAAATATATAAGTAACTCATACAATCCAATAGCAAAAAAACGAATAATCCAATTAAAATTTTTTTCCAAAGAAGGCATCCAAATGGCCAATTGATACATGAAAAAAAAAAAAAGCTCAACATCACTAATCATCAGAGAAATGCAAATCAAACCACAATGAGGTAGCACCTCATACCTCGCAGAATGGCCATTTTTAAAAAGACAAGAGACAAGTGTTGGCTGTGGAGAAAAGGAAATCCTTTTGCATTGTTCATGATAACGTAAATTGGTGCAGCAACTACAGAAAACAGTATAAAGCTTCCTTAGGACATAAAAATTAAAACTATCATATGATCCAGCAAAACCATTTCTGGGTATATTCCCAAGGGAAATGAAATTAGGATCTTGGAGAGATATCTGCACTCCCATATTTAAGCGGCATTATCCACAATGGCCAAGATATGAAAACAGCCTAAGTATCCACTGACAGATGAATTAATAAAGAAAATGTGGTATATAATATAATGAAATGTAATGTAATATAATAAATATAATATAATATAATAAATATAATATAACACAACATAATGTAATAAATATAATATAACATAATATAACATAATGTAATATATTATTTAGCCATGAAAAAAAAGGAATTCTGCCATCTGCAACAACAGGGATGGACCTTGAGGGCATTATACTTAGTGAAACAAGTCAGACAGAGAAAGGCAACTACTATAAAACCTCACTTTATATGGAATCCAAAGAACTCATAGAACAAGAGAATAAAATGGCAATCGCTCGGGAAGATGGATGGAGGAAATTGGGAGATTTTGGTCAAAGGGTACAAACCTCCAGTTTTAAGATAAATAAGTCATGAAGATCCAATGTACAGCATGGTGACTAGAGTTAACAATACTATATTATATATTTGATAGTTGTTAAGATAGTAAATCAAATGATCTCACTCCCCTCCCCCACCCCACACACATACAAATGGTAATTATGTGAGCTGATGGAGGTGTAAACTAATCCTATTTTGGTAATCATTTCACAATAGACACATGTATCAAATCATCATGTCATATGCCTTAAACTTATACAATGTTTTATGTCAATTATATCTCACTTAAAATGGGGAGTGGGAGGGAAATCACATGTGCAACACACAGAAAAAGTAAGTTAAAAATTCTGTGATCCAGGACTGTTTATGTTCTTTTATGCTAACCCTGGATCCCAATGAACCAAAGACAGAGAAAGGGAGGGAGGGAGAGAGGGAAGAGAGAGAGAGACTTGTTCTCAGGCCCGTGCTTATTTATATAAAATGTTATCATGGTCTACGATCAAAATACTAAACTTTATTAAATGATACAGTGCTCATGGTATTGTTTAATTAGAAAGGCTGAATCATGAAAAATTCCCTTTGGGTAGTAGACTAAAATAAAAGCAAATTAAAATTAATATCAACTTGTATTTCCTATGTACATCTAATATTAAAAAACAAAAAACCCTCAAACGCTCTAAATGTCAGTCCCAAAATTATTTATTGGGAGCTCCCTGTTTTACTTGAAAGTTGTTTTCCAGCTCCCCTGGCTATGTCAAAGAAAAAAAAAAGCTTTGGGGGAAAAATCAGCTGCTGTTGGAATTTCCTCTGATAGAACATCCAGAGTGATTACAGTCTTCTCAAAAGATCAACAGGGGACTCTCGGTGTTTCGGTGAATGCATTTCCAACTGCTAAACTCTTATGTTCCGTCGGGCATGGAAATATTTGTGGCTAACACTCCTCTTCATTATTCTTTGGCAATGACACTTCTGAAACACAGGGTCTTCTGCATCGTTGCTTCTATTCTCCAAGGGTTAGGAAGGGACAAAAGAAAAGCAGGTACAGAGAGCTTCCTCCTAGGTGCCATTATGCCGCCTGTGCTGAAATCACATTAGGAATGTAGCTTACGGGGCAGTCCCAAATCATTAATGACAGCTGGGGGCTCCACCCAGATCCCCTGCTTCACTAGGGCACTCATTCTCCCAGATGCCAGGAGTGTTGACTGCTGCCAGTTCATAGCTAAGACCCAGTCTTGGAGTGGAACTTTGCAGAAGGGAGCTTCCTCACCCAAGAATAGGCTCCGTTTCTGGGTCCAGTGACTAGCTGATCAAGGATACCAAGTGTTGTCCACTTACCGCAATTTGGAGCAACTCCAGCGAGCTCCGCAGTTCCAGAGCTCCCCTTGGGGCTGGCTTAGGACTCGTCTGCAACCACATCTCAGCCCAATTTCCCTCTGCTCCATCCTGCTGCCTTTATCCACTCACAGCTGTCCTCTCTAGAGCAATCAGTAACGCAAATCTCTCCTATTGCCTGTTTCCCTGGGAACACACCCAACTTAGGCCTTAATTTCCTTAGCAGTGAAGTGAGGGTTTTTGGTGAGATAATCTTTAAGATGCTACCTGCCTTTAAAGTGCTATGATTCTAAACCACAGTTCCTCACTCTCCTCCTTCCATTGTACTTGCTTATTTTGTTCTGCTATGAACTGAGCAAAGAAATTAATTGTTCATAATCACTAGATTTTCTGTTAAATGAAGAGTATGAGTTTAAGTGCATGGGCTTTCAGTTAGCATGAGGCTACATAGGTTATTATTATTTTTGTTGTTGTTGTTATTGTTGTTGTTGTTGTTACTCCAGGTTCTGGGCAACTTTCTGGATAATTTGGGCAGTGGATAATGACTATTACATAATTGCTGTAAGATCATTTATTTTGAGGGTAGATACTGTGCACTAAATGTTAGGGAACACATAATTAATAGATGCACCTACACTAAGAGCTTTTTTTGTGTTAGCAATTTAGAAAAAACATATGCTTATAGACTGTTATAAAAATTGCTGTGAAAAAGGCAGTAATATACAGAATAGTGTGACTATGCATTAAGTATTACAAATATTTTAATTATACAATTTAATACCTCATAAAACAGGAGAATAAACATAGAAATAATTTAAATCCTTCATATTGAAAGGGAATTGTTTTTTACAAATAAGGGCACGTAGAACAAGCATATTTGAACAAACATTCTATTTGCAGACCATTTTTAATGAAAATTTTAATATTTTACTGAGTATCTGGGAAGTCAGTGAAAATAGGTAGAAAGGACACCGAGCAAGCTTTTAAAATGTAAGGGAAGTTTAAAAGCACATCTGATGAATATTGTAGATCCATAATATAGATGAAATATATGGCTTCTTAGGAAACCACTTTTCTTAAAGGTTGATGCATAGTTATTATAAATTCCAATTTTTAAGATACATTTAAGGATCCTAGTGAAGTTTTACAGATTAGATTCTATTCCTGCAATCATATAAAGGATAGAATAATTCAGATGATCCTTAATGTTAGATGCTACCTTTTATTATAAATGTTGACACTTCAAAGTCATTTAACTTCTAGAAAAGGCTACTTTCAGAGTAGCTACAGTTCCCCAATGCCTTTTATATGAATTTTAAGTACTGTAGTATAAATGATACATTGTACCAAATGCCACAGGCTCAGGTGACTGTAGATTTTTGCAGCTATCAAAAGTTTTACTTTCTAAAATGATAATATAACCTGAGACTGACAAGCTCCAAGAATAGGGAAAAATACAGAAAACTTTTCATTGCTTTTGAAAATGACACATCTAAATGATAATTCTAGCTCAATCATATGAACTATCATGACCTTATTCACAGTTTGACAAGGAACAAGATTTACTTAATGGAACATTTGTTACTAGTCTCTCTATTTTAAAATGTGCAAGCACAACCAACAGTTATTTTGTAGAGGAAATAATGCACCCTTTAAGAAAGGAGACCAAATGGCTATAGTTAAAAAAAAAAACTTTAAAAATTATAAATAGCAGAAAATAATTATACTGTTCATAGAAAAAAAGGTATTTCGAAGAAATTTGAGTGAATTCTAATCTATTAAGAATATATAAGTTCCCCATGGGAAAAATATTTTAGTCTTCAATAACTTCCTCATTAAGACAAAGGAATTCGTACTTGTCACAGGTATCATTTACTTCTAAAACAATTTAGAATACTGTACTCTGAGATTTACTATATTTTGTGCCATTCTTAAAGTCTTTTTGATAAAGATTTACTTCATTTATTCTGAACATACTCCCATTCTCAAAGCAAAAATGAATTATCAAAAACTTATAAGTAAAACGTTGTGAGAAACAAAACATAAAATCTCCAATCATCCTTCATGCAGTCTCAGAGTAGGTTCAACCCTTACTCTATACAAACAGACCTGATAAATGGAAGAATTCCAATTTGTTTCTTTGTTTCTGTTTTGCGTTTTTATCACCCAGAATACAAAATGATGATATTTAATGTTGAAAGTTAAGTTGAGTTTTAAAATTAGAATTCAAGTTGAAAACACGATATTTATATTTTTCATTCTATTTTTAAGCAAATAACGTGAAAATTAAAATCGCAGACACCAAAATAACATGTCACATAATCATTACTCAGTAATTTTTATTGAATGAATATGTGAACTTAATTTAGGGTAGTTAATATTACAAACTTCTTACAATACTTATTCATCAGAGGAAATAGTGATACTTTGAAGTTTTGGGGCTTAAGGTAATGTGGTACCACTATATAAGGCTATTCTTGTTGAGAAACAAATTGGTCTTTTATATTGAAGGCATTGCATTCTGCACTTGAGGAATCACTCTGTAGATCTCAAAACAAATGTCCTATGTGTAATTTTCCAACCTATATCCCTCACTCCCCACCATAATCTTTCCTTAGTTCCAAAGATGTATGAGCTTAGAGCCTTTCTACCTCTAAGACCCATTGTCTTCACCTTCAAAAACTAGATAGTGATACATACCTACTGTACTAGTTATTAATTGACTGCCTCTCACTTCCAAATTCATTCTTAGTTGCCTGCTTTGGGAAAATGGAAATGGGCTCCTTAAATAAGTTCCCTTCTCCATTCAGGAAAGGGCGCTGGAGAGATACTGCAGGAAGAGCTTGCTCACTGGTTCTGCGGTGCCTCTGGGCTAAGGGTCATGCAGCACGTGCGGGTTCTGCTTGTCCAGCTGCTGTGGTGCACTCACCTTCACGAGCACTGGGCTCCCGTGGCACGTGGTGGCAGGCAGCACCCAGCGTCTTCCCATGGCACCCCCTCGGGCATATCCTACAGAAGAGTCTTCAGCAAGACACCTCCTCATGAATGGTTTATCCTAGCACCTTAAAGGACATGTTTCCAGCATGTTCCACCACCATGCCACCAGAGCACTTTCTCTGCTTTTTAGTGAGCAGAACTCTCACCAAAAGCTCTAATCTCAGTCAGCCCTGGAGGCAAGGTTCTTTAGTGGGTGCTCTATTGTAGCCCAAGGGGTAGTGACTGCGCTTTAATTTCCTATGTTCTTTAGAATTCCTCTTCATTTTTTACTACACATCGCCTTGTCATACCAGTCTCCTATCATATTGAATAATTATTTATATTAAATGTGGACTTTGACTCTATCCTACATTATTTAAGGATTATGCATACTTACCATATGCAAACATAACCCCCCCCCCAAAATATGCCACTGTGGCCTGTTGACAGTTTTGACTTAAAGGCACTTAAAAAACAGTAAATACAAGAAAAACACTGTGACCTTCCTTTTTTTAAAAAGCAGGAAACGAAATTCTCTTGTAAAAGATGTCTTCTTTATAGCAGAAAGAAAAGTAACATTCTTATCAGTGAAGGGAAGTTGAGAACAGAGAATTCTATACAAACAGACCTTGTTAAAATAATCTGTTTCATCAGTCAGCCTCCCCACATAGTTTAGTTACTTTTCCAGTCGCCTCTCTTTGCTCAACCTAATACAAAAGCAAGTAAGTTTCACCATTTCTCTGGGTCTTCATGCCTTTTAAAGGCCCATAGGTCACACAAAACTTGTATTAAATGAATGTGTATGCCTTTATCCTATTGATTAGTTTTATGTCAATTTAATTCTCAGGTCAAGTCCAAAAAAAAACCTCTAAGAAGGTAAAGTAAAAATTTGCCTCTGTTAAAAACCATGTGATGTATAACAGACACTCCACAACTATGAGTTCTCCTTCTATCCTTAGGTTGTCAGTACTATTATATCAATTGCATGTTTGTCAGAGGCAAAATTTTATTTTACTAAACATCTGACACTTTATATTTAAACAAAATGGTAGAATCTATCAAAAGGAATTAAATTTTCTTTTCCAATATACTGGCAATTTAATTGTAAGGAGAACCTGAAGGTGAAATGCGTGTGAAAAATTACCATTTAAAGAAATTAAGGGACGAATCTGATGACTTCTTTCATGTATTATTACCTCTGTCTTCCCATTCTACATTCATTCATGGCACCAGCTATGTGCCAATCATTGTTGTAGATACTAGGGGAATCAGAATAAAAGGAAACTCTGGGTGCTATGATACTAAACCAAAGTAAAATTATAATGGTAATATAATACAATAATTAAATAAAGAAGGTAATAACAAGATTATAAGTGAGATAGGAAAACACTCAGAAAGGTCCCTACCTGACTTTATACAAAGTCAGGATAATAGGGAGTGAGAAAGGGTTTGCTGAGAGAAATCTTCCTAAAGAAGAAATTTTGATAAGATTATTTTGGAAAATGGATTTTGGAATATTTAAAAATATTTAATAATGATGAGACTATAAAGCGAATCATTTAGAAGCATGTTATAGGCAGAGCATATGTAAAAGCTTAAAGAGATTAAAGAAGCACAGAAATTTAAAATAGAGTAAGCAGTTCTTCATGGTAGAATCAAATAATGCAAGAAGCCATAAAGTTAGGCTTAGTTACCTATGCACTATTAGCATGCCAAGCTAAGGTGCCTTAGACTTGCTGAGCATACTTAACATGACTTGGGGTGGGAGTCACTGAGGATATCAGCAGAAACGATGAGATGATCAGCCTTAGGTTTTCAGAAAATTATAAGCAGCAATAAAGAGAAATGATTGGAGGGTCACGTAGAGTGGGCCAAGAGGCAGAGGATAGAAGATATATAACAAGAGTCTACAATAATGTAGAAAGGACAAAGGAGAAGGATTAAAGAGATGTTTAGGAAAAAGAATCAAACAATCATTAGTGAATAATTAGATGAAGCGATATGCAGGAAGGAATGAATTAGTGATGCCTCCCATGGTTCTGCTTTGGGCAATAGGTGAAATGATACCAACTGGGATGGAAAACTGTGAAGACGATGATTTGTAAGAATGGTGGGAATAGAAATAATTGGTTCAATTTTGAACTGGTTAAGTTTGAAAATAGGATATAATTAACAGGCATTTAGATATTTTTACTTAACACTCAAGAGAATGATTTGAATGCATGTATATAATATGCAATAACTCACCATCGTTATATTTTATCTAGACAGAATAGAAAGACTCTGTGTTCAGAATAATTTTAAAATGGTGTGGGGGGCTGCCTCAATAATCTATCACCATAATAATGCTGTGCTAACAAACAACATTAAGATTTTAGTGGCATGCAACAATAAGCATTTATTTTTGGCTCTTGCATCTATGGATAAGCTGGGCTTCAGATGATGCAGGCTGTGCACGAATGGGATTGGCACAAAAACGCAGACTAGATCTGGGTCTGCTTTACCTATCTCAGCCTCCTTGGATCAGTGGCTAATCAAGGCAAGTGTGCCTCATGGCAAAAGACAGGAATGCAAAGAGGTAAATCCTAACATGCAAGCATATTTCAAGCCTCTGTTCACACCATATCTTAGCATCACAATGGCCAAGTCGCATGGCCAAGCTAGACATCTAGAGCAAGAAGGGGCACTATGAACTGCACATGTTTTACTGACTGGGAGAAACGGGTGATCTCTCTACTACTCTGTGAGTCACTTTTACTGGGGCCTAAGAAGCAAGGTAGTTGGATGGAGATTAGGAAACTGTGGTAAATCCTCAAGAGCAAAACCATTTTGTTCAAGAGAACTTTTGGCAGAATTTCCAGGAAATTTTGGAGAATATCAGGCCGAAAAAACTGAGAATTTATTGCACTTAAGGCAAAAGTTAAGTGGATCTTTGAATCCTTCCCTGACCTTGGTAAATATAACTTTAAACACTATTGTTGTTTTCTTGACTACTATTCTTTTAGCACTTTGCATGTACCAATTTATATTATTTGTGGTTTTATGTCAATATCTTCATGTTCTATCCATATTATAGGCCTCTTGAGTTGACACTGAGTTTTATAGCTACTTATAACCCCATCAGTAACTTAGGTCTTTACTCTTAATGATGTTTAATAATGTCAATAGCATGCATTCAAAATATAATGACATAATGTAAACAAAGTGCACAGTACAAGCCTGGCACAAAACAGTTGTCTAATAATTCTTACTTTTCTTCCTTGTTGTGCCTATAAATATTAATTCAGATAAAAAATGAAGAAGAACAAGGTAAACAATCAAATCAAGGGCAATTTGGTTTTCCCATTAATAAAAAGAAAAGATTTGGTGGCTAAAGATTTTATCAATGCCAGAATTCTTCACTGAAATATAAGTCCATAAACATGTAGTTATGTAAAACTTTGCCTAATTTTCATTTCAATCATTTGTAAATTTTTGTCTGATTGTTATTTAACAATTGAACTCTATCATTCTCTTATTCATCCATTGTGAAGCTCTCTTACAAATTCACATGCTATAAAGAAAATTTTCCCAATGTTTTTCCCAGAACTACGAGAATGATGAATGTTTCTGAAATGTATGACATACCTTTATAAATAAACTCTAAGTGTAGGTCCACCTTTTTACTTGATATCTCACAAAACTTACTACAGACATTTCAAAAGAAATAATGGTTCATCATCTATGTATGATTTTAAGTAAATTTGAAATTGGTATTTAATTATGTACTTCAATTATTTGAGAGATACCTCACACGTTCTGATCCAAATTAGGCATTCAATAAATTCTTGTTGGTTGGCTAATGAAAAGCTCATTATTATAACCCTGTGTTACTTGGTACATCTATTTTCTACATTCACATTTTCTGCCATTGTGTGCTGGAGACAATGAAAGAATTCTGAGAAACACTGTCAGGATTAATCAAAGAAACCATTTTGCCATTAAGTCAATTTTGTGTTAAAATTTTTCTGCTTATCAATTATATCGATCGCCTATATTATCAATAGGATCAGCCATGGTACTTAACAGTGATGAAGAACTTCAGCTCAAATCTGTGCATATGTACACTAATGACATCACACACACACACACACATATATAATATATGTGTATTCCTGTACACATACACACATATGGACATATGTATGTGATCCTACAAATCCTGAAATATGGAGCAGTAGGAAATGGTCTCTGATTGTTGAGCTGATTTAAATTTCTTTTGGTTTCTTTAATGATCTTTTTTTAGTAACCCACTAAGCATCTCTGTATTAACTAAGAACTGAAACGAAAAGCATCTAAAATTTTTAAGCAGAAATATGTGATTATTATAGGGAAATGTGGTACAAATCCTGTACTTAACTAAATAGAAAAAAAAAAAAACTCTGCATGTACAAAAAAATGTGAATAATTTATTTGAAATTTTAGTAATGAAAAAAGTAAATGAGGCTGAAATGAAACACAAAGAACATAGTGTCCTGTGTTTTTAAACATTTCGTCTTAATGAAAATCTAGAATATTTACAAAAAAAAAAAAAAACTAATTTTACCTGATTAAAAAAAAATCTAAAGAGATTCTAAGATTTGTTTATGTGTTTTAGTAGGATGAAAA
Source organism: Eidolon dupreanum (assembly GCA_028627145.1). Taxonomy (NCBI): domain Eukaryota; kingdom Metazoa; phylum Chordata; class Mammalia; order Chiroptera; family Pteropodidae; genus Eidolon; species Eidolon dupreanum. The sequence continues at coordinate 28,170,304 of CM053517.1, read as the reverse complement.
AACATGTAATGACTAATTAATTGCATTATTTTTCTCACGAGGCCTATATTAACAGGAGCTACCCAGGGCAGAATTGAAACTATGGGAAATTCATCATTCCACCTCTTCCCTTGTCTGAGGCCATGCACTTACTGTGTTACAGCCAGGATGACAATAACTAGCAGTAAACTATTTGAAAAAAAGACCAGCCTATGTTCTAATTTTCTGGGATTTTTAAAAAAGAAGTTACTAAGAAAATATATTTGACTTTATAGTTGGAAAGACAGAAACCCACGGTGAAAAAAACTATGTTGTTTTTACCCGAGAAAGAAGAAAACAATAAGTTAAATCTCTATAACAAATGAGACTTATAAAGAAACCATCCTGGGTACAAGAAATTGATCAGGAGCAAAGACCACCCACTTCAAGTTTCCTCCCATTGAAATAAGATTTCTACCTGACAACAAGAAAACTACCACTTCCTGTCTCTCTGACATGTGCCCTGTATCCGGACTATCAATGGTCCCCTGATTCCCTGGCTGATAAGCTTTATTTGCCTTCTTCCATTTCCTCACACGACACGCAGCCAAAGTCCCCCAACAGTATAGACCCTTAAGTAAGCACATTCCTTCTTCCATCCCAAACCACTGAGGAAGACAGATGTTTGTCATGAATTGGGTTGAATATGGATTCCTCTCCAATCTCCTTTACACACACTTTTCTAAAAGCTCTGATTCTTGATTTTTTTTAAAGCAGAAATGAGAATCTTTTTACTCAAAGATATTGATAAAAATGTTGAAAAGTGAAGGCTCACTACAAACTTCTTTTATTAACCTATCATATATTTATTTTGGTTATGCTTGATCAAATGCAAATATATTAAATAACTCTCAATACGAGTCATAATTTTTTTGTCATGACTGGAAAAATAACCGTAAGTCTTTAGTTATATAATTTATAAAATTCAAAATATATAACTAATGATATAACATGCTCTTTCTGGTCCACTTATGAATAGTATGAAATGCAAAATAAATGATATTAAAATTATTTTCTTTGGTTGGCAAATTTTTTTAGTGAATTTATAGTGTCACTTCAGGCATGCTATGTTTCCCTAAGTGCTGAAAGTTTCTCTCTCCAACAAACCTAGATTTTGGTCAAAGGTTTGTCTCATATTCTCAGTTTACAAATTTTGATTTTGTCGTCTCTTTTTTAAAAGATGAGTCTGGCAAATTGTTTTTTTTTTTTTTTGTTTTTTTTTTTTTTTTTTTTTATAGTTTCTCAAAGATGAACACTGGTGCTGCCATGGCGACACTGAAAAGCTCCTTCAGTACTCAGGCGTGTGAGTCACCTGTGTTCCAACACATAAACTGATCGCGAATGACTATACTTTCTCCGTGTATTTATCACTTAATTACACATTAATTACTCTATCTTTTCTATTTTAACAATGAGGCCTGTTGCTTAGAAATACAGGAGAAAAAACTGTCTAAAGAATCTTCATATAGTCTCTGAAAGAAGAGTGTGAGCTCTAGAGCCAGGCTTTATTGCTTCACATCATTTCTGTCCCCAGTAACCTTTACGACACTAACCAGCTACTTAAATGCTCTATACCTTAGCCGTCTCCTCCTTAAAAATGAGAATAACAATATGACGCATCTCAAAGTGCTGTGAGAACTGGAGGGTGTAATATAATGTTTCACATAAAGCATCGTCGCCATTTTATATTAACATTATAGGCTTTACCACAAGCTGTTTTTCTATTTCGTGTTTACTCAAGCATAAAATTTTTAAACCCCCTTTTATGCTTACTGTTTATATATAATAAAATAAGTTTGTCTTTGTGTTTTGTTGACCTCCCACACAAATAATAGACATTATTATAAAATATCTGAAACAATTCTAGACTATCAAACATTTTTCTAATACTCTGTGGCATATCTTTTGGACATTGCCTTAACATTGACCTGATTAGAGAGCTAACAAAAATTTCCCTTTTTCTTCATCATCAATGTTAACTATAATTTGCATAATCAGAATTGCATCTTATAATACTGCTTCTCATATTGAATGCAATAATTGTATTCAGAGCCCACTGACTTCCCAATAACAATCTAAATAAAATCTATTGTTTGGCATCAGTAAGCATATTTTTTCAGCTTAAGTGAATTCTTATGATTCCCTTACATTGCTTTTGATTAGGATTAAAGCTTCAGCTATAATCTATTCATCACTTAAAGTAATTGTGTTGCATATATTTCTAGAAGTCAAAATTTTGTAAATACCATGTTTATTTTATACTCTGTTTTTAAAGGAGAATTTTAAAAGAGAATTTAAAGGGTATTTTCTCCCCACTAGCCAAATTACTCAAAATGTCATAAAATATAATATAAATAGAAATCAATAGTAACAACACAGAATAGCAAGAAAAGATGGATTTGGTAAATTCCATTTTGATAACTTCCATGAATATAGAAAACAGAATGAATTGAATTCATAAAAGAACAAATTCAAAGAAATCTAGAGCCTAAAATGCATATTTAAAAAAAAATGCTACAAAGGTAAAAGCAGTTCTGGAAAAAAATTCAAACTCGAGATTCAATAAATCTGAGTGCAAGGGGCCATGAGGCTGTTCGCGTAAGGAAGAACTGTGATGAGAGCTGTGTTTATGACACTCTTCTCATCCAAGAATGATGCCACACAGCCGCTGAGAGGAGAATGCTCCCCCACCACCCCACATCCCTCCCCCCCCCCCCCGCAAGGAAACAATGCCCAAAGTAACAGCTTCAAAAGGTGAAAAATCCTCTGGAGAAGGTATCTAGATGAAATGCTAAGTTTGGAGAGAATGGCAGAAAATTTCTCCTGAGAATCCACAAAGACATCTGTAAAGGAAAAATCAAAGGGGACCAACTGACATTTTCTAATCCGAAGTTACGAAGGTTGTTCTCTGAGAGGGAGAAATTAGTTTCCCAGAGACACTTTCTACCTTCAACCCGAACTTTAATACCTTTCTGCTCTGCTCAATGTCATCAATAACCTCTACATTACCCAATTTAATATTCAATTATTCATCTTCTCAGTATCATTTGAATAAATTAATCATAATCACTGCCTCCTGTTGGAAATGTTTCCTTCACTTGACTTCTGAGATATTAAACTTTTCTGCTTTTCTTACGACCATAGTGCTCCCTTCCTTGAACCTTTTCCCTTCTGTAACTACAATCATTTGCTGGGTGAATAAGTCCGTCCCAGGACTTTAAATGCCAACTAAGTGATAATGACTTCCAGATCTAAGCCCACGTGAGGCCCTCACCCTCCATTCCAGACCCATGTATCTGACCATCTGCAGAACAACTGCGCTTGGATGTCTAGTAGGAAACACACTTATGACATGCAAAACCATAATATTAATTGTTCCTCAGAAACTTCTCCTCTCTGCATGTGTTTCCAATTTCAGTAAATAGTCTCAACTTTAACATAAATTGCTTACGCAGAAAATTCGGGATCACAGGCTCCTCCTCTTTCACACTTTCAGCCAATCAATTAGAAAGTCCTGTTATCTCTATCCAAAGTGTACTACTCAAAGTTGACAATTTCTCACTATTCTGCTATCACTATTTCACTTAATCTACAGATGCTAATAACTCACAAGTATCAACACATATTAAAAAGCAGATACTATTCAACAATTAATCTGATAAGATGAATACAACAAAGATTAGCACAAATAATATATAAATTAGGAATCACTGTTATTCTTAAAGAAGGATAATTAGAAAGCAAAGTGAAAAATGAAATAAATGGAAGTTTTCTTGTGTATTACCATTATTTAACTTTGTACTCAAAGTTTTGATCAGTGCAACTTTCTGAACTTTAATTTAAAAGTTGATTTTAATACATGTTTGCAATGCTTTATATTGATACATATAGATTAATTTTATTTAAACTTCTTTATTGAAGTTGATTATGCAATTGAATATCTAGTTGAATCGAATCATTAAATCAAAAGTTACTTATCTCTTTCCCTTACAGAGGAACATTTACTTGCCTCCATTTTTTCAACTCTGGGACAAAGAATGACAGAAGTTACCTGATTTTACTCATCACCTTGGCCATAAATACAAGAATTTCTTATCAGTAAACAGACTTTCTAGGTCACAGCATACATAAGCTTCAGTTTTACTAGCTGTGGTCAACTTATTTCTAAAGTGGTTGGGTCAACTGTTTCTCATTCAAGCTCTGCACTGGAGTTTCTGCCCCCCTTGCAAGCGAACACTGGATGTCAGCAGATGTGGTTTCTGAAAATTTGGTGACTGGAAAATAATGTCTCACCACTTTGATATGTATCTCATTGATTATTAGGAAGACTAAACAGCTTTTCAAATCTTTGTCTTATCCTTTTGTACATTTATAGTTTTAATGAAATTCTTCCCTGACTCCAATTAATTAACATATTCTCCAGGAGATAACAAAAATGTGTTCCTATATTTTTGTCTGTGCTTCAGTACTCCAGCACTTAAAAACTGCAATAACCTTAGAAAAATCACTTATTCTGAGTCTCAATACCCTCATCTGTAAAATGGTGATATTAAGAGTTGTAGTGACAATTAAATGTGCAACTTGCCCTATTTAATGCATTTTATGATTTATAAATTACTCATGTTCATTGATAAAATCCCAGCATGTTAAAAATTTTTAATTGCTGCAAGCATTTTATTATAGAAATATCCATGATTTATTTCTTCCTTCAGCTCTTGAGAGGAAAAAATCAGAGAAATCATTATGAAATAGCATTAGATCTGAACTTTGAAAAATACATAGGCTTTTACCACAGAGATATTAGATAAAAAATAACTATGCTCTTGAAAGGCATTTCCTTTCACTTAGGAAAATTCAACCTCAATAATTTTTTCTCTTCTTACAAAAATAATTTATCTTTTGATCTTTTTGATTGAAAACATTAAGATTTTTTCATATATCTGGCCCATTCAATGTTACAAATGGTTTGAACAATTACGGTGGCCATATATTTTTCCAGACACATCAAATTGAACTTAAAAAAAAAAGGCCTCAGCATATTAATGATTTTGCTTTGTGAAAAAGTGAATTTTAATTAAATGGTTAAGTGAAGCTCCAATAATCAGAGTTTCTGTCACTTTTGGTTTAGTTGAAAACAGTTTTAGGAAGAATGTTCTAGAATCTCCTCTTTGGAATAACAGAGCATACTCTAGAATCTCCTCTTTGGAATAATAGAGCATGCTTAGAAAATTAAATTATGTTTTTGTTTTTTTGAAAAAAAAATGCTATTTTAAAAAAGTTTTGCATCTTTTGTTACTGTAAACATTACTTGTAGATTTTACAACTGATATTTAAAAATCATGTTTTCTACACCCAAATATTTCCCCATAGAATACAGCAGATATTTGAAGCCAAGTAAATGTGATAATGTTAGAAATCACATAAAATCAACCATAATCTTTTGTAAAATTATTCATTTCAATGTATCACAAAATGTGTTTTTAAAATTCCTGCTATTAAATTATTAATGGATATCACCTTTATTCTATACATCAAAAAGAGTCTACAATATATACTGACATTTAGTTCATATTCAAACACTCTTAAGTACAGTAAATTACTTTCTTGAATTGTTTTGGATTCTAGACCCTTTTTTCCTGGATATGTGTCCTTTTAAAAGTACATTAATGCTTACTAAAAGTATTATTAGAACATAAACAATTCTTTCAGAGAAAGAGATGAGAAATATAAGAAACTTATAGCATTTATAGTTGAAATTTCTTGAATTAAACACTTGGTTTTTGTTTCATTTTTTTCTTTGTCACATGAACTATATGAAATCAGTCAGGTTTGTAAGATGATGTTTCATAAGATTATATTGGATACATCAATATTCTTATTCAGAATATTCTCATTTTGATAAGAAAATGCCTTTACTTTTTTGCTTTCCTCTTCACCTCTTAGATTTGATTTAACTCGCTGATTACTGAAGGAACCAAGAAGATATTATTGGTTCAAAGCATTTAAGAAGGGTGTTCACAGGCAATATACAAGGGGAATATTAAAATAAGACTGCTGAGCTACATATAACACTGTTTAATGCACAACAGGTCATAAACATTTGTAGTTTTCTATAACGCTGGGCAGAAATCACTTGCATCTCTACTGGAAAAAATTTACAAGTTAACAAATAACCCCACTGTGCATCAGACTTCTAAACAATAGTAGCAAATTAATTTAGTACTTCACTAGACAATTCTTATATTGCCTTTTTTCTCCATATCTGATAATAAATGTATCACCTTTTTTACCTTACTTTCAAGATGTGGATAATTTTTTTACACTGATAATTCTTTTAGTGCCTTAGACAGTCGCAAACTTTAGAGTTTTGTTGAGAATTTGATGGTATTTTCATTTTTCTCTCCCATTCTGTTATTACTCTCATTTTCTCAAAGAACAGGGATAGCTTCAAACAGCGAACAGAGCACAATTGCCTTTTTTTTTTTTTTCACTTCAGAACTTAACATAGAATATTTTTCCACTTCAGGAACCCCAACTCTTTATTTTGCTTCCTTATTCCAAAATTGTTCTGTGGCAATTTCATAGTAGCAAGAATTGTCTATTGACCACAATTTTCAAACCAAGAGTTTTGTGTTTGATTGTTTATTTGATTTAGTTTAATCTGCTTTGCTTTTTAACCAGAGAGTAATAACATGCCAATTAAAATTAGAGAATATATCTTATTCCTTCTCTCTGAAACTAAACTTATAACAGAATTCTTTAAAAAGTTTCCATTCAGATTGAGCCAATGGAATTCATTTACAGTCATTAGTAAGGACCATAATGTGGGACCTCTTTAGAAATTGGTGGTTGTGTTTCTAAAAAGTAAGAGATTAATTAGCTCAGTCTTCTTATTTTTTTTAAATTGATAAGAGCAGTTTCTGTAGTATCTCCTATCTATATACTTTCTCACATCTATCCATTCAGAAAATATCAGAAATTTTTCTCGTTTCATAACAAAAAGTTTCATGATAATATGATTACTTAATTAAAAATAATTTAATGTGTTAGATAATGAGGTGTTTAAAGGAGATTGGAAGTTACCTGGCAATTGATCAAAGTGCTTTATCTTTTAAGACAATACTCACATAAAAATAGCTCGTAGATCTGCAAGACCGGTTACTTCAACAGGAGTGAGAACATTTTTACAAAAGAAAATTAAATTAATGAGAAAAAGATTTTTAATGATACTGAAATACAGTATTCCTGAGCTTTTCCTCTTAGGCACCCTATGTGGGTCATATGAATATTTCATGGAATGTGTTTAAAGAAAGCAAGAAATCTCCTCAGGTCATCTTCACAGTATTTTAAAACTAAAGAACTTCAGTAGAGGCATGAACAATAAATATCCAAATAGCTTTATACATTTTGCTCTGACATGCCTCTAATATAAATAACATGCCAAAGATAGTTATAATATAATTCTGTACATGAAGTTATATATAAATTTATGATAGAGAAAGAAGGGCAACGTGGACTTATAAACCAACTCCAAAATTCAATAACCCAGAAATGTCTCTTTATGACAGTGTAAGAAAGTACAATGTAAGTCCTTTATGATGATTTTGTTAGACGACAAGACAAACACTTTTCATATGATTGTTGACCTATTTTAATAAAATAACTTCCTAAAATAATAAAATTAATACTATTGTCAGGATTTATTGCCTTACACAAAAGGGTATAGGGCTTGGGCCAATTCATAAATTATAGTCCCAGCATCAACCAGTTGAGGTTAGAAACTTCACAGGTACCTCTTCTTAGGTTGAGACCATGAGGGAAAAACATCAATAAATATTTCCATGAAGAATATGTTAGATTTATTGCAAAAGATACAATATAAAACTGGATAGCCTATTAATCTAAAACAGAATTATTTTTTTTTTTATATACAAAACAAACTCTTGAGTGAGGCTGTATGAAAGTATGCTGGTATAAAAATGTCTTTAAAACATTGTTTTCTGCTCTTGTCTCCATTCTTGGTGTAGGTTAGGCATTTGAGAAGGGTGCTATATAAAGCATGAAGCTTGCCACAGCAAAGATAAACCAATTTCTAGTTGTAAGGAAGCATTTTAAATAACCCAGAGCTCCCGTGTTGCTAACTCCTCAGCCAATCTAAAATAAGGAAACTAGAATAGGTCCATTCCTTAAAAACAGTCTTCTTCAATCCCCTTCTGTGTAGAATGTGGCCAAGGAAGCTAGTCACTCTCCATCGTGTGGAAATGTTCCAAGGGCAAATAGCTATGAAAAATACATATTTACTAAAATAACAGAAGGATCAAGAGTATTTACCTTTTTATTTCATGGTTTTCATTCTGTTGTGTCTCCCCTACATTATACTGATTTTAATTCCCTTTGGTCTTAATTTATTCCGCACAACCAATCTATTTAATTATAATTCCGAAAGATGCTTCCTTTTAATGATTTTCTTTGCGTATTTCACTTCTTTCAGTTACAGTCACCTAAGGAATTCTACTGGAATAAGGATGATTAGAGCCCTTAGGTAAGACCATGTTCAATATCAATGGTGGCAGAAATGTGCAGCAGAGTTCTTTTCTTGTTTTTAAGCTGATAGTGTTTTGAGAGCAAAAGAAATATTAGTCAAGACAAGCAATAAAAATTTTATATGATTTAGGAACACAATGCCTTCTCTACAGAATTACTACGGTTTGCAGCAAATTCCACATCAACTATGAAATATAAAAGTAGAGAGATCTATTATTATGTACTGTTATACTCTCGCATTGCTTCCAAATAGAATATATATTAATTCAGACGTCTGACATTGCCTGACATCAACACAGCATGACCTAGCTTCTGAGTTCTTTGCCTCAGCTTCTTTTAATCAAAACAGAAATACATGTTCTGTATTTTCTCAGATATTAATAACAGGGAACTTGAGAAGAAACTATGTTCTTTTCTAAGTGGTTAATTATCATACACAAGAAATGAATAATGGACCCAGGTACTATTTTGTAACACTTTAATCATAATGTTTAAAAGATAAAAAATATTTTCTACAGAGCATTTCTATTTTACCTAGAGGTTTCCATATATTCAGGAGAATATTTTTAGATTTTAAGCAATTCAAGGAAATACACAAAAAGTTTGTGTTTGATACAAAAATAAGCATCTTTCAAAATCATTATTTTATTTGCATCATCTAGAAATTCTCTCAATGCAGGTAAAAATATCTGTCCATGCCTATGCACATATTAGATGTTTCATAAAAATTCATTGTCTGAAAATGCCTTCCAAAAATTCAAGGTATTTAAAAAATTTTAGATAAATATCTTCTTGCATACAGTAAGATGGGCACTTTTTAATAAAATTGATCTTAAAATTTATTTAAGTGTAGAAAAGAGTTAAAAGCCATTAATTTACAAAATTTTACTTTTTGCCATAATATTTTTATGTGCAAAGCATGGATCAATTTAAAGGTACTTCTATTTCCAAGGTCAGAGGGTTAATCACGTTTTAAAAGAAAGAAATTTTGGCGAATACTTCACATTTTCTCCAAAATGATATGGCCATATATGGCAACGTTCAATGAGATCTGAGTAACAAACTACAAGTGCTGTTTTCATTAAAATGTGAATATGCAAGTAATTTTTCTCATATAGATCATCTCATATAATTTTTTTTCAGAACGTGCATGTCACTTGGATTTTTAGCAGAAGTGGCACACTTTGCTTCAAGCCAGTCAGTTACAGGACTGAGATAGGCAAATGCTTGCCATGATGGGTGTTTGCAGCTGTAATTTATTTAGGTCTTTGTTGATCAGGCATGCGATTCTGAGAAGGGACTGACGTTTAATTAGTAAACTGATGACAAGACAAAAATTGTTTGCTGTAGTGTAGGTGTTCCCATTTGGAATAAGCTGAAAGAAACCTGTGCCCAAGATTTGTAATCATCAGAAAACATGTCTGGGAACTAGTTTTCAAACAGCCATCAGGACTCATTTCTGAAATGCTCTACTGCAAAGTTTATTTCTATTCACAAATAAAATGTCTATAAATGCTTTCAGCTGATGTGCCAGCACAGACCTTATTTTATTGTTTTATAATTCCTCAAATATTTTATTTTAAAATATTGAACATCTTTTATGTAAATAAAGAATCATGAAGGACAATAAATAAGAGTGCATTGAAATAATTAAAATATGCTCTTTCTGTGTGATTTAGTAAGTTGTTTAACTTAGAAAAAAATGTCAAAGTGATTTTATTATTCTGGCTGGGAACTCTTAGCATAAAGGATGGAGAATAGAGACAGTCTAACCAATCACCCTTTTCATTCTAGTTGTGCTTTGAATGTAGGAGAGAAGGCTACACCCAAAACAAGAACCACAATATAATGGTTTTCTTGGCAATAAGTGAGGTTATCTGAATATGTCGACAGATCAGTAAATGACCTCTTAGACCGATCTCTGTTTTAAATGACCACCCTGCTTAAAGATTTCGTGACTGCTTAAAAGTTTATGTCATTTATTTTATCAAGAAAAATTGTGGCATAGGCAAAAATTAGCCACTAGGTTAAAGTGGAGACTCCTGTTTTCTCATATCATTGCAGCCATCTACGAAATGATCGTCCTAAACTCTCATTGAATCCACAATGTTCCCTCTAACAGGGAATATGTAAGCTTTCCTTTGCCTGTGCTTCTATATATACTTTAACTGACATTTCCCACAGACTGCATAAAAAGATGAGACTATCTCTTGATTTTACCTTTGAATTATGAATTTGGACCAAATTTGTTTTATTACAGGAGATCCAACTTAAGTAGGAATATAAACAGTTAATTTTTTTATCTGTAATAAACTACAGGACTTAAACAGATCTTTAATACTTATTACTATAAATCTCATAAAAATAAAAAAGGTTTTCAATCACAGAAATGTAATGAGTTCAAAGATGACCATGGAAGTTCTTTTAGTATGACCAAGTAACTCCTAAAAGAACAACCATGCAGCAAATAATAACTATAAAATCTGGACAAAATATTTAAGAAAAAAAAAAAAAAAAACAAGAGCTATCTGAATGCACTAGAGGGTGAAGATATATGAGGAAATGGAGAGAAGTTGAGACTTGGATGAAAAGAACAGAGCCTGAAAATTTTAATATTTTTACCACGTTTAGCCAAATGGTTAAGCCCTCCACTCTGTAAGGTGTGCGTTGGTGAAAACTGGTGGAAAGCACAAGGTCATGCTGGCTGGCAAAACTGGAGAACGGTGTCCAGGCAGAACAGTCACTAGAAAGGAAAGGTGCAAATCCTTGAAAAGAGGACGCCAGAAAAAGGAATCTCGAATTAGGGTGACAGCCGAACGTCTGATTGACCTTTGACCCAAAAACACACAGAGCAGACTCCAAGCAGACAGCTAGGTTTGTTTTTTAAAGATAAATGCTGCTTTAAAAATCACTCTTTGGCAGAACAAAACTTAATTCAAATTTTCTACAACACAGAATTCACAATGTCTAAAATGAGAAACAAGAATATGAGTCATTCTTAAGAGAAAAAAAAAAAAAACAATGCAATGGAAACCAACAGCAAATGAAACAAATCGTAGAATTACACATAAAAGAAATTAAAACTATTATAACTGCTGAGGAATACGGATTGATAGATTAATTGAGGAATGGCAAGATTTTGTATATTCAGATATACAATAAACAGGTTATGGTAAAAAAAAAAGTTAACTCTAAAATCAAGATTATGTTCACTTCAAATTTGTTTCAACTTTTATATACATTTAAAATGCTTTCATAAAAAAATAAAAAAGAATACTTTGTAAGAATGAAAAGTATTATAACTCTGTAGAGAAATATTGTCTATATTACTGAAATAAAGTATATTTTACAAAATTTTCTATATGCATATAAATGTCTCTGCTCAATTGACTAGGCAATTCTATCTGACAATGTTAAGAAGAATATAAAATATAATAACTAAAATTATGTTTATATGTGAATGATTGGCTATCATCAAGAAAAAGAAGAGCTGTGTGGTAGACTGAATGTGTATAAGCTTTCAAAGTCAAAAAATATTGTTTTATACTAAGCTGTTAGCCTTTTCCCAATTGACGTTGTTCAAGTCAATTTTCTCTGAGCTTACTTTTCTCTAACTTAGAAAAATGTAGTTACTTTTACACATCCACTAGGATTATTGTAGGATCAAATGAGAGAACATATTTTGAAAGTATTATATAAACTTAAAAGCATGCACAAAATATGATCATTATATAATAAGTGGGGAAAAAAAAGATATTTGGCCTATTTCAAGAGGTCTCAAAGTCAGGAACTTACTGCAGACTCCTGTATCACTCCCTTTGATTCTTTATTAGATGATATTTATGAGCACAGTTCATAAATTATATAGTGCTAAACAATGTGTTATTAACAAAATAACTATCATAATTTCCTATTTTTGCTTCAATATAATTATATTGATCAATATTTAATAGATAATAAAAATCATATACATACATATCATACTCATAATTATATATATACTATATATCATTATATATACATATGTATAATTTTAGTTATATGCTATTAAATCACGATCAAAATCCCTATATCTATATAGTTATAGATACAGTCTTTCTAATGAATTGTCTTATTTATATTAGTACATTTTCTTCTTCTAAGATTAACTTTTACTAATATAAAACTTGCTTTGAATTCCTTGTGCCACATCCTAGTCATGAAATGAAGTGATTACATATAATCTCCAAGAAAAAAATGTTCATAATACATATTACATTATATGTCATATATGTAAAACAGTAGTCCACCCTTATCTGTGGTTTTGCCTTCCACAGTTTCAGTTACCCTTGGTTAACTGCAATCTGAAAATATTAAAAGGAAAATTCCAGAAATAAACAATTCATAAGCTGATTGCACATTGTTCTAAGTAGCATCAATTACTCCTGACACTGCAGTTACTACTCCTTTCTTTGCTTGCTGGTCTGGTGGAATGAAAAAAAAAAACAAATAAATAGGTAATACTGTTAATGATCTAGGGAACAAATAGTGTTTCCCTGAGCAGAAGCATCCCTTCCATCACAAGGAATCAGAGCTTGGATCTAACAGAACCTAAAGTGGGGGTGACAGGAAATAGAGATCACTAAGGGTACCTCCGTCTCTGGGTTCCTGGACCTACATTTCCTAGAATCTGGAGACAGAACACCATGCATCAGTGGTTGTTTTAGCATCTTTGCTTTGTTTACTCAAAGCCATAATCAAACTTCAAAGAGTCATCCCATCAGTGTTAAAACCAATTTCAGATGTCCCCACCAGAATATCAAATTCTGAGACCAGCTCAAAAAATTATCCCCAATGGAGGTTGCCCTACCTTCTTAGTCTGACACCTTTTTACAAATCGTTTCTCACATTTCTCTTTCTCCTGCTGATACATAATAGCCAGGTCCTACAATTTATTTGTTATGTACCATTTTTAAATTACATTTATTGGGGTGACATTGATTAATAAAATCATACAGATTTCAAGTGTAAAATTCAACAGTACATCATATGTATAATGCATTGTGTGTTCACCACCCAAAGTTAAATTTCCTTCCATCACCATTACCCTTACCTACCTCCCCCTTTCCCTCTGGTAACCACTAAACTGTTGTCCACATCCATGAGTCTCTGTTTGTCATGTTTATTTGTTGCTTCATGTTAATCCTGGAGCATCACCTATATTCCCTCAACACTGTACTAAAATATGATTTGGGTGATTGGCTTAGAATAATGAGGGGTGACAGAGGTGAAGGTTGAGGAGTTCAAGCATTTGTACAAAGCACTGCTTCAGTTGAGGTATGCAAGCGGCTTTTAGGAAAGAGGAGATTCCCTCTGTGAAGGAGCAGGGACTTTTTTTCAACACATACAAAGTTCAGGGAAATTTAATGGTTGAAGTTCCACAGAATAATCTACCAAATGTCCCCATCCTGTTCTCAGAATCTTACTCTTCCTATCAAGGTCTTGAACAAAAAGAAGTACCAGAAGAAAACTTGACACTTGTTAAGGCTATGGATTCATCTTCTTTGCAATTCTGTCTCCCCTACACTTAGATCCTGGCCTGATTTTCCATAGTCCGTCTTGAAACTGTAGGAGATGAAGTTCTCCTTAAATTGCCATAGAGATGTTCTAGTCTTCAGTTGAATATTATACAATTTAGCCTATAATTTTCTTTTTTCAGTGATCCCAACATCAACCTCTTCATAACCTCTGTAATATGTGTTGCCTCTATACTTCCAAAGTACCAGAGTTACAGTATAATATAAGCCTTACCTTCTATTTCTCCTTTATCCCAATCCATCATAGCTAAGAATTACAAGAATTGTGAAGTTGGTGTTTATCCCAAGGTTTTTCAATATTTACTTAACACCAGCAAGTTTCTTATTGTGAAATGACTGATTAATGATCCACCCCCAAAATTTCAGCTTTCTCAGAAACTCTAGGGACCACTGTCTTAGCCTGAATTTCCCAACAAAACAAAGCCTAACATGGAAATTGAAATGTACGTAATTTATTGAGGAGTATAATCTAGGAAGTTGAAATGAGGAGGTAGGGGAAGCAAAACAGTTGAGCAAATCTGAAGTGGCACATGATAGTGGCAGGCAGAGGGAAAGCTAAACAAGAAACAAGATAAAATGAACTGTATAAATGCTATGGAACAAAAATAAGGCATGAAAGGGAGATAGATACACCAGACATGAGTGAGTCAATTTTAAATAGAATGATCGGGGGGGGGGGGTCAGAGAGGTATAATGTGGCCAAATCATGTTGGACTTTGAAGTATATTTTAAGAAATTTGGCTCTAAGTGAGAAAGGAAGCTCCTGGAGGATTCTGAGAAGGAATGTGGCTCATCCTGACTTACATTTTTTAAAAATAGCTTTGTCTGTTGTCTAGAGAACAGACTATCTATGGGAAAAGAGCTGAAACAGTGATAGCTGAGCTTATCACAGTGATCTAGTGAGAGAAGAAAAGTTTTGGACCAAGATGGTAGTGGTGGAGACAATAAGAAGTAATCAAGTAATGGGTATAATTGAAAGGCAGACCCAACATGATTTGCTGACAGATTTTATGTGGGGCCTAAGATTATAGACTTGAACAATCCAAAGGACTGAAATGGGAAGGAAGATGTATTAAAGTTATTATGTTTAACTTACTCTCTGTGCAACTGGTGTTATTACCACCATTTTCTCGATGAGGAAACAGATTCAAGAGAAGTGAAATGAGGTGGAATGTCCAAGGCCAACTAATAAAGGGAAGAACTGGCACTTGAAAATACATTTACTTGTCTCCAAGCCAGATGCTTTTCTTTCTTGTATTACAACTTCTTTTCAAAGATCATTTCTGGAAATGTGACAGCAGTGACTATTCTGAGTCTTAGAGTATCGACTTAAAGCCCCTTACATCTCACTTGCTTAACTACAGGATTTGGGAAGATATGGCATTGCAAAGTATGGATTAAGTGACCTCGACTGTGGTAAGGAAGACTTAAACTTATTTTGAAGTTATGAAAATTGAAGCATGAAACTCTAAGAATTGTGAATTAAATCACCATCTTCACAATCAAATTGTCCAAACCAATGAGCAGCTCCAACTATTAGAACCCCAGAGAAGCTCTGTTGTTGTCAAGTCATATTATCCATCAGTAGAAGAAGGGAATGCCTCATACTTCATACTTCAAGCAACAAAGGTTATTCTTTAATGAAACATGACATCTTAATGAGCATCATCTTGAAGGAAAGGAGAACTTCTTTGGGAATACCAACACTCAATTTACTGGTTTGGCAGGAGGGTAGGAAAGAATCAATCCCATTGTCTGAAAAATAGATCCGTGGAGGTCGTACATTCTGCCTTTCTCATGAAATTCATCTAGATTCAGAGCTCCCACTAATCTCCAAAGGAACTCTAACCTCATATTGACATCCCTAAGAATGAAGAATTACAAAGGAAAACTGCTTAGCTCCTCCACACTAAGACTATGTAAAGATAAAAAATGGTCAATGCCTTTACTTTGGGTTTTAATTCTCAGTAACCTTAAGAATTCCACAGATTAAATGGGTAATAGGACAAGAATGTAAATATGAAAAAAAATTATGACTGATAGAAGATTTGGTAAAATAATTCCACCTTAAATTGAACTCTTTTCAGAGCTGAAAGGGCACTTCGATTAGTGCATTTTAAATAGAAAATTTGTATATCAATGATTAGTAACTGATTTGCAGATTTAACTCCACTGAGTCATTAAAACATAAGCACATGTCTTAGACTATTAAAATATATTCTGTGGTAGCAGATATTTGTTAAGGTCAAAATTTAATTCTAAAGCATGTTGAAAGTTCTAATCTTTGAAAGAAGTTTGATAGAATGGTTCTTATGTGGAGAAGTAAGAAAATTGGCTCATATTGTTACTTCAACACTATTGCTTTAATACTGAGTGGTAGTAGAAGTTTTCTTGAGGAAAACATGAGGACAAGATAGCAGGGGTCCCCCGAGCTAGCTGCTGCTACAGAAAACAATACCCAAGAGCAGCACAAGTTACAAAGAAAAGAATTGTGCTAGGAGCTGTTATCAAGGTTGGTACATGTAGCCCCCTAGTGGTCATATTGATGAGAGAATACCTCGGCATATTAAATTGCATTAAGTCTAAAAAAAATCTTTCCTAAATATGACCTTTCTCAGCTGGAGTTTGGATAGAAACTAGGAAAGAAACAATTTCCTACTGTGTTTTTATGAGACAAAAAAAGCTGACATTCTACAGCACTTCTACATTTTTGATTGAATGGTTCGATGACGAATTTTAAAATAGGTGAAATGTAGGAGATTACATATTTACCATATCTCTTCCGTGTCCGTCCCTTCATAACATTTTCTCTTTTTTGCTATCAGCTCATCCTCTGCGTACAGCCTCCATCAGTTTCTCATAAATGCCGATCCTGACGTGGCTTCTGTTAATGCCATTAGCAGTCTCACGTCTCGTCAGCTCTCCAACTCTTCAACTCTTCATGCTTGTCTCTTCTGGGGGTGTCACTTGTCCCACTCTCTCTGGTTTGTAGGTAAAATAGGGGAATTTTTTACACTCTATAAAATAGAGTGCATGTTTCCTTCTTATCTGATCATCAAATCTTATCAGACATAAATAAAACCTTCCCAACTGAGCTCGGTTATCTCTGGGTGTTCAGGGAGGTTATTGGAATGACTTTTAAGACCAGAGGTTTTCCTGAGGCCTAAAGGTCCTAAAAGACAAGACTTCAAATAATTGAGATTTAAATGCCTATATTTCTATGTTAAATTTTGTGACATTTAAAGTTTTCAGTGATTTAGTTTCAACCTATTTTCCTGCCTTTTTTTTGTGATCTGTCCCTCTATGAAATCTCTGTTTCAGCCAATGCATATTATCTGTTGCCTCTTAAATCTGGAGGGCTTTCTCTCTTGTGCCTTTCCTCGAGTGTTCTCTCTGCCTGCACTGGGTTATACACCTTCTTTTGCTTATGGAATTCTTATCTATGTTTTAAAACCAGATCTTTATCCAACTTCATCTATGAGGCTTTCCTGGCCTTAGGCAAAATGTTTTTGTTTGTTTGTTTGTTTGTTTGTTTGACCTGCTGTGACAGGGGCAGGATTTGTAGTAATGGAATAGCAAATAAGAAATAGGAAATTCAATTCACATTCTTGGTTCTACTATTTACATGACCTTAAATACATACTTAATAGTTTGTAATAAATAATTCTCAGCTTAACATCCGGTTCTTATCTGAGCTTCAAAAAAATACTACATTTTGATTTACAAGAAAATAAAATCTGAAACTTTTTAAGTGTTTTACAAATAAAGTTTCTATTTTATCATTTAACATTTCTTAAAATAATTTTTTTGTAATTTTACACTTTCCTCACATAAAAATTGGGACAAAGGCAGCACCCACCTCCGGGCAGCAAATGCGATAACACATGTGATGTGCGCAGCACAGCATCTGGCATTCAAGAGGAGCCGAATGCCTATCAGTGCTTTGCTCTGACCGCTTCCAGTTTCACATTGTCCATGATTCACTTATGTCCAATTTTTTTCAGTCTTTTTCATCTCTGGGTTTGATTTTGAATAGCGTCTATTGCTTTCTCTACAGATTCACTGATCTTTTTTCTGCCATGTCTAATCTGCTTTAACTTCATCCAGTGTATTTTTAATTTTAGATGTTTTATTTGTTCATCTCTAGAAATTTCATTAGCCTTTTTTAAAATATAGTTTACATTTCTTTCCTTATTATATTTGTGTGTTTCTTCACATTCTAGAATATATGGAGAATATATGGAACATATTCAGATAAGTTTTAATATCCTTGTCTGCTACTTCCATCATCTTGAGCTCATTTCTAGATCCATTTCTATTGATTAACTTTTATGCTATGTGTGGGTCATATTTTGCTGCTGCTTCTCATATCTGGTAATATTTTATTTGGTTGCCAGATGTTGTAAATTTAATATTGTTGTACACTCAATGTTGTATTCTTTTAAATATTGCTGTGTTTTCTTTTGGACCACAATTATGTTACTTGGAATCAATTTGGTCCTTTTCAGGCTAGATGATAAACTTTAATAGGTCATGTCGACAGAGATCTTATCCTAGGGCTTATTTAGCCCCACCTGCAGGGCAGTAGTCTTCTGAGAATTCTACATGAGGCCCTGGTATTATGCAGCTTTCACATACTGGCCAGCAGGAAAACAAACTATCCCCAGTTTTATGAGAGTCCTGGAGAATTTTCAGCCTCCTACTTTTTGGTGTTCTTTGCTCATCCTTGGTCAGTGTCTGCTCATGCAGAGTATTCAGCTTAAGAGACCAATGGACTTTTCTGCAGATCTTCTGAGTTGCTCATTTTTTTCCCTCTCCTTCTCCCTCACCCTCTCTCTCTCTCTCTCCCTCAGTCGCTTTCTCCTTCAATCTCTCTCTCCTCCTCCCTCTTCCCTTTCCCCCACCCCTCCTACCCCTTCCTTATTCCCTCTCCACTTCCCTTTCCCCCTCTCCTCTTCCCTCTCTCCACCCTCTCTCTTCTTTTCCTCTGGTACTCTGCTTCACAAATCGATCTCCTCAAACTTGGAATCTGTCTCCTCTACTCCAAGCACCCAAGATTTGTTTAGGTTCCCCTGCCCTGCACTGCTAACTGGAAACTATCTCTAGGCATTAAGTTGGAGTAATCAATCAATCAATCAATCAATCGTAGTCTTAGCTTCTTTCCCTTCTCTCCCCGAGCACAGTCCTGAGCTGCCTGCTGTCCAAGATCTGAGAACTGCCGTTTCATGTGTTTTGTGTAAGTGAAGAGTAAATTCGGTTTTTCATATCCCATTATGGCCTAAAGTAAAAATTCTTACTCCAGTGTTTTACACAAAATAATACTAAGAAATATTCGTGATATTTTTATTTTACTTTAGTAATTGGTGGTTAAAAAAAAGTGACTCGTCGAATGTCTAAAGTATTGATTTGGTGCTGTCTTACCCTTCATGAACCTAAATTATTTGGCTTAAATTTCCTGTGGGTGAGAAAGATGCAAGAACACCTAAAAAGACTAGAAATGAATATATGGAGGGGTAGCTAGAGACACATATTCGGAAGTGAGTCAAAAAGAAAACATTCAGATGGATGTTAAAGTTTAATAGTTCATAAATGCCCTATGTGTCCTCATTGTTTCATTCGTGTCCTAAGGAAAAAAAAGAAAGAAAAGAAAAAGAAAAACCAAGAAGCTTGATCTACTGAACTTAAGAAATAATACTTGGAGTAAGTTTCATTTTTTCTGACTGTCATGAGAAATTAAAAGTTTGGGCATATGGTTTTTGAGGTTTTAAATCCTTTAGATACACTTTTGAGTCTGCTAAAATGAACAGCGAGCAAAGCAAATTCAAATAAAGTGCTGACCATGCTCTTTCTATTCTAGTTTATAATTTAAAAGTATTTTTTTTCTGGTTAAATTCTCTAGATTACAGCCTTATAATCAGTCAAATCTCAACCACAACTCTATTTCTCTTTCAAAACCTCAAACACCATGACATAGGAAAGAAATCTCGTATATAAACATTTTAGAAATGGCATCGGAATACCACAAACTGCTTTAGTCACTATACCAAATGAGATATGTCACCATATTTAAATATAATTCAACCTCAAAGCAGACCAGAGAAATACAGATGACCACTTATTCACAGGTGCTGCTATAAAAAAAACAAAAAGTAAGATTTACGCGTAATAATTTTTTACTAGTAATTTATTATAGGTTAGGCAACAGTTAACGAAACTTGTTAGAAATGCATACAAAATAAAATTAAGGACTTTCTGTGAAACGGATTTGTAATATCCGTTTTGATTGCCTGGAGTTTCCTAAATCTTTGTTTTACTTATTTATTTTTTTGTTTTACCTTTTGACCTCCCTTCACCCTTTTCTTTCCCCTACACCTCTCACCTATGACAACTACTACTTTGTTTTCTGTATTTATGACCTTGGTTTGTTTGTGTGTTTATAGATGCCACATATAAGAGAGGTCATACAGTATTTGTTTTTCTCTGATTTATTTCACTTAGCATAACACCCTTTAGGTCCATCGATGTTGTTGCAAATAGCAAGATTTCATTCTTTTTATGGCTGAATAATATTCCATTATATTTATGTAAATGTCACAGCTTCTTTGTCCATTCATCCATCAATGGACACTTAGGATGTTTCTGTATCTTAGCTATTGTAAATAATGCTTCAATGAATATGGGGATGCGTATATCTTTTTGAGTTTGGGTTTTTGTTTTCTTCAGATGTATACTCAGAAGTGGAATTTCTGGGTCATAAGATAGTTCTGTACTTAATTTTTGGAGGAAGTTCCGTACTTTTTCCCATAGTGGCTACACCAATTTACATTCACTCCAACAATGCATAAGTTTTCCTTTTTCTCCACAACCTCAACTACACTTGTTATTTCTTTTCTTTTTGTTAATAGCCATTATAACAGATATGAGGTGACATCTCATCGTGGTTTTGATTTGCATTTCCTGGATAATTAATGATGTTCACCATTTTTTTATGTACCTGTTGGCCAGCTATATGTCTTCTTTGAAAAAATGTCTACTCATATCTTCTGCCCATTTTTAAATCTTCTTTTTTTTTTTTTTTTTTTGCTATTGAGTTGTGTGAGTTCTTTATATATTTTGGATATTAGCCCTTTAGCAGATACATGATTTGCAAATATTTTCTCCCATTCAACAGATGGCTTCCTTTGGTGTGCAGAAGCTTTTTAAAATAATGTAAATCACTTATTTCTTTTTGCTTTTGTTGCTTTTGGTGTTAGATTTAAAATATCACTAAAATGTATGTCAGGGAGCTTACTGACTAGTTTTCTTCTAAAACTTTTATGATTTTGGGTCTTATATTCAAGACTTTAATCCATTTTAAGGTCATTTTTGTGTATGATTTAAGATAGTGGTTGAGTTTCATTTATTTGCATGTGGCTGTCCAGTTTTCCCAGCATTTATTAACAATATTATCCTTTCCCCATTGTATACTGTTGACTCCTTTGTCATAAATTCAGCATATATGCATGAGTTTATTTCTGGGCTCTCTATTCTGTTCCATTGATCTATGTGTCTGTTTTTATGCCAACATCATACTGTGTTAATTACTATAGATTTGCAATATAGTTTGAAATCATGGGGCGAGATACTGCTAGCTTTGTTCTTATGATCACTGTGGCTATTAACGGTTATCTCTTTTTTAAACTTTTTTAAAATTTTGGTTCCATACAAATTTTAGGATTATTTGCTCCATTCATTTTATAAATGCCATTGGAATTTTTTAAAGAATTATACTGAATCTGTAGATTGCTTTGGGCAGTTATGGACATTTTAACAATATTGATTATTACGATCCCTGAGCATGCAATGTCTTTCTATTTATTTTTGTCTCCTTCAATTTCTTTCATCAACGTCTTATAGTTTTCAGTGTACACGTCTTTCACCTCCTTGGTTAAATTTATTCTTGGGTATTTCATTATTTATATGCAATCATAAAGGTAATTGTCTTATTTTACTTCTCTTTTTGATATGCCTAGTAATTCTGATATGATATAAACATAATACATTATATATTTCAATATATTATATGTATAATATGTTAGTATGTTAAAATATACAAACACCAATTAAAAGTCAGTTTACAATCATTCTGCCAGGAATATTGAACTCATATGTTGCTTTGCCTAAATTCCAAATAATTGCAAGTGGCCTGCATTTTTCCTAGATATAACAGTGTACTGATATGCATTGCTTATTTAATATTCCCTCATTAATAAAAGGACAGAAACAGAGTGAAATCAACAGCTCCATAAAGATTCAAGATCAGGACTTTCTGCCAAAAGCTCTATGATATGATAACCAGTTAAGTTAATCATACACAAACTGAATTTCAAAAGAATTTCCTTTATGTCTCCTCACATTATTTTGTATTTGATTTTCAGGCAAGTATAAAAGCTAGCATTATTGTCTTGAATGCACCCCATCAAGAATCTCTTTAAATCCATGCAGGAAATGGAGTGTCATATATGCTCCTTTGTCCATTGATTACATTCAACTCAACAAACTTTAATAAAACATTTACTAATTAGTTTAACTAAATCATTCTAAACAATAACATCTCTATAATGACTATATTTTCAAAAATAAAAACAAAAGATAATTCTTAAGGACAGGAACTTTCGGTATCTTTATGGTACTTAGTATTTTAAATGTACTACTTAAATATACTTTTCAAGAAGATAAAGATAATTTTATTGAGTATTAATACAAACTACAATTTGAAAGTGTTGTCTGTTACAAAAAATATAATCACATTCTGAATTTTTTTTAATTATCTAGGTTGACTCTATATAGCAATAGAGCGATGTTCTAATTAATGTAGATAGTTAAAACTAACCGATGTACACAGTTAAAATCCTAATTTCCATCATTGTTCTGGTGTGTAGACATAGTTACATTTAGTTCAAATTTTAAATAAATAAAAAAGATAGATATTAGCTGATCAAGTAAATACAATGGTGAACTGACATAGGGACTAAGATCATCAGAAAATTCAAAATACGAACACATCTTTATGTTTTGCTATTTTTAGTAAAAGATGACAACTTCAGTAAAAGTCATTTTAAAAAACAATATGAAAATAAATAAATAAGCATATTCAACCTTTGATTATGGAATTAGGAAGATATAAAATAACAATATTATCAGCACAAGCACAAGTCCACCACGTATAAAATAAATATTGAGAAAAACACTATTTGCTTGGAATTAAAAATGATTTTTTAAAGACAATAAAAATGAAATCTGCTTGAAATCAGATGTCTAAAGTTATAAAATGTTGCACATAAGATAAAGAGGACATATAAATTATTTAAGCAAGGAAAAAATATACTGGGAAAGATCATTGATTTTTCTTTCTTTTTCGAGACTTTGGGAGTTTAACTATTAGGCTTTATGACAGCTCATGGCATCTTTCATGCTCTCTCTTAAAGTTGCATATAACAAAACACATTTACTTCATACTCAACTCAATTTCAAGATATATGAGCTCTTGAGTCAAATATAGATCATAATTTTGTAAATGAAGACTCGTGGGAGTCTGAATAACAAGATATTTAAATTTTTTTAAAATTAGATTCAAATTCCCACTGTGCCACTTGTTATTCATGTGACCTAGACCTAGTGTTAGTCACCCACCATTCTAAATCTCTATTTGTACATATATAACATATGTAATATATACCAGCTTGCTACCATGATTACACAAGATGACATCCATAGGTTCTTGGTGTGGAAATTGGCACTGAGTAGTCCTCAATAAAAAGCTGTGGCTGGTTACCACTTGTGGCAATCATTTCCCACAAATATGACTTTATAATTTATTTTCGTTACCTTTTCCTCTTTGGAGGATTCTACATTTAGTCCAAATGTACTCCAAAATAGGGCACTAGTTGTGAACATTTTAAAATGAGAAAACTGTTCAAGACGAAAGAGCTTAACATTTTCTAACAATCTCAAAAATACACTGAATCTTTATATTTTCATAGCTGCAAACACCAGTGGATGTGCCAAGAATTAGTGTCTTTCGTTCCATGCTCTGTAATTCCCGAGTGATCTTTGGTGTGGGTGGAGGGCGAAGGTGGGGAAGTGCACAGTAAAGATCATTGTATGGGAGCCACAGAGGATCAAACCTGCTTTGCTGCAGATGAGCACACCCTGACCTCTGAAAAAACACCAAAGTTACCCATTATGATCGTCTCATTATAATCTTCTCGGCATTACTACTTTCTGCACAACTCAAAGTCACCATTTCAACAGGAATGAGTGTGTCAAAAACACAACCAGCTTCATAAAGCAACATGACTCTTCAGCACTGATTACTAATTTTCCTTGCAAATCTCAAACTGTATATCAAAGAGTGATGAATGTTGTGGGATAAGTACTAATTAATGAGAGCCTCTTTTTTCCTGAAAATCGGAGTTTATAAAAAATTTTTTTTATCTAGTTGGCATTCCCCTAAATAAAAAGTACTCTTAACTGAGTACTTTGCATGTCTTTTCTTTTCTAAGCTTTTTGCAGGAAATTGAAGATTTACGAAATAGGAAGGGAAAAAAAAAATCATGCCCTCTCACCACAAAGAAGAAACAGAAAGATCTCTAGTTTTCTTCAAATTGCACTGAAGTGCTGATAAAGCTGCTAAGAAACAGGAAATCACACACTTTGCTGGCAGGATCCTAAATCAATAAAATATGTTTGAAAAGCAATTCAGCAATATGTTTTTAAAACTCTAAACATGCTTATACCCTTGTATTTTATCCTCTATTATATAATATAAAAGGCTGACAAAACTCTTTGCCCAATTTTTTTGTTGAAATACTATTTATAATAGTAGCAAATTAAAAACAGCTAAAATATTCAATAACAAAGTTAGGTGAGTTGTGGTATAGATACACTAACACTAATACATAATATTAGACCAAATACATGAAAATACACTTGTAAAAGATTTTAAAGTTTGTTTAAATAGGAAGTAATATAATGTAACTTAAATGGCAACTCCATATTTAGGCTCTGAAGTGGGTTCCTAATCCCAAATAATTACTAGTTAATTAGTTAATTAACCATCAGTTAATTCCTAATCCCAATTAAACTCAGTGATGTTGGGTGGGTGGATTACTTGTCTGTACCTCAGGTTCTTTATCTGTAAAATGAGGGAAATCATGTGATTTACCTCATCTTGTTGTTATGAGCAATGAATGCAATATTGCGTGTAAAATGATTATAACATGTCTGACACAGGAATAAATCAACGATATTAGCTCTTTTTATTATTTGTATGAAATTAGGATACCTAAATTTGTGTGTGATGTAAAAAGTACTTAGAAACAAGACATATGAATTACACTACTACATTAAAAGCAGTATTCTTTGAATGCCAAGTAAGGTTTTTGTTCTGTTTTAGTATGACATTTGTTAGATTTTCTACACTTCTACACTTGTTGCTTTTTTAATGAGAAAAAAAAAGTCA
>CM053517.1:28079092-28144163 GCA_028627145.1 Eidolon dupreanum | reverse complement strand
TTTTTTTTTTAATGTGTTTTTTCGCATGTTCAAATAAGCCAGTGGTTTTCAACCAAGGGTATTTTGATTTTCAAGGGACGTTTGACAAAATCTGAACCCATTTTTGGTTGTCCTTCCTGGAAGGTTACTATGGCATTTAGGAGGTAAAGGCCAGCAATGCTGCCAAACATCCTACAATGCATTGGATAGCCCCAGATGACAAAGAATTGTCTGGCCTATTACCAGTAAAGCTGCTATTAATTACTATACAAAAATACACAAAATCTGATAATTACTCAAATGTTTATCAGCAAGTAAATGGAAAAACAAAACTGGTGTATCTCTATAATGGAATACCATTCAGCAATAAAAAGAGATGGACCACTGAGACATGCTACAATATGGGTAGCTTTCAAAATAATTATACTGAGTCAAAGAATACAGACAGAAAAGAGTACATATTCTATGATTCCATTTACATATTATACCAGGGTATGCATACTGATATATGATAAAGCTTATTAATTGTTGTATGTGAGATTAAGGGAAATGAAAGGCAGCCTGAAGGGATTACAAAGGTGCATGATAAAAATGAGGGAAGGTATATGTTCATTATGTTATTTGTGATGATGATGTTATGAGTATATATTTATGTTAAAACTTATTAAATTGTACACTTCAAATATGTGTACTTTAAGGCAAGTTACTTTTTTCTGAATAGAGTTAGATTTAAAACTATTTTAAAAAGACAATATAATACTATTTTATACCAATCATACTGGCAAAGAAACAAAAACATAGACAATTCCACAATATCAGAAACTTTTATATGTTACTACTGGGTAACAGAATGTGAGCTCCAACAAGGGCATGAATTTTTTGTTGGTTTGTTTTGTTCACTGATTTATTTCTAGGTCTAAAATACTGCCTGGCACATAATTTATGCTTAATAAATATTAATTTAACACTTTAATAAATGAATGAAGCATATACCAGTGCATTTGACATTATAGTGTGTGGTTGACAGTACTCATTTCACATGAACCAGTAATTTCATGTATCTTGTACTTGCACAAATACACCAGGAGATGCATACAAAAGCATTCATTAGCAGCATTGTAATAACAAAAACTTCAAAAGATACAAATGTCTATCATAGGTAAATGACAACTTGACAATATATTCATACAATGGAAAATTATAATTCAAATTAAAAGGATTAGTACAGAACCACACAGCAGTATGCCAGAATCTCAAAAAATAGAATATTTATGAGTGAAGAAGGCAGTAACAATATGTGCAGTATGATGCCAGTTACATAGAATTAAGAAAAATCCCTGATACCTTTGTTTTACTAGTAAAGTTTCAAAACAATTGTGAAAACCCAAAATATAACAAGTCAAAATTCAGAATTGTAATTACCCTTGGGGCAAAGAGGAGCAGTACGTAAGTAATAAAAAGCACAGACAATAATGTTCTATGTAATGTGTCTTTGACTTATTATTTGTTGTATTTTATTTATCTGCATTGTATTTATCATTTTGCATGTATCGAATGTTCCATGAAAATAAAATCATTTTTAAAAATAATAAGAAAATAGGAATATTGGGAGTTCTGTATATAACAGCCCCTACCTAGAGTGAGAACGTGAGGGCTGTGTTCTGGGCTGTGGGGAAGGGGAGGGGAGTGTGCAGGGCTAAACTGAGGAGGGTTTAATTGCTCTGCCAACACTCCTATTAACTTCCGTCTTTCTCCCAAGATGCTTCTTGGATGTTCAAGAGAACGATCTTTTGTTTGTTCTTTTTTTCCTGAGGGTCAGCATCAGGCTCCTTAGCTTCCAGACCAGGCATGTGTGAGAGGAACAGGAAACCAACCCTCCTGCATTCACCCACTGCTGGAGTTCTAAGAGGCGGAAGAGCTCCCTCAGTCAACGCGAGCATGTTTCCAGTTCCCTCTCAAAGACTAAGGTTTTTGCTCCCCTGTTTTCCATCATTAACACTCTTTTCCTTAATTCTTATCTTGCACAATTTCCTTTGATATCTCTGCTCCCCTTGCTTTATACTTAAAAGAAAATCTATAGTCCATGTATTTAAAAGGATCAGTATAGGGAGATGCAATAAACACATTATGTTCTGTCCATCATTTTGAACTGTATTACAATTATTTTCTATTGTAAACATACATACGCAGAAAAAATAACAAATTCAAATGAACATGTTTTGAATAATTAGCTGTTTTGAATTATTTCATTTTTCTCTTTATTAGACTAAGTGGAAAATCCTTGCAATGTCTGCCTACATCTTTTAGAATACTGGCTCTTGGGCTGCTCCCTCAGAGCCTGGCTGTCATGCTATAGGAAATACTAGCCAAAAGAGTGGGGAAATAAAGGGAATCTAGTCAGCATCTTCACCTGAGCAACCAGAGAACAGCAACTTTAGCCATGTGAGTGAGCCATTTTGGATATCTAGCCAACTCTAGTCATGAGATGCCTCTAACCTCCATCTTACTGAGACTGAATAAGAAATCTCAGGTGAGAATTATCACAGAACCATGAGGGTTAATGACATATTTTTGTTTCAAACTACTACATTTCAGAAGGATTAGTTATGCAGCAATTGATAACCTAAACATCTTCAAGGGCTTTAAAATCAAGTGAAGAAGACACAAAAGTAGATTCTAATAATCAAATGTAGTAAACATACAATGACAAAAACATGCAGAAAATCTTATTTAAAAAAAGAGAAGAGAAACTTTGAGGGATGGCACTGAGGGTCCAGGAAAAAATTTCGAGATGAGGTGACATTTAAAATGAAATTTAAAGGTAGAATAAATATTGTTCAGAAAAAAGATCTATTAATGAAAAAGGAGAATGGTGTGAAGGAAATTATAAGCATTAAAATTTTACTGGATTCAAATTATTGAGAGTCTATGGTTAGAAACGAGACTGGAGAGGAAGACAAGAGGCCATATCATGCAGGACCATGGACTAGTCAGTTTAAGGAGTCCATGCTTGACCATGTAGAAGATAGGGAGCATTGAAGGCCTTTAATCTAAGAAGTGACATGGCCAAATTAGTCTCTAAATCAACCATATCAGGTCCTGTGTGAAGTAGAAATAGAAGGTTGAAAATAGAAGTAAAAAAAAAAAAAAAAAAAAAAAAAAACTGATGATAAAGCCAAAGAGGGGAAAACATTGTAATAATTCAGATGCTATAAAATGAGATTCTGACCTAGGTATACATGGAGAAGTGAACGGATTTAGAGATATTATAGAGAAAAAATTAACATAATTGTTGATAGACTGAATACAGGGATAGAGATGAGGGAGAGATCAAGTGTGACTTCCATGCTTCTTGCTTTGCAATGGAGAAATAAATTAAACCAATATGAATGAGAAAAATATATTGGTTTGAAACATTAAGTTTGAGGTGTCTATGAGAAATTAAGTGCAAACCTTGGGTATATAAATATCATGCATGAAGTAGAATTAGGGCTGGAAATTCATCATTCATACATTCATTCATTAAATCACTGTGGATTAAATGACTACTACGTGCCAGGCACTACTCTAGGTGATTAAATTAGAGCAGAATAGCAAACAAAGACTCTTCCTCGTGGAGAGTATATTCTATTAAAGAAGAAAGACCATAAATAACCAATCTAATCAAAAATAATAAATAAATAGAGAATGACTGGGTGTTGTTTTAGATAGGGCAGTCAGGAAAGTTAGAGGACCTAGATGTACATGGCCAAGTCACCTAAAGTGAGAACAGAGAATAAGAAGACAAAAAATTAAAGAGTGGCAGTACTCTGACAAGGACATTAGAAAGTGAATTAAAGACTATACTTGTTTATGTAACAAAGGGTGAAAATTTCTTTAGAGTTTAAATAACCTTCTGGATAATCTTGTTTATTATTTTTCTAAAATAACTAAGTCTACTGGTGATAAACGATAAATGAATATCAAAATAGGGAACAGCATTTTTTAACATAATGGAACATCCCTGGAATATTGAAACAATATAACATGTCTGAAAGAAGTATGTCATACAGTCCCTTATCAAAAGAAGACTAACATAAAATAGCTAAAATATAATTCATTATATAATTACGAACTTACTTTTGTAATACTGGGCATAAATGTTTAAAAAGTCACATTCTTTGTTGTAGGTTTGTATATGTGCACCATTTCATACAAGCTTATTTTTATTTCTGACTCTGTAGGTACTACTAGCTAAAATTTGTGAATAGTTTATAAATTTCAAAGCAACTTTGTACCTGTTGTAGGCATAGACACATAAATATCAAATATATTCTTCTGCACATATTGAAAAATACAATATTTCTAAATCTATGCTATGAATCCCTTTTTTTTCCATTTTGTTCTAAGCTCCAGTTCCTATTAAATTACAGTAACCAATCTGAGGTGACTG
This sequence comes from Eidolon dupreanum, assembly GCA_028627145.1. NCBI lineage: Eukaryota > Metazoa > Chordata > Mammalia > Chiroptera > Pteropodidae > Eidolon > Eidolon dupreanum. The sequence continues at coordinate 28,139,752 of CM053517.1, read as the reverse complement.
TGAAAACAAAAGTGTGTATACCATTTTCTTTCTATTATAGAACACTTGAATATTTTATGTAGAAAACAAGCTATGAAGAGCTTCATAGACTTTCTTTCTTACCAGGATAAATGCTGTGTAAATTGTTATGTACGGATATGATGCGGTCTACAATGTCATCAAGTTGATTGTGTGGAAATGTATTATAAGAGAGCTTTATTACAAAAAAAAATGACTAAAAATTGTCAGAATTATGTTGAAGAAAAACAATTCAATTTTATTTTATTTTTTTTAAAGAAAGAGGAAGTATTAGAGTATTTGGTGCATTTGTGTTGTTTAGTTACAGCTTTTGTTTTTCAGTGGCATGTTCAACAGTTTTTCATTTATTACTAAACTTGACTGTTCTCTACAAATGTCTAAGTTTTTCTTTGGAAAGTATGTTTTAAGTATGCTAATATCTGTTTCCATTGTATCATAATTATCATGCATTGCTTATTTCAGGTCTTTAAGTATTATCATCTTCTATCACATTTCCTTGGCAGAGTTCATAGAATTTGTCTTCTTAACTCCTTGTTACAAATGATCTTCTAGTGCCATGAAATATAGGAAAATGGAGAGTTAAAGGGAAAAATGTACCCATATAGAAATTTTGGAGCAATCATTAATATGGTTCACCAAGTATAAGGTCAGAATAATTTTTATTCTCAGAAAAAAAAATATTGTCATTAAAAGAGCATGTTGATCTTGAGGTGATAAAATTGATATGATTATGTTTTTATATTATTTTTTTGTGTGCCTGTTAAACACAGCTTCCATTGCAAACAAGCATGCTACCCTGCCTGCTGAGAGGTGTAGATGAAAAAAAGGTGGTAGAAGACATTCTGAGAAGAGAGAAAAGCATATGTAAAACAAATAATCATACAATTATGTTATATTTAGTATAAGTAATAAAAATGGACTATTATAATCACTCAACTACTGTACCTGTGCAAATTCATTTTCAAATTGGGCAATGTTTTGAAAATGGGTGCAGAATAAAATTTCCAACAATTTTTATATATAAATCATTAAAAGTACTCTATGCTAACTTATTATTCATAGATAGAAAATTAAACAAATGTAATAAGATTTTTAAAAGAGTTAGCTTCAAATACGTTCTAGAAAGTTATCCCAAAGGGTGGCAGACGAGACTCTGCAGTTTATCTTTTACCTCCAAAGAAAGAAATTTATGTTTTCTCTCTCTGCTAGGAAATAATGGGAATTTCCAACTGTGGTAATGACTGCTAGGGTTATCAATAAACCAATGGCTCCCAAATAATTCCACCTTCTTTCTGTTATTCTGCCATCTATTCCTATGCATTACTTATCTCTTCAAAAGGAATTTTCAAATTTATTTTTCTTCTTGCTCTTTATATTTTGTATGAAAAAAAGACCTCAAGTACTCATACACACAAGTACACACATTCATAATATCAGGATAAAAATAGATGCCATATGATGTAAATCCTTGGGGATTATAACTTTCAAAAGTATCTGAATCCTAGTTGAGATTTCTTATACCAAAAAAAAATGAAGTTTTCAGTAAAATATTGGTAGAGTGTGTATCAGATATCTCAAACAATTTATCTTTTTAATTGGAAGCAATATTTATATCTCCAGTTCACATATTTTAACCCTTAGGAAATATCATTTCTAGAAAAACCAACAGAAGACAACTCAAGGAGCATTAAAAGCATAATTGTATCAGAAGGAGTTTCAGAGTGGCTGCCAACTCCTCACCTTTTCATCTTATGGAGAACACAATGTTTTCCAGCTTCGAAAATATGGAGTTGCTTGAGTACAGTTAAATGATGAAGGGTGCATGAAACAGTTTGTCATTTATTTATTCTTTATTTGCTCTTGTGAGGCAGGTATTCTGCCTCTTTCCTTGAGCTCTACAAAACAGAAGTACTTGGAAAGTTGGAATAATCACTTTTCCATCCCACTGTCCATCCATCACTGAATTCTTCTTCAGGCATAAACAGGAGTCAGACTGACAAGGAAATTATATTACTGGGTATCGCTGTGTATGAGGGGAAAAGATTTCAGCGGAGGGGAGTTACTAATGGAATATCCAATTTATAAGGAGAAAAGAGTCTCTCCATTTATTTCTGCATAGTATTTTCGGATGATCAAAAGCCCCTACATTAAGATAAATATGCATTAATACCTAACCGAGTAGATTATTTCAATAGACTATTCATAAATGACAGTGCATATATGCATATATAACAGCTACACACTTTGTACCTTGGACATAAAATACATATTGATAGTCTGCCTGTAAACTTTGTTTAAAACACTAAATATGACATCAAGGCCTCTGTCAATGACAGTAGAAGGTTCCAGGCACGATGTGTTTCATAATCCTGTATCTAGCTGACTCTTTACTTCTCTGCAGCTCAAGTTGCCAGCAAATGCTGAACTGGAGCACGAGTCAATCCTTGTTTGGTTAACAAATTCCCCGCAAAATATCTCCCCAAGTCCCCAGGAGCTGTAGTGATGTCATATCCGTTGTCCAGGTCTCCACACCTCTCTCAGCCTTTACTCTCTATCTTTTTCTTGGGTCAAAACTTTTGAGGTGGACTGGGCTAGATAGCGGCGGAAGAGAGGGTTAACTGGGACGCGCAGGCTGGAGGCGCTTCAGAACCTCGGTCAGCGCCCACTGCAGCCCAACCCACCCTCGAGCTCGCGAACTCCCAGCTCTGAGAATGCCTGCGGAATGATCGCCCCCCAGGGCGGCTGCCGCTGCTGCCGCTACTGCTACTGGCTGCTGCTGCTCCTGCCCCTGCTCCTGCTACCGCCTCTATCTCCACTCTGCTCTGACTGGCAGGCAGAAAGTGCAACTGACGAGGGAAAGGTCTCTGCAGTGAGAGTGGAGTGGCTACATAAAAGAGAGTAAAGAGGGGGCAAAAACCCAGATCAGAATGCAGGCGACATCCAACCTACTCAATCTCCTGCTGCTGTCTTTGCTTGCTGGATTAGATCCTTCCAAGGTACGGGCAATATTTTAACTCTTGTTTGAAATAAATGTGCGATATAAAACAAACGACCAAAAATGCAAATAAATATGCTCCCAAACGGCACGAAAGACAGCTCTCAGCTATCTTGTGGTGCCTGGCGTATTCCCACTGCTTGGAAGATAGCAAGGTGAACTACCGGAGGAATAGCTCCTCAAGGTAGAGTCCTGGACAGAGGGAGTGTGGGGGGGACCAAGAGCGAATATAATGTGTATGGGCAGCGGGCAATGCGGCTCTCCCGGGAATTTAGCTTATTCTGTATCCCAGTGCTTAATGTGCTCTTCTGAAGTCGGACGAGTTAGCAGCTAAAAGGAGTTAGCAGCTCAAACAATGCAATTTGTAAACATGTATTAGGAGATGGTGAACCGTTTCTTTGTTGAAAGCAGAGAAGTGTTTTCCAGTTGATCCTGGTCAGTAATACCCCATCGCAGACGTGCTGCGGTTTGTGTCCAAAAACATTTGGGATGCTGCTTGTAACACACACGGAAAAGAGGCAGAGCTATACTCTCTGCCATGGCTGAGAGGCGTTGGTGAAAGGGGCTTGTGTTTATTTGCTTCTTTCTTTTCATTAAGGAAATTAGAAGGCACTGAGGAAGTTCCGATTATCAGTGTTAAACAGGAAGTGAGAACCTTATCACACTAGGAGGGCAATAGGAAGAATGAGGTATCTCATAGCTGTTGAACTCTGAAAATTATCTGGTACTGGCAATTAAAGGGAACGCTAAGCTCTTTTTTAAAAAATGCAAAAAAATAAGAAGAAATATTTTCAGCAGTGTGTGATCAAGGTTGTGATGATAAAGCGAGATTATTCGAGAGCTTCAGCATTCTAAGAAAATCATAATTACATGAAATATGAGATAAAGTGTCTCATAAAAATAGTAAGAGATACAATTTTAAAATTACTTTGTTTAACTGATCAAGAGCAATTTGACACAACAGAAAAAAAAAAATGATGCCATGCTACAAAACCACTTCAAGCTTATGTACTTTGAAATATTGTAAAGTTATTTTTAAAGCTGTACATCATCTGAGTGGTATAGAGAAATTAAGTTTCTTTTCATAATTGAATAGAACTAATTAAGATGTAACCAAGCATAATCCAATACTGCGGCTGACTGAGTATTTTTAGGCCTAATACAGTATATAGTAAAAACTTAGCATCATGTCATTCATTATGCTCATAATTATTTCTGTGCACTTTTCATATAGAGACCTAATGAGAATAAAATCATTTTATTTTAAAGCTATAGTTGTGCTAATATTATCACTGTGTGTGAATGGCATCTTAATGATCTTAATATTTTACATACTAAGGGGTAGCTTCAAAGCATTTTATATCTAGATGAAAAGTGTTGATTTTTTTTTATATTTTTTAAATCCCTTTTTTTTCTTCTTGCCTCTAGATCTATAGTGACACATTCCACTGCCATTTTCATTATAATTGTTGGTTAAAACTTTTGAAAACATTCCATTATGTACTTCATTTGGAATATTCTTAGTAAAACAGTTATTTAAAACAAATCTAATTACTGAATTATGGCAAAAAAAATTCACTTGGCTAAAAGTGAATTTTGTCATTCTTTAAAATGAACTTAGAAATGTAGAGTTTTGCTAAAAATGATGTGTAGTTTGTCTAAAATCTATAATGCATAAATATCTGTACTTCTTGCACTCCATTCTTTCCCCAGTTAAATACATAAACAAAGAAGAACTGTTAAATACTGAGATAAATCCCCCAAATAAATGACTCATTTTTATTCCATATGACCTTTTCTAGTATTGATAAGTTTATTTCTGGGTATTCAACAATATAAAACTTTTCTTCAGACTTAGCTGTGGCTGTATGGTACAACTGAGCTGAAAAATTGAGGGATGGAAAGTATATATTAACTTTTTCAACTGTCCTTTTCAGCTTCTAAATACTGCATTACTGTGTGCAAAGAACAGGAGACGGTAATTTGTTCTATATTACATACGGCATTATAGAGCATATTAAAATGTTCATAGCAGGTGATTTGAATGTTGTAAAAAGTTTTTGGATGGTAGACAAAATATTGCTTTAAAAAAGCAAATAAAACCAATTTTTACATGTTTTGCCAGAACCATTGTTCATCACCAAACTATATCACTGCCCGCAATCACAAATGGAACCATTCAATTCTCAAAATAATTATGAATTAGGTAATAAACTAAGAATTTTCTCAAGTTTTAGTTATTATTGTTCTAACTACTTAAGGGTTCACATAATAAAATTAGCTTTCATAATGCAAATTATGTTTAGTGAAATTGAAATTAAAAATCCAGTAACAGTATCATATAAAACCAGTTTTTCAACAAATAATAATTAAGTGATGACACTTAAATACACAGAAAAACAGCTGATTTTTTAATACTAATATGTTAGACCTGATATATTTCATAATAACATTTTAAATAAATTTCTTTAAGTATTCTTCTATATTATAACACTTCATGTTTACAGTAAGCATGTGTATAATCACACAGAGATAGACTGACAAAATAGGAGAGCTCTTAAAATTGAATTTTTTTTTTCAGATATAGGACTGTGACATATATTAGAAACCTAAATCTTAGAGAGTGCTTATTATATATTAATTTATCTGAACACAACGAGGCTTTCTAGCAATACCAATTCCATTTCATAGAACACTACATAATATTTATGTTTATAATTTTTCTTCGGATTGAGACTTACAGATTTTTATGACATTTTACAAAGTGCTTAAGTATCGCCATCTTATGGTAACATAAGTTACCTGAAAGTCAATTTTATTTTTAAATTTTAAAAGAATGCCCAAACTTCTAATATTAATAAGATGAATCCACTTTCAGCATGTACTTACTTTCTTTTCTCTCATTTAATATATCAGAAAATTAGCAAGATTAGTATTTTCTTTTGGCAAAAGAAAGTAATTCACTCTGCTAATTATTTGTATTTTTATATAGACAGATTATCAATTTCCCTCTCAGGAAAATTAAGAAAATTATGTTTTCTTTATTGAAATCTTATTACCAAGTTTCCAGTTCCATTTAGAACTCATGAGTATATCACTTTGTCTATTTTAAGAGATATTAATTAGTTTCATTTGTAATGGAGTATCTGAATTGTAGGCAATATATTCAATCATATTCAATAAGTAATTTTTTTAAAAAAACTGAAAGCTTGTAAGAATTCAATTATTGCTCAGTTTTATAGAGAAAGGACGATTCCTGTGTAAGACATTCCTGTGGGCGGCTGCTAGATGGCATCTCTGTGCTTTTAAACGGAAGGAATTGAGTTCAGTAATGACCTTGATAATACAAGTGAACCTCTTTTTCTTTCACAGGTAGAATTTTAGCAGATCGTTATTTGAACATGATAACAAAATAGTAATCTCTGTGAATCAGAACTATGAATTTCTCTGCTGAATAAGTAGAAAGGAGCATATACATGAGGCTGTGCAGGTTTCAAACAGAACATTTACACCAGAGCCAGACACTTGAGTAACAGTTAAAAAGGGGTGGCATGGGCATAGCCACATATTGCAGTGACTGTTGAACTTTAAAGCAGTCATGCTTACGTAGCAAATATACTGCAAAATGCTCTAGCATACTTGGATTGAGAATCATTCACTATCTTCTTACCTAGAAATATATTAAAGTACTTAGCTGTATGGTACTTGCTCACACTACAGACGTAAAACGCACCAATGATTCAGCAATAATCTTCAACACCAAACTGTTCTGTGTGTCCAAAACAATCGGGCCAATTAGAATGCTTGCCTTAAATAAGATAGCTGCTTTAAATCCATATAGACATAATAGAAACTAAGACAATTTCAATGCTTATATTGTTAAATGCTCCATAACGTAATATACCATGTGTAAGTGCCTTCGTGTTTTGGTATTGCTAACAAAGTCATCAAAGACCTAAATTGGCTAGAGGTGGCTTTTCTCCATAAATCTAAAATTCCTGTTCTTACAACTTTTAAATGAAATTGGTAAAAAGCAAATACAAGAGAAATAAATTGCAATCAGTATCAATCTGCTTTAAAATTCACTTTAAAATCTATCTTCTCCTATATGTACTGTATACGAGAGGCATCTTCTATACAATAGGGTCAGCTCAAATTAGAACAGAAAATAAGGATTGATGGCATGTGGCAAGGACCTGTAATTACACACCAATAAAACCTGATACAGTAGAAGGCGAAAAGTTCAATGTGGCCTATCCATATTTTGAAAGAGTAAATGACTTTTCTGCTCTCATTTTATTCCATTCTCCCTGATCCAATTAAATTTTTATTTTCAGAAAGTAAATGTTCTTTATCACTCTTTCTCTTGGCAACTTGAAAAGGTTAAAATTGTACTGCTTTCCTTCACTTTTTAAAAATTCCTTTTCCTCGTATTTTGCAACTATTCTCTTCTAAAAATCACTACTGTGATGATCGATTGATGCTCTATTCAGAGGGAAAGCAGACCAAATCTGAGAAAATAGGGGGCAGGATTCAGGGCCCTTCATTTCTCATTCCTACTTTGCCACTAATATACACAAATAACTTTGGGGAAGATGTGATCTCAGTACCCTCACTTGTAAAATTATGGGGCTATATGTTCTTAAAACTTGTTAAATTTTAGAATGACTCTGTGCTATGGTCTGCACGTTTGTGCCCTCCCTCCTCCACAAGTCATATGTTGACCTAATACTCAAGGTGATGGTATTAAGATATGGAGTCTCTGGGAGGTGATTAGGTCCTGAGGATGTAGTCCTCACGAGTGAGATTAGCGTCTTTATACAAGAGGCCCCAGAAAGACAACTCATCCTTTCTACCATGTGAAGATATAAGAAGTCTGTGACCTTGAAGAGGTCCCTCATCTGACCGTGCTAGCACTCTGGTCTTGAAGTTGCAGCCTCCAGAATTGCATTAAATAAATATCTATTTATAAGTAACCGAGTCTGGGGTATTTTGTTATAGTAACCCAAATGGACTAAGATATACTTCTGAATAATATTTGGTCCTGCATATTCATTGCTCACCCTTCCCAAGCAGGAACTTCCTTAAGGATTTTAGACTGACAATTCTTAGAAAAACTAATTTTTGTACTAAGAAAACACATAAAGAAAAAGTGACACTGGATAAAGCTGTAGCTTGGGAGATAAGACTTGGCATTTGATTTACTTAAGTATTAATTAGCCATCTTTTACTTAAAAAAATTGGCAACAGTGAAATTAAGAAAGGAGATAAAAAATAGTTTTCTTGGTAGGTTAGGTGAAATGACAGTGAGTCTTTGGAAGTATCTGTTCATTTGTGTTACTGTGTGTATATGCATGTATGTGAACAGATTGTTTCACAGTGGCATTAAAATATTAAGGCAGCATCAAAAGTTATTTAAATACTCACTACCTAGAACCCAGGTTTAAATCTAAAATATGATGTTGAATCTGGTCCTCCATCTACTCAGTCTATGTCACTTATCAATAAAAAACCTAAAGGATATTTTTATGAAGCTAACTTAATCATGACAATTTTCAAATATAATTCTAAAGATTGTACTCCAAACTAATGGAGATAGAAAAAGGGGGAGTTGGGCATAAAATCATAAGAACTGGTTTAAGTCCTAACTCTGCAACTGTTCAATAAGACACTTAATCTCCCCGAAGTCCATTTTACATTAACTATGGAATATATGTAATAGCAATGGAATTTATACAGTTATTGAAATTAATATATGTGAAAACCTATTTTAAATCATAAAGTTCTACATAAATATTCCACTAACATCAATCTATAACCAAATCTAAGTCTGTTGGGTACCACTTATCAAGATCAAAATATCCTGCTGTTCCCTCTTCTCAGCTTTCAGAAAAGTGAATGTCATGTAAAATTATCAGCAGGGCTTCTCAGCAACAGCCTGTAATTTGGGCCAAAGCTCCAAATGCAGCACGCCACCTTAAAAATTAATATCATACTTATATCCAAAAGGTAACTCTTACAAGTCTGTAGGGAGAAAACTATGAGACTGAAGGCTGGTTCAATACTATCAGAGCCAAATCACACCGAGAAAAGAGCTTTTAAATTAAACATGCAGAACAGATAACAGATAGAATGAATATACTTGAACAAAGAATCTATCAATGGATAAAGCTACTTTTTTGACCAGCAGGCAAGGGTGTGGGCTTCTTGTATCTTTGCAAAGTATATTGGTGGTAAAGTAGTTTAAATCCTAAGATTTAAAAATATTAAACAGAGAAGCTTTAAAGGGGGATTTTCTCAAATTAAAAGTGTTCAGGGCATAGGGTCATTGTCTTAGTTTTTAAGACTGCTATAACGAAAGGCCACAGACTGGGTAGTTTATGAATAACATTTATTGATCACAGTTCTGGAGTCTGGGAAGTTCAAGATCAAGGCACCAGCATGGTCAAGTTTGGTGAAGGCCGTCTTCCTGGTTCACAGCTAGTGTCTTCTCACTGTCACTGTTGGGGCTAAGGAGTTCTATGGAATCTCTTTTATAAGAGCACCATCTCATTCATGAAAGCTCCACCCTCACGACCAATCACCTCTCCAAGGCCCCACTGCTTAATACTATCACGATGGTATTAAGAATACCAACATATAAATTGGAGGGGGGGCGGGGGGGGGGGACAAATATTTGGACCATAGAAGTCAAAAGAAATTACCACTTTTGTGAATATAATTTCCTTGTTCTTTTCTCTTGGATTGCTTTCTTAGTCCCTCTGTTAATACTGATTTGCCTATTCATCTCAATATAGACTTCTACAAAATGCTTGAAAAGATCTGACCCTTAATAGCCATTTAATATTTCTTCTGATATCACTCATCCAAAAGCAAGTCCACCTGAGTAACTTATTAACCCATGTAGATAATATGAAGGGTAAAAATAGATGAGAGCAATTATATAATATCTAGAATAGACCCTACCCATGAACAACTAATATTTCAGAAATGTATTATTTCAAAAATACCTGCCCATCATACTGCAGTGAGGTTTAACTTATTTTCATTACTTGCTACAAGAGGTTGCAAACCCCTTTGGGGGAGACGAGGGTCCAAGATACAGGAACAGCATAAGATCATCTCCACGAATAGTGCTAATAATTTGAATGGTGCTAATAAAAGTGCTCAAAATTTGTTGAAACAGTTAAAATATAGTTTTCTAAGAATATTAATCTTTTGTGCATTAAAAACAAAGTGCTCTAAAGCATATATCAAAGCTATACTTTCTATCATCCTTATACTAAGCCTTCAGAAGAATAAAAATAAGTTCAGAGACAGGATCACAGATGCTGTTGTGTTCATGCTTTTGCCTCTCCCTGGAAAGCTCGTACCCTCTTCTCCATATGTCAAAATTTTACCTGTATTTTGAGATGCAATTCAAATGTCACTTCATCCATACGTCCTTCTCTGACACTCCTCACATCTCGAGAGGAGGTAATCCTGATAAACTAAAAACTCCTATAAGAAATGAATCATATTCTACTTATATCTGCAGCTACAGCCACTGGCACTGTGTTTGACACAGAACAGGTATTTAATGAACACAGACTGAACTGGGTTTCTTTTTTCCCTCAAATTTGCAAAATCACTCTTATGATACTTATCACTTTCTTTTTTTTTTTAATTGGGTATTTATTGTATTGTATAATGTAGCTGAGTGCAGGCTCTGTTTCTTGGTCATTATCCTTCCCTATCTAGCAACTAGCACACCTTGTCCATTCAGATAAGATATTTAACAAGTATCTGTTGAATGTACGAATGAGTATATGAAGAAAATAATAAGTCAAGGAACAACTAAAAAACATAAAAATCTACATTAAGCAATAGATGAATATAATCTATGTTTTCAATGCATGCTCAAGATATTAGGGGAAGGGAAGTAAAACTGATTTTAAGAACCTTTTTTTCAAGGGCTGACAACTCTTATCCCAGGTCATCCAACTTGAAGAATGCTGCAAGATTATGCCTTTTTAAATTTTCGATTAGTTTTCTGTCCCACCCTCACCATTCATAGTGCTATTTTGAGATGTGGTAACTCTCTGGGATGCTGCAAGCTTCATACTCTTGTGAATTACTTGCTGTATTTTATGGCACTCAGTGACAAAGTTGATATATCCTCTTATTTCTTAGTGTATGTATAAGTTCATTTTATTTGCATAGGTTTATAAGTGAGAACATTTTATTAATGTGTACTTATTCTTTTAACTACTTTTATTTTATGAAATGTCTTAGACTTATTTGATAAATTAGTATATTATATATATTTTTGCATCCTTTTTAGGGACTGAGTAATTATTTTTATCATTAGTCCATTCATTTCCCCAATAAAATAAAACTGCCATGTATGAAGTAATGTATATTATTCTTTTCCTCTCCTCCCACTTTCCCATCCTTACATTTTGGATGGTTTGCTTATGTTGGCTTCTCCAAAATAGGTTAATAACACCAAAAAATAATAAAAAGTTTTGAACATGGCCATTATCAAGTATATAGTGTTAATTTTCCAAAGGATTCTACCAATTTATAGTGTTTCCAGTAGTTTATGAGAACATCAGTTTTACTATATCATTACAAATATGAATGAATTTCAGATCATCAGCCATACCTCTGTCAAACATGGTGATATTCTACCTACAAACTAATGTTATTATAAAATAAAATTTAAAGTACACCAATTCTTATAGATTCAAATGCATCACTTTTATGTTCTTTATTTTATTGATGCCATAGATCAAAATATTTTTTAATCTCCTCTTGAAATTGACTTCAGAGCAATTCCAAGTAACAAGCATATTATTTAAAAAACTTTTATTTTTTGTTTTTCAATTAGAGTTGACATTCAACATTATATTAGTTTCAGATGTACAGCAAAGTGGTTAAACATTTATGTAATTTATGAGGCGATCCCTCTAATTAGTCTATTACCCACCTGGAACTATACAGGGTTATTACAACAATATTGACTATATTCCCTATGCTGTACTTCACAGGAGTGACTATTTTGTAACTACCAATTTTTATTTCTTAATCCTTCCATCTTTTTACATAGTCCCAAACCCCTCCCATCTGGCAATCACCAGTTTGTTCTCTGTATCTGAGTTTGTTTCTGGTTTTTTTTTTTATTTGTGTGTGTGTGTGTATGTGTGTGTGTGTGTGTTTATTTTGCTCTTTAGATTCCACATGTAAATGTGGAAATCATATGGTATTTGTTTTTCTCTGATTTATTTCACTTAGCATAATACCATCTAGGTCCAACCATGTTGTTGCAAATGATTAGATTTCATTTTTTATGGCTGAGTAATATTGCACTGTATATATGTACTACAACTTCTTTATCCTATCATCTTTTGATGGACACTTAGGTTGCTCCCACATCCTGCTATTGTAAATAGTGCTGCAGTGGACATATGGGTGCATATATTTTTTCGAATTAGTGTTTCGATTTTAGCTTTTCCCCGTTGCATATAATGTTAGCTGTGGGTTTTTTGTACATGGCCTCTATTCCCACTTTGCTGAAAGTTTTTATAATAAATAGATGCCAGATTTTGTCAAGTGCATTTTCTGCATCTATTGATATGATCATGATTTTTATCTTACAATTTGTTAATGTAGTATATCACATTAATTGATTTGCAGATGTTAAACGAAATTTGCATCCCAGAAATCAATCTAATTTGATCATAGTGTATGATATTTTTAACCATGTACCATATATTGCTGAATTGCCTTTGCTATGCTAAAATTTTGTTGAGGATTTTTGCTATGTTATCAGGGATATTGGCCTATAATTTTTTCTTGTAACATCTTTGACTAGTTTTGGAATCACAGTAATGGTGACCTCATAAAATGAGACTGGGAGCCTTCTTTCCTCTTGAATTTTTTGAAAGAGTTTGAGAAGAATAGGTGTTAATTCTTCTTTAAATTTTTCTTAAAATTCACCTGTGAAGCAAGACTTTTGTTTTTTGGGAAATTTTTTTATTACTGGTTCAATTTCCTTAATGGTAATCAGTCAGTTCAGATTTTCTGTTTCTTCTTGACTTGAGACTGAGTTGTTTTTTAAGAATCTAAATATTCTCTTGAAATTATTTTTTATTACATATACTTGTAATTGTACCATCTAAAAAAAATTAATATTGTCTCCACTTTTATACTATATTACTGTATGAGCACAACACCACCATACAGAATATTAAATGATTAAAAGCAAATGTAAGTATAGTGGAGTTATATTTATCTTAATTATAACTTCTAAATATCAAAAATTCAGCATTGTCATAATTAACTTTGTAGGTTAAAATTCTCTGAAAAGAAGTGTCAGTAATAAAATGTTCAATAGCACAAATAAATAGTTATTTAGATAAGCCCAAAGAGTGGGAATAAATTGAATAGACAATCCTTTTCATTTTTCCAACTAAGATGAAGGTGATTAAGAAGCATTATCCCATGATGAGTAAATAGCATTACTGCAGGGACCAATTCCAGATGTCAGGATTGCTTCAAATAGAGAATTGGTATTGGAAATGTTGATTCACTGGCACCAAAATGTCACTAGTGAAATACTGCCTTACAAAAGACGCCATCACTTCTGGGAATGATCTATGTCATGGCTGTTTAGGGAATTGTTTATCTGAATTAGTACCAATGACGAGTATTTTTACACCTACATATATTTTGTGGCATGATGACTATATCTTAATGCATAATGTTGCAGTACTATACAAACTGAAATATTACTTGGCTCAAGACCCACTGAAGACTTTTTATTATACTTATCATTTATTATTTATATCATGCTAAAGATATATTCTACTCTTTACAACAAGTTGAGTGCTAGACAAAGTCAATGACTCTAGTTTGACTGTCATATACCTTAAAGCACTCTGGGGATAAGCAGGAGGAAATATACAGAGAATTATGATGCTCATGCCAAAGAGGTAGCTATCAGAATATAATGACTCAAAACTGGACATAAGATATTTGAAAGAAAGAATCTAGTAAGATAGAATGAATCAATAATTTATTTTGTATCTCTCATTGGTGGCAAAACATCATGACCCTCTATCAGTCAGTTAAAGCAAGAAAAGGCACCAAGTCTACATACCTGTCTGAAAATAAAAATGGAATATTTTTATTTGTCTGAAAAATAAAATAAAAATTATACATGAATTTATATGTAGCAAATATAGTTAACATGGACTGAGAGGACATAAGTGTTTATTTACACATCAGGGATGGGTTGAAGATTTACAGATGATATATAAATTTGTCAATGTGTATTTAAGCATTTCAAGTGAAGTTTATCCCTCCTACCAACACCACACACACACACACACACACACACACACACACACACACACTCACATACACACACACTCACACACACACACACAGATTGCATTCATTAATCTGAGACCTGTTTAACCTTCTATTACTAACTGTTGGCATTCACTTTCAGAACAAGGTCTCTAATTTAGTTCAACTAATCTTCAATGTCTCTTACTAAGAAAAAATGGAAGGAAAAGGCAAGAAAACATCCTTACGGTCCTTTGTCCTTTCTTTACTTGCAGAGGGAAAGGCAATAGAAATGTGATTGCATTTGTCCGGTTGTACATAATCATTTCTTTTGGAAAATATACCACTCAAGGGACTCGACCTAATTAATATTAATTTAACATACAAAAAAAAAAAAAAGAAAAAAGAAGAGAGAAACCATACCAAATCAGAGCAAATTATATAATAATGAGGAAATTGGAAAGTTCATAGTGTTGTAGACAGAGTACTAAGAATTAGAAAAGCTGGACCTAACATCAGTTCTCTTTGGGCAACTCGTTAAAAAAATTTTTTTTTGTTTCCATCTCCTTATGTACAAACTGAGGATAGTGAACCAAATGCTCTTATTTATTCGTAGTTCATCCTAAAATGGGGCACATTAATATCTTATAAATGTAAATCATCACTTTCATTCTCTTTCCTTCTGCTCAAAGATTCTCAGATAGTTAAAATTAAAGGTAACATCTTGACTTCTTTTACTGCTGATAATCGAAGTTAATGTCATCGAGAAAATCATAGTAATTTAGTCCTATATGTATAGTAATACAAAAAATAAATGTAAAATATATATAAGCTTATTTCATATCCCAAGCATTACAACATATTTAACATTTATTTTATATTCTTCTTTTTTATTAGCTTTTAAAGATTAACGAAAAATAAATGAGTGAATGGCATGGTTCTATTGTCTTTATCCAGTGATAGTTAAAACAAAAGAGACTCAGAATCACAAGAAATAGGCCATCTATTTTCTCTGCATAAGGGCAAGATTCTCCACTATAACAAACTGATGGATGGTTAGCTAACTTCTGTTCATATGTTTCTAATATTGGGGAGCGGAACAATATGAAAGGGATTGGATTATGTTTAACCAAAATAATTACTAGAGAGTTTCTTTTTAAATTGAGTTGTGACTTCCAGTGATATTTCCTACTACTGAGTTATGATTCTTTGGATAAATATAGTAAGAAAAAAAGTATATAGACTGTGGTAGACAAAATAATGTCACTTCAAAGATATTCTCATCCTAATCTCTAGAACCGGTGAACATGTTGCCTTATGTGGCCAAAGAGAATTTGTAGATGTGATTAAATTAAGACTCTTGAGATGGGAATATTATTTTGGATTTTCTGATGGATTCAAGGTAAAAAAAAAAAAAAGTCCTTAAAAGAAGAAGGTTGGATGGTCAGAGTTGGAAAAGGAAGAGAGTATGACAGAAGCAGAGAGCTGGAGAGGAACTTTAAAGATTGAGAAAGGGGCTAAAAGCCAAAGAATGTGGGCTGCCTCTAGGAGCAAGAAAGCCAAGAAAATGGATTCTATAGAGCCTTGAGAAATAAAGACAACCTTGCTAACACTGATTTTAATCTTGTAGGACTTATTTCAGACTTCGGCCCTCCAGAACTGTAAGATACTAAACTGGTTTATGTTGCTTTAATTTACTCACTTTACAGTCATTTATTATAGCATCAAAAGGAAACTAATATATTGGTCTAGATGATATTTATTAATATGTAAACACAAAATGTAAGACAGCCAAATAATGCTATAGTCTATGAGTGTGAATAGATGACAGTAAGGTTTAAATTAGCTAATATAGAAAAGAAAATTGCTTACTAAAGAAGACTAATTAGCTAACACATAACTCTAATTTAATTATATGATAAGTTATCATGTTCCCTAGTTTTCATTTATAAGATACAAAGTGTGTTTTGTTGTTGTTGTTGTTGTTGTTAGGTAAAATTTGCCTATAGAATCACACATTCAATCTAAGAAGTAAATGGTTGTCATTTCATTTCTTTCCCAGCATAGGACTTTTAAAAACATCTGATGTCAAATTCTTTATACTGGGTCTGTAATCTACAATGAAAATACAAAGAAACTGGCTGCTTTGATTCAGTAAAATGACGATGACAGCTCCTTCTTTTTCATCAGTCAAACTTGATCCACCAAAGGCACTGGCATATCTTCAGATGAAAGCAATTTTGTTTAGAGAATCAGTGAATGTTACACAATAAAGGCACAATCAAATATGATGATCGCTTAGTGACATTTCACAAAATATAAGCAGGAATCACTCCTTTTATGTGCAATAGAGGGAAAAAAATTGTTGTTGAGTTTGCTTATTTAATTTTAAGTAAGTGAGGTTTGTATTTAGCTTTATGACAATTAGTAGTGTGAAGAAAATAATTAGCCCCAAAATAAATGATTCTCAATGATCATAATTATCATATGATAGATTAGTCCACTAGCGATTGTATTCTAACAATTTTTCAACAAATACTCATGCCTGGCACTATTTTAGGAGTTGGAGATAAAATATTTTTAAAAAGGTATAGCTATTACTCTCAAAAAGCCCTTAATATTTTCTACAGGATAACTCATACAGGTATACTAATAATAGTAATACTGTATGATATGTCCCATAACAGAGACTTGTATAAGATAAGCAGGGGGTAGACAATGGACATCTTCAACAAATTGGGGCATAAGAAAAAATTTCCTGAGGAAAGTGATGCTTAAAGAAAGATTAGCTAAACAAGGAAGGGGAAAAGGGGTATTTAATTAAAAGGCAACAGCCTGCATGAAGTCACTGAGATGTAAAAGAGCATGTGAAACTCTGAAGAGCTTTTCTGTATGACTTGAGCTCCTTTACTGTTAATTATATGGGAAGTAGGAGAAGTGATGCAGACGAAAAACAAAGGGCAATTAGTGACATTAAAATGGTAGAAAAATGATCACCTGAAGGGTCTAAGACTTGACCAGATTTAAAAATATTTCTGGATTTCAATTACCTTAACCAAAACAAATAAACAAAACACAATATAGTTGTATTAGTCATAGTTCTCCAGAGAACAAAAACAAATGGGATGTGATGTATATATTGATATATGTATTGACATATAAATATCTATATCTCTAGATAGATGATAGATAGATAGATAGATAGATAGATAGATAGATAGATAGATAGACAGACAGATAGCCATTTGTCACAGCTGGAAAGCTGGAGACCCAGGAGAACCAATGGTGCAGTTCTGGTCTGAATCTGAAGGCCTTAGAACCAGGAAAATTGGTGATATAGTTCCAGTCCAAAAGCCTGCAGGGTCAAGACCTAGAAAGGACCAATATTTCAGTTTCAATCCAAATGCAGGAAAATAAATCAATGTCCCAGCTCAAAGGCAAGTAGGCAGAAGGAATTTTCTCTTATTTGACCTTTTTATTTTATTCAGGACTTCAACTATTTGGACGAGACCCACCTAAATTAGGAAGAGAAATCTGCTTTACTTAGTTTACCAATTCAATTGTTAATGTCATCCAGAAACACTCTCACAGACACATCCAAAGTAATATTTGACCAAATACCTGGGCACCCCGTGGCCTAGTCAAGTTGATACATAAAATTAACTATCAGAGTATTAATATTATATGTAGAGAGAGAGTTATATAGCTAAGTAGCTCTATATTATATCCATCATCTATCTATCTATCTATCTATCTATCTATCATCTATCTAACTATATTATTTCATCTCTGCCTTGGAGCTAGCTTTGTAACCATTTACTTATTTTAATAATCAAAACATAAATTACTGAGAAGAACCCCAACACACATCTTACCATGAGGTCTCTATAAATTCATTGTGATTGTGTGTTCCTGTCTCATCCATATCATGCTGATTGGGCTCTCATGAAAGTTGTGACTGAAGACTTTTTCCACTGTGGGTTACATCACCACTATCATAGATGAAGATTATTATTATTACTCAATTATTAAAATTATTGTAAATCCTCTGATAACAAGTCTGTTTGTTGGGATGGTTTCCCTAAAATAAAGGACTGTCTCCTATATTTTCATCTAGTTACAAAATGATTCTAGCTGGGTTAAACTAGCCTTAAATTTGGCATCACTTAAAAATTTCAATCAGGCTACATATTGATTTCAAATTTTATTGACCATTTTTTTCATAATTCAAAGTTTATTGATCTTGAATTAAAAGGAACTTCCTCTTTTGTCTTCCTTATTTTCTTTTTCTCCCTTCCTTCATTCCTTCCTTCCTCCTTTCCCTTCCTTTTCCTTCTGCCCCCTCCTTCTTTCCCTCTCTCCTACCCTCCTTCTTTTCTTCTCTTTCTTAATTCTTCACTCATTTTCATTCTCCAATTCATTAAAAAATACAATAAAATTCCATCATAATGTTAAAATTTGAGCTCAAAAGTTCAAACCACATAAAATGAATAGCCTTGTTGCAACGAAGATAACAGAATGATTAGTATAAGCCTTTTATGGAAATTAGGGCCAATCACCAATTACGTGACATTTGCATTACTAAACTTATGGTGAAAGATTTTCCATGTATTTTAGAATGTCTGCCATGAACCCAAGACTATGTGAAATTTAAGGATATAGCAGTGACTAATAAGACAAAAATCTTTTCCCTCATAATGCTTATAATCTAATTAAAATAAATAAGCAAAATCTTTTTCATATGGTAATACATTATGTGGAAGAAAAACAAAATAAAACAAAAAAGTGAGAGGGCTGACATGTCATAGAGACAAATAATATAGGTTCCTCAATAAAGGTGTTACTTGAACAACAACATGAAGAAATTAAGACAAGTGAGTTTCATAGATATCTGGGAGAAGAGAGTTCCAAAAGAGAACATTTTAAGTTAACAAATATAATAAAGCAAGATAATATCCAGCAGGTTTGAGAAAAGGCAAGAAGGCTAGTGAATGAGAGAAATGAGCAAAAAGAAGACCAATGGAAAATGAGAGCAAAGATCTAGCAGGAGGCCCAGTCATGTGGGTCCTGTAAGTGGTCTGAAGGATACTGAATGGGATGGGAAGATACTAGTGGGATTTCAGCATAAATATGACATATGATTTATGTCTAAAAAGGATCACTTTGGTTGCTGTGTGAAGAATTTACTTCTGGTGGTAAGAGAAGTAGAGAAACCAGGTGGTATAAAAACTAAGTTAGTGTTGATGGTGTCTAACAGAATTTGTCAATGAATTGGAAACTAGCTATAGAAGGTTTTTGACTTGAGCAACTGAAAGGAAATATGTCTCCTGAAATGCAAAAATAAAACACAGAGAGATCAGAAGTTTGATTTTGGACATGATAAGTTTAAAACATATATTAGGCATCCAATGGAGTTGTTGAGCAGACAATTGGTATTTGCAGTTAAGTGGAGAGGAGAGGTCTGGCCTGAAAATGTCATTTTGAGGTCATCAGTACATACAGTATTTAAGCTCCTGAAATCGGGAAGGGGGGACACACATCATCAAGAGAAGTAGGCTGAACACTGAGCCTCAAATATTTACAGGTAAAAAGCTGAGGGAAAACTAGCAATAATGAGTGAGAAAGAGTCCATGAGATAGGAGGAAAACTTGAAGAAGATATTGTCCTGAAAACAATATGAACAAAATATCTCTCAAAAGGAGATTTATTAAATTATTCAATTGTGATATGTTCCATATGGGCCAAGCAATATGAAAATTGAAAATTAATCACTGTCTTTAGAAATGGAAATCATTGGTGACACTGATAAGTGGTTTCAGTAGACTCATGGTGGCAAAATCCTCAGCCTACTAAATTCAATAAAGTATGGACGAAGAACAATTAGAAGCAACGAGCTGATTTAAATAAGACTTCTAAAGACTTTTGCTACAAAGAGTAGATAATGGGATATACCTAGAGGAGGAAATGGCCTCAGACATGTTTGTTTGTTTGTTTGTTTGTTTTTGATGTCTAAAATGGGTGAAATAATACCATGTCATAGTGCTGACTGGAATAATCCATGAGAGATTGGTTTTAAATAGGAACACAGAGAATCCTTCTATGGGAACAGGTGAGAAGACAAAGTATATGCATACGAATACCGTTGGTAGTTCAGATAGGGGAGTGCAAGCATGTGGAAGCTCTCTTGTAATTGCTTTCATCTTCTCAGTGAAACAGGAAGCATGAGAGTGATGATGGGCTATTGGTAAAGAGAAGAAAATAAGAATATCCTGAAAACTGGAATCAGGAACAAAGAGGACAGCTTTCCCACTGCCAAGCTTAGTGAGAGAGGATTGGCAAAGGGCTTCAGAGTGCTTTAGAGGCAGCTGTGTACTTGGGGGAGAACCAGATTTCAATAAAAGTAAAAAGGTGAAAGAAATTTTCAGAGAAGTAGGTAGACAAGAGGAAATATCACTAATGATGGATTGTTAGTTTCTCATATGCTGCTATTAGCAGTAAACTGATAATGAATCTTTCATATACAGTAAAAAGACAAGTCTGAGATTTTCCCAGGAACTAGTTATTTTTCCATTGACTAAGGTTTAGCCAGTTCAGACCTCTGCTGATATAGAAAATACATAAAGCCATGACCTACCTAAAGTTATATTATAATCAACACAGATTACAATAGACAGTGGAAAAGACGTATCACTCTCTTGCCCCTCACTCTGGGCCAGATTTATCTAAGATGTCATATCATGCTCAAGGGAAGAATCATCCATTGAGTCTTAGAAGTTGATGGAATATAATGAGGAAAGAAGGGCAGAGCTGATGGCATGTGGGATTGCATTCTTTGATCACATTGGGTCAAAACTCTACTCTGAAAATTCTCTGGGAACATTTTAAAGCAATATAAGACAGTTGGATTGCTGACTGATATGGAATTTATCAGTTCCAAATTGCAATTTTCCCATGTCCAAGAGAACATATTATTTCAGTCCCACCAAACACATATAGGAAAATTGGGTTCACTTTGTTTTTTCTATTAATCCTGAGACCAAAATAAAATCTTACATCAATGTACTAGATTAATAAAAATAAATTTGTGGTTTGTTATATTTAACAATTTATTTGTCTAGAATATGCCTAAGGAGACATAGCTTACATATGGTTGTTAATCTATTATATGACATCTTTCTAATTATCCAACAAACATATAAGAAGAAAAATGTTAAGTTTCGTTTTACAACTAAAGCAAGAAAAAAAAGTCTATGTGACTGACATTCTTCTCATTTCCCTTGCTACGGGAGATTATAATAGAGTAAAAGGAATGTGTAAAGTAATATAAAGTTAGCATTCAACTAAGAATCTGAAAATGTAAAAATTAAAGTGTGTGCCTGTGTATTAATGCGTGTGTGTGTGTGTGTTTGTAGAGAGAGCAAGTTTCATCTGGTAAATACTAGAGTAAAATCTCAACCATAGAAACTAATTACATTAATTATAGACGTGAACAGCAAGAATTACAAAAGACTCTTAAATGAGGCTTATTTCCAAATCACATAATAATCTAAGTCAGTCGTACAGATTTTATTTCAACTGTTGCCTAATAGAATTTGTTAGATCTCACTGCAAAAATAGATAGGAAGACTTTTAAATTATCCTATCAAGTAAATGAACATGGGTGATTTAAATTTTCCGTAAAATTCTGTTTATACTAAGAAAGCTCGTTTCCTTCTTTGCTTGCTTCTTTTCTTCCTTTTTGGCTTTTACTCAAGAAAAATTTCATCTTTAACCTCTGTCACAATTATTACATGATCTAAATGATGAGAAATTGCAATAAATAATATTTCTTGATTGAAATTGTTAAAAAATTACTGTCTTGTTTGAAGCATGTTACCTCCCACTAAATCATACATAAATCAGTATTATAATGGGGAAAATAATACTTCCTTCATGGATCTATGTAAAAAGTTTAAATAAGATAATATTTTGAAGCACCAAGTTCACTGCCTGGCATTTAGTAAGTGATAAATCAACAGCAGTTTATTTTTCAGTAAATTGGTGTTCAAAAATATTGCTTGTGTTCTATGTCCGACTTCTTAATTAATATGTCAGGTCTGTAGCTGACATGATTAACTCAGTTCATCTCATGCAATTTGACATGATTTCCAGTAAGTTTTATGAAAAAAGAAAAGACACAGATTCCTTTCAAAAATTCTCTATCTGCTCCTGGCCCTGTGGTAATAAAGTTTAATGTTTTTAGATCATCTTTTGAAACTGATGTGAAAGTGTTTATATTTACGGGACCAAAAGAAAAGAAAGAAGGCAGCAAAGACCCTTCAAAATAGAAAAGGCTATATCTGTAGGAATAAATCAAGAGTACAACTATTTTTTTCAAAAAAGATGAAAACTGATGATTTACTGTAAGGGTTAACAAATGAGGATGGAAGGAGGCACTTTTATATGTTCTATCTTTACTCACTTATATTATCTCTGATCCCTGGAACACTGAATATTACTGTTGAAAATACTGTTGCATAAAGTAGAAGAGAATTGGACTAATAGAAATGACCCTTAAAGCCCCTTCCAATACTGAGATGTTTTTCAAGTCGACAGATCTTTGCGAAGCACATGTTTAGTTCAGGTTTCCCAGATGCTGTGCTTTTAATGTGTTCCAATTCTCTGTGCTCTTTTTGTACTCATGCCCCATTTGGTATTTACACAGAATCATAGTAAGTGTTCATGGAAAAGAGAGAGACACACAGATCTAAATTTCATTTGACTGTGGTCCAGCTCATAAGCAAAATAGAGTATCTCAAAAAAGTCAAGATTAATTAAAGATGCCAGAATAGAATAAATTTAGTCACTGAATCATCGGAGAATTTTCCCAACTGTTATAGTGAAAATATTGACAATGAGGAAATCTCTTTGACTGAAATCCCCAAATGAATATGACTTAATTACAAAACACTTAGGCTCTTCCATTTTAGTAAAAGGCATTAATTTTACCGTAGTACAAGTGTTTTTTAATAATTTTTATTTTTAAATTACAGTTGGCATATTATATTAGTTTTAGGTGTACAACATGGTGATTAGACATTTATATAACTTACAAAGTAATCACCCTGATAAATCTAGTACCTATCTGACACTGTATATAGTTATTATACTATTATTGACTATATTCCTTATGCTATACTTTACATCCCCATAACTATTTTGTAACTACCAATTTGTACTTCTTAATCCCTTTCCCCTTTTCTCCCACCCCACCAAAGCTTCTCCCATCTGGCAACCATAAAAATGTTCCCTGTACCTGTGAGTTTGTTTCTGTTTTATTTTATTCTTTAGATTATACATTTAAGTAAAATTATATGTCATCTGTCTTTCTCTTTCTGACCTATTCCATCGACACAATATCCTCTAGGTCCACGCATGTTGTTATAGATGGCAAGATTTCACTCTTTTTATGACTGAGTAACATTCCATTGTATGTATGTACCACCTTTTCTTTATCCATTCATCCATTGATGGATATCCAGGTTGCCTTCATATCTTAACTACTGTAACATTTAATGTTGCAATGAACATATGGATTCTCATGTCCCTTCAAAGTAGTGTTTAGGGTTTCTTTGAATAAATACCCAGAAGCTGGATTACTGGGTCTTTCTTTGTGTCTTATTATAGCCTTTGTTTTAAAGTCTATTTTATCTGGAATTAGTATTGCTACTCCAGCTTTCTTTGCTTGTTTCCACTTCATGAAACATCTTTTTCCATCTCTTTTCTTTCAGGCTGTGTGTGTCTTTCTATCTGAAATGAGTCTCTTGTAGGCAGTATATGTAAGGGTCTTGTTTTCTTATCTATTCAGCCACTCTATCTTTTGATTGGAACATTTAATCCATTTACATTTAAAGTAATCTTTGGTAGATATGTAGTTATCTATCATTGCTATGTTATTATTTACCTTTTTTATCTTTTTTTTCCCTATTCTTCTTAAAGAAGTCTCTCCAACGTTTCCTGTAATACTGGCTTAGTGATGATAAACTCCTTTAGCTTTTTCTTCTCTGGGAAGCAATTTATCCTTCCATTCTAAATGATAGCTTTGCTGGGTAGAGTAATCTTGGTTGTAGGTCCTTGCTTTTCATCACTTGAATATTTCATGCCAATCCCTTCTGGTCTGCATTGTTTATGTTGAGAAATCAGCTGACAGTTTCATGAGAGCTTCCTTGTAGGAAACTAATTGCTTTTCTCTTGCTGCTTTTTGATTCTCTCTTTGCCTTTTACCTTTGGCATTTTAATTATGATATGTCTTGGTGCGGGCCTATTAGGATTTATCTTGTTTGGGACTCTCTGTGCTTCCTGGGCTTGTATATCTATTTCCTTCACCAGGTAAGGGAAGTTTTCCATCATTGTTTCTTCAAATAGATTTTCAATTCCTTGCTTTCTCTCTTCTTTTCTGGTGCCCTTATGATGCAAAGGTGGGTACACTTAATGTTGTCACAGAGGCTGCTTAAACTAGCCTCATTTTTTTTGGATTCTTTTTTCATGTTGCTGTTCTGATTGGGTGTTTTCTGTTACTTTATCTTCTAAATTACTGATTTGATCTTCTCCTAGCACAATTGTTAATATGTAGTTTGTATAGCTCCTATTGAGATTTCTAGAAATTAAAATTTCTAGTTTACTATTTCCCAATTTTTACTGAAAGCATTGCTGACAGCAAATAATTCAGGGAAAGTTGTTTAAATATATCAACTTGTTAAATAAGATTGTCCATGAGCTAGAGTTGTAAACTGTAATAGTTCTCTCTTCCTCGTTGTATTGTTCCCACTAAAGTATATTTTATATCATGCCAAATAAATCTATTAATGAATGTGTAAAGAATTTTGAGATCTGCAATAAAGGAAGAAAGATGGAAAGTTATATTTCTTGGAGTCCAGCATATGGAAAAGCCTTCAAAAAAATTTTTTTAAATTTAGGGAATATAGCATAATGGTTAAAAACCTCATGAGATAGAATTAAATTTGATCAAGAGTTCCTACTTATTAGCCAAGAAACTTCGAGAAATTATTTAACTTCTAGAAGCTTCACTCTACTTAAATATAAGTTCAGGTAAAAAAAAAAACATATCTCATAAAATTATTGTGGGAAGTAAATGAGATAATGTTTTCTGGAAGTGTCTGGAACACAGTTAGACAGGGACAATCAATAAAGACATGATAATATTCAATTATAGCCTGACAGCTAATCTAGTACTGGTATTAGTATTTTTGTCTCTGTGCAATTGTCTCTTTTTAGGTTACTAGTTATGTAAGTCCTCTCCATTTGTGCTTTTTACAAGATAGAAAAGGCATGGATACAGCTAAAAGACAGTAATAGTCTGTCCAGTTTCAGGCATCCATCCAGTGACCAGATGGTCACTGCAGTCCACCTGGGTACATATAAAATCTCCTGCAAATAATACCAGGTCAGAGTTCCTTACGTGGGATTTAACTGAAAGATGGAATAATTTGAAATTATCTAAATATATATTAGATAAATCTATCTTTGGAAGGGTAATGAAAAAGCTAAACAAACACAAATCGCTAATCACAAATCGACTATATTGTGTCCTAGTATTTTGGGGACTTTTGTTCAGTTTTGTGTTCTTTTCTGTCCTCTCCTTATTAATTTTTCAAAGTGCTTAAAATACCCAATTGTAATTTAATAATATCCACTGAACTACAACTCACTTTTGCAAACTTGTAGCAAATCCTTAAAACTTGCTTCTCGTTCTTCCTCTGCTTTCCTTCCTACATTGCTTTCTCTTATGCTCTTTTGGTCATTTTTACATTTAGTTCTCCCCCCCACACACTTTTTTTCAATTCCCTATATTTGTATACTGCAGCACTTCTTGGGTTTTAAATATTTTTTTCCTGAAGATTGTACCTTCTATGCAAAGAGCTACATTCTACTGTTTTCCTCTTACTTTTGTTCTCTTTTTGATAACTTCCATCTCTACGGAAATAGCAATCTTATAAAATCTTTGTGTTACTTGTTGTGCTGCAAACATTAATAATAAGTGGCTTACATTTTCTGTGTCAGTGGTCACTTGCAGTTCCAAATGATATTTTGCTGGCTGAAAGGAGACTATGCTTATCCTCAAGAAACATTGATTTTTTGGCAAAAAAGACTGGCTGTAAGTGATAAAGCCATCAGAAAAACAGTTACCTTAGGAAACAAAGCAAATCATTTCAGATATTTTCTGAATTCTTCTCCCTACAGCAAAAAGGACATATTTCAAAAAGAGAAACATTTTACAAATGTTTTTACTATTAATTCTTCAATGTCCAAAGGATATTGCTTGTGGTTCCACACAGGTAAAAGTGTCAGTGCACAGATAATAAGTTTAAATTTATTTTAAGACTAAAAGCATGTCTGCAATTTAGGCTGATAATTACTTTCTAGCCATAGGACTATGTAGGTATGTTGCTGTACCACTTTAAATATTAATCTAAATGTTATGTGACAATATCCATAGTACTGTCCCCAAACTGCAAATACTTGCTTGGGAGAAACCTAGATATGAAATTAAGTTAGATAATTGAAATGATCTGCTTCCCACTGAGCAGGGAGAACTATATGCTTTTCTTTTTTCTGTAAAGCACATCCCTCCACAGGGCGTGTATTGTAACCTCATATCGGCTTCCCATTTGTTCCCATAACCAACTCACTAGACAAATTCTGTGAAGCAAGAGCTTTTCTGATGTCAACAGTGACACAACCATATAAACAACAACAAAAGCATTAAGTTCTATTATTGAATTTCCTCTTTTGTGAAAAGGAGAATAAGGGACCCTGAAGAACAAATAAAGTTGTTTCTCATTTTCTATTTATCCTACACCTTGTTTAACAGAATGTGTATCAAGAGCATGTTAGGACAGTCCTCGTAGGGGCTTACAATCTAGTTGTGCACACAGACTGAGTCAAAAAGTGATAACTATCAAAATGATGTAGCATTTGCAAATTGTCAAGAGGCTACTTCAGAGCATAAGCAGGAGACGGTAGGGTTACGTAGCACTATGCAGCCTTGTCAGGATCAGATTAAAGCAGCATCTTGCATTAAAGAACCCAACAGAAGCACAATAATAAATTGACAGAATATTATAGATCCTTATTGCCTGGATAAAAGGAAATTTATAACATCTCCACAGTGGAATAAAGATAAAATTATGAAGGGAGAACCACTAATCTGACTCTCAAACCCACTGACCCTTTATGGTTTCACTCTGCCAGACAGTTTTTTCCCATGGGCCCAGGGCACTTTGTTTTCATTTTTGTTGTAACATGTAAACATCCTTATCTTTTAGAGTCATGTGTATTTCTGTCAGATTCCCTCATGAACAGCTCAAGACCAGAAATTCAGTCTTTATTTTTGCACCTGCCTCAGAGGAGGCACACGGTGGCTTCTCAATAGTGGTCATTGAAGGAACTGAGACTACAGATCTTAAAGTCACTTTTTGTGGTACATACAATCTCAATTCAGTGAACCATGCAGCTTGCTCTCGGAATGGCAAAGGTTCTGACTTGTGCTCCAGAGCACTCAAATTCTACATTGTTGGGTCAACAATGTTGACTAAGACATACACCTTCCCTGAGCTCTAAGCCTCTATGACTTTATCTGAAATTGAAGAGCATGAACTCAGCCATCTCTAAAAGGTTTTCCAGGCCAGCATCCTAAAGTTGAATCTCAAGAATTAGCCAATGAAAGATAATAAAATTTCAGACAGAAAAGATAACCTGTTAGAAAACAATGTTCATTAAGTAGCAAAAGGAACATATTTTTAATGTCAAAATTAATGTACTCATTTACCAGTTTTGCCAATGAAACGCATGAAGAATAGCAGAGCCTACAGCATTACCATAGAGATATCTGGTATTATAAAAGGTACAATTTCCAATATAAAGTGAGGTTTTTAATTTCCTTCTGGAAATATCACAAGACTGTCCTCTAATGGAACAGAAACTTGATCTGCCAAAGAACAAGGAGGTGTGGAATCACTATTACTTTCTCAAAGAAATATGAAAGCAGTAAAATGAAATGTCAGAAACTTGAAACAAATTGAAAAATAAACTTAAAAAAATGCTAGTTATATCACACTGTTATAGATCTGTAGAGTGAAAAATCCAAGTTAAGAAATATTTACTGAACTATGAACTCAAAAATGGACTTTTAAAACAGTTATCTTGAAGTCAAGTTTAGGAACATACACACATGCATATACATATATGTGCACATGCACACACTCTAACATACTTAAAGAAAAACTAAATTAGATTATCAACCACTGGCATATAAGCTACATAAAAGAAAGATATTCTTTTATTTCTCTTTGGGATATCCCTCATGCTTCTAACAACTTGCTATGTAAATACTGAATAAATAAATAAATAAATAAATAAATAAATGAATAAATAAAAATGGTCTGACCAAATAGAGCTTTTTCTGACAACTCTAGTTCTTGAACTGCAGTGTCACACCAAAGGCTGGTCTCATTGGGCCTCAAAAATAACTATAATACTGAACACAATACCATGTACTCCAATTAAATCACTTATCCAATTCAACAAGCATTTAAATGGAATGAGAAGTGTTGCTTTACCTCAAACAAGATTTTGGAACTTCATTTTGGAGTTTTTACATCTTTTTAAACTATTAAGAGTGCAGTATGGCCATCAAGGTTTTGTGAATAAGTGTAGCTATTTTCTAATTAGCAACAAGGAAACGATTTCACCAAAAAGAGGGGGAAAAACTTGAAAATGGGGTTCTAGCGTTCCAAAAGATTCACAACATTTTTTTTTTTTTTTTTGGTATAAACTGTGATTTCATATTTGGCAGAAAACAACTGCAAAGAAAAGCCTTGGGGCCAGCCTAAATCCTACTGCCGGAGTTATCCCCAATCCCCCCCTCAGTCTAATCTCACGTTCAAGTGATCACCAATCCCTGTCACATCAGCACCATTAGTCTTAAATCTGTCCTTGTACTCCAATTCTTTCGTAACTGTTCTAGTTCAGGACCTCATTTTCTCTCACCTGGGTCAGAACAATTGATGCCTACCTGTCTGCCACACTATAATTTTTTAATACATTCTCACCATTGCTCTCAGCATAATCTTTCAACTATGGCTGAAAATGTAATTATTTCAGAATCCTACTTAAAAATCTTCAAGATATTTTTATTATCTCAGAACCAAATTTAAAATCCTTTATATATGCATATAAAGGCCTTTATAATCTAGCTATACATTGTTCGTCTCCTATCACCCAGCTACTTCACATAGTATGCCCAGCAGTAACGTGCTTTAAAATATAAAACATGATTTTATGTCATGCCACCTTATACTTACATGCATAAGTTATTCCTTTTGATGGGAATATCTTCCTCCATAAGTTATTCTACCTCGAAAATTTCTATTTGTGCTTCAGCTTAACCGATTTCTCTGTGTGTAGCTTACTCTAGCAGAAAATTTGGGGGGATCTTTTTCTCCCTTTGTATTTGGGAAAATCATAACGAAACCTAACTTTATTATAATTTTCCTAACTATATTTGTGTCTGTCTCCCCACTAGAATGTGGGAACCTTAAAAAAATGAATCAGTTCCCTGTCTTCATTATTTACATTGCAAGAGCCTGGCAGAAGATCTGACATGAAGTAGGAACTCAGTAAATGTTTGTTAAGGAAGGAAGGAAAAGAAGGGAGGGAGGGAAGGAAGCAAGGATAGATAGAAGAAAGAAAAGAAACAAATAATTCTTTAGCAGAAAATAGTGTTTAGACAACATGTTTTGTCTTCGTCTTCTCCCCAACAACTTAATCCAAATATTTTTTTTTTCACAATAATACCTGAAGTAAATAAATACCAAGAAAAATCTTAAAATTATACATATATATTTGTTATGAAAAAATGGTGACCTTCGACCTGAAGGGTACATGAGGGGACCCTGAGGGAACTCAGATATCTTTCAGACTTCCCTCATTGACTTGCTGGGAGAGATAAGAAGCTCCCATTTTAATTTAATTCTCCATCTAGAAATACCACTTCCTTTACCCTAGTCACAGTACCTTCTCATAGCTCTGACTCACTTATTTTCACCATCATTCTAACACTGGCAGCCCCTTCCCTGACATCTACACAGACATATTCTAGCAATGGTACAGAGAAAAAAAAAAAAAAAAAGCTCAAAGGGGAAAAATCAATAAGAAAGCAGATACAAAAAAGATTTCTATTCAAGGACAACATTACAGATTCTTGGACCTAGAAATAGAAAATCTCATCTAAGATGTTAGAATTGGCTGCATATTATTGAAGTCTGAATAAGGCAGGAAGGAATCAGATCATTTAAATGAAGAAAAAAGCCCACGTACTTTGATCTAACCATTCCGTAAACCTTTCCTGAGTACTTCCTTGTACAGGTCGTTGTGCTTGGCCCTTTATGAGAAGAAGATATGTAAGATATAGCTAAGGTATTTTATAATCCAGGTAAGTGAAACAACAATACAAAAGTCCTGACACACAAAAGCTGCTCACTGTTACCCATTAATGCCATTGCCGAGAGAGCAACTGAAAACTTCAGAGAATCTGGTAAATGTCAAAGGAGAGACAGAAGAGGTAATAAAAAGACAGGAAATGCTCAGTGGAGCTATCTTCAGCAGGAGCGTTCCCATTCTTAATTTCTGGCCTGTGTGCCTCCTGATTTCACTTCCCTGTTATCCTTACTAAAATTCTAATAATCAAGAAGCTCATAATAAAGTCATCATCCTTTAAAGACTACAATTTATCTCCAAGAATGTTAAAGAGTTATTGCTTTTTGTTCACACGTTAGGTTTATTCAATCATATAACATTCTTCCTATCACTTGAAGTCATTCAGAGATTGGCCCAATTTGATGTAGGAGGAGTAGCTAATTTGAGGGGAACAGGAGGACTCAGCAGTGAGGCAGTCATTAGTTTTACTTTTGCTTTTTCCATAGCAGCCTTAAGACAGCAGGAGTATGTGGAATACCTGTGAGATACACATGAAGATGAAGAAGGGGTTCTAAAACCATTTTCTTTTCTGAAAATGTTTTCAACTCATTAAGTTTCTTTTACTCAATGACACTCCACTCTTAAACCCAGAATTGAGGTTAGTGCTATACATTAGTTATGCCACGGAATTAATATAATTCTGTGTGTTAATGAGAAAATTTAAATTCCCTTTGGGTCATTATTTTTATGAAAGCTGTGTTCTCTAAATTCCACGCAACTGACTTAGAAATCTCTTGAAACATAATTCTTTATGATGTGGTATTTTCCTCTGTATGGGTAATTGTAAAAAAAAAAAAAAAAAAAAATCACAAGACCTTTTAAGCTGGTGCCAAATATATATTGCAGATAGAGAAGGTATGAACTCACAGGAATAGAAGGTGCTTAAAATACATGGAACCACCAAATTTATATGTTATCCTTTCTAGTATGCAGACTCATAATAACTAGACAGGATGGCAAGCCACTTGTTTTGTCGTCTTTGCCACCTTGTTAAAATCAAGGCATCCCGAAACCACTATTAGACAAAGAAAATATACCGACTGGCTACTTGGCTTCCTGAGACTGGAAACACACAAAAGGGGGAGCTAAGAACCCTCTTGACAGGCGTGATGTAAAAAACACAGGCAACTAACATTTAGTGGAAAAGGTCTGTAGTAAAAGAGAAAAAAATGAGAGAAGATCCTGGGAGCTGAAGGGAAAGGATACTATGAAGAGTGACAGCCACACGCATCCACCCAAACTCCTCTAAAGGAAAAACAGTCAGGCTTCTATCAGCCCTGTTACTCAGGGTATGTGAGGACGGGGAAACGTAGCCGAGAGCACTGAAGAGGTCTGAGCCTACATAAGTGTAACTATTATAACAGGATTCCTTTTTCCTGTTGATAAGTTACCTCAGTTTCAGGCTTCGTCCTAAAAACAGATGGTGCACATTTCTCTGGTCCTCTTGTCATTTCCCTTTTTCCACTGACTAGGATACAAATGACAAGGCAGGACCTTGAGCAAGTACCTTGGGTCCGAAGATGGAAGCTGTGTCTAAGCACCTAGCAGAACCTTCTATCATCAGCCCTGAATATCTGATTTTTTGATTACTGCATAAGGGAGAAATAAACTGCTATCTTGCTTAAGCCATTTTTTTTGTGTGTCCTTTTGATACATCAGCTTTGACAATATTCTAACACAGTAAAGTAGAAGGCAAATCAAATACAGCCACAGAGGCTGTGGTATCTGGGTACGAGTCAAAAAAAAAAAAAAAGGCAGATTGTTAGTTTTAAATAAGGAAGACCTTTAAGAGTAGCCATCACTAGACAGTTGTGCTAGAACTCAGAGCTATAAAAAAGGAATGCAAATTAGGGAGTGGTTCGAATACAGTTAGTTACCAAAATCCTGAATGTGTATTAGATCCAAAAACAGTGGTATAGAGGAAAAAAGGGTGCAGGTCATGACACAGCCTGGAGAAACTCCAGGAGGAGGAACAGCCTGAGAAGGAGAGAAATAAAATACTAATGGAACTATCATATTTGCCCTAATTTCCATAGGAAACATTCAGAATATTTTCCCTTTGGAAACTTTTATTTTATTTATTTTCATTTGTAAATGTCACCTAACTAACTATCAGATATAAGAAATGTATTAAACTCGAATGAGGCTAACAATAAAAAAGGAAAAGTATTTGAAATATACATAGATCCCTCAAATTTCAGAAGCTCACCTTCTAACACTAAGCCCTCCTATCACTGTTTTAACTGGAAATGTGAGAACCCCAAGCCGACATCTCAAGTCAAGAAACCCAGATGCTTTGTTAAAGGTTTAATTAGAATTTTAGGGTGATGCTGACGCCTCTCTCAAAATTCAGGTCTGTGTGTTCGATGTGCAGATAAAGCCAAACACTGAAACACCAGTGGAGATATCTTTATTCAATGTGCAAAAGTGAGAAGGCTGGAGAGCTAGAGCTCTCAAATCTGTCTGCCTCAGAAAAGCAAAGTAGGGAACATTTATGTGGCTAGGGAGGAAGGGAGAAGAGTTTCAGAGAACCAAGGGAAAAGTCTGTGTTTCTTCAGTCTCAAATAACGTTTTGTGCCACCAGACTTCTGGGCGTCAGCAGCTAGCTGCAACTTTCTTAAAGACCTTTCTTCCTTCTGTAAAACAAACTCATAAATTCTCCTTGTGACCCTGGAGCCATCTCCTCCTGCTTGAAAAGAGTACATCAGCACCTTAAAATTATATTGTGATAACAAGAGATGCTGCATTGAAGAACCAAGATTCTGCAAAATATCTTGTAATTTTTAGTCAGTGACATTATCTTTAAAGCAAAAAGCAGAAACTAGAGATCTTGTGACCAACACCATTGTTCAAGCTATCACTGTTTTATGCTTAACTAGCCATATTTTTCTATTCTTTCAAGCAAAGCATAAGCTTAAATATTTCTCCCAGAACTTGCTTTACAAGCAGGCCTTCAGAACATGATTAACACACTTTCTTAATCTTTGACTACAAGAATGTGACAGCCAAACCAATTGAAACAGTTCAAGTCTATACCTGTGTCCCTAAACTCTATGATCCAACACCTAAACATGCTTACTGTCATGTTTATGTCATGTCATGCTAACTGTCAGTTTCAAAAGCTTACTCTCTCTGTTCCCTTGCTCTGACTAATTGGTTTTCTGCCATCTTTCACATTTCCCTCACACAGATCTGTACACCTCATGAAAATATTTCCTCGCAAGCTAATAAGCCTCTTACCTTTTAGTCACTGGGTATCTATCAATCAAAATTCAGGAAAGAAACAGATATCAAATTCAAACAAGGAATTTTAATGAGAGATTCACTTACAAAGGAAAAAAGGCTAAGGGAAACAGACAAGAATGGTGCAGTGCTTTGGGGCTAGCAGCTGAGGCAAGCAACTACTGCCCGAAGCCTGAAGAGAGAAGGGGAGTAAGCAGTTACCTGCACTGGAGAGTTGCACACCTATAGGAGAGGGCCACCCAAAGTAAATCAGGACTTAGGATAAAGGCAGAGAGTCAGAGGAATAAATATATCAACTTCAACTTCCTCCTACCTTCTGCTGTCCTACCAGTACCTTCCACCGACCAAATCTTACCAGAAGCCATTATCAGCCCCCTCCTCCCAAACACACTACAGGAGAAGGGCAGAGAGTGGGTATGGAGGTGCACATTAAAAATAGGTGCCTCTTGAGTCGGTGAAGATTTTGGTTACAGTGGAATGGGTACTATAAATAAATATGTTGTGTTATTCGAACTAATGAGAAAGTAAATTGAAGCTATCAACAACATCTTAGCTTTTCCCCAGAATGAAATATTTATGGATTTTGGTGTGATAACCCAGTGATTCTAAACTCTACATAATAGACATAGGACATCTGGGCTTGTACGTGTCTGCCAGATGGCATGGGATGCTCAAAGATCTGGATAGTTAATTTTACACAATAACCACTACTAATAGGAGTTTTATATTGAAACCTCTGACATGCTTTCACCAGCAATTGTACTGCCAAGTCAGGCTATAATAAATGTGCATGATTTAATAGCTAATTCTCCAGAAATATCACTTTTTTTTTTGCCTCCTTTCAAAACCTTTGCCCTGTGCAGCAGCTCACATTTTAATTCTACAACCTTCATCCTTTCGATCCTTTCCTGCCCCGAAGTAGTAGTTGTCATGAGCTCAGGTGTGTATGTACTATTGTGCAGTCACGCATGAGGTTTGAAGATACTTTTTGCCACAAATAACAAGCGCTGTCTCCTGAGGACTGAGGAAATTCCCATTACTACTTCTGTATTTTCCTGAGGCCCTTTAATGGCCTTTAGGCAAATGTAGTTTCTCCCTAAAAGAGTTGCTGTCGGTTCAATTTTCTCAGCTTTTTAACCTCATCACAGTTTAAATGAGTTTTGGATGATCTTCCCCTCTGAGCCAGAATATAAATCTCTGTTTCTTGTGCTAATTTGCTGTCTCAGAAATGCACTTTATACTGTACTCACATGACAGGACACACCCCTCATGTGAATGACGGGGACAGATGGCAAAGCACTGGTCTCCCTGCAGTTCCACCTTTCATCTT
This sequence comes from Eidolon dupreanum, assembly GCA_028627145.1. Taxonomy (NCBI): domain Eukaryota; kingdom Metazoa; phylum Chordata; class Mammalia; order Chiroptera; family Pteropodidae; genus Eidolon; species Eidolon dupreanum. The sequence goes on along the minus strand of CM053517.1, from coordinate 28,104,296 downwards.
ATCTGGTTTCTGTTTTCCTCCCTTGGCTTCTACCAATTTATATAAAATAAAAATGCATTTCTCCCACATGCTGATATGTTGATATTCCTGTATCGAATGTCATTTCCTTTTACTCAGAATTAAATCAGTGCTTATGCAAAGGATCTGCTTTCAAAGAGTGAAAATCAAAATTCCCAGGTCCCCCCCTTCATGATTATGAGGTGAAAATAGCAAACACTTCTATATTTTAAGCAAGCATTTCACTATTGTGCTCTAAAACGGAACAAAGTTTAGTTTACAAGTAAAGTTACAAGTGCTTGATAATGGTGAATGAAGGTCCATTGAAGGTTTCACAGATTTTACCAACTGAAACATGAGACTTTAAAGATGAATGTTTCCAAGATATATTGTCCTTTCAATTAATGAATTTTCTCCTTCATTTATAAATTAATAAAAACATATTCTATACTCGATTAACATGTTTTCCATTTATAATACTTCAAAAGTGCTCCATTATCCTAAAGATAAAATGCCGACTCTTCAACATGTCATATAAAACTCCAGTACTGTTATCTGATCTCACCCCTTGTCTTTCTCATTCTGCCACACACTCCAGCAATATCTGAGGGTCCCAACCTGTTCTTCCTCATACCTGCGTGTTCTGGCACTTGCTGTTCTCTTAGCCTGAAATGTGTACCATGCTCCTCCCAAACTTGCTTCCACATATATTTACCACTGCCACCGCCATCACCTGCAATCTGCTTGGAGAATAATTTAGCAATCTCTTCTATAAAGCATTGCTCAGTATTAGCTGAGCTGAGAAAACAATCAGACATATCAATGAAAGTGAAAGCCATGTAATGTAGGCATAAAATTTGTTTTTACTATTATTTTTGAATATTCATACATCACAGGCCCTGTGCTAATTACTGACAATATGACCATGAGTAGCAAGAGCCCATACCCTTTAGGAAATGATTATCCCTGGTGGAATAAACTCATTCATAAATTAATATTTACAAGACATTAATAACTACTATGTTGAGAGTGTAATAAGATACAGAATGAATCTTTCTTTCCTCAGTTCTAACTGAGAAACCAGTAAGACAGATGACAAGGTAGACCTCCAGCCCCAAGTAAAGAATTTATAGAAAGAACGAATTAAAATCTCTTCCCATCTCTTGTTCCTCTCATCGAATTTAAAGATATAAAAAGAATATGAAACAACTGTTGAAAGGAATGAAAAGAAACCTGCTTATAGCACTTGAACTCCTCATTAAGCTCAAGAATATATGAGGTATCTAAGAGGAAAAAAAATGAAAAAACAATAACAACAAAAGCCAAAACTGATAGATTTCTTCTGAAAGAGCCATGTCTCCCTCTCCAGATACATGTGATGCTACCTACTAACACAAATCCTGGTAAAGGGGCTTCTAAAGGACCATCTGAAGAAGTATGAGACAGATTTTCTGCAGTTAGACACATAAAGCTGTCATTAGATCAGTTAAAGTCAACTGTGAACTGGTGCTGGCCTCTACCTGAAAAGAATCTAAAGGACAAGAGAAATGCAACTACCTGCTTTGGAAGCTGACCAAAGAGAATGATAATGAAATTTTCCTGTATTCTCAGAGCTTATCAGGTAAAAGGATACACGAAAAATTTCCACACACTGTGTGGCTATGGGAAAGACATGCATTATGAGACTTTTGGGTTTTGTCCGATATGGTAGCCCAGAAGCATGAGGAGACTTCAACAGGAAGAGTCTGAATTTGTACTGCCAGCTTGTCCAGGAGATCCACTCTACACATGGTGCATCCACTAGCATCAACCGAACTGAAAGAGCCCACCAGGGAACTTATGAAGATCCCAACAAGTCACCCAACGAGACGCTTAGCTTTAATCAATGCATCCCACATAGGGGTATGAAATATAACTAGCAGCCCGATGAACACAAAGACACCCAGCTAAGAAAGACTGGTTTATCCCCACCTGCTGCTCCCTCTCTGTGTATCACCCCCAAACTTTGACTTTGACAGGGAGTTGGCTAACCAATAAGGGAGGAGACAAACATGTTGAAAGGATAAAGAAGAGCTACTAATCCTTCTACTGCCTTCCAGTATGAAGCCAGCTGGAGATGGGAGAGAGAATAGTATTGAACACAGAGAAGTTTCTTTAATCATTACAAAGGACATGCTAATTTCTGAATCAAGACTGTTACTTGAAGTAACTTCAGAGCCATCTGTTACTTTTGTAAAAACATAACAGCCCTGGAACCTGCTAGAACTTTTATTCTGGGACAGAGACATTCACTCCCATTGAATAAAGTATTGAGGATCAATGAAAGTCAAGAAGAAAGTTGCATTTGATCATAATCAACATGTTATTTTGCCCAACAAACCAGTTAGAGAGCAAAGCAAAATTTATTCTCCAAAAATCATTGTGGGTGATTTTTTTTTTTTAATTTTGCGTTTCTGTAATTTAAAAAGGAAAAGAAAACAACACAGCTGACTTTACCAATCATGACTTTATGATTTGCCAAAGTCCTTACTAGAAGGTGCTTTGCTAGGTACCGCAGATCAAAAAAGGGGCAGAGGGACAATTGCATAATATCTAGTCAAAATTCCACATATGTTTATGACACTGAATTGTGAATCTTTACAAACTTTGCAATTCCTGTATTTTTAGCCACCCCTCCTTCCCCTTTCAACACTGAGCCCTCAAAAAAAAAAAAAAAAGCCTACACTGTAGCTGATGAAAAGTGACTTACAGTAAAATTTAAATTTGAAAAACACTTTACACCTATTACATAAAAAGCAGATATGGTGCTAAAAATAAGAAGTGGGCGATTTGATAATCTTGGAAAATAAATAAAAAAAAAATTGACAGAGGTATTAACAGATGAAAGCGAGGCTATTATGAGTGTTAGAAAAGAAGCAAAGAAGGGGTGAGAGGAAGCTAAGCAGTCGAACCCTGAAGTCTTCACAGACCTTCACACACTCCTCAATGTATGTATTGCTATAGTTTCCTTTGGAATATTTTTAACATACCATATCTAAAGATGAACTCTTGTGCGAAATTTTATGCCCAGTTTCCTGGATTACTTCATAAGTTATATCTTTCAGTTATGAAAATATATTGGTTACATGCCTTCCAGCCTATTATGTAAATTTTTTTTTTACTAACGCATAGTCTCCCTTCACTGTCTACAGTAAACCTTCATCTTCTCTTTTGTGAAATGCTGCAAGATTATAAATCATAACAACAATATTAACAATTACTATTACATAGTCCTTTGCTCTGTCAGGGACCAGTGTCATTAGGAATTCATAAACTTCTCAAGCAGTTAATGATTTTTTTTAAATGAAGAATCTAAAAGACAGGGAAATTTTTATTAGATGTAATTTTACATATAATTTGTAAATAGGGAAATTAAAGTTGACTAAACCAAAGGATCTCGGTCTTTTGTAAATTACATATTTAAGATGGATGCTCTATACAGCAATCTATTAAATATTGCCTTTAATAGTTGATTCCTTGGATCAAGCCTTCTTTGTTAGTCAAAAAGAGAAGAGTCATAAGTAATAATGTTTAACACTAGACAACATCTCTGTAGAAAAAGAAATACTGTTAAAATGTTAAATAAAATGAAGTTAGAGATAGAAGAAAACACCTATAGAACTGTGTTGCTTTATAAATGACCTTTTTCTAGGCATGTGGAGTTAGAATCATGAGAGTAGAAAGATAATGAGCCCTTCCCAAGTAAGAGTAATCCCCAGCCTTTCTCTATGCTCAGGTTACTGCTGTGCCCAGCTAAGGGGCAGCCACAATGACTCTGAGTTATACTCCCGACTGCATTGCCCAGGCCCACCAGTCAGCATTTATACCATTACTTTGGCATTTATAGTATCTCATATTGCAAATTCCAGCTATGTTGTGAGCTGCCTCCCTGTGTTATCCAAGTAATCTCTCAAGGTACCAATAATTACTTTTTTAGTGTTCTCAATACACAATTATATAGGTTTGGGATGGTTTGTCCCAACTCCATTTTCCCCATAAGCCCTGTTATTTGGTACACAGTTTTGCAGAATACAGGGGTTTTCAAGACTCCAAGTATCATGTTACAACCAAAACATCTGTACATGTTACCTTCTGTAGGGAGACTTATTGGTATCAGACACTGAATTATATAAGTCTTTGATTTCCTTTTCTTGAAGCAATTTTTGATAATTACTGATCAGTCCAAGGCAAATGTCCTACCCACTTGTCATATTTCTCATGGGAAATTATAAATTTGCATTTTTTATTACATATGCCGATCTCTTGTGAATTTGGTTAACACATATCAGCAAACAGTTTAGTCAAGTCTCAGCACCAGTAAGATTGAGTTTCTCGGTTTAAAAAACTGAAGATCAGATTGTGACCTCTAAGGAAATAACAGAGATTAACACCATCCTGTACGGTCCTGACTCAGCAGCCATCTAGCCTCATCCAAGACTGATCTGCCTTTCTAGTTTGCTGTGCAACCTTTTAAAATGTCTAACTTCTGTATTGCAACAAAAGAGAGATAGATCTTGAGTCAAACACCCAACTCTGAATTAATCAGTTAACTTCTCTCTAAGCCTAAATTGCCTCATGAAGAAACAATAAGATTTATGTACCCATTGCACAAGGTTGCTGTAACTGTTTCATAAACCTAGGGCAGTGTTTGGGATAGAGAAGTGCTTAATAAAGTATACCCGTTATTATTATAATTTATGCTGAGCAACTTACCCCATTCGTGAGAGTCCTGCCCCACCATTATGCCTCCAAATTCAACAGAGCTTTAAAAAGTAAAATAAGAAAAAGGGGAGGGAAGGAAGAATATACTGGGAATTTAGAAGAATGTGGTTTTGAGGTCTGAGACCTACCTAGTTCAGGTTTATGTCTAACCCCTAGCATACCTAACAGTAAATATATATATTTATATATATATTTCTGTAGTATTGCTGAAAAGAAAAGCAATATAAATAGTATGTCTATAAACATCAGATAAATGGAGTTCTTAAGGAGTCCACAGTAGCTCCTGGGCTATCTTATTGGTAGAAAGCTATATAAATCAGTTAAAAGACTATGCATGCTCTGTTCAAGATTTTTAAAAAATCACTTTTACTCAAGAATGCAGTCTCATATGCATACATTTTAGCCAGGAATTCTTTTTATGTCTCCTTCAAATCCAATCTTCATTGCCTGCTCAGAGAGAGCAAATATGGACACATTCTGAAATTATGATAAAAAGCTTACATGTCTTGAAGAAAATTTAGGAAGCATCTAATATTTATGCTCTTCTAACCCGCAAATCTATAATGTAGTATTGTAAAGATGACTCTGAATTAATAAATAATCTTACATTAACACTAATAAATTGTCTGAGTTTAGAAAACCTGTAGACCTGTCTGAGCTTATTTTCTCCAAGTAAAATGGACCAGTAATGTCAGTCATACCCACCAGTTCATGGTCTAGTAAAAAACTACTATGAAAAATTTAATCCATTATGATAGGAAACATAAAAGAAAAAAGTATATCACCGTACTAAAACTGTAATGATTTTTAAATGTGAAATTCAATTAAAAAAAAAAAACCATGCTAATAAAAACAGTAGATACAATTAACATGTAATTCAAATTGTCCATACTAAATAAAGTATAAAATCTGTTTTTCTCATCATACTTTTAAAAGTTTCCATGTTTCAGAGGAATCAGGTTGGCTACTGCAGGCTCAAAAATTAGAGGCAGAACAAGTCATCTAACCATTCATCCATGAATGCCATCTCCTGAACGCAAGCACCTCTAAAGTTCATGCATTTAGCCACATAAATCACTGCTTAATTCCATGATTGCCGTGTCCCTTCCTGCTGTGCACTCACATTTTGTTCTATTTGTCCGTTAAATGCAAGCATTATGTTACTATCTTTCCTCTCCCCTGGGATATTTTCTGAATTAAATACACTTTAGAAGAAAGTGTTGTCTTAAGTTTCTCTAATTTCCATTCTCACTTCCTTACCATTCCTTGATACATGATGCTTGGAACTGGTGATTTGTCAATTTTAATAGTCTCCAGCCTTTTAAAAACTCACAATGTAATCATTTCACTCTCTAATTATTCAGCTTGTTCCCAGAGAGAGTTCATTTCTGTAACATCTAGTTTTTATAATTTTCTTAAATTTCAAAGGGAAAAAGAGAAAGAACATGTAACTTTAGTATTAACTGTCATTTCTGTAGCCTGTCTTTGCCACAAGAGCTAGGCTTACATGTTATTATCTCAGTCACGTTTGGCAATTAAATTAGCAACAATTCGATATTTAGATTATGCTTTAACAGTAGATTGGGTTGGATTTTTAAATTTTAAATCTATTAATTCCTCTGTGGGGTCTATTGTGAAGGCGAAGACGATTGTCATTTGTATTCGGTTTGCTGTGTAGCTCTCATTCTGTCTCTTTGGTGTTCATTAATCTACTTGCCTTCTGATCATTGTCTCTCTGATGAAGTACATCATATGAGCACATCATATGAGTGTTCAAACATCTTTTACTTTTCAGCAATCAAAACACCACATAAGAGGCTTTACTTACTATAGTTTGAGTAGAAACTCCAAGTCTGCAACAACGGCTATATTAAGTCTGTATCTCGCTGTATCGAGTCGAAACAACAGCTCATCAGCAGTAATCAGTTCTGGATCCATCCTTTAAATGCACAGCTACATATTTTACATTATCAGGAGTACACAGATTACCCACTGCAAATCATGAGCTATGATTACAAGCCTCCCAAAGCACCACATGGGCATTTTTTACCGGATACAATCTGGCTGCCTAAAACCACAAAATATTTACAAAGACATAAATGCAGGCATGAAAGGAAACAACTGAGTCTAGAAGTTAATCAACCTAATTTTGTTATGATGAGAGAACTGGCTGAATTACAAAATGGAAGGTTATGGGAAGGAGTAAAATTGATGAGCACTGCTTGCAAAGGTTCCTCTTCCCAGCAATTTGAGAGGCAGGAAAAGCATCACTCACCTGACCATAATCCTCCCAAAAGGACCATTTTCTGGTCCTCAGGTATGCCATAAATTTAATGTCTCCAAGAAGGTACTCATTCTGTTCTCTCTGTTAAGAATGATGTTGTCCAATGTTCTCTGAAGACCCAGTTAAGATTTCACAATTTCTGTTACAGTTTCTAATCATTATACTTCAGACTTATTTACTCAGCAGAATTATTTGCTTCCTTCTATATGGCTTCATGTCATTTGGTTTATACCTTTAGTGTGACGTTTATGGTATGGCTAAATAACTACTTGTATATTTTGCATATATGCCTCTCTCTCTGAATGAGCTCTTTAAAAGATGGAATTATTTTAGTCATCTTTGTACCCCCAATACTGGTAAAGTCTCATAAATTATCAATATCAACCATTTATTAATAAATTAATTCAAATGCCACGGTGCTATTTTTAATTAGCTAACTAACTAATCTATTATATTTACGAATCCTACTCTGAGCTATAAATCATCATTTACAACAGCTACTTGACATCTCCTTGTAGATGTGTCAAAAGTATCCAAAATGTAGTATGTCCAAAAATAAGTTCAAGTACTTCTAGTCTCTAACATGGATTTGGCCTAATACTTTCTTTCTACCCAGTTAATGTCACCATCCATCCAGCGGTGCTAGCCAGAAACCAAGAAGTTGTTCTTGACACTTACACATCTCCATTTCCATCCCGTTCATACTCCTCTTGATTTTGCCCGCTAAATATCTTTGAGATTTTCAAGTTTTTGCCATTTCACCCATCCCACTTTAACCTTAAACTCCAGAACCACCAATGGGTTTTAGAGAGGTGAGCTAAAGGCAATAATTAAAATGCAAGTAAAATATGAATACATTTGAAAGGTTTTTGATGATGAAAAATACATTTTTTAAAGAACAAGGTGTAATTACAGAACCCCTGTCCTTTAGGATTAATCTATAAAGATATGACACTGGCATCCTAAAGTGTGTCCCTCATGACAGCCCCTCCCAAAGAATGTCTTTAGAAGGACAGCCGTGCAATTGGCTTTATTCAACCTACCAACAAACACTGAGCACCAGCTGCAGAATGGACTGCTGCTTAAAGAAAGAGAGAGATTCCATATGCTTCATGGCAGGGGATGTTTTGTGGAATGAGAAGAAAGGTTGAAGCTTGTGAATTCTTGAGTATTTTTCTGAGTCTTCTTTGATATTATCAAATTATCTTACCTGCAGTTTAAACTGTAGTCACATTTTCCTTTGTTAGCCAGAGGTCCCAGGATGGATAATCTCTCTTATAAGGCACTCATGATCCAATGGGGAAGAGAAAGGTATAAAGCATTTGCTATAATACAACATGACAGGATTATGTTTGGGCAATGGCTTAAGATAGTCAAAGACCAAAAAGATGCAAAACACTGCCTTCTCTCTCCCCTCCATTTTTTAATAAAGTATATACATTATGTTTGAGGAAATCTAAGTGCACTTACAAGCCCTTTTTACTAAATGACCAAAACAGACATCTGAATAATTACAAAAGGTCATTCAAAATATCAGGGCCTTCCATTTACTGTGTTTGTGATTGTGTTGGATTGAGAGATGTAAGATGCAAGAGATGTAAGATGCAAGAAAGAATCACGAAGTAAAATTAACAGAATTTGGTGACTGGTATGAGAAATATAAAAGCTTAATAACTCTGTAATCTGTAGCTTGATGGTCTATGGCGATGCCCTTTACGAGATAAAGAATATAAGAATAGGATTAAAACTTTAGAGGTGCTGATAATGGGAAATCATGAAAGTTCAATTCGGTATCTGTAGGCTTGATGAAACTGAGGTATATCAAGAAGCAATTTGATGTGAATATATAAAGAATTCAAGACTGAAGACATAGATTTGAGAGACATCAATACACTGACTATAGTTGAAAGAACTGGGAAAATGAAATTATCCTAACATAAGTAAATTTACAAGTGAAATATATAAAGAACCAAACCTGTGTAACTCCTAGAAAACACCTCCAGCAAGGGGAAAGGAGCACTAATGGTCAGAGACCAAGGGAAAAATTCAGAAGAGAGAATTGGCTTAGAAACCAAGAGTGAAAAGAATTTTAACAAGTAGGGGATGAGCAAAAGTAGTAAAATACTATACATTAGAAGTCAAGTAGTGCTGAAGACAAGTTATGAAAGATAGTAATCATGAGTTTGTTAGATAAAGTTTCCAAAAAGCAACAGAGGCCAGTTAAATAAAAAACAGATGTTGAGTAGGTGTGACAATTCAATAGAATCTTACTTGCGCAAGGAATGAGAGATACAGTGTCATAACTTGAGTAAGAAATAGCCCAGGGTGATAGTGTTTTGGATGAGAGATTATTTTTTATAAATTGGGTTAATCCCTATTTCCCAATTCCAGAATAGCTGAGGTGGCATTATGCTGATATTCAGCAAACCTAGGGATGCATAAATCCTGCCTTGATCTAACCACTTCTTTTCTCTTTTGAACCCACAACAGAGATATACATAACATAGCAGTAAAACAATTTAACATTTTTCTTATAAACTAAGATTTTAATCTTGGAATTTGGATTTTAGCATGCCAAAATGAACCATATGGAGAACTTACTTTATGTAATATTTGGTCTACTGAAACAGTCTCGTAATGAAGCAGGCTGTATGGTTGGCTCAGCTTTCCTTACCTCTCCCCCACCTCCAGAATTCAAACTGAGTTTGGTATGCAGAAAGATCCCATGTCCCCACAACACAGTGTATTCTGATCCAAAACATAAATAGGAGAGAGCAACTTCCATTAAAAAATAACCTTGAAAATAGTCATACTTAGCTGTCTGAGATATATCTAAGGATGCCACTTATTAGCATAAAATGTTTAAATTTTATCTAATCTAGATCATCACTTCTCCTTTTGGATAAAATATAAAAAGGTGGGCTTCTCCTCATTGAGAAATCAATTATTATCTCCTATGAAAACTTAGAAATTCTATTATTTCTCTTTCATTTAGTTTATCTTCATGTTAGGTGACACATCTAGTTTGAAATGTCTGAAGTAGAGTTATTGCTTTTAGGCAAAAGTCATTATTGACACTTGAAGTGAGAACTCATCTTAAGAAAGCTATAAAAAGTATTAAGGCGTGTTTTAAACCTAAATTAAAACATTTTAGGATGCATGTTCTTTACAGGAAAGAAGCAGTATTTCATGTCTCTAGAAATGGAATGAAATTCACTTGGATTTTACAATAGTCTATGTAACCATTTACACTATCAGACTGTGCAAATGTGCTCATATTATTTCTAAAACAAAAATTACAGGTAGGAGAAAATGCACATTTCTACATCTAAATTTGAAGTGAGTCTTTTTACAATGAAAGAGGACAATTTAATTTATTTAATTTTGTAACATAAGATGGAAAAGCAATTTGCTTTTTGGCTATAATTCTATTCAAATGGGTAGGCAATTTGGTCAGTCTTAATTATAGAAGAAATAGTGATATTAAAATAATTATAAATGGCTAACACAGAGGTCATTTTAAATTTACATTAGAATATATGTATTTAATGCTTATACTCAAATATAAATATCCTAAGAATAAACCCCATTTTAAATAAAATGTTAACACTATAATTCATGAAGATCAAAGGAAGAAGTCAGAAATCTGAACAATTCCCCTACTTTCTCACTGCTCAAATCAATCCTTTCTCCCCCAGAATCTAGATTCTGAGTTAGTTGTTTCCTGCTATCGGTATCTATATTTCTCACTCTTACTTATCTTTCTTACCTAGAAACTAATATAGGGCTAAAAGTGTTGGACAATGGGTCACAGGCCTGCTGGGCCCCAGCATCCTGTTCACAGATGTCTGTGAAGGTTAAAAATGTTAGGCTGAGTTTTTGCCCGGGGTTAGCCACCTTTGGAGCTGAACTGAGTATCTGATCTATAGATTGGATGAAAAAGCCTTGCCAGAGATGTTCTGACCAAATAGAATCAATTGAAATTGGATAAACCAAAAAGTCTTTTTTCCTCTAGAATTTAGACTAGAAATTACAAAGGGGTTTGACTAATTCACAGCAAGAAGAGGCAAAAAGGCACACACAGGGAGAAGAAGCACAGTTATCATGAAAGAACAACTGTCTAGAGCAGGGATCTGAATTTTTTTCTGAAAAGGGACAAAGAGGAAAGATTTTAGGCTTTGCAAGCTATACAGTTGGTATTCATTTCAACTTGTTAACTCTGCTATCATATCAAGAAAACAGGCATGAACACATATGTAAACAAATGAATGGGGGCATGTCAATAAAAAAGCAGATGTGCTGAATTTGGCCCACAAGCCATCGTCTGCCAATCCCCATTCTGCAGTACTGTTGTCCACTAAAAAGATAACGTGAGCCACATCTGTAATTACACATTTTCTAGTGGCCATGTTAAAAAAGTTAAAATAAACAGGTGAAATTCATTTTATTAAAACATTTTACTTAACCTAATGTGTCCAAAATGCTATCATTTCAACATGTCAAGAATAAAAAAATTATCAAGAGATTTTACATTATTTTTAATAATAAGTTTTGGAAGCCCAGATTGCATTTTACATTTAATGCACCTATTGATTTAGACTAGGCATTTTGCTTAGAACAGAACTTCTCAGTTTGGAGTAGATAGGTTTCAAGTGCTGAATAGCCACCACTGATGAGTGGATATCGTGTTGGACCATGTAGCTCCAGACCATGAAAGAGATTATGAGAGTAGCTAGTCTCTTGTGATGCTCAGAGCCCTTAAGATTTTTATTTGAAGCAATTTTCTAAAAATAGCTTGGGACGATCTTGTTACTGGCAGCCCAATGAGCCTAACCTAAAGTGTGAATAAATAAATGAATAAATGAACAATAGAAAGAATGCTAACTGTTAAGTACATGGACCATCCTCTCCTACATATTTTTACTCAGTTTAGTGTTTCCATTATTTTTTAGGCTGCAAATTTTTTGAGAAAGGAGGATTTCTCCTGCATATATTTGTGGTTCAGCAGCTCTCCTATGCTTTTTATTTTATTCCACAGAGAGATTCAATAACTGTTTTTGAGTAAGCATTGAATTGGATAGTCATTATATTTATCATCTACTCACAAAAATGTGTTGCTTTAAATTATCGAGCCCTAATACAGAACTGTCTTAAGTACTAGGTAACTAAGACAAGAAAGATGAAATAACTCAAGGATTCTGTAAATTAGCTAAAATGTCACCAAGTCAGTCCAGTCAAGGAGGAAGGACTCAGACAGGCAGTCTTCCTTGAGTGGTCCTGTAAGCTGCAGAAGTGTTTCTTAAGCAGATCAGCTGTTTATGGTGGTAAATGGCACAGCCAAGGTACTGTTTATAAACAATGCTTATAATCACGAGAACTAAGTTAATAAATAACTAAGAACTAGCTAAATGTTGGGTATTTAAAATGTTCTTCAGTCATTTGAAGAAATTTAAATATCTACATATTTTAGTTTTATTTCAAAGAAACAATCCCATTCAATATCTCTCAATCTACAATTCTGCCTTCTAGAATAGAGAAATGGAAAACTATTGTCCCCATAAAATTTAGGTATCTCTTCAGCAAAGAAAATTTTTTTACTATTTGGGGCGGGGAGTGGAGTTTGAATGATTTTGCTGACTCAAGCTCAAAAAACATGACCTTATTTTAAGATTGGAATATCTCATAATTTACAATTCTGAATGAATCCTTTATATATGCAGAATATTTCAAAATCTGTCAAGAATAGAGCCTGTTTGCTAAAGAAATGGCACCTTTGAAGTCTTGAATCTGGCTGACCTTTCCTTTTGGCTTATTCAAGATAAATGACTGCAGAGAATGAGTAAGTGTTGGGGGAAAAAAAGAACCTAAGAACCCCCAGAATTCTGAAGCACTGATGAACAGCAGATCATTTCCTTTCATTGCAGGAAGCCCTGCCAACGTCTGATCATTCTGATGATTAGTTCAAATTAATCCTAAGTGATTCATTAAGTCAGTCTCCAGTTTATTATGAGGTCTAAGCTGCACACACCTGGATATCAAGATAGGACAGAAACCATTGTGTTTCACTTAACATAATACTCTGCCAAAAAAGATGCAGAATAATACCCCTGTTTTCATTGTGTATCCTGGTACATGAACAAAAAAATCAGTGAAAAATAAATTATAATTTCTCATAGAGCATTTGCAATTACAAATTCAAAATTTATTTACTTGTTTCATTTGATCTTCCAAAATATATATATTTTTGGTGCTTGTTATTTTCATCAGGTGAAACTGACTCTTAAGCAACTCAGAATGGGAAAAATAAGGTGGTAAAAAGCTATGCTAACCCAAGTATTTCTTAATGAGACCATCATAGGAATATATAACCTATTTATCAAGACTTACTAAATGCTAAAATAATAGCCTACACTATCATTTAACCTAAAATAGAGTCCACAAGTTAGATTTTCTATCTTCCTGCTGAGCAAATAAAGAAACTGGAACAGAGAGCTTTCATGTAACTTTCCCAAGTTGCAGTAAACAGAAAATCTGGATTCATTTATTTGTTCAGTCGATAAATATTTATTGAGTTTCTATTCTGAGCTTGACTCTGTTCTAAGGGATATAGCAATGAACAATCCAGACAAAGCCCTCATTCTTATAGAGGAAACTCTAGTAGATAGAGGTAGGCAATTAAAAAAAAAAGACAAATATTATGAATAGCAATAGAAAGTGATAAGGTGAGAAATCCATCTGGTGAAGATAAAGGGTAAAGGGTTCAGAGGGTCTGAATTTTATACACTGAGGTCATGCCGGGCCTCTCTATTAAAAGGACATTTGAGCAGCAACATGAAAAGTGCAACAAAGTGCATGTTCCAAGACCAGGAAAAACAAAGGGGTTTGATGGTGAATCTTGCTGATATGTTCCAGGAACATCACAAAGACCAAGGAAGGTCACTGATCAAGTCACAAAGGGTCTTAAACATAGTGAGCAGGGTTCAGACTGAATTCCCTGTATGGCCTGCAGTCATCAGGGGCTTTTAACAGAGAAGCAACTTAATCTAAACTTTTATTCTAAAGAGATTATTCTTTAGACCAATTGGAGGGGATCACTTCATAAATTATATAAATATCTAACCATTGTCCTGGCTACCTAAAACTAATCTAAAATAATGATAAAAAGATTATTCTTTCTAGTTTGTAGAGAAAAAAGTAGATGGGGGATGTAGGGGTCAAAAAATATAAATGCGTGTTAATACAGATCTGTCTAGAGGGATAGCAGTCAAAGTTTGAGAAGAGTTCTGATTTTTAAAATATTTTGAAAGTAGAGGCAATACTGTAACTAAAAATATTTAATTAATTGAGTTAAGGATTGGCACTTATAATCTTTATAACTTTGCCTTTTGAATTAAGGTTACTCTAAAAATATAGATTGAATGAATCAAATAATTTCAAAAGGAAATTTTATTATTTACTTACTTACCTCCTCGATTATTTAAAGGTATGGCACCAAATGAAGTCCTAGTATAACTGACTTGCTTAACATCTTTGCAAACTGTTTCTGTTATGCAAGTTATGCCCTTTGTCTCTGGGATTTTCAGAAAAAAAAAATGTACACCTTCCTAGATAGGAAGATTTACCACATTCACCAAATTTCCTCTTTGTAACACACATTTATTTCAAAGAGGAATCACATGTCCTCTCATCATCATCATCATGATCACCCCTTTCCTTACCCTCTTCCTCCTCCCCTCCCCATCCTCTTCCTTTGGAAGACAGCTGGATGCTCAAAATAACAATACAAAAGTGACTGACTTGTATATACCAGAAAACAAAAACCCTGGTAAATGAAAACAATGAATATGGATGCAGACTGCCTAAATTCAAATCAAAGCCCTTATTACTTTGGGACCATGGACAAGTTACTTAACTTTTCTGCCCAAGTTTAATCATCTGTAAAATGGAGATAATTTAGCAGTATTTATCTCAAAGGGTTGCTGTGAGAATTAAATAACAATATATTAACATAAAAGCTGGGGCGATTTTAGTCTTCATTATGTTCCCTCTCTGGGATCATTATCTTTTGTTGCCTGGTATCTAATATTTTTTAAATCATCATTTCATATATTTAGTCCAATTTTAAAACATCAGAAAAAAGAGTACATATATTCCGTTAGTCTTCAACTTGATCAGAAACAAGTTACCCTGTATACTCTTACGTTCACTGTTATGTGTCTATTAGATCCTGTATTACAACCAGACTTGCATTATTGTGTGTAAATGTGCCTTTTCATTATGAGTACTAATTCAGATAAAGGTGTTATATTAGGGAATCTATCACCTATGTGAGCTTAGGCAAGTAAACTTACTTCTATGAATCTCTATTTTTTTTCATTGTAAACTTAAGACAACCGTATGTATTAATATATACAATATATAATAATAACATATTAAGATGACCACTCTACCACTCTAATGGTGAAGTGAATTTTAAATTTGATAATGCACACATGTGCTTTGCATGATACTAGAAAACAGCAATCGATGATCATATATTTTAATACATGATTATCAACAGCATATGCCCCAGGTACCATTACTGGTAGGTCAGGTGTCTCAGAATGAGGAATGGAGGAAGATGAGCAGATGCACATGTGGAATCAAAATAAGAAAAGTTAGATTCATCCATCACTAGGTTAAAAATGGTTTTGTTTTTTTCAGTGCGTCAACCCCCTTCTTCTTTAAACAATGTTTGAGAAGGTTACCTAAAATTTTCTTGGATTCTTTATCTCTCTGGCCAACCTCCATCACATACTCCTTTCAATTTCTTTATCTTTCTTTAGATTATTAAGACAGTAAAGTTATAGATAATGCTTACAGAATTAAGAGCCTTTATGTATAAATTTCTCTATGTATGTTCTGATTCATATTAGGTGGATATTAATGTTTCATTCTCACAGCTTATTTTTTAAGCACTGATAACAATTAAATATAATTCATGTGCAATAATGAAACATAATAGAGAAGTAATCATAGATTCTTTAAAGACATTGACACATCAGAAATTTAGCCACTCTATTATTATTAAGAACTACAGGAACATAACTTTCAATGAAATATTGTGTTGGGGTTTTTACCAACAAATTATTTGGCAATGTTGTAAGAAGCAAAACTTGTATCTTAATCAGAAGCTTAAAGTAGTAACATGATGCAAATAAATTTTATTTCTAGAGTTTTATGAATTTAATCATATATGGCATTATTAAATATACCAATATACAATAGCAGTGATTCACCTTTGTAGATCACTATGCAAATATATGCTGAAGGGTATTATGTGTATGTGTATACACACACACACAAACATACACACACGCACACATACATATTTTATATGTGTGTATATATATATATACACACACATATATATAACAGATATATAGTAGATTTACAAATAGGGATACACAGATCTATATATTTTAACTTAAGAAAATATTATAACTAAGACTGATAATGTATGCAAATTAAGTGAGAATAATAGAAAACAGTATGTCTACAATAGCATTTTTCTGGTCCAGATCTGTTCAATGTTTTGAAAACTACAGGAGAATTATCATGTTGCTCTCTAACTCAGGGTCACTTCTTATGTTGAGTCTGTATATTTACTGAGGACTAAACTGATACCTGAAGCCCACTGCTCTACCTCAATTGATATTTGTATGTATGTTTCAGTGTCAGTCAGTGTTAAACCACAGAAGCAGAACCAATAGGAGGTATATAAAAGAATTATTGCAAAAATTGTCTTCCACAATCATAGGGCAAGTCCAAAATCTGTAGGATAGGCTGTCAGGAAGGGCAGGTTGAAACTCACAGCACAAGCTGAAGCTGCTGTCCACAGGTGGGATTTCTTCTTTCAGGTAAGCCTCGGCTCTACTTTTGAGGAAGGTTTTTCACACCAATTGATTCAGGCCCACTGGATTATCTGGGATAACCTCCCTTACCTAGAGTCAATGATTATGAACTATAGTCACATCTACAGAATACCTTCACAGCAACACCTAGATTCATGTCTGATTGAATAACGGGACTGTAGCCTAGCTGAGTTGACACATCCAAAGACCATCACAACGCATGGGACTAGAAAGCTGATAGTTTTGCCAGTCCTTTCTGTTTCTGAGCTCAGACATCCATAGATTACATCCATCCTAAGGTGCTATATGAGTCAGAGTTGTAAATAGTTTGCAGCACTCACTGTTATTAACCAAAGAAGAAATTATGTCTAATTGCTAAGACTAAAGGTCGTTCTTGATTTTTTTTTTCTCCTCTCTGTTTTTCCAAGAACAAAGCATGAATGGAAGTGTGGCTTCTTCCAAAGCAGTGCTATTATTCAAAGATCACTCTCCAGTAATTTATTCATTAACTGTGGGAGGAAAATAATTTGAGTCCTCATATTGTACCACACGCATCAAAGAACAGTTCGCCCTATGGCCACCGATTATGACAGGCAATTGTCTAGTAGTAATTGGAAAAACTGTACCAGGTCCATAAAATAATGGAACTGTAAAGGACTGTTCCATATAGTGATCATGTGGATTATTGTTATGGAAGCAGAGAAAGATAAAAAATGCGGCATGGGGATACAGAGATGAGAAATGAGAACCATATAGAAAACCCCTTGCCCCAGTGTGAATATACAAATTACATTAGGAGGAAACACTTAGTGATATCTCCCTGGAACTCAAGATCCGAGACTTCAATTGTAACATTATGTGTCTTGATTTAATCAAAATGTAGAGTAGGGCACACAGGTAGAAAATGGTTTAAATCTTTCTTGCAGTTTTGTTTTGCTTTTTCACATAAACTCTCCACTTATTAAACCTGATTATTGTAGCACCTCAATCTGTCACTAACCCTTACCCTGTGTTTGTTATCCTGGGGTTTTTAGATATTTAAGGTATACCTGAAAATGTTTCAAACGTGTTTGTGAAAGAATACTCCAATTTTGTAATATGAGTGTCTGTGTAGTTTTCTAGGGAGAGGGTTTACTACTTTCTTTAGCTTCCCCAAAATTCTATTACCCTAAAATGACTAAGATACACTTGGGGCATAAGCCCATTCTCATAGCTAGGCAGTTGCAAGTGGATTCCAAATACTTAAATTCAAAATCTCAGTGATTTAGGGTGTGATTTCATCTCTCCTAAATTTCATTTTCTCACTTACGAAATCAGAATGAAAACATTTTCTTGAAAGGGCAGTGAGTAGAGAGCTTAGGTCTTCTACTCTGAGAGCTCTTTCTAAGAGCCTGTAAATATTACTGAAGAAGAAACTGATACAAATGCCCTACTTTGGTTGAATCAAAGCTGTGCTTCAGTTTTAGCAAATGCTAGTTATGATTCAACTTAGGAATTTCTTTACCCCTTAGTAGATTATAATTACTGAAATATCATATATGTTTTTAGAGTTTTTAAAATATCCCTAGTATTTTAATTTTTCATTGTTTCTGGATTTTTCCTTCCTTTTATAACCTTAGAGGGGAAGAAAAGTATCGTTTACCTCTACTCTTCTAAGTTCTAGGCTGGGACCCCTTCTAACAAAAGATAGTTTAACAAGAGAAAATCATATAAACATAGTTAATATAAGTTTTACAAGACATAGGAACTTTCATAAGGATATAAAGCCCCGAAGAAACAGTTAAACCTGAGCATTTAATGCTAGGTTAAGCGAACAGTAGAGTCATGGAGAAAATGTGACAAAACAAAGAATATGAGCTTAGTGTAGTAAATTGGGGAAACTTAGCAAGACCTGTTCTTTCAGATTTCTCTCTGTGTCCTTCCATCTTTGGAGATAAGGATGCTCCTTTCCTGAGGATATATAGAGGGAGTTCCTTTCACAGGAGGGTTTTTTGACCCCTTCATATGAAGGTCAGAAAGTCCTTCCTGTACATGACATTTCTCAAATTTCTTCAGCTTAAAATATTCAATATGTCAAGATGCTATATTTTGGGGTACAGTCTCCCTAACCCCATCAAATTATTGATTAGGTAATAGTATAATTAACTGGGGTAACAAAGATAACAATGGCCTTACCAACCTCATTTGTGGACATGAATGAAATAATTCTTACAAATTTGCTGACCCCAACATAACTACGATCTTTCAGCTCTACCTTTAAAATTCTCTCCCAGCTGGCATATTTCCGAGAGACTTCAGTGAGAGTCAGTGATTCCATCTGGACAACCAACTGCCCCATCCCTCCCTGCTGAGCCACAGCCTGGGCCACCATTTGCCACCGTCATTCTATGCTCTGCACTCACTCTACCATGACACTGTGGGTTGGGCTCAGACGTTCGCAGCCACTATTCTGTCAGTAACTCTGCCCTCACTGTGGCTGATCTCCACTGCACAGGCAGACTCCTGTCACACCCATGGCATCTGGGCTTTCAACCTGCTGGTGACTTCGCCTTGCCTTTACAATTTTCTGCGAGGTGAAAGGGGAAACAGCACACTTCTTTCTATTATGATGGTCCCACAGAAGGGCTCCTTGGGCCCCACGGTGCTGAAAAATTTTATGAGTCAACTCTTTGAGTTTTACCTACTGCCTACTGTTTCCTAGGGTACAAATGTGCCCACTGGCACAGATTCAGAACACACACCCCGTGATGTAACCAACACTTCTGACTGACAGTTTCCTCGACTTGGATAGTCAGATAGATATATTTAGATAGATATAAAATAAATTAGATATAGGTATGGTTATGGCTATAGCTATGTAGATGTAGATGTAGATGTAGATGTAGATGTAGATGTAGATGTAGATGTAGATGTAGATGTAGATGTAGATGTAGATGTAGGTGTGGATGTGGGTGTGGACATGGATGGGGACGTAGACATAGCCGTAGAAGTAGACACAGACTTCTACATTTCTGGGTCCTTACTGATATTTTGGAAATGTCAAGCGATATGTACCACTAAACTTTTCTGCATTTGCCTCCAACTGAGACTTGCTGTCGCATAAAAATGATAGATAGATGATGGACAGAGACATAGAGATATAGACAGAGATTGAGACAGACAGAAACAGAGAAAGAAGTAGCGAGACATAGATAGAGTCAGAGATATAGATATAGCTATAGACCTAGACAGACAAAAAAAATTTTTTTAAATCAAAACAGGTTTTTCAAAGCTCAAGAAGAGGAGAATGTGAGAAGGACCTGACTGCAGAGCTAAAAAATGATGTCCTCCAATAAGATTTATTCACATACTATGGATCCTGAGAATAGTCCAGCTCTACTGCAGTTCTAAAAAATGAGTAAAACCTAAGAAACAAAAGCAAATCCCAAAGTTCCACATTTTGTTGTTCATCTGGTGTTTTACTGGCCCAGGTTTCACTGTTCTGTATTAGTGGCTAGAAACACCTTTCTATAACTTCTTGGGTCAGAACATTAAGGAGCATACATGCATTTGCCTACTACAAATATACTCAGAGTACTTCTGCTATACTCCTTTGTTCCCGTATAAATTCCCACAGCCATGTGTATATGCTTATGAAGTTTAAAGTAAATGGAGATGGAAATGTAAAGCAGATTATATACTTTTCACTGATTCAGTTGCCTGATTCTTACAATCTTACCATAATTTCTATAAATTGTGGATTAAATTTTATAAATTGTGAATTAGATGAAAATATATAATAGAAAGGACAATCACTATATGGATGGAGTCCAGGATAACACCTAGTTATTATAAAGTTTGATGACACAAAATATCCTAAAACTAATTTAAGTGCCACCTCCCACCAAAACAAAACAAAAGAACAGCAAAAACAAAAGACTTGTATTATAACCTTGCTCAAAAACTTCCACCACTGGGACCTTCCTTTTCTCTTTTGTTTTTTTAAATAGTTTGTTTTTTTAAGAGCAATTTTAGGTTTATAATAAAATTGAAAGAAAAGCACATAAATTTCCCACATCCTCTTGCCCCTACACATGCATCGCCTTCCCCACTATCAAAATCACTCCTCAGAGTGGTACATTGTTTACCTAGGTTGAACCTACATTGCCACATCATAATCACCAAAATCCATAGTTTACCTTGGAGTTTACGCTTGTACAGTCTATGAGTTTGCACAAATGTATGACACATATCCATCATTATAAAAATACACAGAGTATTTTCACTGACTTAAAAACCCTCTGTATGCCACCTATTTATCTTTTCCCCACCCCAATCTCTGGCACCTGCTGATCTCTTTACTGTCTCTGTGCTTTTGCCCATCTTTTCTTAATAGTCTACTTGATATAAATAGCTTTGCAATGGTCTCAAGTCTGGCCCTCTTTAATTCTGTCTTCTGAAGCAACACACATTGAGTCAACTCTTTCATCCATATGATAGCCTTTCAAATATTTAAAGATAGATATCCCGTGCCTCCTGAGTTTTATCTTCTCCCTCATCTGTTTCAAATGGCCTTATCAGTATCATCACCTTCACGAAGATACACTCAGATTTGTCAGTAAGATTTATAAAGCATATAATTTAGATTTACATCTACAACTGCGAGTCTTGGAGAGCACAGACTACATATAACCATCTTTGCAGGCCCAACGTGTCTGACCACTAATGAGCAACGAGCTCACTTGTTGGATGAACAAATAAACGAAAGAAACTACTTTCAAAATATCCTTCTAATATAAATTATCTTTAACCATTTACTTCCCTATATGATTTCTTCATCCAATTTTAATGTCCAAAGAAGACTATAATCAAATAAACAGACAAGAAAGTAAATTAGTTCCTGGGAATAAAAATTCTAAGAGGTTTAGTATATAAGCTGCAGTCTTTCTCTTTATCTGGCTATAGAACTGGATGGTGTTTGTGCCAGCCAGGAACTGCTTACTATCCAAAGAAGATTTCGTGTTTTGTGTTTTTTTTTTTGTTTGTTTGTTTTGTTTTTTTTTTTAATGCATTGCAGGGATTTTACAAAATGAGGCCTACCATGGCATTATAATTTATAAGAAATACTAACATTAGGACCACAAAACAAAACAAAGACAGAAAGAATCACCCCCCTCTCTTGGGTACTAGTCTCGCAAAAAGGATTCCAGGTGGGTGGGAAGTTTACCTTAGCTGGAGGAGACAAAGCATCTGGGACTTATCTGGCCAATATGTCGATTCTCAGCATGGGAGGATGAGTTGGGTGAGTACTTGACAGACACACTCCAATTCTCTCTAGCCTCAGGGGAACTTGTTACAAATACCTCGAGAGAGGCGGCTCTATGAAATGGAGAGAGTGGGCCTAATAAGAGTTTCCTCTAATATATTCCAGGAAGCAACATAAAAAACCGAGTGAAAGGGAAAACTCAGCAGGGGCCCCAATAAGCTGTAACACAAGTGGGACAAAGCTTTTCTCTCTCTTGAGCAAAAGCAGCATGCACTGTGATGTGCATAACACTAAGGAACTTTGTGCCGATGATCTTGATGGAACTAGCAACAGTCAAGTCACTACTTACTGGCCAGGTAAAGGTTAAGTCACAAAGCAGGCCACCAGGAAATAGAACAAAGATAACCAAAATGAAAGTAGGTATGTGAAATAAGTGCGTGAAAATAAGCATAGGAAATTATAAATATGAAGTCCAGAATCAGATTTACTAAGTTCAAATCATCTGCTAGTTACTAACTAGGTAACACTGGATAAGATCTTAACCTCTGCTCTTCATCTTCTTTATGTGTAAACTGAGATTATAATAGCACCTATATCATAGTTTTGCTGTTAAGTACTACATAAATTTATTTAAAGTGTCTGCATATAGTAGGCACTCAATAAACCTATTACTTATTATTAATACTATTATCCTAATGTAAAAACAACCCAAATCTTCCATCATAGGGACTAAGTTGAGTAAAAATGATAAAACAATTCATTGTAACAATAGGCAGCCATTGAAATTATACATGTAATAGAAAATGGAGAAATGTCTACCTATCCATTCATCTATCCATCCACCCATCCATCCATCCACTCACCCATTTTTTATATTTGAATAGCTGTTATACAACAAATATTGTTTAAAAATTTCCGTCATAGCTTTCTTCAAATAAAAGAAATCTGGATTTTTTTCTCCAATTCTCCCACTTTCCTAGACTAGTGAATGATTTAGTACAGAATGAAAGTAGAACAAAGAGGAAGATATATTTCTCCATATAGAAAAATGACACATATTTGGGAGTTGTCACCTGAATCCAAGCAACATGAGAGACAAGTCTGAGAAACTAAGAGTATGAGACCATGGTCTAGACAGTGAGGCCCAATAAGATAACAGCTGATACCAAAGGAAGAATATGAAAAACAAGAAATTCTCCCAGGAGAGTATATGATTGATGAGAGTTTAGATACTAATAGCTAATTATGTAATATTCGTTTTTATTTCTTGTTTTGTGTTTTGTGGAGTACCTGCTCCACAACCTTCATCCAAGCCTCTAATCGACACGACTTTGTGTTAGTGTTGCTTTGGGTAATTGAAAGAAATAGGAATCTGTTCCATGTTTGAATCAATACAGCACAGACAGGAGAGTGCAATCATGGGGAAAAAATATAAGGAACTTCAGATCTGAGCAGTAATGGAAAACTGGAGTGAACACTAAACGTGCTAAAAAATTTGCAAAACCTCTGAGAAGCTCTTGGAATTGCTCCCCTGAGTAGTGCGATTGAGCTGTTTTATTAATTATTAAAGGATAGGCTCTTGCTATTTAGCTGGATGGCTGGGGAAAGGGGACATCCATAAGCACCCACTGGACATTTCTGTAAGCACGTGTGTGGGGCTGAACATGTGCAGGAAATCCCCTTAACTTTGAGGGAGAGAGGGCATGTCTCAGGGAATGTGTCCTGAGATGAAATGACATTTGGAATGTTTTGGGAGATAGGTAGAATTACTCTGAATTTAAACCACATAAACAACATGAAAAAAAGACCCAGGAACATGAGAGAACATAAAGGATTTTGTATATAATGTTTTATATAAATAGCTTATCATAACACATGATTCCTATTTGTTTTATGGGAAAATTAGAATACAAGAACACTATTATCAGAAGTTTGTAAAATAAGTTACATATATAAAAATATTTAGAAAACACTGTGCCTGGGAGCACTGGACTATGTTATATCTAAATTATTCCCATGCCAAATTGGAAGAGTTTCTCTTACACTATGCCACGTGAGTAAAAGTACCTTGAGATGACTCCATCCCTCAGTCTTTGAGTCTTCTAGCCAAGATCCCAGACATTATGGAGCAGAAACAGTCCATCCTCCCTGTAACCTGTCTCAATGGTTGACCTATAGCAACCATGAAAGATAATACACGACAGGCTGTTTTAAGCCATTAAAATATATGGGTAACTTGTTATGTAATCAGAGTAACCAGAACAATATATTTAAATATTTACAATTAGGACTAACCAATAAATCCAAGTTCATGTAGTCACTATATTTGCAAACTATGTAATTGTTATATTTATAGAGTTACAGTAGTCACATCTATTTTCTCATTTAAAGAAATATAATACAGTAAGTACAAGCTCCGAATCTAGAAGTTTGACTACCTGTGTTTGAAATCTAGCTTGCCACTCACTAGTTGTATAACTTTAGAAGAATTAATTAACCTCTGTATGTTTATTTCTTCATCTGTATAATGAGTATAATAATAGTGCCAACCTGAGAAAGTTGTGCTGATGATAAGGAAGATACAACATGTAAAGACCTCACAACTTGACTGGAATAGAGTTATCACTTATTAACTCACTGAATGTTAGCTACCATTACTAAAGTATTTTTTGATTTGTTCAACAATACTGTGAAATTAAGGATGAATATTATTCCAACTTTATAAGGAAGAAATTGAAGCTCAAAGAGATTGAGTATTTTGCCCAGGGATACACAGCTAAAAGGTAGCAAAGCTGGAAATCAAATCTGAGTCTTGTGACACTAAGTCCTATTTTAATATGCATATGCCTGAACTTTATAGCAGCCTTACTTAATCAGAATGCATCTAATTTAAACATTGATTCTAGGAGGTTCTTACATACAGGAAAGTTTGGAAACCACTGCAACTAATAAATATGGAATTTCCACAAAAGAAAAATTAAATATCATTTTTTCTTTTTTGAAAGCTTTACAAGAAAAAAAAAA
>CM053517.1:27987439-28078592 GCA_028627145.1 Eidolon dupreanum | reverse complement strand
AAGATCTAGGCCCATGTACTCTTCTGCATTCAAATGAACAAGATTGCAATTCAACTAGTACTTTCGGCATTAAATCATCAGGATCCAAGAAAACTTAGTGGAATGCAAGGGATGGGTTTCCTAAGATGGCTCTATGTTTAGACTATACTTTTGGAAGGGCTTAGCATGACTCTAAAGCTTCCCGATTCTGCTCATCCAAATGTAGCAAAGAAACGAAAAGATGATTACGCTGGGAGCGTTCATGACATTTTACAGTGCCAGGATGATGGAGTATCTGCTTAGTTAAGAAGTTTTACCTGCACAGTTGCTGCCTCTAAGAATCCATCACTAATGAGTTCAGGCCCATATATCATAGCTAGAAAGCATGTGACAAGTTTGAGTACCATCCAAGTCCTGGCATTTCAGGACTGTACTCTAATTTCCATCAGAATTTCTCAGGGTGTACGTGATCTTTACAGAGAAGGGGCAGCTGGCAAGTGAAGACATAGGAACAATGAATTATAATTAAAATGTAAAACAAAACAACAATGAAAGGAATCGTGTTTAGATCCAGACCTATTCAAATTAGAGTCTCAGGTCAGCCATCTCCATCCAGGCCTTGTGTGAGTAAATTTAATATCACTGAGCCTCAGCTTTACTATCTGAAAACGGATGAAGTATTCCCCACCTTTAGGGGGTTTTTAGAAGTACTAAATTAGAAAATGAATAAAGTGACAAGCACAGAATAGGTCCCTAGAACATATTTGCTGCTGCCTCTGTGGTTGTAGTATATTTAAACAGTTACCCGTTATCTTACCCTTAGGATCCAGGAGAAAACGCCATGAATGTCTGTGAGTTCCAAAACTCAATGGATTTTCTAAAGTTTTCTCTGTAGAAAATAGAAAAGTACTTATGAATTTAAGTAAGAGGAAACATACATCCTGTGCAAATATTACTGCATCAATTTACCAGTAAAACATTCTCTCAGAATATGAAGACACAAATAGATAAAGAGGAGCCAGGATTTATTCTTCATTCTGTAGATCTTGCCAAATTCACTATGTGTAGAGTCATGCACAATAAACCTCTATAATCCTGCAAAAAGAGTCATTCTAGCAAACATAATGAACGTGCTTTTTGTTTGTTTGTCTTTTCCTGCTGAATGTCTACATTTCCAAAGGTTTGCACCTGTAAGTATTTTGAATATGTTTATTTCCCATGGCCAAAGGTGTGTTATTCTAATCTAGCAATGTAAACGTTCCCATATGAGCAAAGACTTCGTGTGTTCTCTAAAGACAGCCTCGAAATTAATTGTGACAGCTTCCTTTAATGTTCCTATTTATTCATTCAAGAAATATTTATTAAGTGCCTTCTGTGAGGCAAGCGCTGTAAATATAATAGTGAACAACATAGAAACAGCCTGCCTTTATGGGGTTTATACTTTTTCCTTCACATCTTGCTCTCATCTCGTCTTATGGTGGCCTACTACTAATTCTTAATAACACTTTTTGCTAATTACTGAAGACAGTGATATTCTCATATAAAATTAAAAAGATATAGCATAGAATGGAAGCATTATCATCCTCTTCTCAACAAAATCATCACCATTAATAGTCTGGTATGTATTTTTCCACTTTTTCTAATTTCCTCTCTACATATTTATATATCATTACTTTTTCAAAATGGTATATTATGCAATCTTTAATATTTAGCATAATAACTAAATCATAGTATTTACTAAATATATTTCCTTGTAATAAAGTTTGCAGGCTCTGAATTAACTTTAAAACAAAGAAGTTGGGAACAAAACTTTAAGCTTTAAAAACGCCAAATTGTCTTTGCAAAGTCATGAAAGGAAATTTTACGCAGAGCTGCCAGCTTTAACCTGATTACCCTCTTACTAGATGGCCGTTATTCCCCAAATCTTAAAAGATGGACTGACTTTATTACACACGGCTTCTTAAAGAAAATTTTCAGTGATGTGATAAATCTTCCTCCATCTTGCCAAGAAGTGTTCAAATGGATTATTTTTCAAAGAAGGATTTTTTTAAAGCCATTCTAGATTATAGAGAAGCTGACTTCTTTCTGTTTCATTCAAAAAAATTTGAAAGACAAGTCAAAATCATTTTAGAAGAAAATGCCATTTTATATCAAACCATTTCAGGCAATTTTTACTTTTCTCACAACTTCTATCTAGGCTTTTACGGCATAGGGTTATAGAAGACTGTCATTTTTAGTCCTATCTATTTTTACAAAAGCGAAAGTGGTTATATGTAAAAAATGAAAGCCCTCATTCCTTTAAAATAAGGCTAAATAATTTTTAAAATATTTCAAGCTAAGTGCAACTCTCAATTGCTTTCAATTCCAAGGAATACCGTGGCCTTCACTTATCAATAGGCAAAAGTGACTACAGTGTGTTGCCAATTCTCTTGTTATTGCTGTTGTCATTTTTCAGAAGATAATACTGGAATTAAAGGACTCCCTTTTAAAATGCAATAAGAACAGCAAACTTTCTTTTAATCCAAAGTTAGGAAACTTTGTTCAGTTCCTATTTTTTATATTTTACCATATGCGAAATATAAACAGCTAGTTTTTAAATTCATCTTTATAGACTCATAAAGACATCAAAAATGGTCAGAACTAATTCTCCAATTTGGATAAGTGAAGAAACTCAGGGAGGTGACCAAGGGGTAGACCGACACCCTCAATGTGCCAATTACTCTATTAGGTGCTCTATTTCACCCCGTTTAAACTTGATAACCAACTCAAATCAGGGGCCTTAGGCCCAGTTTATGATCACTTGTCCAAAGTCACAAGATGATTTAATTGCAAAACTGAGACTTTTGCTAGAGAACATTATCTTAATACAGAACTTTTCCTGCTATACCGAACTACCTTATATCACTGATTGATCAAAGGCTTCTATGACTATAAAGACAGTCTGAATAGAATCAGACTGTCAAAGATAAGATTTAAGACCAGATACTACAAACATGATTTTGTCTGTAATATAGACTACCCTATTAGATATAGATTAGATAATATCTCTATTTTGGAATCACCTCTATTGCCATAGAGAGAAGATTTATGACCAAACAGTTCAATGTGGTTGAACATATGGCTTAACTGGCTTAAGCCAAAAGCTAGAAAATCAAAATATTTTTATGGCACGGTTCAATTGAACCAACCTAAATCTTTATATATGGAACAATTTATTATGAGCAAGAGTATGGTATATTTATGACCCTATACTTTAAAATAATCATCCAGATTCAAACCCTGACTTTTGCTACTTCCTCGTCTTACTTCTCTGCATCCTTGACACTTGGGTCAATTCTTTCCTAAAGAACATAATCAAATATGCTCACTAACTATTTACTAAGCATCCACCATGGGCTAAGGAAAGTGCTAGGTTTAAAGAGAACAACAAAGATTAAGATTTGTCAGTCCTCCAGGAGTTTACAGCCCAGGATAGAATATAGGCATACACATACAATTATAAAACTCTGCGACAAGGGGAGGGAGGGATGAATAGGTAGACCACAGAGAGCTGTTACAGCAGTGAAAATACTGATACTGTAATAGTGGATACATGTCATTATACATTTGTCTAAACCCATGAAATATATCATAATGTAAACTGCGGACTTTGGCTGATAATGTGTCAATATAGGTTCAGTTCATCAATTGTAACAAATGGACCACGCTGATGGGTATGCTGACGATGGGGAAACCTAAATACGTATGGGAACAGAGAGTATGTGGGAAGTCTCTGTACCTTCCTCTCAATTTTGCTGAAAACCCATAACTGCTCCAAAAAATGTTTTTAAAAAATTAAAAATTAAAAAGCTAAAAAATAAAAACCAACCCTCTGTGATAAGTGCTACAATAGACCTAAGTACAGTATATTATGGAATATGAAAACACATAAGAAGTGCCTAATTTAGATGTGGAGAATATGGTATGACTTCTTATATAAAGTCTTATTTATTTTTATACATTCTTACTTGATATAGATTAATGCTTGTCCATTTCCTATAAGGTAAATACAAATATTTAAGAAAAAATTAAAACAAACAGGCCTTTCACTGAGTATGTTCCATCCATCTAGCTTTATCTCTCACCATTCCCTCTCCTGCACCCTATAACCGTATGAAGCTATTCAACTCTCCTTCACAAGCAGACCAGGTTCTTTTAAAACCCATAACCAAGTCCACTCCTTATCTCCTCCCCCTGACTCAGCAGAAATGCATCTATCCACCCACTAAAACTGAAACGGAATGTTTCCTGTTCTATTTCACATCTCTTAACTTCTTTCCATCCTAAAATCTTTATTCCTCCCCCTGCGATCCCACAGCATTCTGAACACAGCCAGCCATGCTATAGTGCTACTCTCATAACACAAATTAACTCCAAGCTTCTGGAGCACCTTACGCACCTGTGCATTCCCAGCTCCTGACCACGTTACTTGTCCTATGCCGGGAACTAAACGCTCGTTAAACTTAGAATAACTGACTCTTGTTCCTGAAGGGCTTTGATCTAATCAGAGACACTAATTTACAGAACTATAGCACTGAAATAAATACAAGACTTTAAAATAAATCATTATGGGAATTAAATTTAGGGGCCCAAGAAGCAGCCTTTTGAGTATGACTTGAAGGGTACAAATAGAGCTACTTCACTCAATTTGCTGCGAATGACAGTGTTATGCAGAACTTTCAGAATGACAAATAAGATGTAATAAGAAAAGCAAGTATATTTTGCAAGGATATACAGTATTGTATCACAGAAATGAGATCTGACACAATGCAGTTAAATTTCCAGATCCTAAACTTCAGTAATAATACACTGAACATCCATACATAGCTTAGATTCCTATTACACTCCATGTCCCTTTTGCTTCTGCTTCATCATTTCTTTGCTACTACAGGTTAGATGTTGAAATACTTTATTTCTTATTTGTAGAAAGAAAAGCCAAAATAATTATGAACTCCTCTTTAGTTTTGAGAGTAGGCTTTTGCTTCCCCGTCCACTGAAAAGTCAATGAAGGTACTTGATTTCCACAACTGTGCAAAGAGCTCATAAAAACATTTTGATAATGCAAAATTGATCATTTGTTTCTTTCTATGTTTAAATTTTAAAAAGCCAGTTGACTTTCTAAGTTAAATATATGCAATAAAACATTGTCATCCAATATTGTGTTTGGTCCCTGCTATGTTTCTTAGATAGTGGAAATAACTTTCAGTTACAAACATTCGTTTGAACTGGAGACAATGCTCCGGCCTCACAGGAACTGTTAATATTAAAGATACTAAGTGGGAAACTTTGATTCTCAGTAACTTAAACTCAACTATTATCTTTCAAATTTTCTATTATTACTGTTTTATCTTTAAGTGGAGGGAAAAAAACAAATTTGTAGATTTTTAAAGCATATATGAAATGTTAATAGAGAAAATATTTTAGCATATAACATCCAGGTAACACAATCCCAATCTTATATTAAAGAAAAATCACTGTAATTATAGCTGCCTAAATACTATACTTATATACATAAACTGAATTTAAAAACCAGAGAAACTATCAAAAGATTTATAGGTAGAGAAGATCCAGATAATTAAGTAAAGAACATTTATAATCTTAGATCTTTTCAATAATTGGCTCAATTTTTCTTTTTCTTTTTTTGTGAATAACTAAAGAATACACACATTTCATTTATTAGATTTAAATGGGACTTCTCCCCTCAAGCTTTGCTAATTAAATAAACTTTAAACAGGTTTTACCATGCTTTAATTACTCCACTCATAAAATGAGGCCAGGAATATACTTCAGACATCCCTATTTTCAGGTTGTTCAGAATTCAGAAATGCTAAAATTCCCCTATAGAATTTAGTGCAAAAATACAAGTTAAAAATAAGTGATTAGATTGAGATTATAAATACACAGATATAAAAGGACATGGCCACAGGAGAATCTTAAAATATTTATAAATTCCACCAAATCTCCTTATATTATATTCAAAAGCAAATATTCAAAAGCAAAGGAATGGTCACACAGGAAGGAACATATCCTTGTGTAAATTTTAAAATTAGCATTCATTGGGGCAATCAGGTTAAAGTCAGTCATTCTACAGCAATATGACTAAGAAATAAAGGGCATTGTCTGCTGCATAAGACTACCTGGCATCCAGAAAATGCCTAGTCAGAATCCTCTGAGGTTTGTGGTAAAGCCATGGGGCCCTGTAGTCAGAGTACCTGGATAATATTTGGGCTTTATAACTTCACTAGTTTAGGCCACTTACTTTCAGAGCTGCAATTTTATCATTTGTAAGTTGGAAGAAATTACAGTGACTATTTTAAAGGGTTTCTGTGAGGTCTAAAGGAGTTATTGAATGTTACCTTCTTGGAACAGTGCCTCCCAAATCATAGGCATTACATATATTAGCAATTGTTATTATTTTATTTATATATTATCCTTCACATTTTCACAGGTCTTGATTTAAAAGAATGGTTTACATATCCACAGGCACATTTGATATCTCCGAGGGGAAAATATGCCAGGAAACAATCCATTTTGAGGGTGGAGTGGGGCTTGTACTATAGGAATTTTAGTACCTCTTACTCTATAGAAGACAAATACACGAGATCCCTGACAGATATTCATGGGGATAACTAGTTCTAAATATCTCCAGGACTATCCAGTGAAAGTATGGAGACATGAGGAAGCAAAGTCAAATAGAGGAATACCCTTATGAAGAAAAACTCTGACCTATCCACTTGAACCTCAACCAGCCTTGCTTAGCTAGAATCAGGAAGACACCATTCTTAAAAGTAAACCCACCCCATTCCTCTTCAATCCTTATAATAAAAAGATCTTCTAAGAGCTGTATGTATGTGTCTCAAAGCACAGACAACAGTCAGATGAGTCTCTGTTTGACTCCTAAGTCTACTACATCATAAATTAAGAACTAACATTTATTAAGCACTTATTAGGACTCAAGCACTTTACGTGTGTTATCTCATTTTACCCTAATAAAAGCTATATAAACCAGATATAATTATTAGCAGTAAGATAAAGTAATGAGGCATGGAGGCATTAGGTAACTTCCCCCAGGAACACACCTGGTAGGAAGTGGAGCCTGATTCACACCCAGGCAGTTTGTGTAGACCAT
This sequence comes from Eidolon dupreanum, assembly GCA_028627145.1. Lineage (NCBI taxonomy): Eukaryota > Metazoa > Chordata > Mammalia > Chiroptera > Pteropodidae > Eidolon > Eidolon dupreanum. Next base: position 28,071,445 of record CM053517.1, on the reverse strand, counting down.
GCTCTCTCCTGCGGTATAATTTTAGACAGGTTTCTTAAACTCTCTGAATGTTAGTTCTCTCATCAGTTTACACAAACTTGTTACAGAGATAAATTAGGTAATGTCTTAAATGAATTTATCGTGCTCAACAAATTATGTATTTTTGACCATTATTCCTTATGAAGGATTTACCCCACTGTGGTTGGATGGTAGAACTCTAAGGCTTGTTGACTCACTAGCCCCAAAAGAAAATGAGCCATGGTGCCCTCTCCCCCAAGCATCACCCCCCACAAACAAGGGGCCAAATGTGAGCCTCTTCTCAAAGACGCCGGTTTTACTTACACTTGCCTACTATGATCCCTCTCTCTTCAGTCCAGTGAAGCTTGACATTGGAAAGAGACAAAGACACTTGCGGCAGCCTCTGTTCTCCCATATATGTTTCTTTTGTATCTGGAACTTAGATTTTATATCTCAGAGTCAAGTATCTGAGTCTTTAGTCTCATTCTGCTACAAAAAACTGGCTCTGAATTAAGGGATCATCAGGCCTATAAGCCTTAACAGAATTTGATGGAATAAAAGGAATATCAATATTTAAAATAAACAACTTACTAAAAATAGATTGGTATCAATTATTTATAAGATATTTTAATTATGTCTAGTTTGAGATTATCAGACATTTTATGTTTTATTATCAACTATTATCTTATACTCAACACTGAGCATCTCTAAAATACTAAGTTGTAAGGATGAAAATAAGAAAAGCAGTAAAGGCATTTCCATTTGGGCAAATGAATTCTCAGTGGGGGCATAGAAAGTTGAATATTATGAACAACTTGATCAATAGAATATTGTACAGATAACAGCAGTAATGGAAACACAAAGAAGAAAACACACTTTTGAGAAAAACAAAGAAATTGTAATGGTTTAGGATGTTTAAGAAATTAAATACATACAGAAAGCACAGAAAACATAGAAACATATAACAGTACCCACTTTGTTGCTGTCACCAATAGCTAGAATAATGACAGTAACGAAAGGACATGTTAAGGGTCTCTACTGTTTCCTAAAGCACCATAGGCACCTCTAACATTGGCTGATGCAAAGCCCTGGCAGGAGCAGAAATGCAGTTAACCCCACTACCTCCATCACCTGGCAAGTGGACACTGACTGGAAAAATACAAGCAAGTCACTGATTACCTACCAATACCCAGACTGTAAATTCCCTTGGAATAAGATGCTAAACACAAGCAGAGAAAAATAAACCATCTGCATATTTGCTTTCATTAGATGTTCTAAGTGGAAGAGTAAATAGTAAACATATTTTACTTCACATTAAGTCTTGAACTAGATATATTAATTCATTTAACAAACATTCACTGACTACTTTCACTGTGCCATTCTATTCTTGAAAGTGGAGTTGTATAAAACAAACAGCCCCAATCTCATGAATTTATCTTCCATAGGAATGACAGAGACTACAGGAAAAAAAAAAATCAGTGCAACAGACTGTACTGTGTTAATTAAAATGAATAAAATTGAAGCACAGAAGAATAGGAAATACTGGATTAACAGAGAAACTACCATTTTAAACAGAATGGTCAGGAAAGATCTTATGTTGAGAGTGACATCTGATAAAGGGTCTTAAAAATATTAGGGAGCAAGCCATGAAGATATCTTGGGGAAGAAAATTCTAGAAAAGAAAAGAGCATTTGAAAACTTTTGAGTTAGCACATCAGGAAGGCCAGTGAGATTCAAATAAGGTAAACAAGAATCACAGGAGCTCATGTAGAGCACAAGGAGCCAGAGCATAAAGGAGCTTACAGGCCACTCTAATGACTTTGGATTTTATTCAGAATGAGTTGGGAAAATTTTGTTAGGTTGTACACAGATGAATTAAATCACTTAACTTATACTTTTATTTTTTAAATTTTTTTGAAGGGGTTGTTTCTATTTTTTTTATTAAGTTTATTGAGGTAACTAACATTGGTTAATACAATTATGTAATTTTCAGGTGTACATTATAATTTGACATCTGTATATTTTATTGTGTGTTTACCACCCAAAGTCCAGTTTCCTTCAGCGACCATATATTTGATCCCCTTTACCCACTTTGCCCTCCTCTTACCCCCCATATTTTACCCCCTTCACCCCATTTACCTCCCCCCAACTACCCCCTGCCCTCTGGTAACCACTAGTCCATTGTCGATGTCCATAAGTCTGTTCATTTGTCCTGTGCATTTGTTGCTTTTAGGTTTATATCCCACATATAAGTGACATGTGAGTTTCAACTTTTTCTGTCTGGCTTATTTCACTTAGCATGATTACCTCAAGGTTCATTCATGTTGTCGCAAATGGCAGTATTTCATCTCTTCTTATGGCTGAGTAATATTCCACTGTATATATGTACCACAGCTTCTTTAGCCAATCATCTATCGTAGGACACTTCGGTTGCTTCCATGTCCTGGCCACTGTGAAAAATGCTGCTATCAGCATCGGTGTGCAAATATCTTTTTGGATATGGGTTTACAGGTCTTTGGGGTAAAACCCAGTAGAAGGATTGCTGGATAACATGGTAGACCAATTCTTAGGTTTTTGAGGAGCCTCCATACTGTTTTCCATAGTGGCTGTACCAATTTGCAGTCCCACCAGCAGTGTATGAGGGTTCCTTTTTCTCTGTATCCTCTCCAACTTTTGTTATTACTTGTCCTGTTGATTATAGCTATTCTAACAGGTGTGATATGGTATCTCATTGTGATTTTGATTTGCATTTCCTTAATAGCTAGTGATGTTGAGCATCTTTTCAAATATTTGTTGGTCATTTGTATGTCCTCTAGGGAGTAGTGTCTGTTCAGGTCCTCTGTCCATTTTTGGATTGGATCGTTTGTTTTTTTGTCGTTATTGAGTCATATGAGTTCTGTGCATATTTTGAATATCAGGCCCTTATCAGATTAAGGGCCTAAATATAAGACCTGAAACAATAAAATACATAGAAGAAAACACGGGAGCTAAACTCAAGGCCCTTGGACTTAGGATTTTATGAATTTGACCTCAAAGGCAAAGGAAGTAAAAGCAAAAATAAATGAATGGGACTACATCAAATTAAAAAGCTTCTGCTCAGCAAAAGAAACTGTCAACAAGGTAAAGAGACAACCATCCAAATGGGAAAATATATTTGTAAGCAACGTCTCTATTAACTTACATTTTTAAAGGCCCACTCTGTCTGTTGGTTGAAAATATACTGTAGGGAAGCAAGTGTACAAATAGAGACCAATTAGAAAACCATGGAAATGACCTAAGTGAGAGATAAATAATGGTAAAAGGTGTGGTGAGAAGTTTTCCCATTCCAGAGCTATGGTTAAGATAGAGTCAGCAAGATTTGCTGATGGGTTGGACATGAACTAATTACAGACAGGAAATAATATTTTAGGGGTAGACAGCAGGTAGATAATAGTTAAATCTCTGAGACTGGATAACCTCACTTAGGTATGAGTAGAGGAGATAGAGAAGGGTAAAAATCCGTAATTCTTGGGACAATCGACTGTCAGGGGTCAGAGGGTTGTGGGGGAAAAAAACAAAGGAGGCTGAGAAGGACAAGATGGTGAAAGAGTAGGAAAAAGAACAAAGTCAGAATTCTGGATGTCAAATGAAGAATATATATCATGGAAAATAGAATGATCGCCTGTGTCAAATGCTGCTGAGAGATCAACTAAATTGAGGACTGAGATTTGACCTCTGATTAACACTGTGGTGATTACTGATGACTACAACAAGTTCTGTGTAGTAGTGGGAGTAGAACATGACTGGAATAGGTTAAAATGGGAAAAACAATTGGAGACAGAAAGTTCCGAACAATCCAGGCATTTTACTTTTAAGAGGAGTAGAGAAATGGGCTGGTAGAGAGATATGTGGAAGCAAAAGATCTTTGTAAGATTATATAAAGGTTTATGATTGGATGATTTAATCTATTAAAATCTCTTTCAAATCTAGTATTTTATTGTTTTACAATTTACCAGAAAAAATTAAATCAGAACCAAATTAAGTTCCAAGATCTGGTTGTGTTTACTCTCTGATAATAAAATTTTGCAAATAAAATTAAGGTAAGTTTAGGTAGTTGACATCTGATAGTGAACTAAAAATATATTATGTCCAATTAACTTAATCTATAAATTATCAACAAATTTCCTCTCTTCTTTTGAAACCTAAGATTGGAAATATTCCTTGCCTGTTTAACTGAATATGTTAAGTATGTTAAATATTGGCCTCATAATCTTTATTAATATTTAAATGTTTTTACGAATAGATTAAGACAACCTAAGTACTGAATTTTTGAGTGTTGAAGTCTACATCTAAAATGTAAGATATAGGTACTAATCTGTTTACTATATTTAGCCGTGTGCAGTAGGAAGATCCCACATCCTATTCCCAGAATCTGTGAATGTTACCTCACATGATAAAGGGCTTTTGCACATGTGATTAAGGATTTTGAGATGGAAGATTATCCTGGTTTTTCCAGGTAGGCTGAATTTAATAACAAGGGTTCTTATAAATGAAAAGGAGGCAGAAGAGTTAGAGTCAGAGAAGATGTTATGATGGAAGGAGAGCATGGAGCAATGTGATTGCTAGCTTTGAAGATGGAGTTACAGGCCAAGGAATGCAGGCAGCCTATGGGCGGTGGAAAAGGCAGGGAAGCAGTTTCTTATCAAGAGTTCCTAGAAAGGACACAGCCCTGATAATACCTTAATGTTAGCTCTGTGAGATCCATTTCACACCTCTGACCTATGGAAATATGAGATAATAAATTTCTCTTGTTGTAAGTCATTAATTTTGTGGTAATTTGTTACAGCAGCAACAGAAAACTAATACATCATTAGGGATCTATATCTGTCTAGATCCCTTAGTAAACTGTGAACTCCTCAAAGTCAGGCTCTGGTCTTGATCATCTCTTTATTTCTTATACATCTGTACAGTAAGCAGTTGCTCAGTAAATATTGTTGAAATTCTTTGGAAAATTAATTAATATTTAAATATTGTATCAAAACCACACCAGTAATTATAAAAACATCTGTGCAGAAGGAATTCCTAAAGGGGAGAACGATAAAATGTGGTATTTATCTTCAATGTCTCCTAAAAAATGAATTTATCAACATAAATGAAATACAACTTGGATAACTATAAATTGTGTGACCTTTCCTACTCAGGATGACACTGTTATCATTCCTGAACTTTAAAGAAATACACTATTTGATTTCCACAAGTTTTTAATATAATTGCATTCTAGGATTTGTATATTTTTAATCATGGAAGAAGAAATAAGGTAATTCAGTATTTCATTAAAATTTTAGCAATAGTGTTGTGATCTGTAAACTGCTGCTTTAATTTTTATTTTTGATATGATGACCAATAAAAACATAACAATAATTTATCATTTTTTAAAAAGTTTTTTCTTGAAGCAACTTCCTAATTACACAAAACAAAATCTGTGACTATCTTCATAAATAATGCTATATTTCATTTCAATCCTTTATTATAATATTCTCACTACAACACATGATACTCCAATCCAGGAATAGAATTAAAAATAAATGAGATCTTCACTCTTGATTTAACTCTGAAACATACTAACTTCTCCTAGTACATGTAACAGAATATTGTACTATCAAATCATAAACACAAAAATAGCTAAAAATAATATTGGATAATTATATTTAACAGAGTATACATCTATTGAAATCTATTAAACATGTTATTTAATATTAAATTGTTCTTAGCTCGGTGAAGCATTTTTCCTCATATTAAAGTCAAAATGTATTAAAGATTTCACTTGATCTTCTTCAGAACTCTGTGATGCCCCTGATACTGTGAAATCCAGTTTATGTGTTTAGTTTGTTCATGTTTTTCCTTTCCTATAGTTTTACTCAGTGTATACTCAGTATACACTCAGTATATAGACATGCTCAGTATATACTCAGTATATAGCTACAGGTATACTTAGTATTTAGCTTAATATCTGGCTCATAGTAGGTGCTTAGTAATAAACAAACTACCCAGATCTGTCATAAAAACTTTTTAACGTTATTGATTGATTTTTTTAAAACAACATTTAGTCATATATGACAGTCAGTACAAATTCAAGCCAGTTTGCTCTCCCTTCAATATCTATATAAAAAATAAATATTGTAAAATGTGAATAAAAATAATAATCCTTAAGTATTAAAAGGTAACCACTGTCAACAAATACTCCAATTGCTCTCAATATATTATATTTTGGAAAGCAGGAAGTTTAACTATATATTTCAAAAGTATTGTCAACAATCATGAAAACTGAAAATTTAGCCAGCCAGAAGTCCAGTTCACTAACCAATCTCTCCTTATGATATTATCTGTCTGAGATCATCTCCAGAAACATAAAAATGGAGGTAAACTATACCTATCCTAGAGGGATAATGAGGATTAAATGAAGTAATATCTCAGAGGGAAGAGCTTGAACATGGAGGTCAAAAAGACCTAAGATTAAAATCCATTATGTCACCTCTCTAGGCCTCTAATCTTCACTTGGAAGAGGATGGCAATATCTATCTTTGAAAACTAGTTTGAACTTTTAAAGATAAGGTATGTCAAAGTATCTGACACAAAGTAAACACACAGTACACAGTAACTATTACTAGTGGGTGAAAGCGACTGCCCAGAACAAATGTTTAATAAATATTTCCGTCACTCTTTCAACTAGAAATATTCTTGATCTATGATCCACAGTTTCTAGTTGTGTAACTGCCTAAGTCAATTCAGTCGTGATGACTCAGTTTCCCACATATACAATGATGGTAATAACCAGTCCTTTGTACCTCTGAGAGTTGCTGAAAGAATCAAATGCGGCAATACAAATGAAAGCTTTTTAAAAACTACAAAGTGGTATTATTAAGAGCTATGCTAATACTCACAATAACTTTAATAGCACAGATAAATCTGGCATTAATTCATAACAATGGGTTGTTTTACTGGGGACATTACAATGATCTATTTTCAGGGTAGAAAGTTCCCAATGAATTGGCAAGTATATAGAAATAGACTTCTGAAAGAATGCCAAAGCTGGAATATCCTCAACTTGGCAGTTTCCAGCTATAGGAAGTGAAGCCATTCTACCTGGCAAAGATGATTATTACTTTATTTTAACATCCATCGATTTCTCCATGTTTTGAATATGTGCCAACTAATTTTTTAGGAAGGGTTTTGGGTTATTTCTAAGAGAAGAGGGTTATTGTATTTTTGGCTCTATCGAATGATTATGATCATTATTGTTAAGTTCTTCAAGAGTAGAAAATCAAGCTTTAAAAAATAGGCATAAATTTTAAGATAAAAGCCTTCATTTTCTCAATGGCATACATCGTTTACCTCAAGATAACAGAACCCTCTTTATCAGTGTCATTTACTTGTTTTAAAGATGCTTTCCTTTGAACAGCCAAAATCTATAAGAATTACAAAGTAAAAATTATTTAAAACAAATTTCAAAAAGCTAAATCTCATTTTAAAAAATATTAATTCTAGCTGTTTAAATAAAGAACACCAAAAATTCAAGAATTTTCTTTACCTTGATAATATACTGGCCAATTATACGTAAAATGTTGATATTCACTTTCTTTCCACTTAAAAATCAAAATGACTTTCCTTTAACAACTTTGTGCTTTGTCTTCTAACACATCCTATTAATTCATCAAGAACATGTACTGTGTACATAGAATTCACACAGTGTACTACGTACTATGAACCTAGCTTATGTAATGTTAGTATATGCATAATTTTTGAAGTTTTTAAAATTGTTAATGTTTGCTGACTTTACTTGAAATATATACACTTTAGTAGATCAAATGAGTAATAAAATCAAGATAAAAAAGAAGCGTCCTCATTGTGCACACAGTGATGAATAATACAAATATTAGACAAACTCTGAAACATATAAATTACTATTCTACAAAGAAATTTCCCAATCTCTTCTTTCAGTCACCTGTTTTTATATCCGAACTTCACGATGTGTGTATATAACTTCAATGCTATTGCTCCAGACCTTCTGAAAACCCGTTTATTGTCTTAACCACTACAATAGATTAAAGGTTGCAGGGAACCCGTGCAGACTTTTGCCCTTTAGCTACCTCTGAAGTATTAAATCATGGCATTATTAGAAGTGACACCTGTGGTGGCACAGGTCACTGGAATGTCATTCCAAAGCAATAAGCTAACCCAATTCTATCAAAATAGTATTCTGAAAACTGGGTACTCAGGAATGGGAAATAGTCAGGTTAAATCCGGAATCTGCAACTCAGCCCAGTTTAACAATTATTGTGGGATGCCAGACACTGTCATCCAATGAGCAATCCTGAGACAGCCGTGTATTACCAAGTTATTTAGAACACAGTCATCACCCTCAGTGATGTGCCCAGTGTACTGAGGAGACGATTTTGAAAATAATGTGGTAAATCCTAAGAAATTGAGTATGGCAGCACGTTCGGGGAGCAAAAGATGGAAAACCCAATTTGGACAAAGGCACTGAGAATGGTTTCGTGCCGACGCACCAGTGCGACAGAGTTCCAGAATGACCTAGAGTTATGGGATGTCAGTTCACCACCATGTACAATAAGCAATTTGTTTAATTATGTACGTGTGTTCCATTTTTTTCCCCTGAAAAGGAAATAATATAGGTAATGTACAGCCTACTTGGGAAATATTGACCAAAAAAAATAACTGGAATTCTTTATGAGGGTCTCACTGTAAATATTTAGGTTTCTATGTTTGCCTTTCAATTTTGTGCCTCAAGTATAGCATTAATTAACTCAACATATAGGGACCATCTGAAGTTTCACAAGGAGTCCTGTGAGCAATGTTTAATGACTTAAGAATCTTTAATTTTCCTAGTCCCTCTTATTTTATATTTATCCAATTCATTTCTTCTCATGAAACATTTAAGTCATTTTATTCTAGTGCTAAATTTTCAGATGATTTCCAATCCAAATGATGACGGAAATTATTGTTTCTTCTGCAATTTAATGGTTTTGAGATATCAGTATTTTTACAGTTGACTAGTGAGTATTGATCTTTTTTTCCTGTAGGATTTTTATAATTAAGAATTGAATTGGTAACCTCTGAATGCTACAACATGATTATCTTGCTATCATCTTCTCCACCAGAGTACACTAAATGTCAATGTCAGTGTAAAACAATGTCAGCTTTAAAGTGGCAGTAGGGTCTTTTGTGGTCTATATCACAAACTATTAGCACAATCAAATAATGCCAGAACATCCCATTCATAAGATAATGTTATACAAAGTTCACGTCTTTTATTTCCAACCAGGCTTTAAATATCTTCTGCTGATTTGTAATAGTAATACTCCTTTTCCAAGAAGTAAAATTGTTCCTATAAAATTTTTGGCCTCTTGTCCATTCGGGGAGTTTAAGTCTCAAATTATTAAATGCAGAATTAGTAACCTCAAACTTTGCTGATCCAGCTTCATCTTAACCTTTCAATTAAAGTGTCTGATGTAGAAAATCAATAACTGCAGTTATATAATCTGTAGCCTTTCATGATAGGGAAGATGGTACAATTATGACTAAGCCAGATATATAATTATTGCTTTATATCTTAACTAGAGTTAGAAAGCTAAACTTGGAGCATTGCTTTAGAAATTGCTTTGCTCCTTAAACACTTTCAAGATTGTTCAAATCAGAAGGCCTTCCTACTAATTAATCTTCAGACTGGCATTACAGTGTGTTAGGAGGGAGAAGGTGGCACTTTAAATGGAGTCTTTGCTTTGAAATTTCATACTCCTTATAGTTACTGGTAGGACAAATCCCAAGGAAAATAAATGAAAGTGAAATCTGACTTTGTACCTTCTTTGCTTCTTTTAGCTTCCATTCTTGCCCTGTGTTTATGGCATCCTGGTACTACTCTCTTAAGGATTCCACTCTCTCAAGGTTATAGTTCTCAGATAGCTAACAACTGGCTCCTTTTAGAGTTTCATTTATAATGACTTTCTAAAAGGTACTTGCACTTTAACAGATCTTGAAGATCAAATAAATATTTAATGGAAGAAATATGTATTATCATAGACAGTGGCAGACAAGAGATTATGGGTAGAAGGTAGCATCTGGATTTTCTTCAAATTAAACCAAATTGGAAGATACGAGGTTTGACGTACCTCAGTTTTACAGTTCTCTCTCCCCCTGTATGCATCCCCGTGGCTCTCTGAACCTCTGTCCTAAATCCCTTTAGCCAACAGATTCAGCCCTACTGCACTGCTTCAGTGAATAAGAATGTATACTGTGAAATCAGATAGTAATGGATTCAAATCCCTGGTACTCCATTAAGAAACTGACTTTGGGAATTTTGCTTTATATCTCTAACTTCAGTTTCCTTGTCTTTAAAGTAGGAATAGTAAAACTTACTTCACAGGATTTTTTTAAAGATTAAATAAATGACAACTGGGTTGTAAACTTGCTGAAGACCCTCTGAGGAGCTATGTTGAATGCACGTCAAATTGCTTACACAAGGGTTGGAGAGAGGAGTATTGGTCCTGTGGCTCACATCTCTCACTGGTTTAGATTTGCAGTGTTAAACTCCTTGCACTTCCAGATTTGCACATCTGTGAATGCCAGCGTCTGAATGGGTTCCCACTGGAATTCCAAAAGATAGGAGTAAAGAAGCACCAAAGCAGAGAAACCATAAAAGTCACGTGATATAACTGAGAAAAGGTGCCCTCTGGTTATACCTTCAAGCTCATTGCCAGAGTAATAAGAATATGTGAACCAAGAGAATGTCAGGTAGAACAAAGACGTGTTTGATAAACCTTTTCCTGTTATGCTTCACTGCCAAAGCTTCACTACTTGTGATCCTCTTCTGATATTAATAACATGTATTCAATATGAAAATGATACAACTTGAACTTTTAAACAAAAAATCTTTTGAAATTATCTAGTTAAGTAAGTTTAGAGACTCAAAATATGGGAGAGAGTTCTAGGAAATAATTGGGAATCTTACAATTTTAGGGTAGTGGGAAGACTCAAGTAAATCTCTAGAATCGAATTAAAATCCCGCTGTGGCAAGCCACAGACTGGTGGTTTTGTGCTGGTTCCTTACTCTAATTTACACTGGATTGCCTCTTTTCTAAGAATTGAGCAATCACTTTCTCTTTCTTTTCTCTGGGATTTTTTTTTTTTTTTTTTTTTTTTTTTTTTTTTTTTTTTGCATTAGCTCCTCAAAATAGAAACTGTGTCTGTAGAGCTCATCACTGTCTCTTTACAATAAGTGCCCAATTACTATTGGTGCCCACTTGACAACCTTGGAGGACTGTTGTGAGGTTAAAATTGGATAACAAATGTAAAAGTAAAAATCCAGAGCATGTTAATTTAACTTCTTTCCTTTCACTGTATTATAATTAAGTAAGTAGACATGTCATCAGAGTCCTGAGAGTAAATCTTTTTTCTTCCTACCAAGGGCAAGTGATGCAGCCACACAACTCCAGTCAATTCATCTGTTTCACCAAAGAGGCCTTCAGACTTGCCATGTGGGCTTAACTCGCAGTTCCAGAATCGAGTTTTGGTCTCCTTGTATTAACTATCCTGTTTTTTAAGTTAATTTTGTTTAAAGTAAAAAAAAGCTATTCTAATGCCCTACCACCCTTTCCCTTTAAATATAACCTTATTTCTTTTAAATTGCAGGAGATTATGCCTATGACCTGACAGACATTTGCTTCTGTTTTGTTCAAAGAATACCCCCTGACTTCCCTAATAAATCACTGACTAGATTTATAATGCCTTTACTCACAGGATAGCTACACATAAAGTAACAAGATTCATAAAATATTACTCTTATAAGGTTCTATGCCATTGTGCTATTTTCTTCTCAAATATTTTAACACTACAATGCTAACAACTCTGCAGAGTGAACATCCTTTCTGGATTGTGACTCAAAGAAAAATTGCTCACTGGAATTCCAAGTTCCCCGAAGGTGTCACTGAATCTTAGTTTTTACTAATTGCTCCATTTCAGAAGCTTTAAATATAGCAGTTATATAATTTTTGAAATAGCGGTGATTTTTATCAGGGATTTAGGCCATAATTTCACTTCCTCATCAAAAAGAATTTTAAAGTACTAACATTTCAGGGTTTGTATAAAGAGAATTATTTAAATATGGTCCTAAGCCCTCAGAACTTCAAAATCTAAGAAAACACTAGCAAGAAAAAAAATAAAAAGACATGTAAAATTTTAACCAGCAAAGAAAGCCAGGAAAGTGATACAAATAACCATGATTTTAAGTCTAGTTTATGTATATATGTTTTACATTTCATGTTGTTGATAAATTTTTGAGGCTAGAAGGCCAAATTTATACTTTTTATAGTCCATTCAGAATGTATTTTACATGATAGGTAATAAACAGAGAATGCCTTTCTGTTATTTTAAGCCCCCAAGCTTGCGTTAGATGAAGAGGATTATTTAATTGCAGAGTTGAAGCTTCTTTGGGACAAGGGATAAGAAGAAAAACAAACAAAATCTTAATGTTATGCATCAAGATCAGCCCTGGGCTAGCCTTCCTTAAAAAGTGTCATGCTTCTATGGTGCGAAGAACCTTACTGAATGATTCTGTTTCACCTGGACATTGACTCTGCCTCTAAAGACATCTACCTTTCTTAGGGGATCTTAACATTTCCCATACCACTGCACACCCTTTTTATTAGAAACATTTTTAATGCCCCCAAAGCAATTCTTTGAAAACTATAACCTATCAACCTCTACACAAAATAACATAACTTGCTGACACTCAAATTTAAAAACTCAATATAATGACCTCATTATATTGATATATAAAACAAGTATTAATAATGGAATAATATAATGGAATAATAATAATGGAATAATATTAAAAGACATAATTAGGTAATAACCAAGGGTTTGCACTTATATGTATAACAATCATAAGTGTGAAAATTGTAAATGAAGATTAACCAAATGCGTGATACTGACAACTCACATATTGTTGCCAAGAAAATACATTGAATTAACTAGTGGATATTTTAAAAAATGGTAAAAAAGTCTTGGTAAAGTTTCAAACCAAACAAAATACATTTTTCCTTTCAATTTACATGGTAAATATATTCCTGGAAAACTTGGTTTACATGCCAAAACATTTTCTATTTATACAAAAAAAAAAAAAAAAAGGTTCTCTCTAGGATCGAATCATCATAAACAGAATTTTCGCCCACATCAATGTCTTCAAAGACATTTAAATGTCTTGAGATATCCAGGAAAATTTTTTTGCTATACAGACTATCTTTTGATCTGGAAGACCTATGCCCTATCTGCTGGCTAGCCACTTAAAGCCATCAGAATTATGAATGGGATCCTAAAAGTGGCAGCAGAGAAACTCCAAGGCAGAGTGAAAGATCTTGTACAGTTGAATGGAATTGGCAAATCTACCATGATAGCTGTGAAAGAAGGTAGACAAAGTAGGAATGGGCTGTAAAAATTGTCTTATACACTCCTATATTAGTTTCTAGTGCTTGCTGAAACCAAGGTATCCACCTCTGAAGCCTCTAAGGACAACTCCATTCGTTGGCATTCCAGGATCTAGTGGCTCCAGGCAGGCCTTGGCATGTGACTGCATTACTCCAATCTCTGCTTCCGTGGTCACATAGCCTGCTCTTCAATATGTGTCTGTATCTGTCTGCGTGTTTCTTATAAGGACACATGTCATTGGACTTCAAGTCCACCTCAATAATCTAGCATTATCTTATCTAAGATTCTTAACTCAATTACATTTACAAATATCCTTTTTCCAAATAAAATACCATTAATAAATAGGTTCCAGGGGTTAGGACATGATCCTACCTTTGTGGGAGCCGCCATTCAACTCACTGCAACCTCCTTCCATTCTAGACTGATTCTCTTACACCTCATTGTGTCAACCCAAAACACCTCTACGGGTATCCAAAATACATCTATGTGTGTAGTACTGCCCCATTAAGTACCACTTAGGCTAGCGAGTTTTTCTGTCTATAGCTTCTTCCAACAAAAAGTGCAAAGCTATTCAAGTACTCTGAGCACATACCATTCACTCTCTCCCACTATTTACTGAGTTAGTCTGGACTGTTCTTCACAATATCTGCCTTCATTGTTTTAGTTACAGATGTTTTTCTGGTGACACCACACAGCATAATCAAGAAAAGCAAGGCCATTGAGAAAGGATTTAATTCTGCCTATTGAGGTGTTCTAACACTTTCCTAGTCAAATCATTTAAAGTGTCTAAGACTCATATTTTGCACATGTTAAATGAGGATAGTTCTTCCATCACAGGCATGTGCAATGATTAAATGAAATTATGCAGACAACTCTATTTTTAATGTGTAGAACACAATGTAAAAATAAATGGTATTTGACTGTTAGATTTTGAATCGTATCTCCATATCGGTGAGAAAAATAAATTCTAAGTAGATTAATTTTGCAAATATTAAATACTGTATCTCCATCTAACAATTTTTCACAATTTATTTTACGGCTCCATATAGATAAAGCAATATGTGAGTGGAAGCTAATTAGGTATGTATGAAATTTCATTTGGCACAGACAAAATTATAAGTTGTTTAGCATGACTTTCAAGTGTTTCTTTTAAGAAAAAATGGAACTTTCTAAAGACCTCAAGGACCTTCTTCCTTGTGCAAAAAGAACCTTCTGAGTCAAACTAGGTAATGACAAAATGTCCCAGATTGATCAAGGACTTTTGCCCCACTTTATTAGAAATTAGCCTTAGAGCAGACGATGGTACAAGTTCCAAAAAAGCTTTGACATTGCAGTAATGTCAATGATAAGTGATGTAAAAAACCTTTCAAATGAATATTTATAAATGTGTTATTTTGAACCTACCTGGAGACGCCCCTTTGCTAGCCTTGCTGTATAAATTGGGTACCTTCTACAATTCTGTTAATGAAAACCATAAAAACAACTCTCAAAGTCATAGTGACCTAGGTTATTTTTCTCTATAGTCTGCATAGATAAGATCAAGTAAGGACAAGCAGTTAGCAGGAGTAAGGCAAATTCTGAAACCAGCATTCTATTGTGTAATATTACCTGGGCAGGAAATGCCTTGTCATTACGATGATTTTGCATTTAGGTTATAGAAATAGTCTTAATAAATGAATCTAGTAATTAACATGTGATTAGTATTTGTGCATGTGGACAGGTGTATTTTAACTATATTCTTTGCAGAGATGAACTTTAAATTCCTTTGACATATCTCCTTTCATCATATTTAAGTTATTGTCTAAATACATCAATCAGCTTATGATTTTATTTGGATCCCACAGCAAAATTAAAAAAAAGAAAAACTGAAGTTGCTCTTATAACTGTATCACTCTCCCATGTCAGTCACATTTATCTTTTAGCTCAATTTTTAATACTGTCACAGAAAATGGTTAAAAAACTGAACATTTTTATTTCAAAAGAGCTTAAGATATGAAAAAATGAAATGCAAATAAAATAATAAATGAGTGTTCCAAAGGTCTGTACTAGTTTAGTTTAAAAAATACATATACATGTATAAGCATGCATGCATGTTTGCATATGTATACAGAAATGCATTAACATATTCTAAACACGCATGTGTGTATACTTATATGTCATATTCAAACTGGTCACTCACTGATGGTGGTGAAGATCATTAGAAGTCGAGTAAGTTTAGCTGTCAGATTTCCAAAAGACTGCAGTAAATTTCTATTTCTTCTGTTCAAAGCCTAGCTTTTGTAAAGAGGATTGCATAATCTCCATCTGCAAGCTGCCGTTGCTTAGGATAAGAGATTCACTCTTACTCTAGTTTTGTGGGGTTTTTTCCCATGGTTTTATCGTCTTATTGTAAATATGGCAGGAGTCACTTATAATTATGGAAAGATTATTAAGCTAGCATCAAAGGATTCTAACTCCTAAACCCAGCTTTTCATTTATTATCTTTTTCGTCATAGAAAACTATTTCACTTCAATGGGCCTCAGTTTTCTTACATGTAAAATAAAAGCACCAAAATAAATTACCTCTAAGACGATGTCTTTTGTAATATAAAACACATAAGATAAAATACGAGAATACTTACTAGGCAGTTCACAGCTGGAAATACTAAAACCTACTATTTATATTTAAATATTTAAATTGTCTCACTATTGTTAGGCTTCGAATTAAATTTAGGGCTATGTCATTTGTAAATGAATGCTTGTTTCAACCAATAACTTAGCAATGACATAAGAAATCAGATGTATTTTATAAGTGTATTGAACACCAAAGTATTAAAAGGAACTGTAGCCTATAAAAGTCATTTCTCCAAGCGAGTTAGACCCTGGTTGCTGTGGAATTGATTTAACAGTCAAAGAAACATCTCCGCTTTACAGGAGGAAATATAGCTATTCCTCCCCTGGCTCCTCAAGGAAAAGACATTCGAAATTCAGACCTATTTCCACTCTACTTAGAAAATGGAAAAGATGTGAGAGCGAATTTTCCCTTGATCCTCACTGGTTACTATTGATTTAACCAGATAGCACAGGGGAAAAAAGTCCACACAAACATGAGGAGAACAGATCATCCCCTGGTTGTACTACTAACCAGAGTCCTCTGCTCAAGTCAGAGATGGATTATCTCTGGCTCTGAGTTATTCATTAAACCTTTAAAAAGTAACTTTTAGCCATCTGTTAAGTGTTCTCACAGATCCTAGCTGCTGCCAGTAACTCTGTCTTAAAAACACTGACTGTAGCTGCAACTTCAGGCATTAATGGTCAATCGCAATTCTGAAAGTCAGTGATCACAATTTTTACAGTGCCTCCTCCTTGTTATATAGTCTGTTGCAGTTTTAGAGGCTTTATTTACTTCCTGTAAATTGACTGTTAGCTTGACGGTCTCTTGCCACTGAGAAATTTACAAGTTTCTTAAATCTGCAGGGAAACCCTTACAGAGCAAATCGTTGGCTTTCCCCAAGAAGTAAATAGATCTAAAGTGCAATAACTCTTTAGGCAATATAACACTGATAGGAGTTAAAGTTTCCCATACCCAGGCTGGATATAGAGTATTAAATTACAGTTGGCTTGAGTCCATCACTGAGTGTATCTTAAATGATATTCTTATTTAATAGCTGCTTTTAATGAGATTTTGATGTTCCAGGAAGTTTAGCTGGAGTCAGCCACAATCCAATGAATGTTCTGTTGTCTTCGGATTATTCTCACTGTTTAAAAAACTGGGATAAGTGTTTTCCTCCACGGTGGCATTGACGTGTTGCAATATGGAAGGAGATGTGTCATGGAGAGTGGAAGAATGTACATAAGGAGAAGGAGTAGCTGACTGAAGGCATATCAATGAAAAACAAAAATCCTGAAATATGCAGTGTATCTGTGATGCATACACACCCATCAAATCGTGTTGCCACAGCCTCACTCCCAAAATCTCCTTTTGGGAACCTTTGGAAAGGTTTCTTTTATCTTACCAAAGCACGAGAATTTTTAACAAACACCTCCTCAGGCCTCTTCTGTTTTACATTCATTTGTATCCACAGACCACAAGTTTTGTCTGTATCCACCACATGCTGACGGTGAGTTATTTGAGACACTGTCAGGGTGGTGGAAGTAGGAGGGGGCTAGTGTGGAGGGGACGGAATTGGGGAGATTGTGGGGAGCAGAGGTAAACAGGTAGGAGTAGAACTGATGTCGGCAGTTTCCTTTTTTCTGGATAGCTGATCTCCAAAATTATAAGTTATTTTCAGTGACAGAGAGAAAGGTACTTGCCTCAATTTGTTTGCCATCAATTTTCACCATCCAAGAAGAAAATCTTTTGGGGAAAGAGTCATTTGTCATCATTGAATTGTGCTACTGGCCACCATCTTTTGGCAATTCTATTTCCAGCTTAGTGTTGTGCAGTATTCATGTATTTATCAACCATTTATTCGAGTGCTAAAACAGATTTAGCTTTCTCCCACATATTAAAACATAAACAATATGTTCTAAGTTACTTAAAAGTTAGAAACTGACAAACTCATTCTTGTCCACTCGTTCTAAGAATTGGGGACCACGTTTCAGTCTAGAACTTGCAGCCAGTAGCTGCATCTTCAAAATAAAGAATGAAAGGCCCCTATCTTTTCCCATCCTGCTGAATGTTACTGATAACTCTTGACTGGTTCCTGAAATAAAGTTAAGATTTTTTTTTCTCCTGCTTCACATGATTAATTTTGAAGTTCTGTTCCAACTTACCCCAACCATATCCTCTCCCATCTTCAATCACTTCTCCCATTTATTTTTGATGATCTTAAATAGTTTCCTCAAGTAAGTATGTAAGGATAGACTACACAAAATCAAGAACTATAACTTGGGAAATATAATGATGACTAAATCAACAGAAAAAAATACTCCACAATTACTTGTATTCTTTGGTGAATAACAGGTGGTATAGAAAGGGGAAAGTTTAAAAAAGTTTGGTTTTATTGAAATTGAGGAGATGTCTTATTCTCATATCCTGAAAAGAACTTGTTCTTCATTTGAAAATATTATGTTAGTTCAAAGAGTTTTTCAGATATCAAATTCCTTTAAGAAGGCCATGTATCAAAACATATAAAACTATAAGTTCATAAAATAGTTTCAAGAATTGTTTTTTCTTCAATAGGACAGGAGAGAATTCATAGACTTTAACAGAAGCTGTGAGCAAGTAGTTCTTAAGCATCACTAATCAAAGTATAAAATAGCAAAAGCGAGAAACTATATCATGTCTGACTTTTCTAGACTTCACTCCCTGACTATCCTTGGTCTCACATGCCTCAGCCCCATGACTGCAGTGACCCCCCGTTTCTACTTGATTTCAGGCACATTAAACCTTTTCTCTTGGGCAGAACTATGCCTAATTAACCTTTGGATATCCAGGGCTCATCACAGTGGCACCTAATTGGCACTTAGATATTTCTGAAAAAATGAAACTCCTCTTTTAACCGAGTTTTGCATTCTCCCATACCTATTGCCTCTGTCCTCGTCCTTCTCTCAAATTTCAGGCCCTTGGCTGTTCCCTGGGCTTCCCACTGCCTGCTCTCTCAGGCTTCTCATCTTTTCTTCCCCAGATGAGATTCAGTGAGAGCCATTTCAAATACATGTCAACACTCACTTCACAATTTTCTCCTCTGTCCTTTTGCAATATTTGTCTTGCAATTCCTGAAATTCTCTACCTTCTCTGTCCTAAGGCCGCTAAACTCTGCTGGAAGAAGTCACAAACCAGACTAATTATATTACGGCACTACATTGTCAGAGTGAATCACCACGGCTGCTGGGAAGTCCCTTCCAACCTCACATTCTCAACCCCCCCGCCCCCACCAGGCATGGTGGTCAAGAGTACGGGCTGTGGAGCCAAAGTCTTTGGTTTGACGCACAGCCTTGAAATTACATTCTCTAAAGATTTAGTTTTATACATTTAAAATGAGAATGTATACAACACAGAACTGCTGCAAAGATTAAATGAGTACAAGTAAACCATTAAGCTCAGTTCCTGGCAAACAGTAACCCCTAAATAATAGTAGGCATTATTGTTTATTGATAATATAATTAGAACTAAACGACTGGTGTTCCCTTAACATATCAATTATTTCTAGCATTTCCATTTCTGTCTTTGTATATCTGATGACTGTGACATTCTTTCTTGTAACAATCTCTCTTTTAATCTGTACTCCTGACCTCTAAACTTCCTAGGTCATTTTAGTTCCATTCTCACCTTCAGTCTTTTTCTCCACACTACATAGTTCCTTCATCTTTGGATAACAAACATGCTCGATTTCTTCATTTCCGCTTTGCGACGCCTCTATTTCAAGTTTCCACACCATCTGTCCCCCTACTTTACTGCCAATATTATGGAAATAGAGCATGTCTTGATGCCTCCACATTCTCAGAATTCATTTACTCCTTAAATGTATCCCTTTAATCAGGATTCCATATGAACTCGTTCTACTGAATAGTCTATTGAATATTATATTGAAATTATTCTCTCCAAACTACTACTTGACCTAATCACCAGTCATGCCCTCTTTCTTAAAATCTCTTCCACTTTGGCTTCCAGGTCAAGGTAGTGTCATCGTTCACCTCTCTTTTCCAAACATTCCCTGGTTGTCTCCAGTGGCTCCTCTTCCTCTTCCAGCAGTAACCTCTCTTGTCAAAGATGTGTTGTTTTTAGCTCTCTCTGCTCTTTACCAATTGATTTGTTCACTGGGAAGTTTTTGACTCTACTCTCCATGAAGATGATTCCTGAATCGGAATCCCTAACTGCAGCCTCACTCCTCAATTCCCGGCTCAAGATTTAAATTGTACATCATACGTCCCCAGTTTGATTTACCTGTAGCATTTTAAATTAAATCAGACAAAATCAAACTCATTCTGCCTATTACTTTCCCACTGATTATCCTATTTCTTTTAAAGTACCACCATTGTCCCAGCTGAAATCAAGGAGTCATGTTAAATGTCCTCTCTCCAGTTGCCCCCACAACTGAATATTTATCAGGTCTACAAATCACCATGCATTTCTCACACGTACACCTTCCACAACTCATAGTTCCATTATTCTAGTTTAAGCTTTTATTTTTTCTTTGTGGGACTGTTGCAATACCCCCCGAGTTGGTTTTTCTGCTACTAATCTGCTTCCTTATCCATTTTATATTTTGCTGATCACGTTATTAGCCACCTTGAAAACCTTTAGAGACTCACTTACGTCCTAACACTTATTCCTGTAGCCTGATTCTTTGCCTATCTTCCCTTTCTAGCTATATGTCTCCACATTCCATATGTAAGGGCATCCCATCTCCACTCAGACAGCTCATTTTCCCCCCAAGTGCCTGCCATATTTGACTATCTCCACTGCTTTCTCTCCGTTTTTTGTCTCCCTCTGAAATTCTACATCATCCTATGTGATTGATGAAATTCTATATAATCTTCAGGATGCTGCTCAAATATAATTTTCCTGAAGTCTTCCCTTTTTTTCTCAGCTGTTTTGACAACTGTTTATTTTGCATGTCCGAAATAATGTAAACTTCTTAAAATATTGTTTGCCTGTGTTAACTAGCATTACTCTTAACCAGTTTATTAAAAGAAGAGATTTATCTTTGTATTTATCTTTGTATCTCTCATATTACGTAATAGGCTCTGTGGAATAGTAATGAATTGTTAAAATGGACACATATAGGAATATGGTCAAAGGTAAACAGAAGTAAAGGACATGGAGAATCCAAAAATGTCATGAACGCCCATTGCATTTCACCTTATTTTTGAAACATGTTTAATAATTTGTTAAATATAGGCATTCCCTTCTGAAAGGAATTTCTAAATTTTCACTAAATCTATAGTTTATATTTTTAAATGTCCTCAAAATAGATTCTGTTAACAATCAAACCTAACCCACTACAGTTATCCACATTCATGACCTACTCTGACTTCGTCACCACAAATATGCTGTATATCTCAACCGTGGTCTCCAAAATTCAACTCTCTTACCTTTGAATTCACTGAGCTTCTCCTCCACTGACTCTACCATTTTCTTCTATATAATCAGCCCCTTCCTGACTTCACTTTCGCTTTGGTCCATTATTTTCCCATCTATTTTCTTGCCTTTTCATTCGATTTGCTTGCTTCCCCATCTTTGCCTTCCACAGCCAAACTACAATCTACTTAATGCCTTCTCCAAATCACTCAGATCATGAGCTTCTCAGAAAGATCAAACTATATACAGACTGGTGTCACAATCAGTTCAGGACATTCCCTTCCTCTAACTTCGATTTGTTTTCGCTCAAGCGTTATTTCTTCTGGGAAAACTTTCCTGATCAAATATGCGATGGGCTTGCAGGGTAGTTAGATACTTTTCTTCTATGTTTCAATAGCACTCTGTGCATACGTTGCATTTGTTTCTTCAGTAAATATATCTTAAGTCCATGTCCATGGGCTTGTCTAGATGAATGGTACATAGGAATGAACAAAGCAGAGAAACCTCCTGCCATCCTGAAACTTACATTCTAGTGAGGGAAACATCAAGCACACATGTAAACTCACAGATAATGTCAGGCAATGATAAATAATAAGGGGAAAAGCAGAGTAAGAGAATACACTATTTCAAATGAGGATTTAAAATTTTTTTGTGACAATTCAACTTCTATGACACAATTTAAGATTCTAGGATAGAGAAGTCCTCTCTAAGGAGTTAATATTAGAACAAAGGCTGAAATGAAATTTAAGAAATATATAAATGTTAAGTAAAATATATATATAAATTTCTAAGTTTTATTTATTTATATATCAAACATATATAAATGTATTTTTTCATTTTTATTGAAAATTAAATTGTTTTTATCTTGTTTTTTGCAATTAAAAATTATTCTTGAATAGAATTATTTCCTTTGAAGAGAGTCAAATAAATTCATGAGACAAAAGATATGCTAATTTGTAAGATTCTTAATTCGGATGCAAATGCTAACCAGCAACTAATAAATACTAACTGCTGTGTAAGTATTTCTGCATTGTCCCCAAAGATCCCTACATGATATTCATGCCCTTATGCAATCCTATCTGCTTGCATATCGACCCCATCTAGTGACTCCCTTCTAATGAACGGAATACGCAAAAGTGATAGGATTACAGTTTCAATACGAAGTTGCAAAAAGACTTTGGTTGCAGTCTTGTTACCCCAGCCTCTCTTTTCCACCTGTTCTTATTCTCTCTCTTGCTATATTCTCTCTCTCCTTCTGTCATGTTGTGAGCTGCCCTAGGAATAGGTCTACAGAGCAAGAAAATGAGGGCAGCTTCGGGCCAATAGCCAGTGAGGAAATGACACTCTCAGTTCAACAACTTGTGAGGGGCTGAATCCTGCCAACAACCATGTGTGTGTGAGCTCAGAAGCAGCTCTCACCCCATCTGAGCCTTCAGATGTAGTCACAACTCCAGCCTTGACTGTGGCCTTGTGAGAGACCTAGAGGCAGAGGCGCCCACCTGAGCTGTACACAAATTCCTCACACACAAAAACTCTGAGACAATAAACAGTTGTTGTTTTAAAGCAACTACATTTTGCCATACTTGTTACATAGCAATAAATACCTTTTCCCTTTGTACACTCTATTGGCACCTGTATAAATGCTTGCTGAATGAATTAAATTAAATAAGTGTTCAGGATTTTCCTGTTATCATCCAATTCAATCTTTTTTCCTTTATTAGAAATGCATACTTGCTGATATAAATTAGGTCCCCAAATCACTCAGTATTAAATGTAATCACCAAAACATCCAGAAGCCAGATCTGAACATCATTTAGACTTACATATAATCACCCACTGTAATTGCAAAACTTCTAATCACTTCACAAGTAAAGCTGTTGTTATTGCATGTGTCTGGAATCAGTCAAAAATCAAATCCTGATCTGCCACTTACTAGTCATATGACCTTGGAAGAGTAACATAACCTTGCTAAACTTCCTTAATTTCCTAATTTGTCAAAAAAAGATATTACTCATCTCAGAAGGTTTTTATGAAGATTAAATTCATTAATGTGCTTTACCAACTGTAAGCAAAAATGTAGCTACTATAATTAGGCTCCAAAAGACATCCTGGGATGGGGAGAGGTTTTTTCAGAGTTTTTCCAAAACTCTGAAACCTAGCCTGAATGTTCCAATCTATCTTGCACTCTGAAGAGTATTTGAACCAGATCATATTAACTCGATTAAAAAAAA
Organism: Eidolon dupreanum; assembly: GCA_028627145.1. Lineage (NCBI taxonomy): Eukaryota > Metazoa > Chordata > Mammalia > Chiroptera > Pteropodidae > Eidolon > Eidolon dupreanum. Next base: position 28,047,733 of record CM053517.1, on the reverse strand, counting down.
AAAAATCAGGGCCTAAGAATATCTAGTTTCGGTTAGAACTTAGAGGTTAAATTGTCATGAAATATTTGTAAATCATTCATTTTTAAGTGTATTTTTTTGTTTGTAGTCCTTGAAGCTTTACAAAATGGAAAAGCAGGTTTGTTTGTGTCTACATGCAGAAATGTCAAAGAACACAGAATTGCCATTAATTTTTCCCAACTGGAACATCCTCATCCATCAAGTTCTTCCCTTAAAGGGTCATTTTGAAACTGTTATTCAATTTGAACATCCCAATCAACTATATTTTAACTTTTCTGTTATTTTCCCCTATCTCCTACATAGTCTAAAAACATATTACATAGTTAAGAAGTGTTTTTGTCTTGGAATAGGGATGTTACTTCTAAATTATAAATTTAAGGGGAAAATCCTTCTTGTGAAGTAAATGTGCTCTTTTCCAAGTAAAGTAATACTAAGGACATAACGAAATGTGGTTTAATATTAAAATCTCTGACAAAGAAGGAAATGAGATATTACAACTGATATTATCCCCTACATAACACTCAAAAATATTAAATATTTTTAAATCATCCTTCTAAAACAGAAAATATGGAATAACCTCTCTAAAACATTTTTTTTAGTAATAAACTAAGAATGTTTTCAATATGGATAAATATTAAGGGAAGGTGACTCATTTCCTTTGAAATTTTTTCCTGTCCAAAAACTAACAAATGAATCCCTAGGAATTAAACAATTTTTTTTTCTTTTTTTGCTTTCAGACACGTAATAGCTTTTCAAACTCAGTCGATACTCAATTGAAATGTATTAATTGATAATATGTTTATCTCAAAAGAAATTTCAGAAAGTTGACTTAGAAACAGGAGTTTATTTTTCTTTTTATGATCTTACAAATTTTATTCCTACTCACACTAGAATTAATTGACTACAGGTCAGTATTATGTTTTAATGTAGAACAATCTTTTTTTTTTTTTTACCTTCTCTAAAGGTTGTTAAATTTATAACTGTTTCTGATATTATACTTAAACTTTTAGTGCAGTGTTTCATAATGTATAGTTCACTACGTACATAGACTCTTGTGGCTATAAACTGATTTTTTAAAAATATTTAGTTTCATATACTTTCCTTTGGTTTTCATTTTCATGGTCATTTGAGGGCTATACTAGTAACTTGCTAAAAAATTAATAGAGGTTATTTTATTTTGTCATTCATAAATTAAAATTAGGGAGAATTTAATTAACATTGTAATTCATTGTTCTTCTGCCATATAATACTTAACCATTTTACAAAATCACTTGTGTACATATGTAAATACAAATTATTGGAATTCTAATAAGTTTCAGAACATTTTTTATAAGGACATAATAATTACTATCTTGTGTTGGTTGTAGTATCTATTATTGCATATTGTCATAGTGATTAATATATTTTTAGAATAATAGTGTTGTTAAATCTGAACAGGTAAATTCATGCATTGTTATTTTTTTCTTTCAATATTTTTGTTATCACAGATTATTCTTCTATGGGTAACTGGGACATGTGAGCTAGAAACACACAGATACACAAACACATCTGTAATCAAAAAAGTTGAAAAAACTCTCTAGGGCAAGTTTTCCACATTGAGATCTATGGACTTCTTGAGCTCCACAAATATATTCTTCAAGGTTCTATGAAAGGTTTTAAATTTTGTGTTTTTTCCTGCAAAGATAAGCTGAAAGGGAATTAAATGCAATTATGTTCTAGATCACCTTGTGACCATCTTTTATCACAGTTTTGATCCAGGATTTTTTTGCTCGTATGTACCTGTTTTATTGTTTTCTATTGTATTTACTCTCAGGGAGGGACAAATGAAGTCAAGAAATAATATAAAACAAAGCTTTTTATTAGTTCCAATAGAAAAAAAGTGATCAGAGAATGGAGACATCGTATGAGTACGTAAGCATGCTGAGTCAAAACAAAACACAAAGAAAAACCCTGCACAACTGCCGTAAGTACCACATGACCATGTGCAAAATATGAGCATGTGAACTGCAGCCACTCATTCTAGAACATACCAGCTTTACAGCATTTCATTAGCAAAGTGTGATGGTAAGTATGCAAAATAATGACAATGATCTGGGCAGTGATTCAAAGATCGCATACCATTCTCAAAATTCAAAGATGAAATTAACAACAAATGAAAATTAAAAGATGCTAACATATCTTTATATTATTAAACCCAATCCAATCAGTTTAAATTCAAGAAAGCAGTTGCATATACCACTCACTGTTATCAATTTAAATTTTATTATTTAAAAATATAATAGAATTTTAAAATAAAAATAAAATCAGAAAATAAATAAATAAATAAATTTTATTATTCGATTTTAAATTTTTACTCATACATAGCTTTGGCTTCTTAATTATATAAGAGTAACATGAATAATAAATGTATTTCTAATCTTTATACATATTTATTACACATACATTTTACATATGTTATATTACAAGAGTCAATCTAAGTAAACAATGTCAATTTATTATTAGTACTGCCTACTTTTTTAAATTAATTTATTGTCTACTTTGTAAATGGGTCCATTTGAAGACTCTAGCCTAAGAAATACTCCTCTAGTCTTTAAAACTTTTCAAACACAAAACAGAGTAAATAATATATTTACCACAAGCATGCTCATGTGTACGTGCACACACACACACATACACACGTACACACACACTGAAAATTTCACAGTTCTTACTCCTACTCCGCAAATGTAAGAATTATGAAATTCAATCTGATATTCTATTCTAATTTCAATTTCAAAAGCTATTCATGACCCATTAATTTAATTTAAAAACCTAATAATAGTGAGTCATACAAATTGTAACCCACTGTTTCGGAGACTATGCCAAACAGTTCAACACTTTTCAGGAGGTGTCCTGATATGGGTCAAAGTCTATATTTGAGCCCAACAGAAAGCTTTCAATGGAAGAAAAAATGATTTTAAGTTCTCATTAGCATATGACATTAGTATAAAAAATGATGAATGCAGCATGGAATTTAGGTCTACTTTAATAGAAGCAACATTAAAAAAAAAAAATCTGTTTGAGATTTACCAAGGTAGAATAGCACATAAGTCTAAGGTCAAAAATCCCAGCTTGAATAAAGAGTAATTTGGTCATAGTGTACTGATATGCATAATTTATCTCTAGAGACTAAACTGGAGTTTTGGGGTTGTAGCAGAATTCACCAGAAACAAAACAACAGATTGCAGACAAACAAGCAAATAGGGTAATTTAGTTCAGGGTCAGGGCAAAACTGGTAAAGAAATAAATCCCATTAATTGAAGTGGAAAATAAAGGTTAGCAGCACCTGCGAGGGCATGATGACTCCCATAAAGGGTTTTCTAGATAAATTGGTAAAAACTCTGAGCCTATTTATCTTAGTCATTCTATTCTGAGCTAACATGAAAGTAACTAGAGGATTTAAATCTATTGGTATTTGTTTTTATTCTTTCTGTGAAAGGTAAACAGCTCAATACTGCAGTCATGTCCTCTATATCCTGAGAGTTCTGAGCAAAAGAAATCCCCAGGTGCTTCTACATCATATATAATATTTATATCTCCATTTGGGGAAAACATTTCAAATATGATAATGAAAGCTTAAGAAGGCAGCTGTCTTTTTAATGCATATGATTTGTGTTAAAAATGCTTGAAGTTACACTGTTATGGAACAAACAGTTAGGTAGTTGAATACACTTGCAATTTGTATTATTGTTATAGTCACCGGACTGTGAAACACATTTAAAATGAATCTTAAAGAGAATTTAAGTATGGTAGAGAGGCAAATATTAACTATATACACTTTCTTTAAAATAGAAAATATTAAGTGACACATTCTGATAAAGTACAATTCTGAGTTCACACAGTATAAAATGAATAAAAGTCAACCTACCTGAAAAAGTATTTTAATAGTTTAAATTACTTGTACTAAATATCAACACTGACTTAATAAACCAGATAATTTATATACCTATTACTTTATAAGTATCAGTACATACTGCTAACATCTCAAAAGAGATCGTTTTACAAAATATCAAATAATAATAGAGTAATCATCTCCCTTCTGACATCTCACTAGAAAGCACTTATATTTCTGGTTATCTATGGGATATCATTTATTAACTGACTCTGGAAACATATTTAAAACTATGTGATGCAAAAGTGAAGAGAGCTTTATTGGCCATGCTCTTCAGTTTGACAGCTTTTTTAGTGACCAAAAATGGCTCACACAGATCTTTAAAAATCCTTTCACCTGTAAGAGAGATCAAGGATTCAGGGATTTAAGTTCATCAGTAGTATGAATAAATGAATGAATGAATGAATGAACGAACGAACGAACACGCACAGGCGTGCGTGCACGCACGTGTGCGCGCACGTGCACACACACACACACACACACACAATGTACAATCTACCATACAATCTACTTGGTAAAAGTCAAGTCCTATTTCTCTGTTATCTTCACCAAAAATATTATGAATAAAAATGATAGAAAATTATGAATATAACTATCTTCAATCTGTTAAATAATTAGAGGTTGTATAAGGAAGACAACTATGTGCTTACCAACAGACTATCTTTTGTAGGGTTCTATCAGCCCCTGTGGTTTCTTTACTGAGGCCAGGATAATGCTCAGAGCAACTCATAGATGTTAGAAAAGGTTTGGACATTAGTCAAATAGTTGCTACACTTTGTATGCAATGTACATTTTTCACCATTTAAAAAATATGAGCAGGTAAAATTACTTGGTTTATCTTAATAGCCTTATACGCTGAAATAAAAAGAAGAAAGAGAGGTGGGGAGGGAAGGGAAGGCAAGGGGAGTGAATGGGGAAAAGGAAGGAAGAGAGACATGAACATATGGTAAAACATTTCCTTCAATTTTCTGCAGTAAAAAGTAACCACTTTTTTCTGAAAAAAATGTATTTTGAAAAGAAATTTGGGAAAGAGTGATTGTTAGATAAATGTGTAACTTTGAAGGTAATGTCTATTATCAGTTACGATGGTCTTTGAATAGAACAATATGTGTGACCAGTTATCTGCTGCAGGTCTAATATTCTCCAGCCTATTATTAGAAGAGTCTGAGATAATACAAAAACTTTCATCCCCTCCCCAGACTTCTCTAGGAATTCTGGTACAGAACTGAGGTCAGAGCCAGTACATCTCTTGCTTGGTACATCTGTATAGTTTACATAAGAAAAATAAATTGCAGAACGTTTATTACCAAAAGTAATAGAGTCGCACTCAGGGTAGCCTCATTTTGTCCAGCAGTAACACAGAACATATATAGCTTGAAATAATAGAGAACTTTGTATGATTAGTTATATATTAGAAAAATATAAAAAGTTTTGTCCTAAGTGTGCTTAGTTTTATTATCTGCAGTGTATGTAATGGCATATTTGAGAATTGGAGAGAAATAAGGATCAGTTTAAACCATATGAAATTGACCATATTTAACATTTATATCTTTAAAATATGGTGATTTCACATGGTCCTAACTACCACATAGTAAAATATCACTACATTTCATGATTTTCATAGTAAATAATATCTATACCAAACCTGAAATTTTAAACACTAGTAATGAATATTAAATGAGCACAGCTCTGCATATACTCATCAAAAAGTTTGCCACTAACGTCTACTTTCTTTAATAGCTAAGCACCATGCTTGCCTTTACGAAAATGAAATTGGCATTAATGTAGATGATCTAATGCATATAAATACTGGCCTTTATTATTTATCACACCACAAAAGCTCTGAATGGGCTTGTAAACCTAAATGAAAAAAGACAAATCCATTTAAAATGGGAATACTATATGAGAGAAACTGATCCAAATATTAAAAAACACACCAACCTGTGCTTCCTGTAACAGTGGTCAATGGGTCATCAATGTTTTTGTTCTTTTCCTCTGGTGCTTACATTTTATTTTTATTGCTTTTATTTTAATATATTCATCTGGTAATAACTAGCATGTTATTCATACTGTGTCTTCCTTATGTGAAATACTTGATAAAGTATGTTATTATTTCTTTCAAAATTAATAATCATTTCAAAATTTCCTCTTCGCATCTCCACAAAAGTTTTAAATTGCCTTGCTGAGCCCAACAAGAAGAAACTGCATATTTTACATACTAAATTACTGATTCATGGGGTAGATTATGTGCAAATTTAAAATTTCTAGCTTAATCCTTCTAAATTCTGAGAGCTGGGTTTTTGCTCTCCCACCAAAAACCCTCTGCAGGATTCTGATGTGAGTTCAATCAGAATAATTAGGAAGACAATTTTGCTGAATCTTTGTGAAAACTAATGCATTACTAATAACTTATTGAGAGAGGTTATTATTAAATCAGATTCTCAGATTAGCCAAATATTTTATTAGGTTACAATTATGCTGTATTACATACAGTCTGAAAGACTCAACTCATCAGCCAGAAAGTGGAAATATTTGCTACTTGAAGATTAATTTATTCCAGCAGTGATAACCTGTTCTGTTGTCTTGGATATGCCCAACTACTACGGCAGGGTTGTCCCTACAGCTCACGCAGTTCTTCAGGTTCCAAGAACTCTCATGATGGCAGAGCATGATCAGTCTATAGGCGACCGGGGCTGGGGGATGAGGAGGCTGCACTGATTGGGGATCACACAGATGCGAAAGGGAGTTTGACTGAAGGTTTGCTCGGTGTTTTTCAGGGTCACCCTAATACAATACCTATGGATACTGAACGTATGGTTACATAACAATATCAGAACTGTTAGAGCTCCTCTACTCTTAAAAGAAAAAAATATATATACACACACACACACACACACATATATATATATACATATATATAGATATATATATGTGTGTGTGTGTGTGTGTGTATATATATATATATATATATATATATGTGCACCACCACTATTAGCAGTAGAAATGATATTGTGCTATTTTTGTTGAGTGTCACATTCATAAATTTTTGGACATAACATTTCCAAAAACTGAATTATTTTACAATAAATGTTTATTTAATATAGTTTTCTTCAAAAATACTATTAATCTTAATGTTGCATCTTATACTCAGTGGTATCTTAAAATCAAGTAAATTATATTTCATATATCTAACTTTTCATGCACTCTATGTAAGATGTAAAACTAATGAAGCTATATACATAGATTTAATTTTCCTGAGTTTCATGACTGGTTGCAATCAGTGAAGAAATAGTCAATAATCTCTACATGTTTTCATCAGAAGACTAGGCATGATGTTAAATAGTTAGGCAAGAGTATAGAAAAAAAACACGTGATTTCTGACAGAAAAGGTCTGAATGTTTGTTGTATCAACTGCTCTTTTAATAATCCAGATTTTAGGGGATGGTAGTTATCCCCAAAAGTGGAGTCTTTTCATCTACTACAAACTATTTTCTCTATAATAAGGAAATAATTTAGGAGAAATTTGCTTTTTGCTTCTTACAAATTCATGCTACTGCTGACTGTGACTATTTAAGAAATTCAGAAAATGCATTTACTAAATGGTTTTTGTATCAGTCTTGTATAAATTAAAATATTCTGAATACAAAATAGGATATCTGGTTACTTTCTATTCAGCACTATATTTATCAAAATGGCATTCAAGCAATCCATAGCTAAGTCCAGGCTTCTATATAAACTTACTTTTATTATGTGAATTAGTAATATTCCAGCCATGATAAAAGATAGGAGAAAGGGATTTTGGAACATGACTCAGTGTATTGCATCAAAAAATAAAACAACTCATTAAATCCAAGACAGGTATATCTAACAAATCTCAAACATAATTTTTTATAAAAAGATGAAATGATACATAGCGCAGCATCAAATAATTTAATATACAGCAAAACAGATAAAATGTTGAATTAAAAGAAGATTATTATTTTAAGAAAAAGTTTTTCATTTATGTAAGATAGTGATATCATAAAGAATAGAAAGAAATAAGAATAAATTTGGAAGGTCACCATTCAAATTATGTTGTATGGTAAGTAGCACACAAAAAGTACCATGAAAACTAAAAACTGAAAAGAAAATATAGTGAATAATGGACAAACTTTAAGCCATACATTGTGTTTTAGACAAAAGTGAATTCTCATCACTCCCTGACAAAAGCAAGAATCTACCAGGATCCTGTGATATCTTCTGAAGTTGTATAGCTTTCCCTTAACTTTGAGGGGATAATTCAGCTCATTCCAAATCACTCCTTCACATTTCCATCTCTTTGTGACATTCTTCAGAGTTTTCACAATCATTGCTGGTAAATACATCAACGAATATGATTAAACCATATATATATTTGCAATTCATATGATTTATCTGAAAGAAGATGATGATTATGTTTTCATTAAAGTCCACAATGAGGTCCATCTAAATGCAGTTTGCATAACTTCTCTTTACTAATTCAACTACGCCTGATTTTAAAAACACAATTATGGACCAAGACTAATTTTGAATCCGTTTTCAAGGATTCTGACTGCCTTTGTTTCCTCAAGCTCTATAGTACGATTTTCTGCTACCCCCATGAGCTTGCTTCCTAGAACTTTGCTATCATTACTCAAAAGATTGACCCAGAAAATACACTTCTGCTAATGATGTTGGTAGCTCACAGGTAATGGCTTCTCATATGAGCCCAGGTTGATACTGGAATCTTACCTCTGTTATTTCCACTACCTATAACCAGCAATCTCAAGTCAGTGTTAAAGCCTCAGGGCTACAGATTGTGCCATTACTCATCATTGTATTTGATGTAGGATACAAATGTATCAGCTTTTGGCAGTCAACATCCCTCTGCGTGATAATTTAGTGAGCTGACCAACATATACAAATGCCTATGTGTTTTTTGTGGGCTCCATGTGGTAACTATATAATCTGTTTCCTTTCCCAGTGATGAGATCCATAGCAGAACAATCTGGGGAGAGATATGCTATACTCATCATTAAATACCAGCCACCACCCCAAAATGGAGCATATGAACATTAACACAGCAATCTGGAATAAGCAATCTTCTACATCATCCATCTCATGAAAATACTGTCTAGGCTTTTCTTTCTGGGTATTATATTGTGTCTCCTTCTAAGGTATAAAATCCAGCTTTGGATTTTTCCAAAGATTTGTCAACTTCCAGATGCTCATGGTCTTGAATTGAAATAAAAGCCTTAGTATTTAGTTGTGGTTTCTCTGGAACACCCATAGGAGAAGACATCTAAGTTCTCACTGTCTTCATGAGTGTGCTTCTGGGGTCTTCTCATGTCCTGAGCTGCATCTAAAATGATGTCACCTACCGTAAACATCCTAAATCATTTTCATAATCATTAAATGGAGAAACATCCAGTAAACTCTCAGAAAATCTGAAGAATCCTCTAAGACTCAGTACCAATGATATTAAAGTCAAAATTAAGCTTTAATGAAAAATGTGCTGCACAAATAAAATCTGAAAAATATGCTTTTCATTAAAATATAAATATTCAAGTGCCATGTCACCAACTAATTTACCTTAAAATATATTTAAATTAGATCATGTTTTAGTAGATTGTATGTACCACAATTTATTTTTGGCATTTAACAAAAAAAAAAATAGGTTGATATTGAAAGTAGCACTGCAAACTACAAGCCCAGAAGAGGTTTTACTCATTTATCATTCCCTCCTCCCTCTCATGTAGCAAAATGATTAAACAACATTTTTTCACCGACATTAAAATAAATAGAAATAACTTCTGATGATGTTTTTGTTTTATTTATCAACGTTATTTTGGAAATATAGCTCTTTGAAAAACTAGTTTTTAAGATGTCATAATGGCATCAATGAAATCTGAACATACTCTACCAGAACAAAATGCATGTTCTGTATTTTGAGTGCCAGCTTATAAAATAGAGGTCAAGGGACCAGAACCAGTGTCAGGAAGTCTGTCAAGACAGAGGAAGAAAATGGATAAATAGAAAGGGTGCAAGTTTTTCCCTAAAGAGTTATGATGGTGCCATTCTTTTGGGTTCATCCTACATGAACAGGAGAGTTGAAAAATTTTAAGGTTTTGGCTCATGTACAGACTACATCAAATTATCAACAAATTAAAAATAACCATGGCTCATATCACTGATTACTAGTCAAATATTTCAATTTTCTGCCTATTTAATAACTAATCTTTGCAAACTGTTTTATTTTCACCAAGAACTTTCACATGTAAGCTCATTCGTTCTTCCAAATGGCTCAATGAAGGATCCATTCATCAACAAATATATTTCAGATACTGTGCAGATTGGATGAGAACCTGAAATTTTAACTCAAGTCACACACCTAAGAGGGTGACAAAGCTGGATATGGAATCCCATCCCATGTCCGTCCCACTACAGGCTGCTACCACTCACAAGGCAATGTGAAAGGCAATTACGTGATGTGACAATTTGTTACAGCTAGTGCTGAAACCCTTAGGCAAACCAGAATCTCCTGAGACTGACATACACAGTTAAGATAGAATGGTTATTATGAAAAAAATGAAAATTCAAAATATAAAAGTTTAATAAACTACTAGATAAATGACAATATTCAATTTGTGATTTTAACATTAAAATTATTTCTTGGGCTGGCTTAAATTTGTTTTCATCCTAAAACAAATACAAAGAAAACAACAGAGTTAGTTAATTGACTGCCTTAATTTGTAAAGCTAACATTTATTTTTTAGCCACTCTTCCTCCCAGAGGATATAAAAATGCTTTAGTAAATTTCAGTTTTGTAAAAGCACTTTAGAAGGGTATGCCATTATATAGGGGCCCGGCAGCCATGATGTCTCTCAGAGCGTTCACTGCCCAGGTACCTTGGGAATTGATGCACGGAGGCGGGAGCTCAAGAAGCCATCCAACACTTGGCACCACTGTCTTCCAGCATTTGCCAATTCCCTCTAATACACTTTGCATGCTAAGGCTACTCAGAGCAGGTGGCTTCCGCTACAGGAAGAGAGCTAGGAAAGATATTCATGAAATAAATATTTATGAGCAATCCTAATCTTCATTTTAAGTATTAGGAAAAAATAAACTTTAAACAGAGAGAATCTTAGGAATTGCTGATCTAAAGGAGCATCTTTTAAATATTTACAACCTCCTTGTGTTACTTCTGAAATCCTTTAATCTGAAGTACAGTAAATAAATTAGGAGAGCAACACTGAGTATGCCAGAAAATTCTGATAAATTCCCTTTAGCATGAGGAAATCAGTCGTTTATGTAAATAGTTTTCTTGTTTTTGCACAAATTGTTTTTCAAGCAAAGTTAAATCGTTTTGCTATTCAACTAAAATCTAGTTTATGACACTCACTTAAGTGATGGTGTGGAAATTCTTCCTTGTAGCGATTTCAAAATTGGCAAGACTATATTTGCTAGACTACTAAAAGTTAGGTATAAGAGTTTATGATATTTTCCAATTCCCTTGCATGCAAACTTTTTTGGGGGTCTTGTCATAAGCTGCAAAATAGGGGCAAATAGTTTAATGACAGAAAAAAAAAGAATATTTAAAATAATAGTGTTTTATAAATTTCAATAGAGAGATTATAAATGGTCATCTCTTGTATACATTTTACATTTGTTCATTTAACTCTTCCTATGTCCTAGAATGTGTATTCCAAACTTTTAAATTAATAGACTTTATTTCTTACAGCAGTTTTAGATTTACAGAAAAATTCGGCAGAGAGTACAGTGTTCCTATGTACACCTCCCTGCCACATACAGGAGCACAATTTCCCCTCTTACTGATGTCTTGCATTAATGTATACTATGGACTCCATTGCACCCCCCTCAAATGTTATACTCTCAATGTGATAGTATTTGGAAGTGGCTTTGGAGAGATAAATAGGTTTAACAGGTCTTGAAGGGTGGGACCCTCCTGATGGCATTAGTTCCCTTATAAGAAGAGACACTAGAAGTCTTTCTCACCATGTGAAGACACGAGTAGGCAGTCATCCGCCAGTTAGGAAGAAAGCTCTTGCCGGAACCTGACTATGTTGGCACCCTGACCTCTGAATTCCGGCCTCCAGAACTGTGAACAGAAATCTCTGCTGTTTAAGGCATCCAGTTTATGTTTTATTTTGTTTTGGCAGCCCAGGCTGCCTAATACAATGTGGCACATTTGTTACAATTGATGAACCAATATCAATATAATATTATTAACTGAAGTTTATAGTTCACATTATGGTTCACTATTTGTGTAGTATATTCCGTGTGTTTTGACAAATATATAATGACATTTACTCACCATTACAGTATCACACAGAATCATTTCACTACCCTAATACAATATGCATGTTAATTGCTTTTTCAAATTGCTCACCAGCTACCAACTTTTCCTCCCATTCTAGGGGAGATTATCTGTTTAAAAATTCCGGTGAATACAGTCATTCCATTTTTCTTCATTAATGCTGAATTTAATTACATACTTTGTTTCATAAACTAATTTCCTTAAATGGATTTCACCCAGGACTATGAGGTCAGACACAATTCTACTTAAGGAAATTGTTAGTCCTGAGGGGATTCTCAGTTATTGTGACTCAGAAAGTCTAATCTACAAATAAGAGAAGTTGGGGTTTAGAGCTCTGCAATAACCTTCAGGGTAATGTCTGCTCATGACTTAAATCGACACGGAAACATTACAGGCTAGCCAGAAATCTCCAGTTGGAAACTATATAAGCAGTTGGGAAGATATGATGGTATTCCTGTCCCTATTTCTTAAAGTCAGACATGTGGAAAATCTGCTGTCTCTTCTCATTCCCACCTCACACAGTGTCACAACGCAATTTAAACAACAGTTTTAACACTGGAGATGGGATACCAGCAGTTGTACTGTGTGACCCTGGGTGAAGTATTTAATATTGCAGAGCCTCAAATTCCTTATTTGTAAAATATCATAATTACACTTGCCTCACTTAACTTCTGTTATGATCAAAATGATATATACCAAGTTACTTGGTACATGTCAACACTTACTGAATATTTGTCACTGTTATCATCCGTATTATTAGCATTTTTGATACAGTGGAAATACAAGAAAGAAATTAACCATAGTGACAGCTGCCTGTTGGACTGTAGGACATGCAAAAATTATCAAGAGATGTATCAGACCTTCTACCCTAGCTATGGATAGTGGCAGCAGTACAGTCAACGTAAGATCGCATATTAGAGGTGGAGACAACATCAGGTTCAATAAATCTTTATTGAAATTACTGCTGGCTTCCTTCTGGGTTAGTCTGACACATATCTATTTACTTTCTAATGGTAGAATAGTTCAAAAATATAATTAGTCTTTGAAAACCATGTGGTCAACAGGCAGAAAAGAAGGAATTTTTAAAAACAACCATTGATAGTAAAAATTTATTCAGAAAACTCCTAAATATTTTTTTCTAATTGAATTAGAGTACTACGAAGGTTTCTCAGCCCTGTGCATACTAATAGATGTAGGTGTAGGGAAGAAATGAAAAACTAAAGATTAGAGAAGTCATATTATGTTTCAAAAATCAAGATCCTTTCTCTTTGCTAGATCATAAATTTGAAGACAACTTATTTTAATAAATAAAATGTAAATTACCTTGAAATAAAAATAGTTAATAGTTACAGGTTTTTAACTGGTCTGGTAAAACTAAAATACTGAACAAGTATCATGTCATTTAACCAAAATATTAACTCCCTATGTACCATTATTTTCTCCATACTACATTAGAGAAAACTGAAAAAGATCTACTAGTAACTTGACTAAGCAAGTTAATGGCACAAACAAAATTTGAACCCAGGACATCTGGTTATAAAATTCTGTACTCAACTCTTCTTTCAAACTAGGGAAGAAAAATACATTAAGAATCGGAAGAATTAAATTTATTATCAATATCTAGCACACACTAATCCTAACCATGGAGAAGTTGCAATGTCCTGAAACACTCCTCTTCCTTAAAGAGGACACTACAGACCTCACAGAGTCACTCTGAGAACGGAATGAGAGGACTCTGAAAGCTAGAAGAGGAAACATAAGGTATTAGCATTATTTTTTTTTTTTAAATCAAGGGACCCCATATGGTGCTATAGAACTTCTGGTTTCCTTCTGGACTGTGTTTATTTTTTAGAGTATAACAGGCTGGAAAATTACTGTGAATTGCTTCTGTGCACATGTACGTGTGTGTGTGTGTGTGTGTGTGTGTGTGTGTGTGTTTGTGTGTGTGTGTGTGTGTGTGTGTGTGTGTACACATAGTAGCCTCTAAGAATTAATCCTTTCAAACACATGAGTAGATAAAAAACAAGGAATGTTTTTCCAATTTGACATTTATCACTAAAATATCTTGCCGTGATAAAAAACAGAACTTCCACAAATGACTTATATGATTACAATATTTACATTTTTTTTATTTTTAATATAAAGGCTTGTATTTTCATTAGCCTATCATTTTACAAGCCTGAATCTGACATATCAAAGACAATTTCCCCCTTATAAAATAAAGTGTTATGTATAAAACAGAAGAAATACAATGTTAAGCCACTACAGAGTTTTTTGAGACTGATGTTTCCCTCTCTTATCTTATCTCCATATCTGAATACATATTCACAGAAAAAAGGGTCAACGAAGAGGCATTTGCAGGGGATGTAATAGGACACCGGACAGTCTTCCTTTGCCCATATTTCTATTACCACATTTGTATTTTTCAGTCCTACTTCGAGTTTATTTGTACTGAAAGAATTCTATTTTATAATAATATTTGGAGAGATGTATTCTTATTTTAGTAATTCTCTTAGTTCGTGAAAATCTAAAAAATTTCCAGGATTCACTGAAGCATAACTTTTCAGCTATCAGCTCCTGAGTGTCCCATGACCATGTAACCCAGATACTCATTCAGCTGCAGAACCTATAGCTCTGTTGTAATTAAAATGAGCCTTATTTCTTTAAAAAATGTTCTGAAAATCACTACATTTTTCCATATTTTCTGGAATTTACTTTTCATAATGTACTAAGATTCTAGAGACAATCATCAATAGAGTTGACACAAAAGCAAAAAGTGATAGAACAAAGCTTTCGATTTCTAAAAAGTACCAAAATGTTAATCTTAACTACTAAAATACAGTAATCAGATACCACATTTTTTAACACCATTCCATTCTACCTAGCTTGTTGATGCCAAGTTGAGGTTTCATTAAGAATAATTATCATTCATCATCATTTAACTTGAAAAGTCTAACTTCTGAGGAAAATGAGATTAAACTAGAACAAGTGAGATCTTTCCAGGGAAGAGAGATAAATAGCTTTTGCAGACACTTACTATTTTTAAAAGGTGAAAAGTAAGCTGTAATTTTCATTTTTAAAACAATTCCCCTGTAAGGAAAAGTACAGCTCTTACTTCAAGCAGACGTATACTTATTACAGTTGAATGAACTACAGGATAAGAAACTTTGTTGAAAAACCTCAAATTTCAGAATCACTCAAAACTCTCTAACGAATATTCACAGACATAAGTTAACTGCATCTGACTTTCCCCTTGAACTCCTTCATGGTCAGAATTCTGCAAAAAGGACTTAACACTGTTGTTTACGTTCTGATGTTTCCACCTGCTCCTCCGTCTGCACACGTTAGATGGCTGGCTCTCCCAAGGTGATCAAACTAAAGTTATGAGTGGCCTCTACATTGATGAAATAAGCATTTTTCTACTCCATTTCTCTGCAACACGTGACATTGTTGATGCCATGACATGTTCTCCTTGGCACATAAGATAAAATTCTCTTATTCCTCTTCCAACCCTTCCCAACATTGCTTCTTTTGACATTGGCTCACCTTACTTTTTCTGCTTATCTCTAGAGTGATGCAATCTCAGAATTTTGTCGTAATCATCTTTTTGTTTTCATTCTGTATAACCTTTCTTAGTGAATGACAGTGATCAAATCTGAATCTCCTAATCCAACACTTTTCCAAATCTCCAATTCCTATTTCTCCTTATAAAACATGTCTAATTGGATGTCCCAATGACATGTCATTCGTGCTTAGTATGTTCTCTCTGCCCAAACCTATGCCTCATCTGGACTTCCCTCTCTCCATTAGGGGGTCATCCTCAGGAGTTGTAACCACCTCTTGATTTTCTCCACTCCAATCAGTCCTAAATAACTTTTTGGAGTATATGATCTGTCTTTAGCCCTTTTCAGGTCTTTAAAAAAAACTTTTCCTGACCACTTGCCAGGGCCACGTAATGCGTCACTCTACCAAATCCACTCTCTTTTCATTCATAGGAGTTCTCTGACTAAAACAAACCATGAGAATCCAGAAACTATCAAAACGAAAACACATCTATATAATTGTAAGAGTTCACTGTGCAGAGAAGAATAATTCATAAACTGGGAGTCTTCGAACCAACAGTGGAATGAGGTTCAGAAGCATGTTGCTACAGAAACACTTAAATAGTGAAAACGCAGTGTCTGTTTATTCTTTATGATGATTGGCTATAGCATTGGAGTTTCTCCAAAAGACAGGGACTGGTTAAAAGTATTACTTTATGCCATTTTTGGAAAACCATTTAGGTTTAGGTTTTCTTTCTGATTTTTGAGGCATATATACAGGAAATGACCCAAGTTAAGTTTTCTTGTGTTGCAGGGTAAGCTATATTAGGTTTCTTACGTAGCTTAACTGGTTTTGTTTGCTCAGAGAATTTTCAGACCTGGTCTCCATTTTGTATTTTATTTTAACAAAACAAAGAAATCAATCTAATCACATACTACCTTAAAAACTTTTGCTTTGCTATCTCCCTGTTGCCAAGAGTGTTGATTCGGACCTCCTCAGGATACCCTACGAGTCTTTCCAGCTCTTTTCAATTTCTGCCTACTCATCCTCAATCTTCACCTCTCTATGATTCAACTACATTGAACGTCTCACCTCCTCCTAACACTCCAGGCTGTCCTGAGCCTTTGACTTTACTTCTGTGAAATGCTACACAGAAAGCCACATATACTTTAAGCCAGCTTAATTATCATCTCTAATGCATTCAATAACTCAATGCTAAGTGAGCAGCTCACTTATGATCCCACAGGAATAGCTCATTCTTCCACAGCAACATGTATCACATTATGTTATGTACATGTCTACCTTGCTACTCAAATTCCAACAGTTAAATATGTATTTTTTTACCATTTTAATGTAAATGCTATTTTCAACATATTAATTTCAATATATATTCCACGTGTCTCAATGCATATTTATTTTCATTTTATTTTCAGTGTATTATAATTTAACATTTTAATACAACTTAGAATGATTATAAATATGCATTTGTTTTGTTTTGTTTTTACTGTTCTTGAGTGACATATCTACCGAGTTGTTTGTTACTGAATTAAAACACAGCTATTTTAGGATGTCTATTTTAGGGTTTGTGTCTATTGATAGCCTGTTAGTCTCTCAATTCTTGCTAATGGTGCATCTCTCTGCAGAAGATTCCAACCAAATTCAAATTTTTTATTCAATTTACTGTCAGCTAGAACATCAGCAAACTAAGCATTTTACAACTCTGTATATAGTAAAAGTAAATGGCGTCCTGGGGGCTTTCTTATGTAACAAAGTAGATGCACTTTAATACTCAGACTGTTTTTTTTCTCTATTTGGATCTAGAACTAAATTAATATGTATTTCTTTATTCTATTTGAGATATCTAGTCAGGTAACAATGAAATAACTAATATGATCCCAAAATCTATTTATTCATGTATCAGAATAAAAGGATACTTATTCATTTCCATCAGGTGTGTAGCGCTATAGTTTCTTGAGATTAAAAATGTGAAAAGTCCTTGAAGATTTGGTGGAGTGACAAATACAGAAATGAGCAATTATAAAAGAATATGACTGCACCTTACTTAACCAGGCAGTAAAAGAGGCATAAAATCAGGAATCAGTGCTTCTCTATAGGGCAATAGGAAGAGGGAGAAGTGGACGCTTTATTAGAAGTACCTGGGAAAAATTTATATTACACATTCTTATGCTCATTGCCACAGCATTGGGGGTGGGGGATGGGCAGTATATGAATACTAAAAAAAACTCCCTAGGTAATCCTGACCTTTTCTACCTCTACCTCTATTGAGAATCACTGAGAGAATCACCATTCTTCACAGTTTGCAGAAGGGAAAGGGTTGAGAAAACCTTCAGGGAAGAAACAAACTTTGAATTGAATTTTTATGGGTGAGAAGTGCACTAGCATTCTAGAGGAAGGAAATAGTATTTAAGGGCACAGAGGATCCAGAAACTTAGTAACTGGAGCAAGCCTTATACTGTGATGTGTGAAGACAAAGTAAAACAAGCAGCTGGAAAGCCAGGCAGGCACTACATATCCTTTATGAAAAATTGGAAACCCCACGCTAGTATTGAGAGGCCCCTGTGCTGTGCTGTGTGTACCTGCAGAACCATGAACAACTTCACATTCACTAGTCTTCGAGATGTGAATGGGGTAAAAAAATGAGGTCACTGCTGTGCACTGTCGCTGAAGCCCTGTGGCAGGGAAGTCTGCAAGGGGCAAATATGCGCACGGTGTTATTGATAAGTGCTAGAAGGCTTTCAAGGCAATGAGCAACATCCCTGGAGCTACTGATATCTCGGAGATCTTTTAAATGTCTAGGTGCAAAGAGATAATATCCACATTATATGGAGAAGGTAAAGCAATTGTTTTGTAATTGACCAAGTAAAATTTCACAATTATTCATTGACTACATGCTATTAATTGGGTGTATTTGTTCAAAAAATGTGATGGAAATACTGATATTGGTAACAGCTAATACTGTTTAATGTTTCAGACACTGCACTAAGCATTTTAGCTGGTCAGTTACTTTGTAATAATCTTTACAATAACCTTATCAGCTAGGTACTAGTATTTACTCCTATTATAAAGATAAGGTAAATAGCTGTTTGGAAGTTAAATAACTTTCTTGGATTGCACAGTTGTTGGGTAGCAGAGCCAGAATTTATACCCAGGCCCAGCTGACTCTAGACTACAAGCTCTCATCACTGAGTTATACCAACATGGTGGGATTGATAATTATGAACCTCACTCTCCTTCAAAGAAAAGAGTACTGCCGAAGAGGGTTAGGGAATAATCCTCTAGTCTAGATCCCTCGATGAGCACCGTGAGGCCGCAGGACCATGACCACCCTCAGGAGTCCTCTCCGTGAATGTTGAGAACACAGCTGCCCGACTGACAGTGAAATGGCAGTCTATCATTTATTTTTAGATTAGTGATGAAGTTCTAGCAGCAAAAATGCTTTAGTGGTAGAAGGTCACAAAGAATAAAATTACCAGTAACTACAATTTCCAGATCTGGAGAGTAAGAGGCTACCTTGCTATGTGACAATGTTTTCAACCTCCAACTGTCATTATTAAAATAGATTTAGTAATACAAACCAAACACAAAAACCTGTTGTAAATTATCAGCAATACCACTGCTAGTAAGGGATTGTAAAAAGAAGTGCGGCTTTCAATGCACTGTCATACTGCTGTCCCATGACCGCATGAGGGGAAGACCAGTAAGTACCTCTTGCCATGTCAGCAAAGAGCCAAGTGTTTGACTTTTAAAGAATGATATCATCTTCCAGCATCATCAAAATGTAATATTCTTTCTTGTTTTCTCTAAAGCACAACACATAGTAAAGCCAAATAAATATTTCAAGTCAAACACGCACATACACACAAGTTAAAATTAGTGAAGCTATATTCCAGTATTGAGCTATGTTCATTATTTATTAAAAAAACTTCAAATATTTGAATAAATAAGTGATCATTACATATTGCATTTCAATGATTACCTAACTTGCAAAACTGTTTTATGCAAAATGTATATATAAAAACATAATATGAATAGATGAATGTTTATTTGCATAATTTACTTAGTTTACATTAAGCACTATTAAATGTTCTTTGATTCCCTGATGTTCTTTTATAGCTATTTTTTTAAATTACCATTAACCAGAATTCAAAATGCTGATTACATTCTTAATATACTGTGACATTTAACTACTTATGATTTTATGAAGTCAAGCATTTAAATTAAGATACTAATCACTGCAAGCTAAAGAGACGTGGCATTATGTATTTGAAATTTTTATTATTTATTGATTCAACATGCAAATGACAGTATGTGAACAATGATATTGAAAGTATTTAATTTTGGTAAAATAGAAAAAGGATATAGTTAAAGAAGTTTCATTCAATTTAATACTAACACAAAAATAATTTTAATCCAAATCAATGATTCTATTGACTAGGACAAAATAGTACCAAGCTTTGACTTCCAAAAGAGCAATTACATTTTTAAAGTAGAAATAAATTTGTCCTATTAATTTATATTTACCAAACATATAGTGTTTCCTTAAATACATTTGGCCAATAAAACAATTTTCTGGGAATTGGGGACATTTTATTTCATCTGGCTGTATTTTAAATATATGAAGGAGTGGTCATTAGTGCCCTACAGACTGACAGATTTCTTAAGCTGATGAAATATGACTGCTGTTTTCCTTTCTGTGAGCATATGGAAACACAAACAATTTTGTTACATATAATGACAAATCACTGATGTAACTTTCTCTTTGAGAAAGGTTCTGACCAAATAAATAGTCAGCCAACTAGAAATGTTGTGTATATTCATAAAGCCTTTAATTAAAACTCTTTATTTTCTTTTTTAAAGTAAATCTAATAGCATTAAATACTTCGGTTTCATGTTTAGACCTACTAGTCCTTGAACTTGCCAGTTCTGTCATGGGAGCATTGTCAGCCTTGGACTACTGGCACCATAGCCAGTGTCTCCCAGGATTTGTCCAGGCTGTGACATTATGAGGCTGTTAGATATGCTAGGAGAAATACTAATGATTTTAGGGTAAGAAGTTGTTATATGGCGCACTGGCAGAAAAACACTCCTGAATGACCTGCCACTGATCTGAAAGAATTAATGTGCCTTTACCTTTTATACTAACATCCTCCTACACGTAGAATAATATCACATACTTGGAGACTCTACCAGAATATAAAATTACACCATAAAACATAAAAGAAGAACCAAAGGCCTGGGAGTCTGCAGTGTAGATTGAATTCCACTTTGGGCTTGTGCTAATAAAGAGTTTGCTTTTGCAGATATAAAGACTGAAAAGGCAAAGACTTACTGGAAAATAATAGTGACTTTGAAAGGCCTGCAGAACGTGCTCCCATTACAGAGACTTTCTAAATCAACTTCTCCCTGTGGACCACACAGGGCTGAAAAATCAGCCTGGTTGAGAAGGCTCCACAGTGCTTAGAACTGGAGCAGGGAAGGGACAATAAACAGGAAACCACGCAGAAAGCCCAGTGGTGCAAACACCCGAGGAGAGGCAAAGTGAATTCCATACATGGAGGGGACAGAAATACTGATCAACTTTGGGGATCTGAGACAAAAAAAAAAAATTAGAGCCAAGGAGTAAAGACAAAGCAAAATCATAACGGATAAGAGCAAGTGAAATGGGCTAGGGGTGTCATTGAGATGAGACAAAAGTGTGGAAGTCCTTAGGAACTGTTTTCATGGGCCAGCCTGTGTGTGTGGTGGTATGAGGTGCCTTATAGTTCCTGAGAGAAACATGTCATCTATTCAGACACTAGTTTTTCACATTTAGTGAGGCATATTAGCACTGGTTTTGAGGTGATCCCAAATGTTTGAGTTGAGGTACAGGCACTGAGTTGAGTGAGGTTCAGAGGACCCCATACCCACAAAACCCCCAAAACTATATCTTCCTAAAACCAGCTCTGGTTAGAAGAGTAGTGATCACCCTGAAAATTAAATGCAAAGTACACATTTCTAAAGAAAACATCATGTTTGGGCTGCAGACCTGGGCTGGAGGGCACCAGGGCGCCGGTCTCCACCCTGCAGGACCCCCATGGAACTCCCCCTGACCATGCATGACCCTTCATGCCACACTCGCATGACCCAGCATGACCCCGCACATCTATATGCATCCTGCCCACTCTACACCTGGTGGAACCGCTGCAGGATCGCCATGGAGGGAAAGATCCTCCATTACTTAAGCAAACAACCTTCTCAATTCTGAGAACCGAAGCCGTGCCAACCACGTACTGTCACTTTGGAGCAGGCAGGGGAAACCCGAGGGTAAAGTTTCTCCTCCCCCATGGTCGGCAGGATAAGCTCACTGGCTGGAACCCCCACTTCTCCATGCGGCTGCTGCAGAGGAGGAGACGCTGGCACAAGTCCCCCAGCTTTGACACCTGACACTGCCAGCACAAGTCCCCCAGCTTTGACAAGCCAGCCGGGAGAATCGATGGCTATGACACAGCTAGCATCTGAAAACTGTTGCGGCTGAGAGATCATGGACGTCTGCAGGCAGAGAGTGGCATAAAATACTTTTTGTGAAGCTAGCTACTCAGACTTAGCAACTCATGGCTTTTCTTTACTGAGTCTTTCCTCCCAGAGATGGTCATTCTTTTCTGTCAGTGTGTCTTTTGTGTCCTTTGTCATAAGAAGGAAATGCCACAGGGACAGGACACAGGAACTGACGCCCTATAAGCTTGTTGTTCTAGCTGGCTTCAATGGCAGGGGAATTCAGTTCTCTCCAGACCAGCGTCACGGAGACAAACTTTGCTGTGGGTCCGTCTTTAAAAGCCAGTGAGATTTTCCCTTCCATCTCATTTCTATGTCCTAGGAGCTTGGCTTAGTGATCAGCAAACTTATCTTCCCTGGTCTCCACCATCTACAAGGTGCAATTACCAGGCTGCACCTGGTGGCCAGGTGAATAGACTGGCTTCCAAGTGAGTCTCTCTCTGTTCAGCCACACCAGCTCCCAGGGCACTGTGTTGTAAGGGGCCTTTGTCATCTTAACCTTCGTTTCCTGGTAGTGCTGGAAAAATCCCATCCCAGTAGCACCTGCCCAGGGTCACGAATTAGTGGGTTCACAGCTGGATGCATCCCACATTTTGTGGGAGACCGAGACACCGTCCGCACACCCTCATCCTGACACCTGTGTACAGAGGATCTGTGCTTTCTCTGGCTCTGGAGGTGTAGTTTCAGGCTGTGAGGGCCGCATCCTTTGCACTCTCTTTGTGGAGGCCTTTGGCTTCCTTGCTTACATTACAAAGAGGCTTACTGGTGTGAGCCACCATTAAGCCCTGCCGTCAAACCAGACCAGGAATCCTTGGAAATGGAAAAACTTCAAAATTGGTAAGATGCTTTCTATCTTTGAATGTCATTATTAATTTGACTGGCTCAAGAATCCTTGGAAATGGAAAAACTTCAAAATTGGTAAGATGCTTTCTATCTTTGAATGTCATTATTAATTTGACTGGCTCAAAGTAATTAATCAGTTATATACATCAAGAAATAAAATAGACACTAACCCAAAAGTTTTTCTGGATCATATGATCTGGTAAAATATTTGTTATTAAAGCTAGCTTAAGTTTGGTTTAATTAAATAGACATTCTTTTTGTTATTAACATGAAATGCATTTGTTTACAAAAATAAGTTCATGTTATGTATTAAAAACTGTGTCAAGAAAATAGCTCAGGTAATAAGTGACTGAAATCTCAGTGTTTTAATGAATAAATAAAATAGATGCAAATAAAATCAAAGGTTTTTAGGTAAAACTTTAAAAATTTTTTGTTCTATGAGCAAATATATTTCTATAAATTATTAAATATGTTCATAAATTTATCAATCTAAAGAATCCTTGTGTAACAGTTCACAATTGCTTACTTAGTTTCCACTACAAATTAAGGATGACATTTGAGATATTTATACTTTCTAGCTATTGTGAAGATTCATATGTAAGTTTTTGTTTGAACGTATTTTCAGTTTTGAGGGATATTTATCTAGGAGTGAATTTACTACACAGTAATTTTTTGCAGGATGGAAATCCCAAACTATTGTACACAGAGGCCACACCATTTTACATTTGCACAAGTAATGTTTAAGTGTTCTGATTCCTCTACATCACTGTTGACAGTAGTTATTTTTAGTTTTCTCAATTATAGCCATTATAGTGTGTGCAAAGGGGTATCGCACTATTATTTTAATTTGCATTTATATCACAACTAATGATGTCTAACATCTTTTTGGGTGTTTATTGAGCATTTGTATGTCTTCTTCAGAGAAGGGTCTATTCGTGTACATTTTTAAAATTTAGTTGTCTTTTTGTTGATGAGTTGTAGAAGTTCTTTATATACTCTTGGATAACAGAATCTTATCAGATATATAATGTTCAACTGTTTTCTTCCGTCTTGTGGGCTGTCTTTTTACTGTCTAGATAGGTTCTTTTGATGTACTTTTAATCATGAAAAGAAAAGAAAAGAGAAGAGAAAAGAAAAGAAAAGAAAAGAAAAGAAAAGAAAAGAAAAGAAAAGAAAAGAAAAGAAAAGAAAAGGAAAGGAAAGGAAAGGAAAGGAAAGGAAAGAAAAGAAAAGAAAAGAAAAGAAAAGAAAAGAAAAGAAAAGAAAAGAAAAGAAAAGAAAAGAAAAGAAAAGAAAAGAAAAAGCATCATGTTTTCCAAAACTATACATTAAAAACAAGAAAGGTTGTAGGATAATGGGTAATGTCAGACTACTTAAACCTATAGTTTTGTTAGTAAATTAACAAAAATAATAACTGTTAGCAAACTAACAGTTAAAAATATCTCGATTTCTAATAAATACAAAAATACTTCAGTAAATATAGGATTTTAATTTTCAAGAATATTTGAAGGCAACTTCGAATTTAGGGAGATGTAAGGATCTACTGAGGCTGCCGACCTATAGAGACGAGAGCAAAAGGCACAATCTGGGAGTCCCACAAGCAGAGCATACAAAGTGCAAGCTCACATCAAGTCAGGAAAAGAGGCAATAGGTGAAGTGTCATCATATAAAGCAGGGGTCCCAACCCCCAGGCAGTGAACCGGTACTGCTCTGTGGCCTATTAGGAACTGGGCAGCAGGAGAACGAATGAAGCTTCATTGGTATTTGCAGCTACTTCCCAGAACTAGCATCACCTCAGATTATCAGGCATTAAATTTTCATAGAAGCACCAGTCCCTGGTGCCAAAAAAGTTGAGGATCCCTGATGTAAAGAACTATATAACTCTGTAGCTTGCTGCGTTCAGCTGTGTAAACTGTATTTTACTTCTGTTACTTTTGGTTGCAAAATATTAAAGATTTAGAAAAATATATATGAACCACTGTAAAGTCACATTATATTGACATCATTTCTGAATTAACCAATATCTATCCGCTAATCCAACATGTTGGAGTTTGTTAGAGTAAAGCAGAAAGGGAGAGAGTTGAAGTTGAACCTAAAGTTCAAAGTCATAAAACAGAAGAGGCACAGGTGGCCTCTGAGCTGTTCTCCCCAGTCTCAGTCCATTCCTGAAGTGGCAGGGTGCTTGGAGACACAAAACTTAAGACTGAAACGCTCCATAGATGCCAACAGCCATTCGGGAAACGCAGCATAGTGACTCCTTAGCAGGATTTAAAAATACAATGTCTCTTAAATCATCCTGTGGACTGAAGATAAAATGTTAACCTGATTCATCACTGAGATATATATTATCGTCATTGCAAAGTTAGCATATTCTCTGCCGCTGGACTTGACTTTAACAGAAAGCAGTTGTTGAGTTAGAGTGAAAAATGTTTTCTTTATGTCAGTTATAATCATAATTCTTTGAAGATAGGATAATTTATTTAAATTGCAATAAATTTCATGAATCCTGGAAGGGAAAAAATGTATCATCATTTGTATGGATAAGCCTTTTTACTTTTCTCTGATCTTGGCTGATCAGACCAACCTGGAGTATTTCAGAGAATTTCATTCTGTTCTGAGCATGGTAGTAATGACCATCAAGAGTGTGTCAGATGAGAATAACCAGGAGGGTGGCAGCCTGAAAGCATGTCATAAGAGGAATAGTCAAAAAGTCTGGGCATATTCTTCTTGGAAAAAGACAGGTTTAGGGAGCTTGATATTTTAAAGGGCCATTATGTAACGGAGAGAAGCAGACCTCTCAGCTGGTACGTAGAAGGCAGAACTAAGACAGTGAGTGGAATATGAGTGGTCACAAGGACTTACTCACGTTTGGAAATGTCCAATATCGAAGCACATGCTGAAAGTACCCAAGCTGAAAAATCAACGTCTCAGAGATGTTGCAGAGTGCATTTTACTACTGAGTGAAATCTGGACTAGGTGACCTTTAAGCCACATTCTTTGATATTCCAAATCTTTATTCCTAACCATTGGGAATTACATACACACTGTGATGATGCTTTCTCACATTCATTTGGTTACATAAAAGTTTTTGAAACTTGGCTACAAGTTAAAATCAGAGCTTTAGAAAAGTGAAAATACATGTTCTACTTCAAAGCCATTAAATAGCATTTCTGGTGAAGTAAGGCCAGGAAATCTATATTTTCAAAGCAACAAGTGATTGTGCTGCATCCAGACCGCTGTTCAAAGCATGGGGCTCCTAAGGTCAAGGCAATGGAGTCCATCCCTATTATTGGTTGGTTTTCAAAATTGTGCTTTTGAGTAAGTGAAGACTGGGCAATTTAGCTCAGCAGCCAATTTTACCATAGGGAGATTTATTTGTGAAAGGATAGCTAAGCAATGCTGCTACTACTACTACTACTACTACTACTAGTAGTAGTAGTAATAATAATAGTAATAATTGCTTATAGGACATGCACAGTGCTCAGGACTTCATATGCAATGTCTTGTTAGGATAGGCCTATGAGGTCAACCTCTGAATACTGCCTTTGTTACTTTACTGGAGGGTGTACTGCCAAGACACTTTGTCTCTGAAATCATAGATTATCAGAAATGTAGCTGTTTGAAATCAGATCAGTAAAAATGGAACAGTCCACTCTTGCCTGGAGGATCTGAGTCACTCTGACACTGAGAAGCAGCCTCAATTTTCAACCCAGGTGCAAAACTTCAGATAAAGGTTTTTTGGACATAATGTTCAACATTCATCTTAACTTTGTAGTTTCCAAGGAAACAGAATCCAGAGTTCACTTTTCAGCTCAGTCCTAATGTTAACTCCTTTGGTTAGAGACTTGCTCTTTTTTGTCATTATCAAACTTTTGCTCTATTTAAATATTGTCTAAACTCCATCCTTCTCCCAAGTCCTATTTTTAACCCTGTTTGTTCCTTTACTCAGTGAGATGTTCCGTGGTTCCTCTGGTGTGCAATCTCTCTTGGTGGAACAAGTTGAGCCTAATTTTGTCAGGCTAGAGGTATGCCCTTCATGTTATCAGATGGGCTCTATCAGTAGATATTATAATCTTTAATTTTGTAAAATAGGCTCAGAAAAGAACTTAGGATCAAAGATTAAGTGACAGAACTGGGACTCTAACCCAGGTCCATATGATTTCAAAACCCATGCTCTTAACACTAAGCACACAGAGTTAGAGAACACTGGAGCTGAAAAAGAAATGAAGGTGTGCCGTGTTGCTAAATTTTAAAAAAATCAGGACTAAAATCAAGGTATCCTGACCTCCCAACCCCCATCACATCAGTAGTTTTGTTTTCATTCAACTGCCAGTCAGCAACTTTTCAGGCTTCCCCTTGTGTTTGCACCTTCTATTTCCCTGGTACATCCATGGGGCCCTGGGGCCACCCGGAGCCTTCACTGAGACAGTAACACTGGAAACTTCAGGCAGCTCCCAGAACTCCAGATAGTACTTGACTATCCCCTCCCAGACAGATGAGGATGTAACACAATCAAATTAATGCATATAAATTTCTACAGCTTTTGAAATAAAATGCATCGAACTTCCTAGATACAGTTAATAGACTACTACCATAAAATGAGTAAATTATGTGAAAGCATCATCCTTCTCTTTCTTTTCCACCCACCCCAAAATCAGAGTACATGGGTGGCCGCCTATTCTGTCTAAGTCTCTAGTCAACCCTGAATTATAGCTATCCAGGTATGTGTTCCCCAAGTCCTGCTATTGGGAGGCTGTGTAAGGCAGCAACAAGCCATCAAAACTCAGAATTTACTAATTATGGGCACTTATTTAATGAATCCCCTCAAATCTCACTAAAATATCCCTTACTGACTAAGAGTACCATCCACCCTGAGCTACTGATTTTTGGATATGGCAACTATCTAATGCTATTCAATTCCAGTATAATGGAAGTTAATCAGAATCATGCAAAAGATACAGGATTCCATGAAACTGATGGAAGTGCTGAGAGAGAACCGCTCCGATCAATTCAAAGACATTATTGAAGAACATGTGGTGGATTTCTACTCTCTAACAACTGAAGAGAGAAGTTGGAAAGGACTCCAAAACAAAAAGATTTCCACAGCAAAGGCAGAAGAGAGGCTCTGAAAAAATTAAGGAAGTCCTTGAAGAGTTTGGTAAAACTAAATCTCTTTAGGGACAAAATATATCCTCACAATCGTAAGATAAGATCATTTATTTATTTGTGTTCATCTTTTCTTCAGGATAAAATTTCAACTACAGCTTTTCTTTATTTATAAGAAACTTTAAAACCCATTCAAAGCAGATTAAGTTTTAAGGACCATTTTCTGTTAACAACTGATGGTAAGAACTCCTGAACCCCTTTCTTGGTGAGAAACATATGTGTTGGGGAACCCTTATTCTCATTTCTCTTGAAGAGTTTAACTTTTTTTTTCTTTTCTTGGTTGTGCCTCCTTCATCACACATAATGTGAGTCCAGGCACATCAGCCCTTCACTCAGTTCTGTCCTCTCCAAGTTGCCATTCAAGGCCCCTTCTACTCCGTGTGGTCTGTAGACTGGCCGCTGTGCATCACCTGAGAGCTTGTTAACTATGAAGAAACTCAGATCCTGCCCCAAACATTTGAGGTAAATTTACATTTTAACAAGACCCCCAGTGGCTCATATGTACTTTTATGTTTAAGAAGCATTGTTCTAGATGATTCCAAGCACTTTTTTTGCAATATTGCATTTTGTGAAATGTAGAGGTCACCCATCTCCTCTCTTGCCTTCATATCTAATAATTCACAAGGTTCTCTATAAGCCCCTGTCTTATCCTTCCTCTGTCTTTCTCTTAATTCTTACTAGAGCACCAGAAAGTCCCCACACTGCTCTCCCAGCTTTCATTTAACTTCTCACCCCGCTGCCCAATATTTATTGCCTCTTTTCTGAATGGTCTTCCTCTAAAAAGAGCAAAAGAGTCTGTCATCACTGCCCTTCCTGCGACTCTTGAAAGACTAGTTGTAATAAGACCTAATCTCCATGGGGAGCCAGGTTCCTGCTGGTCCCTGCTACCTCTCCAATCCCACTGACATCCTCCTCCCACCCCACCCACACTCCTTGGAGCTCCCTCAACAACAAGTGATCCCTCACACCTCAGTGGTACATTTCCACCTGCTATCTACCCCCAGAGCAGGATCGCCCTGCTTTCCTGATCTACTTAGGAAACTACTAAATCCACCTAAAACCACTGTCCTCTGAGGCTTTTTCTATCCCACCCAAATAGAATTGATAACATGTTTAGGTCCCACTGCATCTTGTACACACTACATATCATATTATATTGAAATTACTTTCACAGATATATTTCTCCCTTGTTTCTGTCAGTGCTCCAGTAGAATATGAGATCTTGAATGAGAGTGAATTTTATCAATCTTTGACCACTAGCATTTAGTGTCTAGCATATAGAGGATGATCAATAAATCTCTGTTGAATGCGTAAATGATTTACCATGAAACAAACCCTGCTCCTCAAATAATTCTAAATATAATTTTTATAAAAAAATTATTAACTTATATTATTGATATGAAAGAAAACTTATTTTTTATCACTGACATATTTATTAATCACTAGTGGAAGAAAAAGCTATTAATGAGGTTCACATGAATTCTGTACCACCACTATTGAACAGCAGTTATGAGCAGTCCCCAGTTTTAAATTCACTTCTCGAAAATCTTATGGGCTGCAGAAAGAGGTAAATTATAGTCTAAGCATGCATGCCTGAATGTTTAGAAAAGGGAACTTTTGTTTATTCTGTTTTGTTTTAATTAATGTTGAACGAGTGCAGAGTTAAAACATAAAACTTCCAAATCTGAAGTGCAAAATATTCTCATTTTCCATGCTTAAATTGCAGCCCTACAACCTAGGCAATACATCAGAATCACATTGGGAGGGGGCGGGTCTTGTAAACCATGGTCTGATCCTACTTCAGAGCAGGACATCTAGAAAGGCTCAATCAAGTTTAGCAGAAGTGAAAGAGAAAAGAAAACAGAAGGAGAAAAAAGGAAAATAGAGAGGGGGGAAGGAAGCAAGGATGGAAGAAAAGGTGGAAAAAAAGAAATGAAGAAAGAGGGAGGAGAAAGGAGGTAATAGAGAGGAAGAGGAGAAGAAAGAAGGGAAGGAGACGGGAAAGAGGAAGAATACACTGCAAAGACAATCCACTTTCAATAATAGCAATATCTCAACACTCATGTTATAATGTGTTTGCAAATGTTTTTACAGAGACCTGACAAGAGCTTCCATACTAGAATTAATTTTTAGTCATGTATTTTATGACTCAGATTATGTACAGATATTAGAATTCAAACTGCTCCTTGCTGACATGTGTATGTAATTTTGAATACTATTTTCTTGATAATGCAAGGTCCTGCAAGAACTCTGATTTTTCTATTTGGCTCCCTTCCTTCTCAAAGTAAATGCTGTTTTCATAATAGTGTTCATTTCTTTGTCACAGTGTCATTATACTCAGTAACCTAGATCAATATCATGATTTTATTAATCAAAAGAGAGGTGAAAATGTAAAAACTAGGACAAAAAGATACATATTAACAAAGGAAGAGATGAAGTATATAACCCTCTACCCTCTGAAGCATAGAACCAAACTCCTTATAACTTAAATTTTATCGTATTTTAGGGCCCATAGTAAATTATACTAACCATTTCACTGTGCAAGTTAAAAATTAAGAGAATCAAGAGTTTAACTTTTAAAATTTGCTCAAGCACCTTTTCCAGTTGAAGTATTTCCTGCCCATTTCACCACATAGTTCTACTCTCCCTTCCTATACTCCTCTACTGTGCATCTGTACTTAGAAGATTGAAACTATTCATCTCAAATGTGCATAATTGTTTATATTCTGTTATGTTCCCAGATTGATAAATTACCTAAAAGATGAGACTACATCATATTAATCTTTCATTTTTCAGTAGGGTAGAGTTTCTGGCCCAAAGAATGAACTTAATAAATGTTTAATATGTCACTGACTTTAAAGGTCAATGAGAAAGTAATAACATTTCTGTTTATGTTTCTCTAACAACAGAAAATACTACATAATTAAGCTACAAAAAACATTAAGCAGAAAAAAGAATATATTTAATTTCAATAACAAGAAATGACCTTTGTCAAACCTTTTTTCCTTTACTTATCCACTGTCAAGTTCATAATTCTATGTCATTGGACCTCTTTTAGAGGAAGGAGTATTTACAAAGGGAGCTGTTTCTAAGTCGTTACTTATGTCCTCCTAAAACTGTTTTTATAAAATTAATAGTCCTTAATTGCATTGAAACACAAAAGACAAGGGAATGGGGTAATAAGCTTGCATAGCTTTCTCTATGTGGTGATTGTTTTAATGACTTGGCCTTAACTGTTTTTCTGACTCCTTTTTATAAAACTATATAATTCTCATGACACTTCCATGAGAATTCCTGATTTGTTTCAAGTCCAGATCTTTAGACATTTATGTTTATCTACATTCGTCTGCCCAGGGTTTTCAAATCACAGAACAACCTTGACTACCCATACTGATGAGGGGACAGTGCTGACAAATAACATAGCTCGTGCTGCTACATAAAATTAACTCTACAGATCTTCTGCTATTTATGTAAATTTGTAAAAAAGCAGGCTACAAATGTAATCTTTTTTCATACTTTGATGTTTGGGGTTATTTACTACCACAGATTTTTGGTTCCTGCTAAACATACTTTTCACATTTCATAAGGGAGATAAGCTTTATAAAACAACTTACAACTTTTCAGAAAATTGCACATTTGATGATCCAATTTTATTCTTTCATGCTGCCACTGAAACAGTCTTCTTTCTGATCACCAGGCAATTTTCCAACCTCTTTGAGATTTCACTTCCCAAACAACTTCTTTCAGAAAAACTTTCGGTAATAATTTAACACTTCTGTCTGCCCTGGTGAGGTAGGTGAATTAGAAAAATCTGAAAATTGAGTCCAAGGAAAACGAAGCAGGGGCTGAACATTTATTTGAGAGTCAGTGTCTCTTTGGTGAGAGCTTTGTTCTGCCACATTCAAAGTTAAACTGAATAAGTGAAGACATGTTACTTTTAATTTTTGTGCTCAGCTTTAAAATTCATTTACCAAAAGTATGCCAATGATGGAATCATAATGTTCCCCCCACATAATTCAAATACTTTAAAAAGACAAAATTTGAAATTAATATTTGCCATGTTAATGTCATTGCTTGCGTGCGCGTACATGCACGTGTGCATAATAAAGAGATACTTAGAATGTGACTGTTGTGGTTCAAATATCTTCCTTGATATTTATTAGCTATGTAACCTCAACTAGCTTAATTAACCTCTCAGGGCCTCAGC
This sequence comes from Eidolon dupreanum, assembly GCA_028627145.1. NCBI lineage: Eukaryota > Metazoa > Chordata > Mammalia > Chiroptera > Pteropodidae > Eidolon > Eidolon dupreanum. Next base: position 28,015,138 of record CM053517.1, on the reverse strand, counting down.
TCCTCAACCATAAATTGGTTGTAGTAACAATATGAACCTCATAGGGTTTGTGTAAGAATTAAATGAGTTCATACAAGTTCCTAGAACAGTGCTGGGAAGACACTTCAACAGGCAGCTCCCCGAGGCTCCTAGAGCCTTCTTGGGACACTATTAGCAGTCAGTCCCTCTGAACCAACCATACTGGAATCAAGAATGTTTTGCACTTTTAAAACTCTTAACAATAAGCTTTTATATTAGTAATTCACCCCAAAGCTTGATGATCTTAACTTCTTTATTACAAACAATTTCTATCTCTAGTCCGTCTTCCACAAAAATGAGGAAAAGATATGTAACCATCTTTTCACTGGAATGATAATGCTAAATTCAGTTGAGAGCTACTTGTTTGCCAGATCTTGTGATAAATGCTTTATAGGTATGTTTATTTCATTCTCACATGCCTTAAAAATTGGGTTCTCGATTTACATGTAAATCCCTATTTACATGTAGGAAACCAAGGCTCTGGGAGGTCACACAGCTAGTAATCTAGCTGTGTCAGAGCAGAAAGTGAGGAGGTGTCTGTGTGACTGCGGGGGTAATAGCTAACTCCTCAGAGTGACACTGTAGTATGGAAGGGGCTACAGGAAATTCAGTTTAATATCTTCATTTCTCAGGTGAAGAACCCAGAATCAGGGAGTGACTAGGCTGACACAAAATCAGTCTTCTGCCTTACAGTCTGTGGGTCTCTCTGTCACACTGCTCTGTATCCTCCTTTCCTCGGGCCTAATCCTGAATTTATATTTTTCCACTTCTTCAATTTTGAGTAGAAAGTCTGGAGGGAAAAAATGTTTGCCCTGTATATGTTCCTCCCCCACACATCCATTTTTTTTCCTTTGAAGCAGCAACAACAGCTGCCGATGGAGGATCCCCCGGGCTTACAGAGCATCAGTCAGCTTCATAGATAAAGGCGAAGATGAGAAGGCAGAAATCCCTCCTTTAAAGAACTATGCTATGTTTTTCACTCTAAATTCATTCTTTCATTAGTGAATACTTTTAAGACAACCCTGAAACCTCCAGGCAGGAATCGCAAAGCACTAAATTCTAGGAGCTATAAGTGGTCCCTAATTAATTGCCAAGGGCCAAATGGGAGTCCAGTGAATGGACACTCAGATTTCTATCTTCCGTAATTCATTTTATTTAAACTCATCCTTTCCATAGCCTACAGTCTCTTCCACTTTCCCTGTGTTATTAGAGACAAACTTCATTAGCCAAAGGCAAGAGGAAGAGAAAATTGCTTTCCATATTTATTTAGAGTTTAGTGACTTGAGGCTTATCAAGAAAAGACAGACAAGAGTTGGAGACAGCACTTCTTGTCTTAGACCAAAAGGGCTTGCATTCTAACTCTGAAATTTGGAAGGGAAAAGCATCATCTTAACCACAAGCATAATGTTTCAATACTTTAAATATTTTCTCACACATACATCCATCATGCATACACAAAAAAGAAACACACATGCAAAATGCAATATTTACACTGGCTCATTTGCAAAAAAAAATAGACTATATTGTAATTTCACACTGAAAATGGTCTCCTTTTTAAACAGGGTAGGTCATGAACAAAACAGTATCATATTTCACTATTCATTAATTTAATAAATATTTATTGAGAACCTACTATGCACTAGGCACTCTCCCAGGTATTGAGAATACCCAAGTGTATAAAAAAGGCAAAATTCCTGCCTTTACGGAGCTTTATTTCTAGTGGAGAAAAGAAGTAATAAACAAGGTGAATAAATAAAACACACAGAATGTGAGCTCATAATAAGTTCCAGGGAGGAAAAAAAGTAAAGCAGTGAAAGAGAATATAAAGTAACCAGATGAAAAGAGTAGAACTTTGAGATGGCGTGGTCAGCAAAGACCTTCTGAGAAGGCGATCTTTGAATTAAAAAGGAAATGAGAAGATATGCGGGAGACTGGAGTTCCACCAAAGGCCTGAGCTGGAAGATGATCTCGCATCTCTGAGGAACCAGACTGGCTCCAGTGATATGAACAAAGGGAAGAGCTGTAAGAAATGAGATCATAGAGATTGGAGGGGGAGCGGGGGGCCAATTATGAAGAACCTTCCAGTTCATGCTAAATATTTTGACTTTTACCATGAGTGAGATGAGGATCTCTAAAGAGTTTTAAACAGAGAAATAACATAATTAGGCTTATGTTTTAACAGGATCACTCGGATTTGGAGGCTAAAACTAGACTGAAGTGGTAAAAGGTCAATAACTGGTGGCTTTTGTAATAAACCAGATGAGAGACAATGGTAACTTGGAGCAGCACAGTAGCAATGAGAGTGATATAAAATGGTTAGATGCCAGATATACTTTGAAAGTAGAGACTAGAAGAACTACTGAGGAAATCAATAAGGGATGTAAAATTTAAAAAATAATAAAAAAATAAAAAAATAAAAAGTTAAGGTTGAAATCTAACCTTTTGGCCTGACTACTGAACCATGGAGTGAAATGGGGAAGACAACAGGAATGACTGCACATGTGTGTTTTTTTGTTTATATCTTTGGGGTTTTGTTTTGTTTTGTTTTGTTTGCTGGAGATGAGCAAGGCACATCAGGAGCTCATTTTTTAACATGTTCAATTTAAGATGTGTATTAAACATCCAAGTGGGGATGTCAAGTAGATAATTGGATATACAGGCCTGAATTGATAGGAGAGGTCTAGAAGGAAGAAATGAATTTGGGAGTCATTAGCATATAGATGAGGAAGAAATCAACAAAAGAGACTGAGAAAATATGGGTCAGAAGTTGGAGGAAAACTAGGTGAACGTGGTAGTCTTGAAGCCAAGTGAAGAAATTATTTCAAGGAGGAGAAAATAAAAGTCTGATGGTCTGATGAATGCTGCTTATAGGTCAAGAAAGTTGAAGACTGAGAATTGACTGCTAAATTTAGCAATGTTGGGTCATTGGTAGCCTTCGTAAAGGTAGTATCAGTGGAATGAAGTGTGTACAAAAACTTGATTAGGAAGAGAAACTGAAGATGGTGAGTATAGACAACTCTTTCAAGAAAGTATACTATAAAGACAGTGAGAAATAGAGGATTGAATTGAGCAAGTATTGTTTATTTGTTTGCATTTAAAATAAAAGATATAGGGAGTGTTTGTATACTGCTGGGAATGATCCATTGTAGAGAGAAGATTTACTGATGTCAGAAAGAAAGGAAAGAAGTTAAGGGAGTTGTCTCTGAGGTGAGATGGATGTGATTTAGGGCAGTCTCCTCAAGGGGTGGTCCAAGAATGGCAGCATGAGCATCAGCTGGGAGATGGTCAGAAATGCAAGTCACGCTAGAGTTAATGTCAAACTCTCAGGGTAGGACCTAAAAACCTGGGTCTTACGCTTTCCAGGTAATTCTTATGCATGATGTCTGAAAGGTACTGAGCTAGTACACAGGGGAGGGATCAACCTCACCTAGGAACAGACCATTTATCCCTGCCAACAGATGAGAGGGTAGTGTATATGAGCACAGATAAGCTGGGTAAGTAGATATGGTGGTGGGACCTTATCAAATTTGTCTTGTAATTGCTTTGACTTTTCAGTGAAGGAGGAAGCAAGAATGTTCATTCCTTTTCTCTACTTTGAGTTGGACTATTAGCTCCAGAGACCCACAGTGATTTTGTGTCACTCAGAACAGTTGTATGATTCTCTTCATTCACTGTGACTAAGTGGAAAGTCAGCATGTACTTTAAGCCCAACTCAGCTACCCTAGCAAAGACACAAACTTCCCACCTTTCCAGGGCCTAATGTTCCTTAAGCTGACCTACACTTTCTGGCCCTGTGCCAATCATGCCATTTCTTACCAAAGATAGGAACGCCATTTATAGAGTATCTGACATGCAATAGGCACTTTCAACTATATTCTCTTATTCAGTCTAATAATCCCTCCATATAGATACATGAATCCCTTGTTTTATAGATGAGAAAATGAGGACTCATAAATGGAGCTGTTTATTTACCTGACCATTCATATATCGTGCCTCCACCCAGGGTATACAGCATCCCCAAAGTGATTTCAACGCAAGCACTCTGTCTCCTACTTTCCTCTTTTTATACCACTCTTCCTCCTTTTCCTACTTAACTTGCTAACAAGAGTCCACTTTGTTTTTCTAGCTGTAACTTTGGTTTAACTGTTCTTTAGCCAATTAACACAATTCATCTTTCAGAATTCTACCCAGTTGCTACCCTCTTCCTCTCCTCCTGCTCCTTCTCTGCTTTTCCTTCTTCTTCAATAATTTCTTGACCCTCTACAGTTGGTCTTGACATCTAATATTCCATTCTCCTCTCTTCCTCAAGCCATCCAAACTTTCAATGTTTTAAGTTACAATAAAGTACATGCAGACAATTCCTTCTTAAATATTGTACTGTTCAACAAGTAATCTCTGTCTTTTCTCCCACTTTTCTTAGTCAAAGTTTTCTACCATATTAATGTGGCCATCCATGTGTTTGACTTTTCCATATCTGCCTAAGTTGAGTTCCTCAGAAACTCACACACACCAACTACACAAATAACCTCCAAACGAGAAAGTGTATCGAGAGCATTAAAGCAATGTTAAACTTCTGTGCTCTAAGTCAAGGAAAAAAATTAAATTCCAATGACAATACATGCCAATATTATATAAGATAAACTGTCTTTTTTTACTCAGTATTTATTTGCTTATTATTTATTAAATAGGTTTATCATTAAGTATGCTCTGAATAATACAGGCTACTGTAAGATCTAATGAATTAATCAATATTAATCAATATATTTCAGCATCCCATTAGTAATAATGAACTTGGTAGGTTTTATAGTTATTGATCCACATTGAACTTGTAAAGTTAAAAGTATGTAGTCAGGTCATAGTTTCTGTGAAATTACTAGTTACTAATAATTTCACTATTTACTGGTGATTTGAGTTGTTTTCATTTGTTATTTTTAAACAAAAGTGTATAGGAATTATGTAAAGGTAACTAAATCTAGAGATTATCTTGAATTAAACTCTAAATAAAACCATTGGTAGTTTTAAACATTTTTGTCATCTGTGTAGGACACATTATTTTTACTAGGCCATTAACACTGTGTGGTCTAGTGAAATTAACTTTTTTCTGAACTCCAGGGACTCTACTTAATACAGGCAACTCACATCCAGTATGTGGCAATAAACTCTATCTTTCTAAAGTTATATTTCCACTTTTATTTTTCATCCTGATGAACACCATTTACCACCCAAACCCCAAACTTGAAAATTTCCCCCAGGTAACTTCTCCCTCACTTCTCACATCTACTCAATCACAAAGTGCTGTCAGTTCTACCTCAAATATTTATGGAATCCATCCTTTTGAACTCCACAGACAGCTTCTTATTCTGGGCCCTTATCATGTCTTGCCTAAACTATGAGAACATCCCTAAGTGGCCTTCCTGTCTCTGATATGTTCTGCTGTTCCTACAACCCTCACCTGTCTAGTCTGCATCATAAAAATGCCAAAGTAGTCATTTCACATAAAACTAATACCTTCATTGCTTTGCTTGAAATTCTTAAATTACATACAAGATAGCATACAGACAACTTTGGGTGACCCTGAAGCCTGGGAGCTGACCACTAATATTTCCAGCCTCATCACTTGCCACTTACTCTATCACCATTCGTACTATCCTTGTGGAATTTCTGTAACCACTGGGTTTTTTGCTACTTTTACATGGAATAATCACCTCCTCCAACTGCAAACTAAAATTCAACTTCTAAAATGAAAATTATAATGATAATCACTTCAATAGAATATGAGAACACCACAAACTATTTAGCTCTTTACTATTCATAGTTATTTTTTATTTCCCACAACTAATAATCATTATAATTCAAGCTTTCCTATTTTAATATGTGCCATTTAAACCTGCTCTAAAAACAACACATTATAGCTTTTATGTTGTTCATAAACATCATCGAATCATAAACTTTCACCATTGTTCCCTTTCAGTCTTTAGTGTAGTTATTTGCATCTCTGGGAAATTGCAAGAAGCATTCATTTATGTTTTATTTTTATTTCTTCCTTTCACTTGGATTTGCAAATAAGAGCACTGGTTTCCCTGACAATCCTATTTTCTTCTAAAGATGCTATTATTTTGTTGACTGATAGTTTCATTAATAAGCATAATTACCATCTACCAAGATGCATCTTAAATTATCCAGTAATTGCATGCATATGAGTTTTCAATTTTGGAAATTGAGCTCTATAAAAGACACTCCCCTCCTTTATTCAAGTCAGAGTTACAGGTGTATTTCTCAAACAATCATATTTGTAAATCCACTTTGCTTTTTTGTTATTGCCACACTATAAGACTAATGTAAAATTTCACCATCCTTTCTATGAATACTGTTACTTAATGTTAAGTTTAATATAGAAACGATTATTCTTTTATCCTTATTGTTTTCTCATGTGATATGATTTTTTGAAAGACAAAAATAATATTTGGTTTTCTCATACTATGGTTAAAAAATAAGAAACAATTGAAATCCTTTGGCTATTTTGATAGAAAAAAAAAACACCCTGGTTCCTAATGAAAGGAAGACAGCAGGATCTCAGTTTCATTTCATTCCAGCCTAATGCTGTTTTTGAAAATAAAGGGGACATATACCTCTATAACTATGTATCTCTTTCAATTTTATTAAAGACATTTTATTTCTCCTGCCAAAACTGTTTAAGAAAAAATATTTATCTTTGGCTGAAAATTCCAATTACACATAAAGTCAGAATTCTCCTAAGAAATCAAAACAATATTTTTCCTTTTTATAACAGATTCCTTTTCACTTAATTTTCAGTCAGCCATATTTCCCTTCATTTCTTCTCTCTATATTTTTACTTTAAACCATATATATTATACAAAATAATGGCCTCTGATTTATTTCCTTTGGGATCTGAGATTTAGATGTGGGCAATTTGTAGCATCTGTAAAAAGAATATAATAAAATTACCCATAAGCCCTAAATACAACATGTATGTTGGCCAACAAAACTCTAATAAGCAGATCATTGAATTTCAAACCTGGAAAGGGCCTTGGAGAATATGGAGTCCAACCCCAACATATTGTAAGAAAGAAAAAAGAAAACAAAACAAAACAAAACTGAAGCCAAGGGATTTTAAGCCACTGGCCAGTCACACAACTAACTACAAGAGAACAAGGACAGACCCTCAGATTCCCTGAATCCAATGCTATGCCTTTTATACAAGTCATATGTGCTTTCATGACATAGACTTCCCTCCTGCATCTGCCTGTCAATCCTCACAAGGTGAAAGTAGGGTTAACTGAGTTCTCTGTGCCTGAGCAACTACTAGGCTCTCACTTGTAAAAGCAAAACTGGGAACATATGACATTTCCATAACAGAAGATTTTCTCTAAGCCTGTCTTTTCTGTCTGTTCATATATAAGGTACCTAGGGTAATGTCCTCCACAGGCAATAGCTATTAATCTGACTTTTTTTGTTTTTAGAGGCGACAAAGCTAATTTTAGATTACTGTTTTAAAAAATAATCTCTTACTGTCAATATCTGATCACCTTGGAAATTCTTTGCAGACTTGTTTTCATGCTCTATGTCCGAAGAAATCTGTAGGTATTCAGACTGGTTTTTGAAATGCGCACGCTGGCAGTCCTGCATTTAAAGGTGTATTTTTTATGAAGGATAAAAAGTAGCTGATTATACACACTCGCAGAAACCCTATAGGGAATGGACTCCAGGTAACTGACTGTGAGGGGCGGGAAAGCTCAACCCCCCCCCCCCCACCCCCCGCTTCCACCTCTGCTCTGCTAATTACCAACCAAGCCCTCCCAAGAATATCTCCTTTGATGATCAAGCAGTGTCTGATAAGGGAGGAAAGGAAGTGCAGGGCACTTCCCGTGAGGGGGAGAGAGAGGTTCTGTGAGCTCTTCCCGGTGATTAGAGCTGGGGAAGTTGATCTCTTTTTATGCTGTGGATGAGGCGAGCTGCAGTCACGCCTCCGCTGCTCGCCCAGCACCGGGATCTTAATCAGTCACTATGAAAACTCATTAGCTCCACAGCAATGAGTCCTCCACTGCTGAAGCTTGGCGCTGTGCTTAGTACCATGGCAATGATCTCAAACTGGATGTCCCAAACTCTACCATCCTTGGTAGGACTGAATTCCACAAGGCTGTCGACGACAGATGCCTTAGTAAGTTACCCCGTGGGTCTGGACATCTTGGGAAGTTAAGTGTATTAAACCAGTGGGCTTTATTTTGTAAACTGCAAAGGCTGAGATTTTGCTTCTCTATGCGGTAACTTTAGACATGGGTTTCTCTAATGAAAACTTTAAAATGACACCAAAAACAAACAATTGCCCACAAAATTACCTGTGAAAGGAAATACTAGATTCATTAAAATTTTAAAAAGAAAAAGCTTTAACTTGACTATATTCACCTGAGGTTTGAAAGGATTCTTAAAGAAATATGTTTTGTTTCTTATTATTTTACTTCTTCTTTTAATGTCTGTAAAATCCCCTTAATTTTTTTTTTATAAAGTATACTACAAAGTATAGTCTTTCTGATTAGGTTGTACTATTGCAGGTTCTTCCTTGGAATTGAATTCTGTGATTGTTTGCAATGCATTCAGAGAAACTAACCTCTTTTAAACATAAATGAATTTTTAAAAAACCTTAGCAATTTAAAGCCTGCCAAAAAGATGTTAAGAGCCAAGAAACACAAAGAATAGATAACTTACATGATAAAATCATCTCCTTGTATAGTTCAATTTTTTATAAAGACTTCTATTATGAGTCTAAGTCCTGTAGTCTTCATTCGCCTAAAAGTAATGGCTTTTCAACCCTTCCCAAATTATGACAAAGTCTATTCTAATAGTTTGGAACATGGTTCAGTTAGCAATACTTTAAAACCTTTAAAATAAAAATGAAAACTATTGATTGTTCAAATAGAAGTTTACAAATTCAAATAGAAGGAATATCCTAGCAAAACAATTTCCCTGCTATGGAATAAAGGCACAGAAACAATTAGGGTTTGGAGCACTTTTTTATCTTTATCTATTTTTATCACCAGATTACTCTAATGGATCAGAGAAAGTCAGATACTGAAAGAAAAGTAACCCTCTATTTTCAAGACTTGTTTGTATCAATAATAATCTATCAATCAATGTGTACTTAACTTAGTAGAGTCAGGTCAAATTAATTACAGAATTTCACAGGTTCGCCCAGTGCTGCGGGCACCAGGAAAGCACATGTGAGGCGCACTTTGACCTGCTTTTATGTTTTTACCTCCCTCCAGTCACTTAAGAAACCTCCGTGCCCCAGTTATTGAGATTCTCCTCCTTACCTACATGATTTGCGTGTGGTTAGTGGGATGTAAAGGAGATTTGTGGTTATAAAGAAAGCATGATATGACATCAATAAACAATTACAAAATAAAGAAACTCACAATATTTAATATTTACTGAGCCAAATTTTCAAGTGTCTGATGGTTTTCAACAACCTAATTGTTGAATTAACTCTCTCGGAAAGTGAATCTAAACTAAGAAATTCATAACTGAGTTGTATTTCAAACTTGGTCCCTTGGTTCTCAGGTGTATTATTTTTGTGTATGTAGACATTGGTTTAGTTTTTTTCTCTCTGTTGGTGATAGGAGAGAATCAAAGTTCCAAAATGATGTGTGATTCTTTCAGGGCTTCTAGCTATCTTGTAAGTTTAAAATAAATTTATTTTCTTTACTTTTGTTTGGTAATCTGTTGGTTGAAAAATACAAAGCATTGCTATGATCTATGAAGGTGCTGATACAACCAAATATTCCTTTGGATGAAAACAAAAAGGAAGTTCAGAAAAGTTTACACTATGGTATTTACTGAAATAGATGAAGAAACCAGGTTGCAAAAGCTTGTTTGTTTGTTTTCTTTCTTTTCATCTGCGTGTTTTACAGAATGGCTACCTTACCGAGGAACGGTGTCTACTATGACATTTCCTTGCCTTAATTATTCAAGATAATTGCTCATACTTTAGGATTCCCGTGGTGAAAAATGAATGAATCTGTATTTTTTAATTAAGCCCATAAAATATTAATGCTGGAAAGGCTCTTAGAAATCATCCAGGCCAGTAATTTTCACAGTGTTTTTGGCAGCAGTGCCTTTTTTTCCCAAATTAAATCTTATGTAAACATACTGAATAAATATTTGTTGAATCAAATTTGAAGTGGAAATCCAATATACAAAACAGGTCATTGGTCAAACAAATAATAAATGATGGGGGGGAGCATTTATCAGGTGGGCCTCCACCACCTGCTCCCTCGCTACACAATTGAGCCCCTGCCCTGGTCAAGATACCTCCAGGAAAACCTTAGAGCTTTCAAGAGCTTAGCTGGAAATGTGGCTGATCTAACTCAGTTTCCTCATTCTACAAGTGGGAACATGGACCCAAAATGTGTAACTGACTAAACAGATTTCCCCAGCTGGTTAACGATAGAGATAAGGGCAGACGTAAGTCACGTGACTGCAGTCTAGGGCAAGGAAGTCCTTTCAAGCACATTCGTTAGCCTTTGCACTCCCGGCCCCAGGCGCCACACTAGGTTCTTTCTGCCCTACTCAGGTGGTCTCCTATGACCTTGGTCTCCACTTTTCTTAGATTGAAGCATTAACAGTTCCCTTCCCTGTAGGCAGGGCTATGTTGTCCAGCCCTTCCCAACTTTCTCACTCTGTGTTCTTACGTTAGATGGTATTAATGAGATAGGCCTGCAATTGTGCATACACCAAAATTTAAAAAAAAAAAAAAAGGACAGTTCTTAAAATTTGTTTTATGAGTGTTTGTAGCATGTACACAGATGGCAAAAAGTGCAGATTTACACAAATATGAACATAGTCTTTCTCTAGAAGGGTAGTTTTAAATGATCTAAGAAAAAAAATAATAAAAAACATAGGGTTTTAATTATTAAATGTCAATTAAATTTGCTTATGGAAGGTATCTCTGAAATCGGCAGTGTACATTTGATTGTTTCAAAACTAAAAAAGGATTTTAAATTTCCAGGATATTTTTGTTAGTAAGTAGTTAAATACAGCTCCTTCTTAAGGAAATACGCTCCCTCTTCTTTTTTTAGAATCTTGAAAAATTCCTTTATCCTTCCTTCTCTTTGGCCCTGTCTTCTATCTTTTTTTATCCTTTAAATCTATCACTGAGCCCATCAACCTTTGACAGAGCTGGTGTCTGCAGAGGCGAAGCCTCCACTCTGAGAGAGCTCAGGCTTCCTCTGACAGTTGTCTCTGGTGCAGAGTTACTTCTCCTTGAGGCTGAGCTTCTGAGAAGTCCCCCATGCTGTGGACTCCACACCAGGAATAGCCTGAAGAAGAGCAATTGAACAGAGGACATTCAGTAGACACCAGCTGTTCTCGTTCAGCCCAACTGCTGAGGTGGAAAGAGGCCTCAAAGGGCCCTGTGGGCATGAGAGATTAGTTCTGCTCATTTTCAAACACATAGCTGGCTCTCCTCTTACATAAGTACTTGAATGAGTTAGTTTTAAGTGCTACAAAAGAAGCAGAATACCCCAATACAAACTCTCAATATTCTATAAGTTTTTTACCTTCAATTCACCAACTTTTTTTAGACCTAGATGAAGATATCTGACTTTTCTGTTTTGTACAACTGTTTTTCTTCCCAAGTCCTCAGACAATGTCCATTTTGTGAAAGAGCAAATAAACAAATTAAGGACTGGGAAATGGATGAGAGAACAGAATGGCAAATCTTGAGAGCCACAGAGAATGTGATCATTGCCCTTTTAGAATGAAATTGTGACACATAAGAATGTGGATTTGTTCTTGCAGAAGTAGGTCCAAATGGGGAAAACTACAGAGAGACGTTCAGATTCAGCCCCTCAGCTTTCCACCAGTGGAAGGGGCTACCTACGAAGCAATGAAATTCCTATTGTGCAGAGTTCAAGTGGAAACGCAGGAGGAATATATAAGAGAAGCATCATTGAGTGGAAAGACACAGGACCACTTATGACTTCCCAACTCCAAATCATTATGACTTCCAGAGTATGAGCAAAAGTGACCTACTGACCTAAATTTGATGATGTCTTTGAGTTTTTATTTATTTTTCTGTTTTTATAGTTGTTTTTTTCTTAGAGCCTTAGGTTTTCCTGAGTGAAGAATAGGCACTTCTTATTTCAGTTTCACCCAGTCTCATAAGAAATAGGAAGAAAACTGCAATATAATGACATCTTTATTAACACATCCTCCAGAACACAGCTTCTTTTAGCATGGTCTGTCAACATCTCTCTAATTCCTGTCTTCGCATTTCTCCTCTCTCCACAACTAAAGCCATTAGCATGGCAAATTGCATTTCAGCTCTCTGGGACCAAACCCATCCTCAGTCCTAAAATTTGTAAGGGGTTTTCATCACTCAGATATCTCCACTCTAAATCAAATAGGTTTTAGTAAATGGACTTTTTTTTCTGCTTTATCTTCCCCTACCTTGTACACCACTTTCAGTAGGTAGATACCTTATTCTTTTTTGCCTCACTCTGAACTTTTATGAAATTCCCAGAAACTCAGCATAAAACATAAGACTTAGCAATATTCAACCAATTGATTTTGTTCTCTTCAAAGGATCAGAATTCTCTCTTTGCCTAGCCCTCCACCTCGGCACTGATGAAAGATATTCCACGGGAATATCCATTTGCGTTCCTGAGCCCTCACTGCTAACTACTCCTGCCGGGTGCCAATGGCTACTTGTTTCCATACTGTTTGGATAATGCCCTCTGCCTGCCTGGGGGCATCACTTCTAAAGCACACTATTTTGGCTATTGGCAAATGGACATAGACCATCTATCTACATTTATTTGAAAAGAAAAAACATAATGACTTCTGGGCTTAATGTTGGAGAAAACTGGTATAAGTCTCATATATGACATTTACCAAATGGGTGACTTGGGGAAAAATGCTTATTTTTTTGAATTTGTTTCCTTAAAAGTAAAATAAGATACTGACTCTAAGGGTAGGTGGTTCAAAAGAAATGAAGCTAATATAAGAGAAAGGATTTTATAAACACAAAAACCTACTGAAATGTAAGATATTTTGATATTTCTAACTTCTATCTCAGTTTTCAGGATCCTTCTTTTCTAGTACAAAGCCCCTGAAGTTTTGAGATAAATCTTGCACAGTGGTTTTATACCGATACAGTATAGTTTTATAATTAAATTATAAACAAAGAATCCAAATTTGAAATTCAATTGTTAAAATTATCATTTTCATTCCCCTATTTAGAACATTCTAAAATATTTCATGAGTTTTATAATATTAAAAACTACTAAATAGTTGATTTAGTTCTTCTAATTAACACAAAAGGTTCAAAGAGAACTATATTAGTAATCACTGTGATTAGCAATGTTTTAGATGGTTAAAAACAATATACACCCTCCAGGTCCAAATAGTGGACTTCACAGTTCAGAAAATGCTATCAGGGTCATCATCATCATATATAAAGAGAATTCAGATAACTGGTGGTTAAATTTTCAGGCTCCAAAATCAGACTGTTCAAGTACCAATCCCAGCTCTGCTGATTACTGGCCTCCATGACTTTGGACCAAGTCCCTTACTGTCCCTAAGCCTCACTTTTTTCATCCATAAAATGGGCAGAATAGCATCCCCTGGTACACATGATTGTTGTGATTATCAAAGACAATAACACACATGAACTGCCAATTAATGGCTAGAGCTCCATAGATGTTTGCCATTAATACACAAGTTTTGCTGACACTTGAATAATTGCTCTTTTAAATTAAAATAGGAGCAAGTCTTTTCCCATTGGTATACAAACAATTTAAATATTTCCTTCTATATGAGATCTTGGTTTTATTTTTATCCTCTTTTCAAAGTCAGTATAAGTGTCCTAAAAGAGGGCACTAGAGATGCTTATAAAGCTTCCTTTATCACTGACCCTGAAACAGAGGTCTCTATCAAATCCCACAGGACTGTCAGGCAGTCATCTCTTATATTAGCTTTTCTCTCTTTTGTGTTACCTTTTTCTTGCCAAAGAGGTTAACTCGTTATAGTTGAGATCATTTAAACTAACTCTGTAGTAGAGAAGGTCATGGCTTTTTTCAGTGATTCTTACAAGACAATTGGAAGTACAAACAAGGCTCAAGTCTTTACTTTTATTAAGCTGACACTTCAGGGGAATGCTAAATGAACATCAAATCCTGTTCACCTTTCCTGCTTTTCTCATTCCAGAGAGCAACTGACACCTTGCCCTGTCATGATAAGTCCCTCACTAGTTAGCCAAACACTTGGCAAGTGAGAATCAATATTAATGGTGCCAGGTTTAATAATCAGTGTTTGCACTGCTGTTAAAGGTATTTTAATATTACAATTGAGTGATCCCTGTTCCTTTATCCAAAAGCTGAATTTATTCTAGTGACAAGTCTTAATTTTCTGACATATTTGAGATTTGTATTCAATGTTAGAAGCCTAGCTGAAACTACAGGATCTATGTCTAGATACAGCAATCCCATACTGTTACTCAGCTTAAACCTTTAATTATATCATTGAAACTACTCTGCTAAGCTGTTTCTATCTCCATTCTGTAGATAATCTCTCTACATTTTTCTTCTTTAATACAGAAAAAATAATGCAATAACTTTTAAGATCCTATCCAACTTTAATAGTATATAATTCTGAGTACATCTTTCTATCCTAACTGGATATTCAGGTATAAACTCTAGAAGAAAAGGGGGAGATGAAAAAAAATAGAAATGATAATGAATTCAATGCCCCAGAAATGAAAGAGGCACAGGAGACTTCTATGAACTATCTTAAAAAAGGAGTTTAAGGAGACTAAAAAGATAGGTTTGGCATCATTTGCTTTCCATTATATATCAACAATGAGGACTATGACATCTTTACATGTTACTTGAGTTTATAATTTATAGCTTCCTCAATATTTGCTCATGACTATAGTTGGAGTGCCTATCATTACCCCAGTGATTATCGCTAAAGCCCTTGAAAAGAAAAAGAACTGTGTGTTAGTCGACAGTATGTGATAAGCTTCCCGGGACTGAATAAACAGGAAATTATATTTGTTCTACTGTGAATTCCAGAGAAGGAAAATCTCACAGAATGTGGCAGAACTGTGGAGAGAGAAGTCAGCCCGATTTAAGAATTTGCTTCTGACCAGTCTATAGGTAAACTGACCAGCTCAGTGACACTAGGCATTCTGCAAACATAATGTTCTGCTGGCCTCCATTCACCTCCTTGCTCCTTGTCCCAACTCAGCTCCTGACCCTCAGCCCTTTCTCAACCTTCCTTGGCCTAGCCCTTCCAACCCAATTCATTAAATACTTTATTTCCTAGACTAAATACAGCTCCCTCTTCTCCCGATTAAAAACGAAACACCTCCCTATCTGCTGCATCCCTAGAAACCATAACAGGAAAGCTAAAGAATAGCAGGTCCCAGCTGTAGAAGTAAGACAGCGCTTAAAAGGAGGCCCATTGGTTTACCTGGTATTTCCACAGGAAAAACAAATTCAGGTGCAAACTGGATGGCTTGTCTATATAATATCTGTTAGATAGTTTTTTCAATATCCGTGTGACAGACCTTTAAAAATGATTATCTGGCTATTCAGCATTATACTGACATGACCATAGTGCTAGAATTAGAAGCGAGACTCCAAAGCTGTACTGACCAATAAGGAGGCCACAGGTGGCTCGTGAGCACTGAAGATGTGGCTAGCCAAAATCGAGGTGTGCCCGAAGTGAAAATGCCACTTGGTTTCAAAGACAGTACGAAAAAGGGAAAACAAAGAATGTAAAGTATCTCATAAATAGCAATGAGATGTTGAAAAATATTTTTGATATACTTAAAATACATATTAAAATTAATTTTACTCGTTTCTTTTTTCCTTTTTTATGCATGGCTACTAGAAAATTTTTAAGTGACACACGTGGCTCTCATTACATTTCTATTGAAAAGCGCCGTGCTGGAGCGTACTGCCCGGCTTCACGCACAGCCCTGCCACGCACAAACTGGGCATTTCCAGGCAGGTTAATTAATGCTCTCTTCTGTGAAACGGGAACAATAAAAACTCCTGTTCCTTTGTGCTTCTGCATCAGCACATGGATGGACGTGAGCCGTTTCTTGGAATAGGGCCTGACCGTGAGCAGGCAGCGTTCTTTAGCCTAGGCGATCCCCAAGGAGAAAACCGACCGAGCCCCCTGCCGGCACTGGGTACTCTCGAGGGCCGGAGGAACGAGGAGCGCCTCTCTGGGCTGCGCACCACGGCATCCGCCACGACTCTGTCTGTACGATGGGGAGCATACCCGCAAAGTTCTTCCTGAAAACAACTAGATAAAAAATGAGGCTACTTATCTTTGTTCTTCATAATATCTACTTGATATGGCAGAAGGCAGAAAGCCAATAAATCTTGTAGCTGGATATAAACTTATTGTTGAAACAAGACAAATGAAAGACAAATATCAACACTAGAGAATATACATTAAACGCCTAATAAATTGTATGGACAGTCCTTCAGAAGTGGTGGAATCCACGAGGGCTGAGAAAACTGAATGTGTATAAAGGAGGTATTTCAAGCAAGAAAAGTAAAATGGGTAACACAAATATGAATCAAAGAGACATGCTTTCAAGACACACACAGACCAGCTTGGTTGGAGAACTTTCCTATAGGAAGATACAGGAGGCAAACCTAAAAACTTAACAGGAAGCAGACTGCAGTAGAAATAGAACACAGCTTCGAGTTAGGGTTCTAGGGAGGCAGGGTGAGATGTGCACAGCAGTAATTTAGGAAGATCAATTTGGCAGAATATGCCAAAATACTCTAACTCCTCTGGGACGCTGTATCCTTTGCAAAACAGTGTGGATCTAATTATTTTCACTCTGTATTCTCATATGATACCTTTCCAGCTTTATTAATAATTGGCCCTTCAATACCTAGGAAGCTTCTTAGGATAGGGCTTTGTTTCAGAATATCACACATGAATAATAATCAGAAAAAAATATATTACTAATTACCATTTACTATTGAGAAAGACAAGCTAACAGATTCTATGTAGAAAGAGTGGTCATATGTCTCTAAGAGGTTATCGGATGCTTCTGAAGTTGCATTAATATGTCCAAATATAACAAAAAGCATTCGACGGCAGTATAGGATCAGTAAATGATTAACAATATGGAACCTAAAATAAGAGAAAGATTCTCCCTCTGGGCATGATAAGAAAGGTGTAACTGAATGAAGCCGTGCTGTCTGTGCTGCCTATGTAAGCTGTTTACTCTCCTTTCAACCTTAAAGAATAAAAGTACAAACATTAATTATCAGAAAAAGATGCTTTGCTTAAAATGCTACAGACTCGCAATCTCTTTATCCTATAACGGGGTCTGTGTTCTGTGTATCTGCCATTGGTCTCCTCAGACCCAGATTAGTCCCAAGGAAGGCTGGCAAGTGTACAGCTCAGCACAGGATCCCGACGGGCGATGCATTTGCACAGTGGTTGCTCCGGAACAGAACCTGTGTTCCCGGGATGCCAAAAGCAGGCAGCTTCGCCAACTGCTGGAAAAGGTAGGTGTCCTATGTCTCCTGTGCATATTTTTATTGAAATCTATCATTCGTTTAAAAGGAAATGTAGGAAGGCAGGTAATGGTGAGGAGGGTCCAAATTTTTGTCCCCTTTCTCAAATAACTTTTTCCCTTTCCTTGAAAGGAGTACCCCAAGTTTCCTGTTCTATTCCACTTATGACTTTTTACTTTTCCCAACCTTTCCTTCTTAAGATTGGTTCTCTATCATATATCTTAATATCTAATCTACATCTCTTAAAAAAAAAAAAAAAAGACAAGAAGTCTTATTCTGAAGTCTGAAATTTAGCCTCAGCTCTCAGGATCACACTATTCTCCTTGAGCTCATACTTTTGGATCCCATCGCCAACCTTGCACAGAAGTTAAAATAATAGCATGCAATATGCAAACTATCTGAACAGATAATGAATAATTCCGAGTATTTATCATCATCCTCTAAGTCATTCCTTTGAACATGAAGCTCTTCAATTTCATTCAATAGCATTCTCTCCATATAATTTACTTAAGCCAAATCCGTAACAATCAAATGCAGAATGCCCTTGATTCATTCTCTTTTACAGATAAAAGTCAGCTCACGAAAGGTTATTTATGTTTAGTTTGGGGAGGGGAAAAAAAACAATAGATGGTTCTCTCAATTATTCTCATTCAGACTTTTAGTTTGTTGGGCTCTGAATACAATAGGACAGCTGGGTTGGCCAAGCTGATGAAAGGATGAAAATGCGTTTGAATTTTAAATACCATCAGGGATAATACCATCAATTAGGTGGTATGTCCTTTTAGAGGATGCCACACTCAACAACTCACTCTGTGAGATATCCTTCCCATGATTGTCTTCACAATGATGGCACTGAATGGGAGCTTTATATGGAAAATTAAGAGCAGGTAGAAGAATGAAGGCATCAAATTGATCAATACAGACATGCCTACTTTATGTAATATCAAGCCTAGCCACAGTAACTTCTTCCACTACCATAACTAAAAATAAGTCCCTCTGTGTACATTATTTGGAAGTCTATTGATGCCCTAAGATTTTTTAAATATTTTTAGCATGTTTTTGCACAAAGATTAGTTTGTTTTTCCTCCCCTTCTCCTAGTCCTGTTATCATATATTGGCTCTCTCTTAAGTATTGTTTTATGATAAGACCCATCCTTCCTATTCCTTCAGTATCTGTCCTCCAGCCAAGAGCAAATGTCATTTCATTCAAATTAATAAGCCTCTCACTATTAGAAATCATGATGTGAACTATGATTAGTCTTGAGTATTATGTACAATTTTGATTTTCTTTATTTCTATGAAAAAAAAAATATCTCAGATATATAGTTTAATATTGTTTGGTTACTAGGAAAATTAATTACATTGATAAAAAGATTTTACTTTGTTTTCCTATTAAAATGTATTTCTCCTCGGATTGCTGTTTTTCTACTCCAATCTTCTATGAAGAAAAAAAATTTTTTTCTACATCAGCTGTGGTAAGGAACATTTTCTTAGACATCATAACCTTATTTTGTTACTATTTTTCAGTATAGCATTGCACATACACATCCACACTTGGACTCAGACATTTCCTCAAAAATCAGTTGAAAAAATTCAAATAAAGTTTGAATGTCAAGAAGTGAATAATACCCTCTACAGGTCCAAAGTGAAGTGTATTCCAGAGCTATTATAAAACCAAGAAATAGTAAAGGACAACTAAGGCAAAAAAGTACAACTAACGAGGCTGATTGAAAACAATCACTCAAATTTATATGACCACTCCTTTCAATATGCAATTTCTTTAATGTTTTAAAGAAATTTGAGAAAAATCACACCTTTGAAAATTAATCAATACCGAAATGACAAAAAATATTAGCAAAATCAAGATCTCCGCAAGTTAGATTTATCAAATTTACCATTTGGTAATGTTATGCCAACAGAGGAATAGTAAATTTTGCACACTATTTAGAGTGGCCTGAAGGAAGTAGCACTGGCTTGCTGTGCTGACCCAAAGGAAAGACATCTGATATAAGCATTCCTTATTTAGACTGAGCTGGTCCCTTGCTGACTTCACATATATATATTCAAGGTACCAGAGGGCAAACAAGAGAACGACCTTCGCATTCACCATTAATCAAAGGATTGATTTAGTAACAATAGTTAATAACAATAATTCCCACCTAATATATTTGTATCTACTCCCTTCAATCCTCACAGCAGAAGTAGTTTTCTTTCTAACTTTTCATAAAAGGAAACTGGTGCTTTTGAGGTTAACAAGCCTGCCAGCGTCACTCAACTAGTAGACTGTGGAGCTAAACAAATCAGTTTTGTATTTTCTCAACACCGTGTGAGTGTCATCCATAATGCCACTTGTGCCACCCACATTCATTTAAGTGATGTTCTGTCAAACAATGTTAACAGTATTTCCATCACTGAATATTAGAAAAATTACAACTGGTTTCATGATATTTCAGGTTTTAATATGCCCAAACTAAAACTGTTCACTTAAAAAATATATTTGTTAGCTATACAGCTTCCCTGTATAGTTAAAGATGTTCTGCATTATCTAGGTCAATATTTCCTAAAGCATGATTTTTGGCATAGGATGCCAGTGACATCATCACCAATAAAATCATTTTAAGAAACACTGTGTGTGATACTTCACTCTTGAAGGTTTCTACCACACAGTTTAATACTAAAGTTTCTGTGAAGCCCTACAGTAAAGACATTTCTGTTTATTTTTGTTAACCCCAAGGCTATCTAAACATATTGAACAGTTGAACTTTTTTCTTAAAGTAGCCTCCACACTTATGAATAAGAGTGAATATCAGAGACAAGCAGGCTAAAAGAAGCACAGCAGATGGGTCGTCTTCAGACAAGTGTAATCACTCTCTAGTGTCACCAGTGGGTTTCTGTAACCAGTGCGAAACTAAACAGTCCCAGCTACAGCCAGCAGGAAGAGCAAAAGGCAACCCAGAGCCAGATCCTTTCCAGTGAGACAACTCAATCTCTAGCCATTACCCCAAATCAGCTCTTGTAATTATATATGATTCTGCAATATAGGTTATAATCGAGACTTGGCAAAAATTTTCTCAGTGCATTTTCCCACAACACAAATAAAGTTTAAAATGAACTTCATAGGGTAAGCCAGAGGTAAAATAAAAAAGAGGCTGTTTTTTAACTTTACCCAGATTATCTCTTGCCCATAACTTTCTAATTGTACAGACTCTGCCCTAGTACATAGAATTCCTAGGAGAATATTAGCCATGCCAATGATAGGTGTCTTCACAGACAAATGCCATATTCAAATGCATAGATAGTTTTTTTTTAATGCAAATGGATTTTCTTTATTCACGCTTAACCAAATTGAAGCGGAAAATTATTTTAAAAGCATTACATTTATCCCAGATGCAGTTACGGTGCTTTTAATGTCTCAGTAATTTTGTGCTGCATTAAAGATTTTTAAAAATGAAGCTTTCTGAATGTAGAAGCAATAGTAAATTAATAAATATTTGGGAGTCATATAATGCTATAGCCTAACCAATGAAAGGAGAAGAAAACTTTCCTTAAAACATTAAAATACTAATTACCATTACCGCTATTGGAAGCCTAAGATAACTTTACCCAATAGATATTGATTGAGCAATTACTCTGTGCCTGGTTCTGTGCAAGGCCTTGGGAGTAAAAGATATTAATAAACACAGCTTCCAAAATCATGGAGCTCACAGAAGGAGCCACTTCTCTGCTCCCACCAACAGAGACATTATACAATTAGTTTTAATATAAGCTAGACTGTAATTAATATGTCCTGAAAAGACAGGTTTCATAAAGGGCAGGACTATAGACCAAGACAGTAAAAAATAGTCAGGAAAATGTGACCTTCTCTGAAAAGAAAAGTAGAGGAATTGAGGTAAGCCAAGACAGAAGAATCCACTGCCTTTCCTGAAAGTGTCAATTCCGAGGAATATTATCAACAATGGGCTCTTTAGAGATGGCCAGTTCACTGAGTTTTGTGACTTTACCTGATGACAAAAATTCGTCTCTGAACGAATCATCCATTCCTTAGCTATAAGTCAATTTTTGCAATGAAAATAACTTTTCCGTTTATTATGTAAATAATACACGTTAATTAAAAAATAAATTGAATAACACACAAAAATACATGAAACAAAGTAAAGCTCACCTGAAATCTCACTACCATTTCTTTTTGCTGTCCAAGATTTCATGTATTCACTCATGCAGATCAAATATAACTTTATGCAGATGGTTTATGCATGTTTAACAGGACCTCTTTCTACAATATTTTATTACCTCTCTCTTCACACCCACACCTCATTTCCTGCCAGAAAACTAGTGTTAACAACCTAAAATGTATTCTTCTAAATCTTCCATACCTTTCTTTATGATTTTTTGCTTATATACTCCATTTTCTTTTACA
The DNA here is from genome assembly GCA_028627145.1 of Eidolon dupreanum. Lineage (NCBI taxonomy): Eukaryota > Metazoa > Chordata > Mammalia > Chiroptera > Pteropodidae > Eidolon > Eidolon dupreanum. Next base: position 27,993,133 of record CM053517.1, on the reverse strand, counting down.
TGTATGTGTCCACCTTGTGTGCATGAGAGAAAGACAGTAAGATTGAGAGAGAAAGAGAGAGAGAGAGAGAGAGAGAGAGAGAGAGAAAGAGAGAGAGAGAGAGAGAAAGCGAGGGTAGAATTTGACTTAGAATTAAAAAATAAAATTACATAAAGATTTTTATGTTTGCTTTTCTCATTCGCTTTTCTCATGGAAATCCCTCCATGCTGAGCAGTGCTTCTCAAAATTTAATGGACAAAGAAATCACTTGGGAATCGATAAAATGCAGGTGCCAATTTAGTAGCCTCCCAAGAGTCTGCATTTCTGAGAAGTTCCCAGGTGGATGCCAAAGCTGTTGCTCTATAGACAATACTTTGAGAACCACAGGTGTAAAGAGCTATCTTATTCTTTAAAATAGTTTATTCGCATCCCATTTCTCAATTCATTCAACAGCTCTCCTCCTGTTAGAGGCTTTCTCTTTGTTTTCAGAATTTTGCTGCCACAACAATTAGAGCAGCCTTTCTTTCCTTGTTTCTGCAGACTTAATAGGTCACCTATTTCCTACTTTTAAATAGCCTGGGGCTCAATGAACCTAAGGTGGTGCCATCAGCCTAACATGTGTTTACTGCTTCTCTACCAAACACTTGATACAGATGCTGTGCTCTGCCGGGTAGGAGGCGTCCCAGCACCACCCCCACTTGTCTTGGTCAATGCAGTCTCACCCCTGGGAGCCCTGGCAGTGCAGCTTGTAGTAACTGTACTGGAATGAATGCATTCTAGGTCTGTTGGATACTTCAGTATCATCCACAATTGCTAAGCATCACAGATCTTGAAGAAGTCAGATTTAGTACTTATAGAAACAATCTATTTTAACATTTAACAGACTGGGGCATTATAAGCTTACAAAGCCCTGGAATAAAAATTTTACTTGTCAAAAATTTATTTTTATGACATATTAAATTCTCATTTATATTGTCATTTCTAATGGTAGAATGTCTATTGTTTTATTTCTCTTGCTGGATTTTTTCAATGTTTATCATGAAGTACTGTTCTCCCAAAAATATGTCATGTAGAAATGCAGTTATGGATTGGGTATTTCCAGTTCTTAATGCTAATGTCATTCTTTGCTTTTTTAGTAGTGATTGTATACACCTGTAAACAGACAATAATTTACAGCTAACGTTCTTGTTTAACAGGTTCAGAACATGTCCCAGTCTATTGAAGTCTTAAATTTGAGAACCCAGAGAGATTTCCAATATGTTCTAAAAATGGAAACCCAAATGAAAGGGCTGAAGGCCAAGTTTCGGCAGATTGAAGATGATCGGAAGACACTAATGACCAAGCATTTTCAAGTAGGTCTGACTTCTGCAATCTTGTCAACCCAAATGAGACACTGAGTGCGATGAAGAGCCAGCATGGCACTCGGCTAGAAATAACTGTGCGCTGGCCCATATGTGCAAAGTGAAACTCATGGGGGACGTCAATCATCTCGCCACTGAAACGGTCCTTTAGCTAGTACCAATGTGCATAAGACTTGCCATAAAAAGAGTCTCATCCTTCTAGAGCTAGGTGGAGTTCCTGGATAGATTTATAGGCACTTCAATATCTATAACAAGGGGAAATCTAAAGAAAAACTAATAATAAAATTTATCAAAGTGTTTTGATGACTTTATGCCCTAATATGATAACTACAGAAAATATAAATTATTAAAAGAGGTAATAATACCATTATTAATAGCACACATAAAGAGAGTATTTTCATAAGTTGATACAAATAAAGTCTTTTTTAGACTTTAAGTTGTATTGGCAATAATTTAGAAATAGTAAAAATGAATGGTATTTTCAAGCATGCTATGTGGACGTTTATTACCTATGTATGACAATGCACAGATTGAAATAAAATCTGACTATGATAATACCATCTGCAAAGACACAGCACATAGTTTATAAAATACACTGTGGTTTTAAAAACATAATAGCCTCAGATTTCTTTGCCAATTAGGAAGCAAGATTCACTGCTAATGCTAAGGGATTCAGTATGAATTCAAGCTCTTGGTCAAGCATTAGAGATGCTTTTCACATTTAATCGTGACGGGCAGGGAGCTAGTCAGGGACGTGCAACAGGATCTCCACATAGCACATTTTAATATGGCAAAAATTTTTATGGTTTTGTAATTTTCTTCAGTGGGGCTCAGGAGCCTGAGTAGAAAGGTATACAAAACAGTCTTTCTCTGAACCAGTTTTAAAGATTTACCCAAAAGGATAAGAGGGCAGGAACACTGAGGGTATTGACAAGAGAAGAGGCTAAAGTGATGAATCCTGAAGTTTAAGATGTAAGCAAAGAGAGGGAGTTAAGAAATTAGAATTAGAAAAGTGCCTAGAAGATACAATAAGTTTAAAAATTATTGGAAATAAGAGAATGAGTAACCTGGAAGAACAGAGAATTTATGAGGAAATAGTAAACAGAATAATATAAGGCTGAGGAGCAAATAAATTAATTGTAACCAATATTTATTGAGCATTTACCATGTGCAAGGTAGTACTGGACCCTCTGCTGGATATATAATACATAATCTCTGCCCCATGAAAGACAATTAACAAATAGGCAGGCAAAATTGATAGTAAAAGGCATAAACTTTACTTAACAGTACAAAGGGAAGAGTAATTAATTTTGTTTAATTTTGTTTAGACAAGATCGGGGAAGGGTTACAAAATTTGGCAATACTCAAGAAAACGATATTGGACTAGTGCCTCCCTCTCACCAAAAAAATATTAAATAACAGAGGAGATCTAGGAAACGAAAAGGTTTTCAATGTCAATTTTCAATGGTAAGGGGTAGGGTAGAGACTGCAGAGCAGCAGTGAGCTCCATGCCAAGGCCATCGCCACGAGGAGGCCGTGGTAAGCTGGCACAAGGAGCCTTCCCAGAAAGGAAGAGGGACAGGAGAGGAGCAAGGGTGTCTGGCGCTGAGTGAAACTGTGCAAGCTCAGATGGGCAGTGAAGAGCTCTGTGATGCCAAGGGGCAGCCTACGGGTGTCAGGGCTGGCACGGCTGGGGACACATGATGATGCATGTAACGTCTATGGGAACTCTCGGGAGAAGACAGGAAACAAGGAAATAATTTGCCTATTCTATGAGTTCGTCTAGCAGCAGCCAAGCTACCAATTAGAAAATTAAATTTTAAGGCAGTGCCATATGATATAATGATTTTTATTTTCTTAGTTCATGTAATCCAAGTAGATACTAAAGTTATACATCAAAATCCAAATAGCAATGATGATAACATTACTTTTCTGAAGAACTACACATATTCTACACATAGTCCCAAGCATAGTTTAAATTTATTACATATTAACTACTTTAATCCTCACAACAATCTTATCAAGTAGGCACTATTTTTGTCCCCATTATTCAGATGAGAAAATGAGGCACAATGAAGTTGAACAATTTTCCCACAGCCATAGATCTAATATGTACGTCCAGCTCCCGAGTTAAGACTCTTAATATCAACACCACATTGCCTCTCTAAGTAGACTATAGCTCCCTGAATTAAACTTAAAGATCATGGTTGGGCAAGATAGTCTAGCTACAACCTTTGCTGGAAGAGAAACATAGTAGAAAGTGAAATCCTGGACAGGATTAGTAAACACCAATCTGTATACTCCAACTCAGCCTCTTAAGAATTTGATGTGTATATCGGCTGAACTTCCCACTGTTCTCTGACAAGTGTCTAGAGCTGCCAATAATAAAACTATGAATTTTTGAAAAGATCCAAAAAATATAAATACTTATTTTTTTAATTCAAGAGGAAAATGCCACCAAAATTGTGACGTTGTATTATTCTCTTTTCACTCTTCATTGTCACAGTTGCTATAATATGCAGCAAGTGGTACCAACAGAACTAAATCTTCTCATTAAACTCCTAATGAAGGAATTATGTCTTCCTTTAGGGATGCCACGAGATGATAAGACTAATAAGTTCATTTCAACTGAGCCACCAATATGAATGAAGCTCTACAATTCTGCATTTTGACTGTAATATATATGAATCTTTCTCATTATTAAGACTTGTCCCCTCCCACTCAACATGGACATACAGACAATTCAAAGAATTACAAGTACAGAGCAAGTGGAAATTTCCCCACAAGAAACATAAGCATATAAATCAGGGCAGCAATGGGAGCTCCTGCTATTTTAATGCATTTAGAGTAATAACATCTTCTCTATGTAATTTTAAAATGCAATTTTCAGCTCCTTAAATTAGTCAGTGTACAGCATGGTTTCTGACAGCACCTATGGATTATTCTCAAATGATGATAACAATGACAGCTCTTTCCACAAACAAGACGACACGACCTGCAATACACTCACAACTGAAATAAGCTCATAAAATATTTTCATTGACCACCACTACCAAGTTAAAGGAAAAGAAGAAAAGGTGACACTTCTGGAAACCAAAATTGCAGGTGTACCCATGATGCTAGGAGAAGGACAAGCAGTTGGCAAAATATGTTTCTTATTCTTTAGACAAAAAATCAACATTCCAGTTTCAAACAACTGTATAACTGGACACAGTTGTTTCATAACTATGAACACCATGACCCCCAAAAGAGTTAATTCACCAAATGGGTAAGCAACTCTGCCTTATATTAAGTGCTCTAAATTATCTAGGCTAAGGTAAACAGAGTCACAGTGTGGGCAATAATTCAAAATAGTAAACAGCAACACACATTTCTCTGAGCTTAGAGAAGTTTTACATGACCTATTATATTTGCTGAACTTCCCTTCCAAATGATGCTGTGCTAAGATGGATATTAAAAAGAGTGAGGAATACCTGGACATAATGGAAGGACAGCATGGTGGAAAGCCATAAGGGGCAAATTCAGTTAGGGAAAAAGTGTTCCACGATCCAAAATTTCCTATAAGTACCACGATAGCATGGATAATCAGTAAATGAGTAACTAGGCTTAACTAAACATGCATAGGATATTTGACCTATTTCTAATAACTCATAATTAGAACATAGACCCTTCTTTTACTTCCTAACCAAATAACGGATTGTTCACTTTATGAAATGCTACTAGAAAATGAGATACTACATAAACCCATAATTGCTACCATAGGAAGTTTTTGTAATTATGGTTAAGGATCAATCTGTTTCATAAAAAAGGCACGTAACCATTTAGAGAGGTTCTTGTATTGCAAAGCTGAGATAAGTGGATTTACTACTAATGATCACGTGGCCACTTACATTCTCATGAAATACCTCATTTCAACCAAAAATCAATAAGGAATTCTGAATCTGTTTTAATAATCTCCTTTAAGTATCATACTAAAAAGAACATAGCTGCTTGATCTATTTAAATGACTCTCAGGAACAATCGGCTGCTTTTCACAGGAGCTGAAAGAGAAGATGGACGAGCTCCTGCCCTTGATCCCTGTGCTGGAACAGTACAAAACAGATGCCAAGTTAATCACCCAGTTCAAGGAGGAAATCCGGAATCTGTCTGCAGTCCTCACTGGGATTCAGGAGGAAATCGGAGCCTATGATTACGAGGAACTACATCAAAGGGTGCTTAGCTTGGAAACCAGACTTCGTGACTGCATGAAAAAGCTAAGTGAGTAGAACGATTACATTTGTCTAAATTGTGTTTTAAAGTAGTTTCAATGGAAACTGCATTCTTATATTTGCAAATAGTTAGAAATGCCTAATTA
>CM053517.1:27827664-27986939 GCA_028627145.1 Eidolon dupreanum | reverse complement strand
AGAAAATAAAAATTAGAAAAAATGCTTCAACAGAAATGCACCCTAATGGCCTGAGTGAGGTACAGTAATGCTCTTTCCTCAGTGCTTAATTTTCTCCTATGAGAGACTCATTAAAGTCCCCTGAGCTTAATTAAATCATAGCATATCCCTAGATATGCCAAATGTAATTATATGCACATGAGAATTTAACTGAAAAAGCACAGTTAAAGCTCTAGCCCCCCTCCCTGAGATCAACACCAGATATTTAATGTAGATCATTCCAGTTTTCCAGCCCCTATCCCCCACTGCCGCGTGGTAGCTCTATCTTAGGGTAACAGTTTGGTGCCATCTAGTGAAGTACAGGATGTATCTTTCTATTAACACAAACAATTTTGAAACTTCATGTTTAACAAGTTATCAGCAGCATTCAAAATTTGAGGTCATAGTAATGAAACAGGTTATTGTCTTTACCATGTTTATACCAAAGTAGTTTTAAAAGGGAATCAAATTGTCTATATGGTAATGTCATATTTGCACATTCGACAAATATTTAATGAGTCCCCAGTGTGTGCCAGGTATTTGAGGATACAAACTTGAGTAGCAGACAGTTTCTCCCTCTTCTGTCAAGAAGCTTACATTTTAGTGGGAACAATAAGCACATAAGAAAGTAAATATAGCAATGATGCCAGCCTACTATTTGACAAGCACTAGGCCAGCTCTTTCACTTGTGTTCTAATCACTGCAAGAACACTGGGTTAGGCATTATTATTGGCAACTTATCAAAAACAGATTTCTCAGACAGTTTAAATTAATTTCCCAAAGGTACATGTTGGAGACAATAACTTTAAACACAAGTCCTTCTGAGTTCAGAGACTGAGATTTCTCTCCCACACATGATGTCTTTTGTTGGGTATATACAATAATAGAGAAATGCCCTGGACACCTCAGTTAAGTATAATTTAGTAAATGTAACTCAACTGCTGTAGAAAGAAAGCAGCCATTTTTTATTTTTCCCTGAACTTATTTGCATGCAATCACGACACCTTCCTTCTCCCCCTTCACCAATCTCTCAAAACCACCTTTTCTGCATCCTCATTTGCACCACTCTGACCCAGAGCATCGTTCATCATCTTCCCGTTGGATTACTAAAATGGCCTAACCACTCCCTCTACATGAAGCATTTCCTCTCCACCATGCTAGGTACTTAGAGTAATCTTTAACAAATGCAAATATAATCATAATATATCTGTATTTAAGTGATTCTTCATTTAAAATTAAATCCAAATAGGTTTGCATGGTTTATCCTGATAGATTCTACCTAATTCTCCAGCCCTTTTCTGTCAAATTCTCACCATATACTCACTCTAAACTTTAGCCATTCTAATATTTCAATTCTTCAATTGTGTGTATGTTTTCTCCACCTCTTGGACATTGAACTTCCTCTTCCCTTTCATAGAAGACTCTTCCTCCCCACTTCACCCATCCAAATTCTGTTTTTCACGTTACATACCAGATATCAACTTTTCTACAGACGTTCTCAGATTGCTCCTTAACATGGTTGGACTTCCTTTGCATGGTCTCCTTAAACTGAAAATACCAATTTGCTTTTTTTTTTCATCTTTACCTCTTAGAGACAAGTTTTCCTTGTTTTGACAGGTCACAGACCATCAGTGTCCTATTCCAGCTGAATCTTTATAGACTATCATAAAACATCTGAAACATAAGTAAAAATTAATGTCTGTAGTCTTTGAAATCAAATATTTTTAAATTAAAGTTTTATGTTGCTCTCAAGAAGTAACTCAGCATCTGTCAAATACAAAACATCTCTTTTACAAAACAAAAAATCTTTTGGGAAAGAAAACAACAAAAGCACAGGCTTTTTTCACCTTTGTTTCTGTTGCCATCTGTTCTTTCTTTAATGATAATGCAGTATTTTCAACCCCAAACACCTGATGTTTGGCTCTACTTAACAATCAAATTAAGAAATATGGAAAATCACTGTGAAAACTGGAATTAACAGAAAAGTCAAACTGTGTGCCTGGGTTAGATAGAGAGAAGTGAGATATAACTTGGAAATACAATAGGGAAAATTTATAAGAATACCCCTCAACTTAAATTGAGATCTTCAAATGAGTCATTTATCAAAGACAATTCTACTCTCCCTAAAATTCTAGATTGTAATATAAAATATAATTTCTCTAGTGTCCATGTACTGGATGATGATGCATTCTTCTGGAACTGTGAAATACTTGTTAGTTTAGCACATTTTTAGGTAATGATATATTTTACTATAAATTGACTTATCTTTTTTATGTCCTACATTTTCCTAGATTACAACTAAATTATAAGTGTTTTAAGGATATGAAACCTGTGTTTTCAGAGGCAAGCCTAAACTGCCAAATTATTTGGGATTTCACAATACAATTAATTCTGCTTCATTCAGTCTGGATGTTAAATAGGCTTCTCCTTAAAGATATGTTCATAATATAAGCTTTATCCCAGAAAAGGTTGAGGTAGTTTTTAAAATAAATTAAGGGGAAAGTTGTTTATCACAACTGGTTATGAAAAATAGAGGTATTTAGGCACATGTTATTCTTGACCCCATTTACCAACCACTCACTGAAAACTCATTCTAGAACCCTGTCCAATGTGGCAACTGTTATGTATGTCCTTATCAACACCTTTTCTTCAGCACTACAGTTGGTAAGATTAGGCATGCAAATAAAGGTTAAATAGAAACAGTTTTACTATCAAATGTATGGTAGAGATAAACCTATTTTAAATAGCTTTAATAGACTTTAAAGATCAAATCGTATCTACTGCTTGCTACATGAGTTCTCCAATGGCCTTAAGTAAAAAGAAATAACATTCTGTCGTAAGATATTTACTACTCCATTTAATTTACTTATACGGGTATGGCCTTAAGATTCAAATCCAGACTCTGTTCGTCCAGGACATTATGAAGTACAATAAAATATTAAAGAAATAAACAAAAGAGAAGACAGATGTTTTTTATGCTTCATTGATCCAAACAACTGATCTTCCTGCTGAATTCCAAATGACATCGTTTTTCCTGAGCTACAAATTGAAAAATATGGATTGTAACTTATCTTATAAAATTTAATGTCTAAAACATCAGACAAATAAAATGGTCACATTCTTCAACTACCTAGTCAGTATATTTTCTGAGTATGCAGAACTATACACATGCAACATATTATAAAATGCTAATATTTTCATGTGTCTCAATGGAGACAGAAGAGCATAGCAGGAGAAAATCAGTGAAGCAAAACTCTTAACTTCTTTTTTGCCATCTACTTTTACAGAAACATTTGTCTTCCAGGCGTTTGGGGAAATTATCCTTTCCGTCTGGCTTCATTTGTCCTCCCAGAAAGTGAGAGTGAAGTGAGAAAGATAATTATTTGAACAAAAGCTAGTTTGCGAAATCAAGAAATAGAAATGACTTTTATTATTTTATTTTGTTATTTTTACAATTTCTACACTCCATCAGAATCTGGGAATACCTGTGTTTATTTAACACAAAGATCCTCAAAACTGAAACTAGAAAAGCAGCCAGTTTTTATAAATTTCGGAAACTTTAATTTTACTGATTTCATTTGACAAAATGGATTTTAGCTTAGGAATCCAATAACTATTTTTAAGAGAAACTTCTACTAGGGCGAAATCAACCTCAAGAGCAATTTCTGTTTTTACCTTTCTGAGAGTAAGGGCAGGTACTGATGATGACCATGATCATATCATCCTGATGGTGTGTGTGTGTTTTTGTTTTATCACAACCACAAATACCACCTTCTCCCCGGCAGCATATACAAGTATATTGATCCCTTATCTATTAATGTTCTCTTAATAAGAATAACAAAGTGTCAAGCTTCAGAACGTCCATCTTATAGATGAGGACACCATCTCAGAGAATAAGTGCACTATCCAATATAATATGATGATTTAATGCTGTGGCTTAGATTAGAAACCAGATCTCTTAAAACCCACCTCAACATTCTCACCGAGATGGAATATACTACATAAAGAATATTTCCTAGGAAATTCCCTGGGAAATTATGGGAGTAAGAACAGCGAGACAAGATAATCATATAAAAAAATAGAGGCATGCTTACTCATGGTTACTAAATAGATTAAATTACCATGCAGTCATGAGCTCATTTAATTATTCTCTCCTTCATATCATCACTTTCTCCCTCTCTACTAGATTACTCCTAAAGGCAAACAAATCTTTCTTAAGCAACAATGAGATCAGCACAATAAAAGTGTCCCGTACCCCCTATTTCTCCTCCCCCATCTCCCCGCTTCTCTTTGGGAGAATCTTCAATAGCTGCTGCTTTGGTTCACAGTCTTCAAAACCTACTCCTATCCAGCTTCTGATCTCAATACTCTCTTCGTTTGTTTCTTGTGCTCTCCAATGACTTATTTGCCAAATTTCATGGTCATTTCTTTGATTTTATCTTTTATCCATCTATTTTATCTAGATTTATCTTTATTTTATCCAGATCCCCCCACACATCAGTACTTCCTTTTTAAAATGCTTTCTCCTTTTGGATTTCTTAACATCACTATTTTTTCTATTCTATTTATATCTTCTTAGCGGGCTCTTTTGTTGGATCCTATAAATGCATGATGCCCCCGTGCTCTGTGCTAATGCCTTTCTCTTCTCTGGGTGTGTCCTCTCTCTAAGGCGATACTCAGGCTCTGACTTTGACTATAATCAATATGTTGAAGACCGTCAAGACTGTTTCAAAAGGGTGTCTGCTACCTAGATTTGTATACTGTCTCCTCTACATCTCCACTATCCTGTAGAATAGTTATGAACAACTTAAAATACCCATATTGATTTTTTTATTTTTCCTCTCTAACCCATTCCTTCCTCAATCATTTCATCTGAGTAAATGACACTACAATCTGCCCAGCTGAACAAGCCAAAAGTCTGGATGTTATCCTAGATTCTTTTTGAGATTTTCTTTAATTCCTCTTCTTACTTTTCATTCTAACATCTAATCTAAAGCCCAGTCCTATCCAACTTTATCCAAAAAGAAATAACCCAAATTCATCTACTTTTCTCCATCTTTATCACCGCTACCATAATCTCTCACCTGAACCAGTTTGATAACCATTTAAGTGGTCCCTCTGCCTACACTTCATTTCTTCTACAATTAATTTTCCACGTAGTAGCTAGAGTGATCATTTTAAAATACAGTTCACGTTCCGTCACTCCCGCATCTTATTAATACCACCTAACCGCTTTCCATCATACCTAGAATAAAATCCAAATTCTCACTCTGATTGTACAAAGCTTCATTGTCTGCACTATTCACCTCTCCAACCTCATCTTCCACTTTTCCAAGAGTTCTCTAGACACACTGGCCCTTCTTATTTTTATTTCTCTTAACTCACCAAGCATATCCAGATTTAGTGCCTTTGTAAAAACCATAATAATAGCTAACGTTTTAAAATTATTAACTGTGTACCAAACACTATGCTAAACTCTTAGCATATTTTTCCTATTTAATTTTCCCAAAACCTTGTGAGATAGATAATATTCCTTTTGACACACTACAAGGTTAAATATTGTTCAAGGTCCCCAGAGAGTAACTGACAGGATCCGGATTCAAATCTAGGCAGTCAGACTTCTGAACCCATGTCTCCAATGATGCTAAAATGCTGCCTTTCTTTAGCTGCTCCACTGCCTGAATGTCTTTCCTTACAGTTTATGGGTCTGACTTCTTGTGTCAGATTAAATATCATCCTCTCTGAGAGGTCTTCCCTACTCACCCAATCTAAAGCAGCTCCTTATTCACTCTCTATCAAATTGCCCTATTAAATATCTGCATTAAATTTATTTGTACCTGATATATTGAGTTTGCTTATTTATTCTCTTTCCATTAAAATGTAAGCTTCATCAGAACAAAAGTGGCATATCTTGCTCACCACTGTAATTCCAGTATCTACAATAGTGCTTGATGCTCATTAAATCTTAGCTGGATGAATGAGTGAATGAAACACCCCTTCTGAAGCCAACATACGAAAGCCTTCTTTTAGCACCTATGAGTGTGCTTTCTGAGGTAGAAATGACTGGAATAAGAACCAGTTACTTTCACTAAAGTAGATGGCAAAAGAGGCAATGAGCCAGTAGACCACCCCACCATGATCATCCAACATGGAGGAACCTTATGTAAAGCACCTTAGCCACGACTCAGTATAAAGTCAAGGACAGTTCCACAAATAATTACTACAGACCTATTATAGGTTTTAAGCAAATTTATTGTTATGTAGTCCAAAATTCTCAAAATACTATTTCAGATTAAGAAACTGAGGGCCTCATTTAAGATATAGATACTATTTTTAAATTGTTATTTTGTGTCATTAATTCTTCACTTCAAGTGTGCTTCTTAGAGTAATACTACAAAGATTTACACAAAAGATGTGACTTTGGGATGAAAACTTGTTGTGGACTGAGATCAAATCCAGAGTGGTAACAGGAAGACAAAGGCTGACATTGCACATTAGGAGTCGCTGGGCAGAGGGGAGATAGCTAATGGGTGATAGACATAGAGGAAAATGAGGGCGAGAAGAATGCACATAGGAAAAACAAAGAATACAAAACACAAAGTTCATGAATGTTCATAGAATCTTTCTGGTAAGAGACTGGATATGAAATAGCATTATTTGGAACTCACATAGTTTCACATGCATATTTGAAAATGGTTTATATCTAATTTAAAAGCCAATTCACTGAGATCTCACAGTTAAAGTCTGCAAAATTATACCGATTTACTAGATTATAGAAATAAATTTCCTTCACACAAGCAGGACAACTACCATGAAGATACATATGAAGGGCGGAATCAGTGAGACCTAATAAAAAAATATAACTGCACTGAACTTGCCCTTTTTGGACCCTCGCATTCATTTTTTCATAGAAAACTAAACATGGAAAATTAAATTTGCTTCTTTCTTTCTATGTTTGACAGTTTATGAGTATATTTTACAGAAGAATAGAGATGAATGTGGCTTAAAAGAAGATAAATATCAGGCTATTGAAAGAGACTATCTTAATGGAAGAGATGCTATTATATATTACAGTACTCAGGGCTAAATTTCTATAATTTTTATTTAATATCAACAGATATTCAGTGCACTCAAGCTACATCCTTTTCTTCTAAATATAGATCTGTTCTGAAATAACTTCCTTACTTAACTTTCCTTGCCAGTTGATTCAAAAAGGAAAAAAAAAAAGAAATGGAAAAGATGAGCATAGCAATGGTATTTTGAGAAGCTACAACATATGGATCTATTTTGTCTCCCTATTCACCTTACGTACCCCAGCATCTAGCAGAGTCCCAATATATAATAAATTCTCAACAAATGATTGTTAAATGAATAAACTGATTACTTTATATTTAAATAATAACCATTAGGTTTTACTTTCTAATGTATTTCAGAGAAAATGCCCATTGCTAGAAGAAGAAAGCAAAGTCATTTTTAGTTTAGGTGTCAGAAGCTTTTAACTCCGGTATAATTTCTGTCTCAATTCCTGATCTAAATAATCTCAGGCTCAGCAGTATCCCTCTGCCATATGGATACAATGCTGGGTTAAAGCCAAATGCCATGGAAGCCAACACACCCCAAGCCACAGATGCACTGTCAAAAATTTTTGTAAATGTTGATTACATGAGATTCAGGACATGATTCTTAGTCCCAAAGATAATGCTTAGGCATGTTTTAACTAATCTACCCAACTCAATTCCTATTAAAGTTATGTCTACATAAACCGAGTCCAGAAGATCATGTAAACCCAGAAAACGAATCGACATCTGAAATATACATACATCTAAAGAATATGAACTTGTGTCTTATTACTTTGTCCATACTATGCTTTAGTCTTCAGGCAACAGAAGCTACCCATAGCAAAGAGTCTGATTTTGCTGAAAGGCAGGTTTAAACCATCACTCTGAGGTTTAATTGCAGAGTTTCACCATCTAAAACATTGAGTTAAACTCCATAACTACAAAATTTTTGTTCACTCTCAGTATCTAAACAGCTGGAGGTCACCATTTCTTAATGACTGTTGTTTCTATTTGGCCGTTTCCTCTGAGCATAAAGTTTTGTGGGGACAAACATTTCATTATGTTTATGTCTCATATTTGGGATGGTATACTGATCTATTTCCAGAACATACTTAAATTAACTTCTAAGTTTCCATGTATCTTTTTTTTCTTCAAATCATCATGAAAGATCATTCATCTTTAAAGTATATTTTTCAAGAAATTTTAGACTAATTTTTCCTCTTACGGAAAGTGGGTCTTTAACAGGAGCATATTTTTCCAATGTCATAATCACTTATTACTTTGAAATAAAATGCAATTTCTATTTGAATCACATGCATAGTACATTTCAGAACAGTTCCTACATGTGCACTAACCACCATAATCACCTATTAGCTTTTCTTAACATCTATATGAAACAACTGATAAATGTTATAACTCATTGTAAGGATTTTAACCTTCTTAGGGTTGAAAGAATTAAAGAGAGAGAGACTGCCATGTCAATTTAAGATAGAGCTGAAAGTTCAAAGAACAAAATTTCAATCTCGTCCCTACAGAACTGAAACCAAATTAAAATGCAAAATATTCACGGCTTCCATTTCTAGAGACTATTACATTTTCGATTGTTTACCTACCTCCTAAGACCTGCAAGGAAACCCGGCATATAAACACCCAGAAATGATTTTTGAATAGGTAATATATAAATGTGATTTATTTTTAAAATTTAATGGCTGATATTAAGTTTTTGCAGCTATCGTAACTTTTAAAATTAAAAACGTATGCACATAGCTAGAAAATTGTATGCTTAGAATAAAAGGACTCGGAATAAAAACCAAGTCTCTTCCTCCAGCCCTGCTCTCCAGAGGCAATCACGTACAAGTTTTATTTTAGGGCTTTAGGTGCTTAAATCTTATCTCTAATAATTTGCTTATTTTTCTACCATTTTTAAGTTGGTCACGCACATTATTTACTTTCTGCTCTACAAAAAGAGAATTTAGGTCATTTAGCTAAAGCCAGTCTCTTTCTTGTCTCCTTGTCATATGCGTATGACTATTCACAACTTAATCTTCATCACCTTTGTAACTTCAAGCCTCATATTTAAATCTTTATTATTATTTTTTAATCTGTATTGTTTTTTCATCAACTATAATGAAACTCTCTTAATACCATATTTTAAAATCTGAAGTTAGTTATAACCCCAATTTTCTTTCATCTCTTCTCCCAATTTTTAATTCTCTCACATTGTGACCTTTATCTATTATATATCACAGGAAAAATTTTGTCTTTTATATAATCACAGAGCAGATGAAAAGTCTGCTAGTATTCTGTAATACTCTATAAGTTATAATACTGTATAAGATGATTGTTTACGTTACTCCGACAACGTTTACATTGTTCTTCAGGAACTAGGACGTAGACTCTGATATTTTCCCTTCCTCTCTAAATCCAACGTCACATCTGTGCCATTCCAAGAAGGATATTACTAGAGTTTTAAGTTCAAATAAATTCTTCTATGTACTTCAGTAACTGCCTTCACCATACCCCCAGTTTTTCCTAAAGAGTCTTATACAACATTTCTATAGCTCAATCCATCTTATTTCTGAGATGCCCTCCTAGAGATGATTCATTGTGGACTAACTGCTCTCAAGACCTACTACTACCGCATAGCTGTTGTTCTGGGACAAAAAGTCATTTTTTTCCTGATCTTGGTTTGCCCATCTTAGTTTACTTGCTATTTTGCTATCATATGTCCTCAAGTAACTACAATATGTCTAAAGTGTGCACTGCAGGTAAACTTTGGAAAGTTTGCATGTCAGAAAATATCCTTATTCCACCTTTCTCTAATTTTTTTCCTAAATATAAAGGCACTAATTGCTGTCTTAAATCATCAGCACTGGATGCTGGAAGACAACAATCAGTGCCTTTATTTAATTTACATGTTTTCTCTCTGCTCTCATTCTAGAAATTTGTTCTTCAGATGTAGGGGCTTCTATATTAATCCTACATATATTAATATTTTTCTTATTTTGATTTTTATCTTTTTGTCTTAATTTGGGGGATAACTTTTCATTTTTAACCTGATTTTTTAAAAAACAATCGTATTTTGAACATCTAGTAGATCTTCTGTATTTCCTTTCACAGTGAGCTATCTGCAATATACAAAACTTGCTAAAAATACCAGATCTCTTCTGCTCTCTGAAGTACCTCTCTTTTCATGGGGGTCTGATTTTTCTACACATTTACCTTGTTCATTCTTTTGTAAGCTTTTTTTAAATCATATGCTCATCCTTCGTTACCCATCCACTTTTGAAGATTCAAACAACAAATGTGTTTGGAAACTCTGTGTATTTAGGTAGGGCTTGACACCTCATGCCATAGTGGGGGCGGAAGGAGACTACCAATGTCGGACTGCAGAAGCCTTTGTTCTGGAGCTCCAATGTCTACATTAGTTGCCCTGTGTCTTTTAGGGCAATTAACACAGTTTTGTAGACTTTTTCATTAACCTACTTTCCGGGGTTCTGCACCTATGAATGAAGCTGGGACCAGCTGCTCTGCAGGCACACTCTCAGTGGTGTCCCTATTTCCAGGGCCCTATCACACTCTCAACATCTTTTATGCTTGTGTTTCTGAGTCTATTCTTCAGCCCTTCCTTCAATCTTGCCTCCTCTGCATAGACACTGCATAAATCACCCTACGTCTTTAATTATCACTCTCCATCATCTTTTGCTTTCTGGAAATTCGTTAAAGTTTCTTCTCTATTAGTGGCTTTTACATCATTTTCTTTGCTTTGGGTTTTTTCTCCTATGTTTTACTTCTTTACTATTATTTTAATGAGATCTTCAGAAAGAAAAGACAGAAAAGCGTGTATTAGTCCATCATCTTAGGCAAGAGTTACTTTTCATATCTTAGCCAACTAATTTTGCTTTTTACATTTTGCTGAATTAATTATTTGTGCCTAAGGGGAAAAAAAAACAAACATGTTTTGTTTTGTGATGTTTTTCAGGGCAGGATGTCTTATTTATTTAAATATACTTGACTTTCCATGTACTCACCATCTGTAAATTTAGAAATATTTAAGTTGGCCATCATTAAAGATCACATTACTTTCATTTGTATATTTAGAGAATATATTCAATTTTGGAGTTATTGAAATTTGTAGTTATAACTAAAGTAATAGTATGAAGTGTAAAGTTATCTTCTTCTTCCTAACTCCATAACTTAGAATTTTGTCAGTTACAAATTATTCTTACGAGGAACATATACAGAGAAAAATGAGCTAAAATATGGTAGAGTTAGTTATGTTCTTGATTTGCTTTGGGGATCTGTTCTTCCCCCTCCAAATACACAGGAACTAACAGAAACTCACTAGAAATTTATCAGTTTTAAGGATAGGCAGAGCACGATGGAAGAAACATGGAACAAATAAGATAAAAATAATTTTTTAAGTAGAACAACAGAAAGGGAAGGAAAGAGGAAAAAAGGGGTATAAAAGGAA
This sequence comes from Eidolon dupreanum, assembly GCA_028627145.1. Lineage (NCBI taxonomy): Eukaryota > Metazoa > Chordata > Mammalia > Chiroptera > Pteropodidae > Eidolon > Eidolon dupreanum. The sequence goes on along the minus strand of CM053517.1, from coordinate 27,975,389 downwards.
AGATTATACCTTTGTTCAGACCAAAGGCCAACATTTATAGGCACGCACACTGCCTTGGGTATAATAAATCACTTTTAAATTTTGCTGTTTAAAAAAATCTCACAAAATGCCTGGGTTTTTGTTTGGTTTAGGTTTTGACAATTACAAAGTCCAAGATCTTCTTAAAATCTTATTTAATAAAAATGTTACAAGTTTTTAATAGAGTCATTAACTTTTCATCATGTATACTGCATCGATTGACACTCCATATCTTTCACGGCATGTGACTGCAGGATCCACAGGCCTGAGTTTTGTGGGCTTTTTCCCTTGCACCTCCACGGCTGTTCTTTCAGGCCCTTGCTATCTGCACAAGGCACTTACACTTCAAAACTCTGCCTCTTCTCGGTAAACTGTGATTAAATTTTTATTGTCATATTCTGTAATGACATCTGTCACAGAAGCTGCTCATTCATCAACACAAACTGAAGATCTGCTTATAGAGTTCTTTCTGGCTTGTATAAGTTGTCCACAGTCTCGAAGAGCAAGGGTGTGGGGTGGGGGTGGGGGTGGGGGAAGGGGCTGGTGTCAGGTAAACAGGTCCATGAACAATTTGTTTAATTTTTCTGACTTCTTAAAAGACACAGTTGCTGCAATAGTATAACAATAATGACTTTTCTTACTTACTCCTTTCAAGATTGTACAAATCGTTTCCTAGTTTTAAAATCCATATTTTAGATTTAGAGTATTGAAAAGGCAACTCCTCATGGTTCAGATTATAGTTAAAGTCACAACACACAACGTGAATGACTGTTTATTCAGAACGTGTAATATTAATCCCATCAATCTGCTCTGTTTTAGGAGCCCTTCCTTTGCTCTTGGCATGAGTATGTGTGTTGGAATCATTGGCCACGTTAATCTAACATGTTTATGTTTCTCTAATTTCAGCATGTGGAAAACTGATGAAAATCACAGGCCCAATTACAGTCAAGACATCTGGAACCCGATTTGGTGCTTGGATGACAGATCCATTAGCATCTGAAAAAAATAACAGAGTATGTTGCTTCCACAAATGCCTTTGCTTAGAATTATGTTTTATTTACATTTTTTGTCTACAGGACTATTCGTTTTCTTCAGGGATATTAGTTTCAAGTTGAAAAGTATTATATCACTGAAAATATTTTCAGTTTGGTAATATTAACATAGCTATAGATATATGGCAAACTTATTTTCATAAAATGTTTTATCCTATAATTCACCAATATAGTGAGTCTAATTTTTACTGATTTTAGTCTTGTTTTACACTTGAAAGGGCTACACTCTCTATTACTTCTTCTAAAAACTACTCCTTAGTGTGAAAAAAAAAAAAAGGCACTAAATAAGTGAAAAACTCAAGAGCTAATCAATTCACTAAACAAGCTAAAATATCCCTTTAAAATTATAGAGATAATTTTAAAGAAAAAGCACTGACTTTGGCAATGCCTGTATTACATAAATCAATATACTGGAAACTTACCATAGCTCTATTCATGTTCTATTACAGAACTCAGTATACATTAAGATTATCAAGGGATGCATCCAAATGAGATTAGTAGCTAGATTAGTAAAAGGTTTCATTAAAGGGTAGTTGTACCTATTAGCTGATCCAATAATGAACAAGTGTTTCTAGAGGGCTCTGCGGTATTCATAAAGCAAAAATAAGGTGAATATGTAAAATTAAACCATACATTTTTTTCAAAGCAAGTTACAGAATAAATTTGCAGAAGATGATATTTTTACAGTTATCATTTATTGATTGCATTGATCAGGTAACTAAACAAAGTTATGTGATTTGCACTGATACATATCTGATCCACTCAGTAATATGCCCTGAATGGTCAAAAATAATAATAAAATAAAATAAAAAATAAAATAAAATAAAATGAAGGACAAAAAGCAAATCAACCTCAAAGAAGTAATTTCAGCTGTTTCCTTTCCACCGAAACCATGCCACTATTTTTGCAAAAGTCTGCAGTAGATGGCAACAGGTCAGCAGTAAGATAATGTGGGTTCCAGAGCCTGAGAATAGTGATATTAATATGTGTTGACTCTCACTGTCTTTGTTTTGAAATTCTCAGAAAAGTACAGAATATACTTACTCCATTTATTTTTTTTCTTATTTCCAGGTCTGGTACATGGACAGTTATACTAACAACAAAATTGTCCGTGAGTACAAATCAATCGCGGACTTTGTCAGTGGGGCAGAATCAAGGACATACAACCTCCCTTTCAAATGGGCAGGAACTAACCATGTTGTCTACAATGGCTCACTCTATTTTAACAAGTATCAGAGTAACATAATCATCAAATACAGCTTTGATATGGGGAGAGTGCTTGCCCAAAGAAGCCTGGAGTATGCTGGCTTTCACAATGTTTACCCCTACACATGGGGTGGATTCTCTGACATTGACCTAATGGCTGATGAAATCGGGCTGTGGGCCGTATATGCAACTAACCAGAATGCAGGCAATATTGTCATCAGTCAACTTAACCAAGATACCTTGGAGGTGATGAAAAGCTGGAACACCGGCTATCCTAAAAGAAGTGCAGGGGAATCTTTCATGATCTGTGGGACATTGTATGTCACCAACTCCCACTTAACTGGAGCCAAGGTGTATTATTCCTATTCCACCAAAACCTCCACCTATGAGTACACAGACATCCCCTTTCACAACCAATACTTTCACATATCCATGCTTGACTACAATGCCAGAGATAGAGCTCTTTATGCCTGGAACAATGGTCACCAGGTCCTGTTCAATGTCACCCTTTTCCACATCATTAAGACTGAGGATGACACATAAACAAATGTAATTTGTTTTCACTGATATAAACAGTGTCATTTGTGATAAACTCTATAGGACCCTTTTTTTCTTAACTTTCTGCCATTTCTCCAAAGCATTTTTTATTATAAAGTTTATGTTTCAAAAAACAGCTGAGCCTGTCTAAATTAACCTGTTGGAAATGCATCTTAACTCCTAAATTTACAAGGCCTATCATGCCCTTGTCATGAAAAGCACTAAAAAGAGCTTAAGTGGCTAAAGTCATAGTTTTTCAAAAGATTAATGATCTGCCTTATATTAGAAACTAATGGTAGCTTAAATGCATAAATGTCTTTTTTTTTTTTTACTCTATTATTTTTTACTGTCTTTAGCTCCACATCAGGAAATATTTGGTAGGAATAGAAAATAAATAAATAAACAAATAAATAAAAGCACTTTCCCATTTATTTCTAAAAAAGGTTTAAGAATTTTATTTATATGGAAAAATAATATTGATCATTTTGCTGTTCTACAATTCTCTGATGCGGTGCTGTACAGTCATTTTTAAATCTCTTGCTAACATTTTATTGGCAATATGTATTTCTACCATTGTAACCACCATTGTGCAATTGTATCTCTTCACTTCTGTGAAAGTAAGTAATATTTTTTATAAAATACACTGAAGTTTAACCTCAGTAATTGTTATGGGTCAATTTTCAAGTGTGGTCAAGAAGGTATCTTCTTGGCTTACCCCTTTACATACAATTATAAGCTAAAAAGAAAATCAAACCACATCCCTTACACAGAGTCTTTATTCTACTCCAAGTTCACTGGACCACTGACATGAATGCTAAACAGATTCAGTACAGATGAGTTACTCTGCCCACTCCACTAAAAGCATCCCTTAGAGTGGCTTGCAGCTGAGTCACAAAAATTGGATTTGAGCTGACTATACTCATTTATTATATAACCAAATTGTGTTTTTCATAATGAAATATATTAGTGTTTTAACTTTTACTTTACATGCAACTTGCAATAATGTAATTCTTTGTGTCAGGCCTCTAAAAGTATATGAAGCACATACAAAAACTCTTCTAAAAAAATTTCTGTAATGTTATCTAGATTTACATTATAAACTCTGGAGAGTCATTGGCAAGATTTATGCAAAAGAAAATGATGGGAAGACTTGGGAGTTGTCTGTATGGTCTAAACGTGCAAACGACCAATTCAGAAAATATGACAGGAGGGCAACCCCTTGTTACCCGGATTCACCGTGTGCAGAGAAATACTGTAGCCAAAAAAGAAAGCTTTAATAATATTTTATGTTAATAATCCCCAAAACACATAATCAATATATATCAAACACGTCATTGAGTCTGGATGTACTTTCCATATATTAAAGATACTTACCTAAGGAAGTTTTACAGAAACTAGTATGGGTTGGTTTTATAATTTAAGAAGTATATTCTATAATAAATACTATATAACTTAAATTGTTGTAAATGTTTAGTTTCACACATACATAATATTGTAATTTCCTTTGTAAAGTAAGGATATAATAATTCAGATAAAGTATTGTGAAGAAGTGATAATACTTAAGGGTAATTCATTTCAAATGTCACAAATAAAATGTCCTTCTCAAATAGCTGTCAAAATTGTACAACTGAATAACCCAATACTGAAATTGTTATAGTTTAACAAAGATTTTTTTCCTTTTGCAATGTTGTCTTCCCACTGAAAACATTTATATAAGTTCTCCTCTGCTTTGGAGAGTTAGAAAATTTAGGGGTTCACTTGTCATTGTACACACACCACAAAAATAATCAGCCAATATCAAGAGTTTGTATGAAGAAAGTAAGTCAACTTTAGAAATGAATGAATTTTTAAGTAGATGGCCTCTACTGAATGGCTGGGTCTTCAGTGCTTGTTTTTTTGTTTTTTGTTGTTTTTTGTTTTGTTTTGTTTTGTTTTGAATGATGTAATATGGTATCATGTATATTCAAAACCTGGACTATCACAGCTTTATTGTGAGGTGTGCAGCCTGTAAAGCACTTTATTGTTTTCTGTGTGAGGTTTCATCGCCATCTCCAGTTTGTAGTGTATGTGCTGCTAAAGCAAGCACAGGTTTTATTACTGTCACTAGAAGTGGGGTAACATGAGTTTAAAAATGTGATTTGCATTAAACATTTACAATTTAAAAGCATCTTTCTTAATAAATTATTATCAGTTTTGTGCCTGAAATAAATAAGGATTTACTCTAATCACTTTTTTTAATCTCAATCAAATAAAATAAATATTGTAAGAGAAATAATCAATATTTTTTAAATCATCCATATAATCTAATCAGTAGAGAAATCCTAACTCAGAAGTCTTAATCTCAAGTGAACTGTGTAAATGCTTTTTTTCTGAATTAGCCAGATCATTAACAAACTTCTATGTCATTCAACTAATATAGCAGTAGTCCGATTGTGTTTATGCGACATCTGTATTTGTGGCACTTAAATTACAATACACATATCTATGAGCTCAGAAACATAGCGTTGCAGTGCATTGCTGATATGTAGAGATAAAAGAGAAAATAATGACAGATGCTTATATGCAATATTACATGTGATTAAATAAGATTTACCATAAACTCAGAATCTCTGGTTCCTATCACCATACTCAGAGTAATTTCATCTTTATAATCCACACTATTCTCTCAGATTAAATATTATCTTTGAAAATTGATTCTTATTCCTAAGAAGAAAACAATCTTTATAACTTAAAATCACTACCAAACTTATAAGTACATATTTTTCAAACAGAAGAATAATTTTAGGATATAACTACATAAAATTGTACTTACATTTATCTAAAAACAAAACTAGTTATTTTATTCTACTGAGGTATGCTTTACAAATAATAATCCTCTAATTTTATCCTCCTTAAAGTAAAGATTTTTAAAAAATGATCTGGTCTCAGCATTCAGGATTATCAATTTATTTCTTGCAAATACTAAATTTGAATACAATTGATAGAAAAATTTAAAATATTCCTTCAAGTTACAGCAAATATGAAAAATACGGACACTGAAGTTTCTAAAAGCCAAGCTTTCTAGATATAAGAATAATTTTGAAAACAAAATTTAAAATGGCATCTTGCTGACTTGATGAGGTAGGTATGATTATAGCCTTTATTAAATATACAACTCGAGTTCCTGTGACATAAAAGAATGCGTATCTGCAGGCAAAGCATACTTTGCCTTCTCCATCATCACATGATACATGGACCATGAGAAGTACTATAAAATGATCTACCTTGCACTATAGGAAGAGAGCATTAATTAAAATTTAGATATTATAAAATGATACAAAGACTTAATATCTCATTACTCATAGCTACAAACAGTCATATCTAGAAAGGCTCAGAGGCACTAACTATCATTCAGTTCAGTGGGCTGTATCCATAATGAAATCAAGATCACAGAACGGTTTCTGGTTCTAAAATTAAATAAACTCAGCATAAATCTCTTAGCTAATAATCTGACACTATCAGTGACTCTTCATAGAAGGTCTGGGGCTTAATAAAATATGTTCTGTTGAATTGTTGATCTCGTACTAAACATACAGTGAAAACATTAGCTTATGAAAGAAAAACCAACTTCACTAAAATTTTTTATTTTTCTGTGAAATACTGAATTCAATCCCTTGAATTAAAAAACTGTTCTATTGTTAAACCAATCAGAAAGAAATCCTCCCCATTTTGCTTTACCAAGCTGATGTCTCTGACTCACATCTTAAAATTATGCTATACAGTTTATCCCTTTTGGACGACGTATTCTGTCAGGCTTACAGAAATGTTAATCCTGTTTGGAGTCCTGCCTTTTCTCCCAAATGTCAAACTAGTTGGCAGAAAACTTATCCCCTTTGAAGCTCGGTTTATCACTGGCCAAATAAGTCTTACGAGCGTACATTATTATTAAACATTACTTGAAAATAATAATAAAAGGGCATAAAGTTTTACTTTGCCAAGAGTTCCTACTACCTTCCATAAGGATAACCATCTTACAACATTATTCCTAATTAGAGATATGAAGCAATATGGTGACCCTGAAAGGATGCTCAGGAATATCTTAGTGCTGTAAGAAGTTTGCTGGTAAACCACACACACATACAGCTTGGAACCAAGCTGCATCCCTATCAAAGCTATACAGTCTTCCCAGAAGACCCTGCACCCATTTTAAAAAAATAACTAAAATATTGCCATAATAAATCATTCCCTACCCCAATTTAGACTTAGAAATATCACATATCAGCAGACATTTACAAATAAATATTATATGACAAAGGTCATGAAAATAGAGCAAGAAATGAGCTGACTGAAAGAGGCATTAGCCATTTTAAATTTAAGCATGTTATAGAAACTTACTGTACTGCTAACGTTGATAATACGTACCCAGCCAGCTCTTTGTCTAAACCGTTCTTGACTTAACATGAATTTATATGTTACCAATGTGTAGTTTATGGGCTTTCCATTAGATAATACTGCATTATTAATTTGTTTATTTGAAAAATAATCCCTGAGCAAAAAAAAAGTGCCAATTTCTAGATCAACAGATAAATAAAATCTTCATGTGCTTACATTGTAGTGAGAATAGACTGCAACAAAAATATTAATGAAGAATAGTTCTGATTATACTAACTGATGTGAAAGAAAAAAGTCTATGTCATAAAGAGTGACTGAGTATTTGCTAGGGGTCAGGCAGGGTAGGAGATGATGTTAAGAGGGAAAGAATAATCAAGGGAAGTCTCCCAAGAAGATCTTGCCATGGTCAAGAAACAAATTATCACCATCTGATCCACATAAAAAAAATTGTCCTCTTCCTTCCTGTTTCTAGAAATTCATGTATCAAATACTTCTACATTGCAGAAGTTTCGTGTTGTTTTTTTAATTTATAGAACAAGAATATATTTCCGGGATGGCTGAACCCTGAAAACATATGCTAAATTTAGTGTGTAAATGGGGTCATACATACTTTCATATAGGGGATTTACGGTATTCATCACACTCTCAAAGAAAGCCATGATCTAAAAGATCATCACTATGTCAATGCAATCTAATTTAACCCCAAATTTACTAAACATCTCTATATAGAGCACTAAAAGTCTGTCATCCATCTTGCAATCCTCAAGAATTATAGCTTGCTTCAGAGAGAAAAGAAATCAACATCAGTATTATCGGTAATTATTTTCTTCAGAAGAATTCAAGATTAAGTTATTCCCTATAAAAACTCTAAAGAGATTTATTTTTTATTTGGACCAAATTGAAGTATTTTTCTGTGATCAGGCCTCTGGGGCAGATGCTTAACAGATTCGATGACCCATAATCTCTTTTAGGATTCCTGTCTTATGTCTATTTGAATCTGGAGAACATTCTCATAATTCTAAAGGAGACTTTTAGCAGCACCAGTAGAAATCAGACTGGAATTGAGCAGATGTGGTATGCTTCAACAAATTTAACCACAAACTCCTCTTCTAAAATTAGCTACATTCACAACACATAAACAGTAAAAAGAAAGGTTATATATAACATTTGCCTTGGCTTAGAAGCTATTGTAGTTGATATGTATGTAATCTACAGCTACAGAAAATAAGTTAAAAAAATATTTTTTATTAAAAAATATAACTCCAGTCACATTTATAAGATAAAGTCATGCTGCATTGAGAACTAAGGCTGCTTCTGTAAGTGATATTTTGACTTTGCCTTCAAAGGATTTGAGAAGACATCCATTAGGTTCTACTCCAACGCAAATCAAAAATAATAAGTATTTTCATTCTCTCTCCAGTGTCTTCATTAAACTCCATTAGAAACTACTCTTGGAATATGAAGTATGCATTGAAAAAGTTGATCATATCCTTAATTAAGTAATAAGTTATAGTCAAATGACATTCTTGCCGCTTAGGTACAGTTTGGCCCAGCAAAGTGGTTAAAATACATAATTAATTTGTGATTAGCTTTTCTTGCCATTCTTCCTCAGAAAATGTGCACTAAACAAACATAACAAAAAGAAATCTATGCATTTTATATCACTTTCTATTTTTCAAGGCTATTTCATTTCTGTTCTTTCATGTAAGTCCTTACAACAGCCCTACAGAATAAGTAGAGAAAACATTATCATCCCATTTCACAATCAAGAAAACAGAACATTTATGTTCCAATGTCAACATACTTCTCCATGGCTATTCCACAGCCACCTTAAACTCAGTATGTTCCAAACCAAAATCCTTATTTTTCCCTCACCTGACCCCCTAATCTATTTTTCTTCCTACCTCAGCTAACAATAGCAATCAATAGCCCATCCGCAGTCTTGCTTTCTACCATACCTATAGCTCTTTAAATGCACCTACCCATCTCATTACCATATTTCTATAATAAATAAATAAAATCTAATCATGTTTAAAATCTAAATCATGTCTATTCCAGATATAGATATTTGTTCTCAATGTTTACCTTCCAATTTGTTCAGTTTATTCACTGATTCCTGCTCTCATTCGATCAACCCTCTGACCTTCATCTCCATGCTCAGAATCAGGCACCCTGTTTGGAAATGCTTCTTTGTTTACTGACCTCTGATTCCTCTCCTGTATAATCAGTTTTACCTATCGCTTTGGCCAAGATCTGCTTCCATCAGCTACGGCTTATGGGCTACTGCCTGACCAAACAAGACCTCAACCTTCCAAGTCGAATTAAAGGATGGCGTTATACCTTCCTTCATAATTTACATTCAAGACTGACCTCTTACTCTTCTTTCATTAAATTCCTACTTATTATTCATTATTCATTTAAAATATCACATTTCTGAATACTATAAAAAGGTAATTTTTCTGTGTTCCCAAAGTATTGATCTTATATTGTCAAAATTATCACGACAGATTGCAATTGTTTCCTCCATGCTAGTGTGGACTTGCCAAGAACTGGGCACTGAGTTGTTTTCATTATAAATCTTGGGACAGTGCCTGACACAGAATAATCCCACAGTAAACATTAATAACCGAAAAAGTGTAAGAGTGAGTGTAAAGTACCCACCTTCCCACATCTAAAAAAAAAAAACATTGAAAACTTTGTTATATTCTGAGAACATCATAAGACATTTTTCCAACTTTACTGGAAATAAATTTCCATCTTTTACTAAGGTAAGATTCTAAATGTAGAAAGTATCGAGAAGACAAAAATGGGCTTAATTTGCTCTCTTGGGTGAACTATTCTCTGACAAAATTTTATTTCAGAACAACGTAGTTTAAAAGGCTACCATGGTTATTTGCATTATATCTCTCCTTAACATCTATTTTTGAAAGGAAAAAGCATTTAAATTTTTGACCGCTGAACTTTAGGTTCCTTATATTTCCTTTTTACCTATGCAAGTAAAGACTTCTCTCAGACATATACCTTGTCTTTGGTATAACAGACAGGGTTTTATCGAAGAGACGTGTGCTACAAGCCAGGGAAAAGTGAAGAGGCCATTCCTCCCCTCTCATGTGTCACCCCTCATCCTCATCTTTTGTCTGCAAGGGGTGCATCAACAAGAAATCGGTTGTTTGTTAATCTGTAGTGATTCTAAGTAAATGCATCTTGTAACACCTTCTAACATCAGTAAAGATCAGTTCTTCATATAGTTTAAGTAACTCTTCCAGAAGGCAGAATATTTTTTTCTAAAATTAGGTCTAACTATATGTCTTTGAACAATTTTCTTGGTTTCTGTAAATGAAAGCATTGACTTGATGAGTAGTTTTCAAAAACTTCTCTTTAGAACTTGAGGTTTCTATAGGAATCCCTCAGAGTCTACCGCAAAAGAATAGAAACACTTAATTGAGGTGGGAAAATGAACCACAAACTCTCCCCCATCTCCAGTAAAAGCACTTTTATCTATTTTTTAAATGCTTCTACGTTATACTTCTATTGTCAGAAAACATTTTTGTTGTTCTTTTTTTTAAAGTATAAAAACCACTTAACTAGATGGTCCCCAAGGTTTTTCTGCTCTAACCTTCTCCTAATCTGTTATTCTAAAAGATCAATAGAGGCTGTGCGTGAACTGACATTCAGATGCTTGTATAGCTCAGACTGAAAGGAAAAATACCACAGGGAAAGGGGAAATAAAAATGAAAGTTTACTAATTTGGTTTCCAAAGTTTTCAAGTAATTTCTAGAGAGTTATCTATATTATGTTAAAACTAAGACAAACATTTCATATTGTTCTCTATTACATGACTAAAACTTACTACCTCACTAAGATATTCCCCTTGCATAACTCAGTTTAAAACCCATGGTTCTCTCTTCTCTACACTCAAGAACTCATCCTCTCACATGGCTTCAACTGAATGACTTCCAAATCCATTTCATGTCTCCAAGTCCAGAATTTCTAGTTATCTAAGTGATAGCTATATGTGAACACTCCATCAATGTAAAGGTGGCATATCCATAAATGAACTAATCTTTCTATATTAGCTTCCCTAAGGAATAAAGTCTAATCTCACTACAATATATACAACCCTCCATCTTCCTCAACAAATGCTTAGGCTTCAGTCCTTGTCATTCTTTCCCTGCTATTCCCTGTACCTATAGCACTATCTGTAGTGTATTTCTTATCTGGTTAATTCTTGCCCATGATTCAGTGATGAGCTTAGATATTTCTTCTCTGGAAAGCTTTCCCAAGTAGTCCCTCAGCCATGTTCTTTGCTCCCTTTTTGTGCTGTTATATTACCTTGTGCTTTCCTCAATTACAGCATTTTTACTAAAAATAAATATTTGTTTACTTGTCTGCCTCCCACCCTAGACTATGACTCTCCTGGGGTAATGAAATTAGCATAATATTCCATGGTAAACTGTAGGTTCTTTATGTTGCTGGTTCTTTATGTTTGGTTTATATTTCATCAATATTACTACTCTTCTAGACATATTTCTCTCTTCCATCACCTTCATTCCTGACGTCCAAACTCTCACAAAAATACAAAAATCTGTTGTTTCTTCTTTCAAACCATTTTTTCCTCCATCCTACTGACTCCCCAGTGCCACATCTCACTATCTTCTATCTGCCAAGCATACTATAAAGTGTTGTTGGTAGATATCCCCGTCTGCAACTCTCCTTTCAAAATCTAACCTGCGTTCTTCCATCATGTTCATCTAGATAAAGCATCATGACACAGCCTGTTCAATAACAAACCGTAGCTTTTTGTTTTTCATTCCATCAATTTCAGGTTGCTCTGATTGAATCTACCTAACATTTACAACTTTATTTTCCACCATTACCTAACATACTTCCCCTAGTTCAGTCATAAAGTCTTCTTCCTTGTCCACATGCATAATATAATCCTTCTTTCCGCAAAGTTTATATCTACATTCTGAATGTCTTCTTTCTCTACTATCAAATCTTTACTTATGCTTCTTGGCCCAATGTAAAGCTCACTCAGTGCAAATAATTCTATAAGAGCATCAACCTTAAAAAGTAAGAAAAAACAGGAGCCAAAGGAATTTGCAAGGGAACATGTGGTTTTTGACTCTCCATAAGTATATAGTGGTATTGGTGAAATGATTTTCAAGGAAAGACTAGTTCACACACTGATAAAACAGACATAAAACATTGCCCTTGACCCTATAGCCCAATAAATTACTTTCCCAAATACATGTGAGCTATTTTGTTAGACCAACCTCTGTCAGAAGCTAACTAATGATGTTATAAAATCTCATCAAATAAACCCCATATTTGAATCAACATTCACTGGATCAAATCACACTGAGTATGTGATACAATTCCTAGTCCTAAGAAAAGAGGGAGAGCCTCCTGTAATTTACCCCAAAGGAAATTAGCATATTTATTATAGTATAAACAAGTTTGGATTATACTGAAATTCCTTCTTGGGGCCCTTAACTTCCCTGGGGTATTCTTTAAGCTGATTTTAAAACTTATGTCCACTCAAAGCTTCTTGAAAACCTAGTATTTCAGTTACACCAAAACAATGGAGGCCAGTTCAGATCAGATTGTGGAATAAAGAAAGGGAGGATAGAAACCAGGTAATGAGAGAAGCTAAAGCTTTCAGTAAGAAAATATTTATGGTGTATCTATGAAATATCAGGCATATCTATTAAACAAACTAGGTGCTAGTTACTGTGGACACAGAAATTAAGTACAGGCAGACTCGGGGACCACTGAGAACTTTGCAGTCCACAGTACTGACAAGGTGTGCTTCACATTTCATAAGAGCAGGAAGTAGACATTGACCACTTTTTTAAAGGCTTCTTAATCAAACTCAGCTGCAAAATTCTATTTCATGTCATTGAATCTACTTATTTTCTCTAATTTTTATACACTGCAAAACAACGAGTAAGTTGCATCCTGGCAGGGATCGCGGCTCTAGTACTCATGTTTGTATTTGCAGCGCCTAAATTAGCACCTGAAATATAACAGTTTCTCCGTTATATGCTGAATGAATGGATGAAACAATCAGTTGTCTAAAAATCAACAATTATCTGTCAGAACTCCAGACAGCATATCTCAACATCTGATGTTATTTAGTTCCTAATTTCCTCATTAATTTTTAAATTGCTTTAGATTTTTTATATTGCTGTTCATAATAGGATCAAGTATTTGTTTAAACACAGTGACTAAGTAAGTAGCTGGTTAAGAGAAATTCCAAGTCTTGAGTTTGTAATGACACAAGCCAAACACCTCAGTTTCTTACCTGCCAAGAGGTAACAAAGATTATGCTTATTATAAGACTTTCTATAACTACTGCTACTACTACTGGTAACAATTACACAATGCTAGACTAACAATAGTAGGGAAGATTAATTAATAGTGTCTGCAATTCTGTGGTCATCTTTTAAAAAAATAAAATAACAAAAACAAGTATTTGGGGAAGTAGGGTTAAATTTTTTATGTCTTTCTTTAAACATATCTGTGGAGCCATAACCAAATAATGAACTACTGAGAGAGAAATTTGCTTTCTAATAAGAACTGAAATGTCTCCATTATTTTTTCCTTGTCAGAACTTTAGTGTTCCACTTTTTATAGTAGGCTGCTTAGCCCTTCTGTTCTTATAGCTAGCAGGCAATTGGAAATTCCTTATTTTTCCCTAAGAGAGATAGAGATTCACAAGATAAAGTCAGCATTTCCCTAAAAACCATCAACATCTGTTGCAGTCATAAGTAACTTGCCTTTAGAGTCTCCTCAGAACATCCTGCAGAGCCGTCCCTACACCCACTGCTTCAGCCAGAAAAATAAAACAAAGGCCTTGTGAGAGTGATATAATGATCTAAGGGAACAGAACACAGTTGAGTGAAGAAAACATAAGTTTTACAGTGCCTCTATATATGACTTAGGCATTGATTCTGATTAAATTATGTATATTGGGCCATTTGCTGATGTCCCCATTCCGCACAGTTGTTTTCCCTAAATGCCAAAGAAGCACTATAGCATAAAAAGAGGATAACAAAAGAAAGGTTAAGTTTCAAAAAGCTATTCTCTAGATATAAATGCTATATTCACTTTATTGACTTCCTGAATTCTTAAATCAAACCATATAGTCTCCTGTTCATGTGGGCACTGTAGACTTTTCTTTTCTAAATTTGGACTCTCAGAGCCAAGGGAGTTGTAAAGTCTCATTTTTCCAACAACTCACACATATTCAAGTGGCCAGACTGCAAAATTAAAACTCAGAAGAATTAAGCTGAGTTTCCAACCCCAGCAGAAAGACTGGCTTCCACCTTTCCTTTCATTAATGGGCAGGCTGTGGCAAGACAATTTCACTTATACTGAATGCCATCTATAAACTACTAGTACTGAATCCTCATTCCTCAAAGCCCAAGGTGTTGACCTGAGTGAAATACAGGTTTTCTAAGCATAAGAATGACCACATAACAAGAATTCACAGTTCCTTAAAAGGAATATTAATCAGTGTTATTTAAAAAAAAATAATACACAATAAAGCTTATATTTTTGGTATCTTGCCAAAAAAAAAAAAAGGAAGTGAACAAAAAAGAATATCTGGACCACTACTCATCCCTACTCTGCACTGGCAAGGGTCAAGAGGAGGCCTTGCTTGGTAGGATAAAAATTCTCCCTCCCCATCTTCCTTGTTCCTAATGCTAAAAATTGAAAGGGAAGCCAAAGTACTCTGTGTGCCCCCCGACAAGTACTCACTACCTCCTCACTCTACTGTCCGATGTTCACAATGAAGTCACCAAGTCTGACCTTTTTATGGTCCAAAAGACCTAGGACCGTAGGTCACTCTAATGCTCTATAAAGGTGCACATCCACTTTCAGAATTCTGACCCCACTAAGAGTTTCCTCTAGAGCTCAAAACCTGCCATAAGCAAAATCTACCTTTCTAACCTGGGTTCTCAATGTTACCTTCATTTTCCTGATCTGACGCCTGCCCACAGGAGTAGTTCTTAAACCTGGCTCAATTTAATTTCTTTTTTGGAAAGATTTTAGTTGGTTTTTTATTGGCTTTTCCATTCTGTTCTTTGGATCCACCCCTATAGATCCTGATTTAATGGGGCCTAGCAATAGTATTGCTTTTAAAGTTTCTGAGGAGATTCTAGTACACAATCAGAACCTCTTCTAAGTCTGATGGAAACCTGGCCTGAAGGACACAACTTCCTCTTCCAAAGGAGAGCTATTTGCTCTCCCAATGGCACTTATACATCTTGGTCTGGAAGTTAGTTTGAGTCCTCTCTGCTCTTCATTACCACTTATTACCCACTCATCCTAACAGTGCCACAACTCAGGTTTGAATCTTGCCATCAGGCCTTGCCACTCATTACATCTCCTTGTAGAATCCTCTATGGACTCAGGTCCCACTCCTTTTATTCAGAATTTTGCATCCTGACTCATCATCACTATTGCCAACATGACTACTGTATATGATCTTCTAATACTGAAGCCTCTCAATTTCTTGACCTCTTCTCTACCTTATCTTTAGCCATGTGCTCACATGGTCATACGAGAGTACGTACACATAAAATGTTTCTCTGGTGGAAAATTCCTTTCTTCAGAAAGTTGGTATCCTCCTTACCTAAACAGCACTACCTTTTTTTTCTACAAAAGCAAAAGAACTGGAAAATTGTATCAATCCCATAGATGGTGCTATTGGGAGACACCACGTTTCTGAACCAGACCATAAAGCAGATTCCACTGCTATTATCTCAAGGTATTAGAATTTTTACATATGGAATGATTCCTGAAATAATTAAATTTATGTCACAGATTAATTTTTTTGTTGTTTAATAAAGCATTAGATTGTGATCCAATTTATTATAAAGAGGTTTGGCCTATTGTCCCAGGTATTGCATACCATGCGGAAGGCAATTAGTCGATTTTCCAATTAAAATAAATGTGTTTTAATCATCATGTTCCATACAGGAAAAGGAAAAATGACTTCAATAATTGCACTTTGCATTTCTATAGCAAATTTCATCTAAGAAGCTCAAAGCACTAATTTAATTAAAGCCTCAAATATTCCCATGAAGTAGGTGTTATTATTTCCATTTGACAAAGCATAAATGAAGTCACAGAAAGATTAACTCACTTGACTGTGGTTGCACAGTGAGTTAGTAGTGGAAGTCAGAATAAACCCTGAAATCTCAGGCAGATTGTTCACTATAGTCAGGATCAGTAATCTCTCAGTATCTGTACTTTTTCACAGTCTCATCATCTTGACTCCTCGTGTAGCTGGAGCATTGGCAACTTTAATCCTTCATGGGTTGGGGGATCCAAAGCATAGATTATTCAAAAATGCTTCTGATTTTCATTCTTGTATCCCACTTTCTAAGATGGCATTCATTTGGGGCAAGGTCCAGTGGTATTTTCTTCTCTTTTTACTCAAACATCCTTTATCACCATATTCTCTCTCTTTTTACATAATTAGGTGGCCTAATCCCAGAAAGCAAGGCTGTTTGCTTTTAATTAAGAATTGAATTGTGCATCAAAATTTCATGGGAAATTTTCAGAATCTTCATCTAATCTTTTCTTAATGAAATAAATCTGATAGCTGCTCTGTTTGCATTAGTCACAGTACATGACACACATGATTTAAGAAGCGTTTTGAGCAAACAAAGTTAAAATATATCAGCAAGTAGCCATTATCCATAGAATGAATATTTAGACATTTTCAAGGGCAAAAAATCCATCATCTATTAAATTACTATATAGAAGCATTCCATCTATTGTCAAAGTCAGTTTCTTACCAATTGTTTTCTAACCTTTCAACCAAGAGGTCTTTAAGCCCTTTCAAAAATTGATATTCTTAGAAAAATCATGTAGGAAAAAAAGTAACTTTGTCTTACCTAGTCATTTCACATACAGATGTTGAGACTAGTAAGGTCAAATGGGCAAAATCAAGATATGTTATTTCTTACTGTTAAGTAATACATTAGTCAGCTCATGCCGCCATAACAGAATATCACAGACTGGCTGGCTGAAATAACAGAAATTCATTTTCTCGGAATTCTGGGTGCGAAAAGTCAAAGATCAAGGTGCCAGCAAGGTTGGTTTCTGGAGAAGCCTCTCTCTGTCTTTGGCTTGCAGATGGCCGCCTCCTCGCTATGTTCTCACCTGACCTTTCCTCTGTGCACACACAGGAAAGGAGAGAGATCTCATCCTCTTTTTATAAGGACACCAGTCTTATCAAATTAGAGCCCCACTTTATGAGCTCATTTAACTTTAAAGACTATCTCCAAACACAGTCACATTAGAGGATTAGAGGTTAGGGCTTTAACACATGAATTTGAGGGGGGATAAAAATTCAGTCCCTAACAAGTAATTTCATCATAGTCAATGAAGAAGAAGAAAAAGACCTATTACTATGTCCAGGAATTCACAGACAAAAAGATAACCCTGAGCAGGAAGAACATAATTTAAATATATATATATATATATATATATATATATATATATATATATATTCAAAAAAAGATCTTTACTTCCTTGAAAAAAGAAACTAATACCACGGTTTACTACTTTAATTCAAATTCCCCTTTTCAAACAATTTGTTCCCCCACCCAGACCCATTCACCAACAGGACTGCCATTCCAGGCCTAGGAAACTCCTCTGAAGCCTACTCCTCATTGACTATATACAAAGCACAGCTCCATTTTAACTTTCAAAAGGAAGCAATACCATAAAGCAGAAATTTCATTCATACATAAAGTAAAAAATCTGAAATTTAGGCTTGGCTCTGACATTCAAAGACACTATAATCTCAGGAACTGCATTCAACTTCTTGCTCCTCCATCTTCAGTTTTGATTATTAAATCCAGATTCAAAAATACCTATGATGAAAAGATTCCGAGAACTTCAATATATATAGCTAAGGAATAGTGCTAAATTATAATGGTAAATTATAGTCAGCATCAGGATATCCTTCAATTTACTCATCAAAAAAAATGGCCATTATTTCAAATACAGTGAACCATTTAGAAGGATGAAAAGACATGGTAATAAAGTATGAGTATCCTTATTTAGGACTGAATGATATGCAAAACAAGAATCCGTTAGAAACTTCTGGTAGTTTCTTATTTCTGCTACTTAGCCCCACTAAAGATAACAGTCTTTATGGTTTTGAGTAGCCTAAAAAATTTTTGCAACTTATTTGGAAATTTATGAGATAATGTCTTTGTAGAAAGTTTCTCATTTATGCTGTATTTTTTATTCTCTTTTATCCCTTCTTATACTATTTTGTACATAATCCCATTGCAGTAGATTTCTCATTTTATTATATATAGTTATTTGTAAGTTGTCCTCCTCATATATTGTAAGCTTCTTAAAACCTGGGATCAATTATTCATTTAGATGTGTTTCCCCAGAAGTTGGCATGGTACTAGAACAAAGTATGACTCAATATGTTTGTTTAAACATGTAGAAGATCCTTCCAGAACTGCAAATAATAATTTGATTTCCCAAGGTGTCTGAAGTATCTCTTCTTGTTTATGTAACTATGTAGAGTATTGAGGAATGGATCATAAAAGAATTAAATCACCACTACTTTCTAATTAGTAACATCTTTGTCCTTTAGAATGCCTTATAATGTAGCTTTGCTACACTCTAAATTAGGAGTATCCATGGTTCACGTGTAAAGTGTTTGGGCTTATAAATTAGTACATTGTTGCAGGATTCTAGAACGGAGAGATGGGACACCGAGACTATTAGCATGAAGCAGCGTTTATTGATGCTGGCACCAGCTCAGCGGATCCTTATCCAAAGGTTGAGCCCCGATTGTAACATAACATGCAGTTTTATACCATTTTGTACTTCCACATTCCTACATAGCTATAGACATTCCATATAAGGAAGGAGAACATAAAGAGAACACTGATTGGCCACCAAACTATAAGGAAACTGGCTTAATTGTTTAAGTGGGTTTTCAGATTGCATCAGCCTGAGAGTCCTGGTGAAGGGTGGGGGTGCAGTCAGGAACTAACTCATTCAAGCAGGAAATGGTCAGGCATGGTCACCCGGCTGCAATATGAGTATAAAACATAACACTAGACAAAGGGATAGTACCTATTTTTTGCTGATCAGGAATTCTGGAAAGTTGAAAATGGATTATCAATGATCTATGGGAGTGTTACTTCCAGAAATCGCCTGTTACAAGAACAAGTGGTTTCCATTTTCCTAACTGCAAAAAGCTATCAGAAAGCAACGGGAAAGCACAGCCAGAGATGGGACATTCTAAAAGGCATGAGAGCTAATTCTGCCTCCAAAAAATAACTAATTAAAATCTACGTCCATTTTTTGATAATAGAAAATATCCAAGAGGACACTAGCATTAACTAACTGTGTGCTAGAATAGTCAGATTATGTTCTCAATAAAGTAGGTCAAATCAGTGGAATAGTTCTAGATTAAAGCCAAAAAAATTTAATTATACCTTTAAAAGTCTTCTCACACATAAATACTATGGTAGTAGATGGTCTTCAGTCACATCTATGCCTGAGGAAAATGAGGCTTGTAGAGGTCCCAATAATGACGTAAGCACACGGTTCACAAAGTATGGCTTCCCCATCATCAGATCACATGAGAACTTGTCATAAAGGCAAATCCTTGTGCCCTCACCCCCACCTCAGACCTACTGAATCAGAAACTCTGATTTGAGGCCCTATAATCTGTACTTTTACAGGTCCTCCATGTGTTTCAGTTTAGGCTAAAACCTGAGAAGCTCATAGTCAGTTGATGGTATAGCCTTGGTCCCATCATTGCTTCAAGTACCTTGATTTTGCTGTTGATGCAATAAATGAATGTTTTAGTGATGACGTTAATAACAACTTTGGAAATAATGACAAACCTCTGTCAAACTGTCTTCTGTCAGTGTCTACTTTCTGAGCTAAAAATCTGTTTTAAGTGCCATTATGTTCACCGTTATGCATAAAAAGATACCTTGATTTAAAATCTAGAGTTCTCATCTCTTTTTTTAACCAAATTCTTCATATAAATCATTCTTCTGTATTTTTCATGGTGTCCTCCAACTTTCTCCAGCTTCTTCATTCCATTTCTGTTGCTTCCATTTTATCTCTCTCTCTCTCCGTCCTCTTTATATTAATCGTGATCATTGCTTACACAGGCTCTAGCACAGCTTATCTTAGTGAATAAATTTTAATGCCAAGTTGTTTAAATAGAATTTGAAACTGCAAAGGAGATTTATAGTTCAGGGAGCATCATCTGGAGAAGGCCCTAATTTATTTTCACGGTTATGTAAAATTTAGATCTCTTGTGTCTGTAACACCGCCTAGAAGGAGCAACAATTGTATTTCACGGGCTGGTCTGCACAAATGATTTGGACCAGACTCCAAACAGCAGGCAATCTTTTCCTTACCTTTTTCCCCCAGGAAATATTTAAATATTTTGTTCTCTAAGAGAAAGGAATGGAAATTAAATTGGACTATCACAAATATACACAAAATCAGAATGCCCTTCCATATAAAGAAGCTATGTTTATCACCAGAAAAACTTAAGCAAGCTGCTCTTCCCATTTAAGTAAGACAGACACTTTGTTGACCTGTAAGTAAACAGAAATCTTCCTTTGGGAATATCCATAGAAACGATTACTATGGCCATATTTTACTCTTTCCAAAGATGACCCTGAAAACAGAAACATAGCTGAAGTGTTGCCATGTGATCATGACGCCAGAAAGCCCGACTGAATCAGCCAGGCTGCCCTTGCATGCAACTGAGCCAGTTTCTATCGCATTTACCTTGAAGATGTGTATGGTCATGTGAATCAGGAGGGAACAGGATTCAAGTTCAAGCCACAGGTCACTAGCCAGAGGACACTGCATAAGCCACTTAAACACTGAAATTTAGTTCTCTCAGCTATAAACTACAAACCTGATATGGCCATCCCTCCTATAATAAAGTTCAGCATAAAATGAGAATCGGTGGTTCTTAAATGAAGGTAATTTTGACTCCTTCCACCCCTGATCCCAAATGACATTTTACAATTTCTTTTTGGTTATCACAGCTGAGAGGGAAAATGGTCCTAATGAGTAGAAACCAAGGATGCTACTGAGCATCTTACATGCACAGGACAGTCCTCCACCGCAAAGAATTATCTGGCCCAGAATAGTCAACATGAGAAACTGGATGAGATGGTATATGTAAAATTGCTTTGTAAATTAAAAGACAGTTATTCAACAAATGTCTACTGTGTGTTGGGCAGTCACTTAGAAACCAGGTGGTATTCTCATGTTAAAACTAAATGCACAGGTTCAACATGCTTCAATCAACCCAAAAAGGACTCATTTCTTTAACCTTCCAGTGCCTTGTCTAGTGTTTTGTTAGCTTACTTAACTGATTCAGTCAAAACAAATGGCAAAGATCCCTTGAAAACTGTTTATTCCTATATCAGGTATTCCTATATCAGACATCAATAGATATTCGAGAACTAACAATCTGGCTTATTCAACAGTATTTATCATAATGATATGGATACAGTATATATAGTCCATAAATATTCCAGAGTTCATTGTGTGGCAATATCATTAATTTTTATAGATCAGCACAAAAAAAGGATTAAGTATCAAAGTTTAATCATCATTGATGACAATAATAATAATAATAATTTACACTGAAGAACTTACAATATGTCAGGCACTTACACTGATGTTAATCTAGTTAATCCTCACAATTAACCTTTGCCCATAGTTTACATGTAAGAAAATTGAAGCACAGAGAGATTCAGTAAATTTCCCAAAGTCACACAGCTAATCAGTGACAGAACTAGGGTTTGAACCTCAAGACAGTCTGGCTCCAGCGTCCATGTGCTTTATCTACCAGAATATTTATCACAGAAGCCTAGGAGCAGCTGAATCTGTGTTATCCAGCAGAGCCCCAGCTGTGGAAGACATTCAGCAGAGGCAGAGTTAGTGGATCAGCTTGACTCAAGAAAATAATAAAAAGGAATCATGCCCACCTGATTGACAGCGGCCAGCCTGCAAAAGGGCATCGAAATATTTGGGCTAAGTCATATTACCCCTAGCGAAGTAATAGCCTTCCAGAATACTAGGGCCCTTTGGTTTTGACCAAACTGTTTAAATAGCCAAATACATGACATTGTTGTTGCCAAACACATGCTCACTGAAGGTGACATTTCAGTAGCTTTCTAAAGGAGAAATTGCTGCTTTCAGTTTGTTCCCATAAATTGTGTGAAATGGCCCATTACCTCTGGTCCTGGCAACAGGAAACTTCAAAGGCAAACTGAGAGGAGAAACACTCATCTGAATGGCAAGCTGCCAGCACGCAGACAGGGTAAACTGAGACGCCCTGCAGGAGAGGGAGGGGAGGGGCTGCACTGCCTCTACTTTCCCAGTTTCCCTTTGTTCTTCTAAGTGTGATTGGATGTGATGCAAATCCTTCATGAGGAAGCAGGTTCTTTTCACAGAAACACACCCACATATCTCTCCTTTGTCCCCAGATTCACAGAAACTCAGGTTGGCATCCAGAACCTTGAAAACAACAAAACCAAAGACAATAGTCTCTTGGTATAAAAGCAATGAACTTTACTGAATCAGACTTTTTGCCTGTTGAAACTACTTTAAGTCAATTGTTTTTATTCTAGCTGTGAAATTTAAAAAACAGTCTGTCTTTAAAAAAAAAAAAAATCTGCTGAGAGTACAGAAAAGAACTTCACTTATTCATGCACCAAAATCCCATTTTAACAATGTTTATGATATGGCTCATTGACCAATCCTTCAAAAGCAAAGCTATGAACAACAACAACAAAAAGCTTCCTACATACCACGTAATTAGCCCATAAAACAGATGTTCATTTCTTCACACAATGTGAGCATTCTTGAAAAAAAAAATCACTTTATTTCATTTAACTCTAACATACTCAATGGATGTTCATTTCATAACATTGAAATAAAAGTGCATCCAAAATGTTAGCAAAAAAATTGCGAGCATATATTATAGTGACTGCCACAAATGTTTTAATCTTGAAAGATTCTGTATGAATGCAGAGGCACAGCTTAGTTTGCCAAAGTCACTAGATATTAAAACTTCAGCCCTAAAGTCATAATTGTAGGTAAGAAATAAATGTGCATTATGATGACTTGAAACTTTTGAATATAATTATATAAACCAGGCTACTTTTCTCCTCATAAACAGCATATGGGGTAGGCTATACAGAAATCATTTGTTCCAGTTAAAAACTGAGGAACCCAAGATGTAAACAATTTAAGCAACTCCCTAATAATTTACATTACTAACTCATAGAACTAAAACTTAAATCTTTGTCTCCTGAGTCTCAGTTCTGTTACTGTCCTATTGGGCCAGCTATTGTTACATACAAGATTGTAATAAGGTTTTCATTTGCCTAAGAAATGAGAACATTACTGGAAGCAATTTCATAAAAGTAAATTATTTCTATTTTAAAGGATTGATTTTGATTCGTTCCATTTTTTTGTGTGTGTGCAAATGTTCTTTATTAAAATTAAATGATGGTAATAAAAATGGTAGCTGCTTGTATTTCTAAATGGCCTTTCTTGGTATCTTGGTATACCAGTCTGAACTCCCTTCTGTTGCACATATCTAAAATCTAACTCAAACTGGTTTAAGCTAAGAAGGGAATTTATTGACTCACAGATTTAAAAGAAAAAATCCATGGTCATAGGTTCAGATGTTGCTGAATCCAAGATTCAACTGATGTTTTCAAGACTTGGTCTCTCTCCATCTCTTGGCTCTGCTTTGTTTTTTAGACTTTATTCTCAGATGTTGCATGACAGCCTTAGGAGATTCAAGGTTACATCATCCTTACTGCTAACCACCCCCAGTTAGAAGAAAACTTCTCCCTTCTTACTAGCTCCAGAAAAGTCTTACTGGATGTGGTTAAGTCACATGACTAATCCTAAACCAATTACTGTAGCCAGAAAAAAAATAGTGGTCTAATTGTCCACCCATAAGCCCAAGGCAGAGTCAGACCCTCAAAAACAAAAAGAAGTAATCATGAGGAAGAGTCAAGCCCCTTAAAAAATCAGGATACCGATAACACAGAGAAGTGAATAATTCTGAGTTAAGCAAAAACATCTGCTATCCACTAGTCTTGTCAAAATAATGCCTTGACAATGCTTTATCACTTTTCTGATTAAAAAAATAACAATAAAGTTATAACTCCCACAATCTCTAAAGCTAGAAACTGCTGTATTAATGTTCTAATAATGGGTAAACTTCCATGGTACCTACTAAGTAGTCACACAAGAATCTTGGGAATTCTAAGCAGCAAAAAGTGTGCTTTTTTCTCAGCTATTTAGACAGCTCAAAATCCAACTTTTCCTCACTAATAGCCAAACCTGTCCTTTATACTCTTCCACCCAAAATTTTAAAATATAAAGTCACCCCAGCTATTAGAAAACATTGTTATGAACTAAATTTTAATTTACTCATATCAATATTGATAGAATAAAGAAGAGAGAGATTCTGCCATCATGCTAGCTGTGTTCCTAAGTCAGAATATGCTTACATGAGCAAAAAAGTTCCAATCAGAGAGCTGATATTGTTTGACCTGCATGTTCTCAGTGTCTGGTAAGTAAAAAAGTGTTAGAGTTATGATACACTTTAAGAATGGGATAAGAATGCCCTCTTATTAAAAATTATATTTGTATCTGAAAATTATCACAAAGAATTTATTGATATGATAACCCTTGTAAAGGAGCCAGGGTTGATCTTCAAAATACTCCCACCATTTCTCCTCTGTTTTCTATAGACTGTTTCAAGCTCTTATATTTCCCCAAAGACAGATGGCTTTGGATCATCAATCAAAATTTCAAAATTATTTAAAAGGTCCAGAAGAGTTTATTTCCTTAAAAATATACTATTTTGACCAGTGTCTTCATAATATAAATAAGATATTTCAAAAATACAAATGTTTCATATAGAAACACTAATATAAACAGAGCTTGTTGATCTTCCTACGGATAACAGGTAACTGATGGAGGCTCTGAAAGTCTGAACACCAAACACTCTGCTGCTCCTAAAGTTGCCACTGGGCTAATTCCATTCAATGTAAACTACTTAAATGGCTACTTTGGAGACCCTGCTCACTCGCCTCCCTCCGTGATCACCAGAAATTTGTCTTCTATTATTACCAATCTACTAAAAATGCTTTTTGATCATCTTTCTTGGCAAATTAAAGGGTCTTTTTTTCTGCCTCCCTTTTCTTGACCCTTCTCAGTATCCTATTTTTAAAATATATTTTTATTCTAATAGTTCTCCTTTCTTTTATGCAAATACTCAAACCTGGTTTCCGTCTAAATTTAGAAAAGCTTCTCCATATGTGCCTATTCCCTCCTTTTCTCTAAATGTGAACAAGCTTAAAGAAGCTAATATCTTTCTAACATATGTTCTTCTACGTAACAGTACCTTAAAAAGCATTCAAACAAAAGTGGACTCTAAGGTTTAAACTGGAGGATCAAAATGTGTAATAAATATAGTTGCTCTGATTAACTAACCATTGGAGGGTAGAACACAGGCCTTACCAACTCCATTCCTTCCAGTTAGCTTTACAGGGTCTAGAAATAGCTGAGAGCTATTTCCCCAGCTAGACTGTAAGCTTCTGAAAAGTAAAAAGTATTTCCTGTTTTGGGAGCAACTGAGGGGTTGCTTGTTTGTTTTTTGTATTTACAGTACCTAAGCATGTCTGGCTCGGAGGAGATAATAAAAAGCTTTTTAAAAATAGCAAGCAGCCCAAATGTCTAGGGCATATGGTATGTGCAGGAGAATAAAAAGTACTAAAAATGTATGTAAAGGAATATTGATCTACATGCTAAGAATGTTGGATTTATTCTGTATATAATAGCTTTGAGGTGTTTTGTACAGAACGTGATATGAAAAGTTGACACTGACTTGCTCCTGGAACCTTTGGACTGTTTGAACTGGGCAAAGCAATCCTTGAACTGGGCCAAACCAACCCTGTCTCACAAACAACTATTTGCAAAGCTAATAGGAAAGCAGACATCCCAACCACAAGGACTGATGATTACTGACTCTCTGAAGGCAGAATCAGTAACCAGCCACGTACAACCAAAAAGTAACTCAGCTTGTTAGCACAAACAGAAATCTATTTCTATTCATGTAATTATTCCCTGCCTTTTCTCATAAAAATCCCTTGCCCTCACGCCGTAATCAGGACACTATTTGAGTTTCTGCCTGATTCTGTGCTTCAAGAATTGCAATTCTTTTTCATCCTAAATAAATACTTGTTGCCTCTCATTTCAGCTTATTATTTTTATGTTAACAGTAATATAATTATTTAATACCTACTAAAGCATTTGGAACCATGTCTATTGTATAGTAATTCCTCTATAATTGTTAGTTATTATTATCATCATCATCTTCATCAGAGCCAAGTTTATTCCTTTTATAAGAATTTCTGCTTTGTGTACTGATTAACGTTCATATTCAAATGTCCAAAACATTAAGTTTGCCTTTACTATTTTCGAAGCATTTTCTCTGCAAAAACAGATTGCAAGAAAATTGCATCCACTTTTAGACTCCTACTCTAAAATAAGTCTAGTTCCAAAGTCAACCACCTGCTTTAATCCCCAGAACTCGTTCCAAGTTAAAATTCGCTTAACTCTAATCTATCATCAACGTGCAAAGTTTCATTTTGAAAGAAGCTCCATCCAGCACCTGCCTCCGCCACAGGGACCCCGAAGCCTGGGTGAGCAGTCGTGTCTGCAGGCCTGAATAAAAGGGATGAGTCTGGGCGTGTTTGCCATGTGATCTTTGCAAAAACGAAGAGACGATCATAGGAGAGACCAAGCTCAGCGAATTGGATAAATGAGCAGGCAGCTCTATGCAGACCACAAAATATTAATCAGACTTTGGAATAATTTTATTCTAGTTTGTATTCTTTGGGGATAACTTCTTTAGTAGCAGCTAAATGGGGTTCCCTAAGGCCTGCCAAATATCCCATTTAAATTAGCATATATTTGCATTTGTTGACATACAGAAAAATCCACTGCAGACTACCAAAGGTGTCCTTCTACACTCACAGGTAAGTGATCTTCCTCTGTGGTTGTCTGGGCAACCAAGGCACAAATGATGCAGGAACACAAATTCTCTTTTTATGACTAAGTACTGTGCTGCTCTAGGCAATTCATTCCTTCTTTGCACTTCGTAGTTTTCTCATTTAAAAATGAATGGGGGAATGTCAGAAAACCTCTAAAATTCATTATCCTTCTAAAATTCTGATTTTTATTAAGCACGTCTTTGCAATAGACAAGCTGTTGATCTAGGTTAAGGATTGGCAAATTATCGCCTAGTGGCAAATGCTCCTACCACCTATTTTTAGAAATAAAGTTTTAATGAAGCATAGTCACACCCATTCATTTATGTTTTGTCTATGGCTGTTTCCCCCCAATACAAGAGTCCAGTGGTGGTGACACAGACCAATTGTGGGAAAGTGGAAAGTATTTACTACATGAATAAATGAGCAGGCAGCTCATATCACATGGAAGTTTGCTGTTCTCTGATCTAAGTGAAAGTAAACAGAAAATTTTATTTTCTCATCTATTTCTTATGCTAATAGTGTCTCCAAATACGAATAAATTGAGAGCTCATGAATAAAAGTTATGGCTAAAAACAGTGTTCACAATTATTTGTTCTACTCTTAAATAATAAGTGTCAGAGCAAATAAATGACAAATTTGTGACAAACTGTTCTGATGTTCAAGCCATCAGAAAGTGCCATGAAAAATGCTACTGTCACACCAAAATCAGTTCTCAGAACATGTGTGGAATAGTCTAAACTGAAACATCGAACTGTCATTGTATTAAAGTAATTTTATTGCACAATAAATAGGACACTATTTGTTTTACAAGTCATTCTGATAGGCTTTACAAAATGAGAAATGATTTGGCATCAAAATCTCCCTATTCTCTCTTGCATGACTTTTTAATAGCTAAAGATGGTAGCTGTATGAATTCCATAGTGAGTCCTATTTTAATTATATAAAAAAGAGAAATGCTAAATCATGCAATGAATAAGAAATGACTTACAGAACTTTAGTTGAGCAAAATATATAAAACAATTATAGACTGATTCATGTCTGAGTTGACACTACTTTTAAGTATGTCTCTCCTTAGAACATTAAGTTGAAAATGAAAGCAGCTATTCAAATTTTTTGTATTTTTTAAATGGAGCTTAACTGAAAACATAAAAAATGTGTCCTGGTTCTTCTAAAACTAGCCCTCACTCTATGTAAGTCTCAAAGCGTCTCAAGGGGTGAAGCCTTGCTGCTTCACTTTCCCCCTGTGGAAGTTGTTCCTTTTCATCATCCCTTTAATTCCCATGATTTTGTTCATCAAGTGACGACCCTGTTCTTTTTTACCCATTAAAATGTATTGCCTTGTTTATGAAAAAATCTTGAACAGAGTGTCCGTTTGGAGCCACACAGACCTGTATCTGATTTCCAGCATTGTTACTTTGGGGAAGTTATTTAACCTCACCCAGCAAGCCAAAGATTCTACATCTGTCAAATTTGAAAAATAGTAGTTGCCACTTCATAGGGTTGTTATGAGACATCAATTTGCTAAATGTATATTCCCAGTATATAGCACATCCTTACAAATATCATTAGTCAACTCTCCACAGAAGAGCAATGAAACTCTCTTTTTCCCCTCCTGCACCCACTGGTTTTCTAAAACTGTAGTATCCTATCAATCATTCACTTCTTAAAGTTCAGTAGCAGATATCTCTCAAGTGCTTAGCTGGCACCTGTCAATCAAATCCTATTGTTGTTGAAATTGTTCCTATTGTGTTAAATTTCCAAAATATCATGCATCCCTTTCATAAAGTGGAAATAAGACCCACTCGCAAAGATGCTGTACTGGAGGTATTACTAAAGAGATCCCACAGATTTAAAATGTTGTGAGGCTAACAGTCTATGGAAGCCTGTGGATCTCTGTTACTTCATCATTCCTGACAGTAACCTAAGTAGTGGTTAATTATTTTCTACTTTCCTGAATACATCAAGTGTAAATCCACAGAATACATTAACCAAAGTCAATAAGCAGAGAGGAACAAAACACTTAAAAGCCTTACATCTAGACAGGATGGCCACTCTGACCGTATGCATTTAATCATTCGTGCTATTTTAAAGGTCAGCATTACAGTTCAATTAGTAATTTTATTTATTAGATGCACTTTTTTCTAGGAGAATTACTCATCTCAGCTTTTAAAACATGTTCGAATTCCAATTAAATATATTTCTTGGAAGGAATTCATATCAGATCTCTTGGTCTGACTTCAGACTTCTTATTGAAATTGTCACTTCATACCATTAAATTGTTTTCTCTCAATCATCTATAACTCTGTATAAATGCACAGGACAGGTAGAATCTTTGCATAAACAGATAAGAGCAGAGGGATTATATTTAAGTAATACAAGGTAAGGACTCCATGCCCTTTAGTTAGTTCTGCTCCAAAAAAAAAAATTTCTTGACTCTCAAAGTTAGTCCCAAATGAATTTAAGGTGGTATTAAAGACCTTGCTCTAAAATATCTATTTCTAGAGAAAATAATTTTAACTCTATATAGGAAATGGGATTTAGTTTATTACCATTATTATAATATCCTGTAAGAGCAACAGAAAAACATGTGAAAAAATGAGGATTATAGAAGCAACGCCTTTAAAAACAGTAGTGAAACAATAAAATTTAAGGAATTAAGTAAATCAAAATAAAATGGAGGAAGGATGACATGGAATAGGTGATAGCATTTCTCATCATTTTCATCTTGCATTTATAAACAAGCAAACAAAATAAGCAGAGGGCTTCAAGTGGGAAACTTCTCTCTAATTCCACATGCAAAGGAATCAAGTTCTAAAATTCGTTTTTGTATTTACACCGTAAAATTAAAAACTAATACCAACGTAATAAACTATTCATACTATTCAATGGTCTCCTACCATAAGCAAATGCTGAAATAATACAAGGTATTCATTTTCATAACAAGAGAAACTGGTTGTCTAACATAGTCTATCACAAAACTGCATTTCTGTTACAGTTCCGCAGTGATTAACCACTGATCACATTGAGGTTGGAACCATGAAACAAGAGCCGTTCCCTGTGCCATTATCCTTAGAATCTTCTACAATCTGATTACAGCCCGACAAAGGCCATGTCTGTATCTGAATTAACGTTAAGTAGAACATTTAAAGATTTCTACTGATTCAAAGTTGGTACATTCTCCTGTGGGGAAAAAATGGTAAACTGGGAATTGTACCATATGCAATTGATTAAAAAACTCTTGCTTCTATAAAATTGAGTTTTAGTTTTAAATATAACGTCAATAAAATATAGCTATGTGTTTGAAACTTGGCTTGCCTGGATTAATGTCCTTTTGACGACAGAGGTGACATAAAATAAAAGTGTATTGTGCTCATGTGAAGTGAACGCGTGCGGGGAGATAAAAGAATGGTACAGAATATGGCACAGGATGCCTATGAAATTTGAGAAAAGATTCAAGTGTTTATAGGATAAGATCATTTATCAAACCTCTGAAAATATTTTATTCTGTGAATTTTCAAAGACTCATCAAACATTCAGACCTATTTTTTAAAACTATCAGTGTCCACGCATGCCCCTTGAAATGGTTGTTTCCTCTAGTCTTTTTTTGAATAAACTTGTTTAAACCGATCATTTCTGAGTAATCATTTTAATCAGCCTAGTTATCTGATTGGTTGGCAGTGATTTTCTTTGGCTAATTGGGAAGATTAGCAGTGCCACACTGAAAGAATTGGTGATAATGAAACCAAACTACCTGCCTAATGACACAATTTAGATCTCATTAGTGGACTGTACAGCTCAATGTGTAAGGGCTGTTACAAGGAGATGAAGGGCTGGAATCTCATCAGAGGCTTCCTCTTTCAAGCTTAAGTCTGCCTACTCCAAACAGAGATGTCAGAGTGCTCTGACCTTCCTGAGTTGTAAGGCGGAAATAAATTAAGCAGGATATGGGCTAATTAAGCATCAGCTAATATTATTAGAAACATGACAGGCACTTCCTCCGGTAGCATTTAAACCTTGTAGTCACATTTCTACTATATGCCACATTTTAAATTGTGTTCTTATTATTTATTTAACAATCCTTAATTCTCTTCCTGGTTGGTGGCAACAGGCTGTGAGCTCCTGAAGAGTGGGGACTTTATTTAACTTAGCCTTTTTATCTACTCTAAAAGTGCAGGCATTCATTAAAATTTCATGGAACAACTGAATGAATAATTAAAACATGCTAACACCTAAAAAAAATGCAACGGAGGGGGCAAAAATCACATAAGAACTAGGAAAGATGACTAGGGTAAAAAAGGTGCACAAATTAAAGAGACATTTCCAACTCACATCCATGACAGAGAGGTCCTTAGAAGAGATGGATGGTCTTTGAAACAAGCAGTCTTGAGACTGGTTGCCACCTGGTGGCCTTAGAAAGTAATGTATGCTTCTGAGTCTACCTTGGTTGTATAATATACTAAAAAAATGGACCCCAAATTGCAACATCTCAGACTTACTGGAAGTTTATTTCCTGCTTACAGTGATGCAGGAAAAGTTCCAGGCCACGATCCTTCTCTTACAAGACATTGAAGATAATTAGCCACACATCAGTGCAAAAGTCAAAGAAACTGGGTCTAGCCATGTGCCAGCTAGAATTATATTTTTACGGAAGAAGAGAAAGGATAAAGAGGTCTCTGCCATACTTAGTGTCTTCATTTGTAAAAATAAGTTAATAACATCCAGCTCGGACTATTGTTGCTAGAATTAAACAATAAAAATCCACAAAAAGGAGTAACAGAAGTAAAAAATACAAAAATTTAGCTAGCATATCTAAAAGAGCCCTTGATTCTTAGAAAAAATTAATGAGGGATATTTTGTCACTCATCTAAAGAGGAAAAACTGCATGACATTTTATTCTATCCTAGGTTGAATTTTAGAGTTCTAGATGATCCATAGAGAAACTTCAAGTATCCACGCAGTTAACCAAGTAGTCACTGCGCCCCCACTCTGTGCCAGGAACTGTGCTAGTCTCACGACACAGCCATGAACAAAACAGCAATCTTGCCTTCAAACAGACATTAAACATGTATGACAGGAGAAACTTTCGAACACAGTTATTTATGATCTTTCACCATTTCACCTTCTGAGAGGAATCATTTTTTTCAACTGCTCAGCTATATGAATAGGATGTAAGGAAAACAAAATGTCTGTTTGACATAAGTTACAGTTTCTCCAAAGATAAAAAAAACTATTGTGATATACGCTGATAAAAGGAAAAACACAGCATGCTGTCGGAGCAATTAATAGGGGGATCTGACTAAATCTAGGGGTGATCAAGGAACGTCTCCCTCATGAAGTGACATGTAAAGTGAAGTCTGAAATACAACTGGGTGTTATCCAGGTGACAGAAAGGGGGTAACAGAGCATTCCAAGAAGAAGAAATTTTATGCATAGGTTTTCAATGCTGGAAGAAGCATGGACACTGGCCAAACTGAAATGAGGCCAGTATGACTAGAAGACGTATGATGTGAGGAGAATAGGGTGGTGTGAGATTAACCACATCATACAGAGACCCGAAACCTGTGCCAAGGCTTTTGACCTTTACTGAAAGAACAACTGGAATCCACAGACTATTTTAAGCTAAAGTACAGTGTGATCTAATTTGCAATATAAAAAGTTCAATCTAGCTGTTAGAAAATGAATTAAAAGAAATAAAAAATAGATCCAATGGGACCAATTCAGAGATGTTTTCTCTATTATAGGCAAAGTACCATTTTGGCTTAAACTAGTACAGTGAAAAGGAGAGTGAGAGAAGAAAAGTGAATCAAGAAATAAGTATAAGGTAGAAGAGCAGTACATGATAACTGATTGAATGGAATGAGGACAGGAAGAAGGGATGATGAAGAAAAAGATTAAGGAATAATCCCGAAGGCTCTAACTTGAATAACAGTAGATAATTGATGTTACATCCTAATTTGAGAAACACACAGGAAGAAATGCCTTAGAGGAAGACAGGTGTTTAGAGAAAAAGTATAGCATCCTTTACAGATAATTTCTAATGGCACTTTTTTTCTCTTCCTAGGATACTAATGCTATTCTTAGGAAACTGAAATACTTTTATTTTAATCAGATAGGTGTAAATATGCTTAAAGTAATTTTATGTACTATTCATTTTAGAATAATACTTGGACATATTCTTACATTTTGGAGCTTTTATTTTTCTTTACAATGACCACTTTAAAAATCAGAGTAAAATTAGTTTGGATGCTGCAATTTGGCCATAGTATAGAGTAACCTTATCATTTAGTATCTGTAATTCTCAGCTTCCTTATCCGCAGGAGAATGGATAAAATCATTCCTACTGTATGTATTTGTGATTAGAATTAAATGATGTGATCCCCATGATTTCTACTATATCATAAACATTCAATAAATCAACTAGTATTATGGTAATACTAGTATTGATATAGTATTAATAAATTTTTTGTCAAATAAATTCAGAAATGCTATCTATTTTTACCTTAAGATATTTGCTGTCTTCTATTTTGGTCTCCATAACAAAATACAGTATGCCTAATCATATTACTTTATTATACTTTCAGGACTTACGTATTTCGAAGTGCTTTTGTGGATATTGGTTCATTTGAGCTTCACCAAATCTATGTGAGATAATCATGGCTGATATTATCATCCACAATTGTGAATAAGAAAAATATGCCTCAAAAGCAAATTTTATACATGATAAGGGGGCACACGGAGGAGCCAGACTATAAACCAGGTCTTCTGAGCCTCTGACCAGCAGCGAAATAGAACCTTATACAGAGATTGCTAAAGGAAGACAGCCGCTTTGTGTAGGAGAAAATAATTCTCCCATAGAAAAATTCCTTCTAAGAACTCACTTTCTCTTAGTTTATTTCTGCACCTTGGCATTTCAAAAGCACAGTCTGTGGTGGAATTTGCGAAATACACTGGAAAGCACCTGAGATTATGATTCAGAATTTATGATCGCGTATAAATCTAAATCTTATCAGTGAGCAGTTGACTAGAGCTTATCTGAGAAGGGAAGAACAGTACCAATACTTGTATATGTAATTTTTGTAATTGTAAGCCATGAGAATTACATTTTTTTCAGTAAATACTTATTCAGCAATAAACATACAATGATATTTATTATTAGGCTAAGCTCTCAAGATACAAAAATAAATTAGGCATAGCCCATGACCTCAAAAAGTTTACAATACAAAGGGTAAAGAGACATTTATTGTCATAGAGTTCCTAATATCACATTTCTCTATATTAAAACATTCTTTTATCTGCCTGTCTCTCCTCTTGAACTTGGAGCTTCTTAGGTTAGCATCATTTCCTAAGAAAGTTAGGAATCTAAAAGAATGAGAAGGAGACCTAACGGGACCCAGAAAAAGACCTGTATTCCGGACAAAGGGAGTAGAGGCTGGAAAGGTAGTGAAGCTTGAAGCCATATGATTTGTAGAAGGAACTGAGAGCAGGTCAGTATAAAGAGAAGATCTATGTTTAAGGTAGAGAGCAGAGATGATTTACTAGATGAGGTTGATGGGAGTGTGCTCAGCTTTGAAATATTTATTCAACATGAGAAGAGGAGCAAAATCTGTGGAAAGATAAGGAGTTCAAACTTAGACACGTAATCTGGAAATTTCAGAGGAAGGTAAGTCATTGTACATATAGGTTTGCAGCTCCAAAATTAAAATTTTTTGTCGCTCATGAATAAATGATAATCGGTATTATTTCTCAAGAAGAAAATGGTTACAACTAGAGAGATATACTCCTTGTAGAAAATATATATGTGTGTGTATGTGTGTATGTGTGTGTGTATTTAACACCACCAAGAGAGCTGCTAGTCTTTGAAAAATTATATAAAATTATACCAGGAAATAGAAATATTGAGGTGCTGATATGAAAAACTTATATTGTCTCCATGTGCTGAAACTGGAGGAAACGTGGCAGGCTTCAGCCCGATGCAATGGTTAAAGGGAGTGCTTGCAAGTTTTAAAAAGCCAGGCTTCCTCTGAGAATGCCCATTTCAAACACAATAAGTGAAAATGAGACTCCTTATATATTTTCCATGCGAAATTTTGAAGGAGGGAGAGAAAAGACAAAGAAATAGTTACATGAGTGCTTTTCTACTCCTGTAGGGCTTCTTTAATTCTAGTATGTCTTTCTTCCTTTATAATAATTCTCATCGGAAAAGTATCTTACAACTAATTAACATCATTCTTGAAGTCTCACTTAGAGGCATTTAGCTTTTTTCGTAATTGTTCATGGAGACAATTTCCCTGATTATTTTATGAGGGTTTTTAAATTATGCCAGAAGCATAGAAATAAAACAGAATCTGTACTCCTCATTCTCATATTCTCAAACAAAGCAGTGAAAATGCCATTGTACGAGTAACACAACAAGACGAAAAATATCAGATTTTATAGCTGGCCTGAATTTATCAGGCTTAAAACTACACCTGTTTCACTAGGTTAGCCTGGGAAGCATAAATCAATAAAACATGCCATAATTACATGAGCATAATCTCAAAGGATATTTAATCCTAGTCTCCACAGCACTGAATCAAGAAAGAGTCTTAAATGAATCAACAGAAACACACTCAAACATACTTTTTTTTCTTATTTGACCTTTTATAAGCCCAGGAGCTGCAGGCACAGTCTCAGTGTATCCAGAAACTATTCTGAACTGCTGCCTGAAAAAGTTGAAAGGTAAGTGAGAGAAACAACACATCCTCTTGAATGGCTATTTTTTCTTCATCAAATTCTCTTCTTCCTTCTGGGGAATTATGGGTCAGGCTCCAATGGCTAATATTAGAAATCACATCTTTTTTCTTTACATATAGCTCATTAGTGTATACATCTCTTCCATATGCCAGACAAAGAAGAATAGGTGATGGAGATTATAAGACAGAGATACTACATACCACATATATTTCTTGAGTTCCACATCCTAGGATGTGTCAAGAAAGCTGGATGGCAATCTGTCTGACATTAGTATAATTGGTTGGAATTTGGAATAGATGAAATTTTGAATTATTTCAAACTCTGAAAAATCTGTCAGCATAGATTGAAGCTCTCATGAAATGTGTGGCATAGAAAAACTATCACTAATTACTATCAATATTTAGCAATTTATATCAAATATTATTGCCAATATAATACATGGAAATCGATCTCTTCAAAGAGTCAGTAACAGTATTAATAAGTAAGATAGTAGTAGTAATATCTAACAATTTCTGACAGCTTAGTATATACGTGACACTATTCAAAGCACTTTATATGTATTATTTAATCCATTTGACCCTGAAAACATCATAAGAAATAGATAGTTTTATCATCTCTATTTTACTGATGAAAAACAACAAGGTACAAAAATGTTAAGTAATTTCCCCAAGATCGTATGGAAATACTGGAGGATCTACTCAGTAAAACAGAATATTCTAAAGAATATAGAAAATCCTCTATTTCAGATATATGGTAAAATAGATACCTCTAAAAACTCGCAACATAAAAATTTAGAAACAATCTATAAAGTATGTCGAACATCATTTTAAATACATGGCTAAATTGTTAAGAAAATAAGAGAAATCCCAGGGGCAAAATAAAAGGGGAACTGGAAATAAGAATATACGCTTACTCTAAAGTAAAAATGGCCAGAGATGATTTACTGATCTCAGCATGGTACAAGTAACAAAACCTTGGGTCTCACATAAGGTGGAGTGTTGGAAATAAGATCCTCAACATAGAGTTGGGAGACTCAGAGGTCTATATAGTCTTTGTAAAACTGTAGTGAGAGAAAAAAATATTGTCAGAAAGGAGGGAAAAAAAGGAAATTTTAGCTTCTATGTGGAATCTGGGTGCAAAAAAAAAATTCTGGAAATTTCTTCAAGTCACATCTAAGCTTGGATTTGTAATTCGTATTATTTGTAAGGTCCAAGAGAAAATTAACTTAAAGTGGTAGCATTCTGAAGATTCAAAGGCACATTTTCATTAGAGAAAAACACAAAAACTTTAGGAAATATGATACCATCATTGAGCGTCAGCAGATACAACCAATAGCAGAATTAGGCATCCTGTAACATCATATAATGTAATTATAAGATTCAGAATATGAAAGAATATTTTAAATATTTAAGTATACTAAAATAGAATAATAATTGAGAACAATAAGATAATTGTTTTTAAGATAAGGCATAATAAGTAAAAGTAAATCTAGAAATAAAATGTTATGACTAAAATTAAAGCTACAGATTAAAATGAATGTTCTGATTAAACATTATATTATAAATAGTCAAAGAAAAATCAATGAATTGAAAGATATATATGAAGAAATTACTGATAATACAGACCAGAAAAACAATAAGCTGAAATAAAATAAAAGATAGAATAGCCAAAATGAGAAAGTCTAACAAATATATACCTGGATTTTGAGAAGAAAATGAGAAAAAGGATGAGATATTTGAAAAAATAATGGCTGGATTCTCTCAATGGGCTGCTACTCATAAATAGGAATAAATATTGGGCAAAAGAAATGAGACAAAAGAATTATGTATTGTACAATTCCATTAATGTAAAGTTCAAAAACTGACAATATTCACCTTTGGTTACAAAATTCCAGACAGTGATAATATTTGGGGATAGGAAGTGACTGAAAGAGAACCTGAAGGAAGTATCTCGAGTTCTATAACATTGTAGTTCTTAATTTGTAGACTGGCTAAATCAGTATATGTGGTCTGTAAAATGTCATCAAACTATACACTTAAGTACTTTTTTGCATGCATATTATAATTCAATAAAATGTCTTTAAAAGCTTTAGGATTTTCCAGAATTAATGAATATAAAAATCATCAGGTTAAGGAAGTAAACTTTTCATCTAGAAGGATCATATAAAAACTGCAGAAGACAAAAAGATCTTAAAAAGCATCCAAAGAGAAAGAAATAAAGACAGGTTATATGTAAAGGAATGTCAATTAGATTTTTTAAATATTCAGCAACAGCAACAAGAGAAAACAGAAAACAGTGAAATAATATTTAGAAGTCCTGAGAGATGATAATTGCTAATATATAATTTTATATAAAAAACATCATTTAAGAATAGATAAATTTTAATATATTTGCAACAAAAACTGAAATGTTCATAAAAAAATGATTAAATGTATTTATAAATGTTTCAGAAAAAAGAAAATAGTCCCAGAAAGAAAATCTGATGAGAAAAGAAAAAAACTTTAAACAATTTAATAGCAGATAGTCAAAATATACAAATAAAAATATATTTATAAAAAAATTATAAATTGATTTAAAAAAAATAAGAGGCATGAAGAATGCGGTCACATTTCTAACATAAATACAGTTAGAGTACCAAAAGGAAATCAGGAAGAAAAAGAAGCAGAAGCCAAATCTGAAGATATAATAGGTGAGAATTTTCCAGAATTTAGGAAAAACAGCAATCCACATATTCAAGAAACACTGTAAAACTTAAGCACAATAAAAACAAAGAAAACCACATATAGTCTCATAATAGAAAAACTGATGAAATCAAAAGAGAAAATCTGAAAAAAAGGCAGAAAATTAAGATATATTATTTAGATAATTTCTCAACAGAAATAGTGGAAACCAATCAACAATAGGATAAAATCTTTAAAGTACTAAGAAACATTTACCAACTTATATTTCTGTATACATAAAAGATATCTTTTAAATATGAAGCTTAAATGAAAATATTTTCAAATGTTTCAGAACAATCAAGAGAAACGAAGAGACTGTCACCAGTAAACCTTTAGAGAAAAGATTATTAAAGGGGAGTTTACTAGAACAGTATCAGAATAATCCAAGATGGAAACCTAAAGACATCAGAAAGAATAAAGAGTGACAGAATGGGTAAATGTTCCAGAAAGGATAAAGACTAACAGAATGGGTAAGTGTGCAGATAAATATAAATTAATATTGACGATACAAATCAATAATGCAAGAAAGACATCCAGTTCACTGATTAAAGTCCAGAATATCTAAATAGCTGTTGATGGCTCACTCTTTGAAGATGACAGACCATTATTTACCATATCTGAACTGCCTACAAAAGTCTTACACAAAAACAGCATGAAAATCAGAAGTTTGTCAAAATGATTGCTGTTTGTGCTTGGAATCACCAGCTGACATACCCTTCAACTCGATGAATCCCCTAAGTTGTTTTTCATGGCTTGAATCAAGCCGAAATTCACTATAAAAAGACTTTAGATTTTGCCATTTAGCTCTAGGAAAACAATCCTACCAATGCCGAGCTGATTTACTGATATCTCTTTCAGATAAAACCAAAGTCTAGATTTCAGGGAAGGCATTCATGCCAAAATTTAAATAATGCTAGAACATGGAAAAATTTTTAATTCTCCTTATCTTTAAAGATGGCTTGTAAATACAAAAAAGCTGAACTTTACTAAGAGGAACTCATATTAAGATACTTAGTTATATTTTAATTATAAGAATTTAGTATTATATTACCACAGTCTAAAAGGGTTGACATAAAATACATCCAAATTAAATTTCCCTACTTTAGAAAACATTTAACTGATTCAAAATATTTGGGAATATATTATCTATTTGTATGTCTTTCTATTACTTCTTTTAAGGAAACATATATTATAAATGTTATATATATGAAAATACACACATGTGCACACATATAAAAAATAACTGGAGCAAAAATGTTTCATACCAAAATAGGTGTCATATAATTATTAATCCAAATGCATTTAACAGATAACAAATATTTAATGCTTTTTTAAAAAGTAATGAAAGACGTTCACAAGACCAATATAATTACTTCTGTTTGCTTTCCACTTACATCATAATGAAACTTTGAACAATTTGCTCTGAGGAAGTACTGACTACTATGTGGGCGAGAGAGAGATATAGTCTTCCTCTGTGTGAAAGGGATATGTCCAGTAGAGCTCATCTGACAATATTGTAGGACTCACTGTCCACTGGAGAAGGTTGCCAGGCCTTCTGGCATCTCATCTGATGTTCTCTTATTACAGTCCC
Organism: Eidolon dupreanum; assembly: GCA_028627145.1. Lineage (NCBI taxonomy): Eukaryota > Metazoa > Chordata > Mammalia > Chiroptera > Pteropodidae > Eidolon > Eidolon dupreanum. The sequence continues at coordinate 27,935,032 of CM053517.1, read as the reverse complement.
TTCTCTTGCCATGGGACCACCAATAAGAACTTGACCTCTTGCCTAGCTGAAGAAACATACTGCCAGTTTTTAATTCCTGTTGCACCAGATAAAGGGTATGGCTATTAATAATGTTGATTATATCTGTTCACAAACAAGTTCTTCAAGCCCACTTCTAATTCATAGACTTTTAAATATCCTATAATTGTATTTATCATGGTTATATAATAACTTTCCTTTAAATTCATCACATTGCTAAAAAGTGATTATGATCAATGAATATGGGAAAATAGAATAAATAACTTAGTCATGTAAAAAATGGTGGTGAGATTTTGAGGAAATGCACAGGATATAGAGGTGAATTAATTTACAATAAGAAGAAAGTTTAAGAAGAACCTGAAACTAAAAAATTTGGTAAGGATTTTAAGCCTTCTTTCTCATTTATTTTTTGAAAATTGTCTAAATTAAAATTTATATATACCCTTATTGCTCACCAAAATACTTTAACCTCTTTGAGAATGTGAGTAAAATACTAAGGAGAGGAGAAGACCTCTGTGGGGTGCACTATTTCACTTTCTTAAGGGAATGAGGTGAGGGAATATATCTGACTCCACAAACCCATGAAGACTCCACACAGAGGTTATAACTCAAATAGAGATTATTCCAAAAAATTTTACTTATTCCCTCCTTCCATTAATCAATGTATTCATTCACGTACTCATGTGCTTAACAAACTTTAATTACATATGTATTATAGTCCAGAAACTCTGCTAAATATTGAAATTTTAAATAGTTGAAATGTGATTCTAATTTTTTAGAAAGTCAAAGAGAAACTCTCCTTATAAATAAGTGATTATAACACAACTTATAAGATTATAAATTATACGTGTAAACCCAAAATGCTATTCAAATGAAAAAAGGTGAAAATATGTCTCTAAAAGACAGGAAATAACAGAATGCCATTCCATCATAGATTTACTAATAGTAGTAGTAGTATCATCTTTCCAGTTGAATGTAAGCTTCATGAGGAACTTTCCTGTGCCTGGTACAACATAACACTCACTAATTATGTGTTTGTTTTTAAAAAATGAATAAATAAAATTCCATTTATGCGTACAGCGCCTGGTCTTCCGAGGAGGTCTCCTATCCAAGTACTAACCAGGCCTGATCTTGCTTAGCTTCCAAGATCAGACAGGGTCAGACTTGTTCAGGGTGGCATGGCTGTAGACAAATAAATAAAATTCTAGTACGAATTTCTTGCTTTACACACTATAAAATATAAAATGCCCAATGATGCATACAGCTGAACTAAAAACTAGGTCTCTCTGTTCCCATATTGTCCTTACTTAGGAAATAAACTCAGTGTAATTTTACACACTAGTATTGCTGCAGCTGGCTATTTGGGAGTATGAAAAATATACTAGGAAAATTAATTTTAACAAACGAAATTATCTTTGTACCTGGAGCAATAGTTGGAGTTAACTAATGGATTGATTGATCAACACAAATATGGTATATAAAGAACCTGTGCCTTGAAGAAAGCTCTTTTATACCTCTAACTTAAAGCAGAAAAACAGTCTTCACGTAATAAATAATTTAATATTTTAATACTTTTCCTCCATTCTTCTTATTTCCCATAAGATTTTATACAGAATGCTTTGCTATTTAGTTCATAACAGGAAAATATTTTCAACTTAAATGTCGTAATCTGTGTAGTCTGAGAAAAGACGCCACTATTTCAATATTTTCTGCAATAGTTGAAAATGACCATAGGTCATTTGGCTCTTTTATCTTCAAACAATTTTGTGAAATGAATGAGTAGTTATTTTTAATTTAATTAAATATCTCAGGAATACTTGTAAGAGAAACCCGTTTATGATATTCCAATAGCTCTAATTTTTAAGCCTGTAAACATATTTGAAATACAATTTTATAGATTTCAAGGGTATAAAAATAATTGATCCACTCTCTGTAGTTATCTCACACTACAAGAATGTAAGATAATATTCTCCTGTAGCCATGCAGCATTAAAGAATAGTGAATACTAAGTATGTAATGTCAAACATGCCAAAATTCTCACAAGTAAAAATTGAGCAACAATGGATTATTGTTGAGAGGGCGTGAAAGAAAAATAGTCTTGACCAAGAAACTTTTAAGAATTTAGAATGAATTCTGTGTACTTAAACCAAAAGAAGCAAACAGCACAATGCTGGCCATAAAATAACATAACTAATCCCCATACTGTATGTTAATGTACTTTTTAATTAGATTTTACAGGCATAATAACTATTTATCTGACACCTGTATTCTGATGTACATTATATATGCCTCTCATGAATATTTCATCTGATCCTTCTACCATTAAGAGTGAATAAATAATATATGTGTAGCATGCTTAAAAGAGTTCTGAGCACATAGTGCTATATGAATGTTAGATGTTATTGTTTTTGTTTTTATATTAATATGTATGTCACAGGGTTCTGAGGATGAACTGAGATGATGTCTTTCTATCATTTAGTCAGGTGTATGGCACATAAGGTAAATTCTTCATAAAGGTTAGTCTTGTTATTGCCATTATTTATTATTATTATTATATTATTATTTCCATTTTAAAGATGACGTTAAGGCAGAGTCTTGCTTAAAGTGGCACAAGTATTAAATTAAAGAGTCAATACCCAAATTTGTATCACTTAACACCTAGCTCATCATTGTTTTCCTTTTATCATTTTCTTCCAACACTTCTATTCTTTAATATGCTTTGGACGTAAAGGGAGTCTTGGAGTTTACTATTACAGAAATTTAGGAGAGAATCTGAAACATGCTCACTTAATGAATTCAGTCATTCATTTTATAGTATATTTAGCTGTCTACTCTGTGCTAGACACTGTGCTAGGTGTTGAAGTTAACCAGTGAATGAAAAACCATACAAGATTCTCGTTCTTCTTGACCTTCCCAAATACCAAAGAGAAACTGTTTCTCGAGGACTCAAATTGCATTACTGTTGGTTTATAATAGCCATCAATGCTATGACAGAGATGTACATGGTACTATGAGAACTTCCAATAGGGATAACTCATCTGGCCAAGTAGTTTAGGGACAACTTCTCTAAAGAACTGAAGAAAGGAAGTTAACTAGGCTGAGGCTAAGTAGGGCAAGGCAAGTATACCAGATGGAAGAAACAGCCTATGGAAGGAGAAAATCTGCATTTTAAAAAAACAATTTTTTTAAGGCTGGCATAGCTGTTCCAAATAGAATGGGAGGAAATGTGGTATCAATATGGTCTGAAGATGTACTCAGATGACATACCATGCAAGGCTGAATAGAAAATGTTAAGTATTCTGTTCTTCATTCTAACAGCTATGGAAAGCTTTAAAAAAGTGATATTTAATGGGACAGGAGTGAGAAGAAATCAGATTTGCAGTTCAAACACATTACTCTGGCGTCCATGTTTTGAATTGGAAAAAGGGCAAGAACAAGTGTAGAAGACAAATCTCAAACCTATTGAATGTTCCATGTGAGAGTTCATAGTAACTAGGACAAGTATGGTGGGGCTGGAAGTGAAGAGAAGTAGACAAATTCATCAGCAAAAATGAGAAGATGTCATATCAGCTAATGAACAAGAGATTCATATTTGTAACTCTTCTGCCTATCTGTAATAAAGTCATACACATGAATGAGATTGCCCACAGAAAGGTTTGGTGTAAAAAGAGAAGAAGGCCTAGGATGGAGCCTAGAAGATCTGTAATATTTCATGGTTGGCTAAATGAAAATGACCGTGCAAATAAGACAGAAAATAGCCACAGAGGTAGAGAGAACTCCAAGCTCAGGAAAGATAGTGCTTCATCAGGAAGGCGAGGACATCAAATGTCCACTGGATTTAGTGGTATAGAATTCTTAGAAAGAGTTGATTCAATAATGTGATGTAGAGAGAATGTGGCAAAAGATGGTGAAGGTGTGGAGACTAAGAGGACAGCACAGTTGGTCATCACGTGAAGAAAACTTTTTTGAAAGACTTGCATTACTCAAGATTGCTATAACTCGAGATAGATTCTGACTAAGTATGGTAGATATTTATGTATACAGCATAAATGGTACTGATATCTGACTATAGCATAAGAGGTTTTTTTCCAGTTTTATTGAGATATAATTGATATCAATAAATTGTATTAGTTTAAGGTATAAAATGATTTGATATAGGTATATATTGTAAAATGATTTCTACAATAAGTTTAGTTAATACTCATCATCTCACATAGTTACAATATTTTTTTCATATGATGAGAACTTTTAAATCTACTCTCTTAGCAACAAAAAAATTTACAACTACTCCACCTACCAACTTTGGATTAAAGCAATTCTTGATTAAAATTTCATTTGTAGTGATTTGCATTACTTCAAATTTTGTGCACATAGGTATGTTAGTAATGAGTCGTACCACACCACTTCAAAGTTGTATGTTTTGAATTTACATAAAATCACAAAAAAAAAAACTGTAAAGGCAGCACTTTTGGAAAACTGGGCTATGAAAGGGTCAAAGAAGAAGGCATATTTTTAAAAATAAGCATGTGTCAACATCAAATGTATGTGGAGACTCCACATTGCTCTATAAGCTAGACATTTGAGGCCATCTGTCTTCCTAGTTGAATCAGTTCACTCAGTTCAATGCTTACCAGCATATAAAGTTGTCTATCCAATAGGAAGTTAGTGGCAACTTTTTGTGTATAATCAATTCTGGGCACACTGTAAATAATGATTAAATGTTTAGTATCTAAGTAATTGCTGGGTAAGGGGAGGGGAACCATATCTTTTCTCTTTAACAGCAGAATTGAGAGAAGTTAATATCACTCCAAAACAGCTTTAAAAAATAAAACGAGTTGAGGTTTGGCTTACTTAAATATATCACAAAACCCATCCAGAGTTTCTTCTTTAAAATTATAATATAAAAGAGAAAGTAAAAAAAAAAAAAGAACTAAAGCAGGGTTACTTTAGGAAAACGATTCTCGATTATTTGAGATCACATAGCTCACACCTTTAAATTCTATACTTTGTAGATTTGTTTTCTATGGTTAGTAAATAAACTAGTTTTTATACATGTAAGTTTTTATACTATTTTAATTTTCAACCCTATTTTAATACTAGCAAGTACCATTTTTTTGAGTTCCTACAGTGTACCAGTGTAGGTACTCAGACACACACACACACACACACACACACACACACACACACACACACACATATAATTTATATTCTTATATATCACTTAGCTACAGAAATTATTTCTGTTACAGATGGGAAAACTCAAGATCAACAAAACTAAGTAAAATGCCCAAAGCCATGTAGTTTATAAATGGCAAAGCTGTCAGAGCTGTAATTTGCCCCAATTTTGTCTTATCTCACAGCCTCTTCCTACACTGCTAATCTAGTGCAGAACTAGATGTGGGATAGAGGTAGGAGGTAAAGGAGAAACAGCAAAACAAAAAAGATATAAAATATTATAGAATCCATATTCTTTATGTGACATCCCATCCCCACTCCATGATGCCTGCATTCATTTCCAGCAGAATTTTCACAAACAGCCTCAGGTAGTCACTGTACATGTATGAAAACAAGCTCATGTTTAAAAAGACCTTTTTCATTAAGTTTCCCAGGGAACAAGGAATGAACTACCAAACCTGAACTTCTAAATCAAAACTAGGCATATCTTTGCAACATTAATATGTAAAAGACTTCCAAAGCAGAAGAATTTGTTGAGTATCAATAATGAGAAATCCAATGGCAAGTTATTTGAGAAACTTCAAAGAGGCTTTACCTCAAGAGAACGAGTTACTGAAATTGATTCTATCTTAACAAGACATTATCTCTAATGGAAACAGAAATCTATTTTCTGATCTAAGTCCTAATATGCAAAACAAGGATAAAAACTTAACAAGAATTACAGATTAGGAAAATTACCACTGCTGGAACAATCTAATAATATGCAAATACAGAACCACAGGGAGAACTTCATAGTTTGGAAGGTGAATCAACCTAAATAAATTGATCGGTTATGAACTAAAGATAAATATTGCAGAAAAAGAGAAATGATTTATGTTCTCACATGACTATTAACTCAGGAGCATAATTTTCCCTCATCTTAATATAAGTAATCATTATCATCTGAATTTTTGAAGTTAAAAAATTATTTTTTAACAAATTAAGTTGATTTTCAACTGTATACTAAATCAAGTAAAGTAAGAAGTAAAATAAAATGCTTTCAACCCTGGCATAGCAACACTTAAATATGTTTATGTTTTATCATTTTAACATAGACAAATAGAGATAATTAATGAATTTGGGGAATTACCAATAGCAAGTGATGAGTGCTATGGACTAAGAAAAAGTAGAACAGAGTGGAAAGTCCAGCTCATCTTCCCAGCTCCAGCCCCATCGGATTCTCATCTGTGGATTCCTGAGGAAGCAGCCGCACAGAGGCAACCACTGTCCACAGACCTTTCCACGAGCAGCTCCTCCGGGTTTTGTCCTGGGTCTGGGTCTGCTTGGCTTCTCAGATTTCCATGCAAAGCTCCCTTTCCAGATCTTTGTCTCTGGTTCTCCTACCTTTGTGTAAGTTTCCTCTCCTATGACAAAACTTTAATCCCATAAAATCATAGCTCTGCTTCTTTGAGTGTACCTGACCAATACACAAGCCATTCTTCACAGCACAATCAAAATGTTCTTTCCAAGGACAAAGCGTAATCATGTTTTTTATCCATTAACAGAAGTCAATGATGCCCCATTTCCTTCAGGATAGAGTCCTGATTTTGAAACTCTGATTACCAGGCCTTCATGATTCAACCTCGACCTATCTAAATAGGCTTCTCTCTCTGCTCTAAAGGCAGAGAATTTCTACCCTTTCCTCAAATTCATTCTCATCTCAAGGTCATCGAACATACCTTCCCATTCCCTGAAAAATTCCCTTCATCTTTCATCTAATAAATGTCTTATTCTTCAGACTTCAAATGAAAGATCACTTTCTTAGATAAACCCATGTCAACGTTACTGGTTAGGTTTTTCTACCATAAAGACCCACAGTGTCCCAGGATCCCATTCTACAACCTCTTATCACACATTATTTGATGAAATGTCTTCCTCACTAAACAATAAGCAGGACAACAACCACATTCTGCTTTGTTTGCTGTTATGTCCTCAGTGCCAACATGATTCCCAGCATATAATAAAAACTTCATCGACATTTGTGGAATGAACAGATGGTTGAACATATAAATCAGAGGTATAATAGTCATATTTCTCTGAAAAAAATAGCACAAATTTAGAGGATTAAAACAACACACATTTATTATCTTGTGTCTTCTGGGGATCAAGAACTCAGACATGGCTTCAATGTGTCTGCTTCTTCAGGACCTTGCTCACACACAGCTGCCATCGAGGTGGCAGCCAGAGCTGCCATCTCATCTGAAAGCCTGACTGGAAAGTACGACCTTCTAAAATTATGTGGTTGTACAAGTCCATTCCCTGCAGATTGTTGGTCTGATGGTCTCTGTTCCTTGCTGGCTTTTGGCCAGAGGCTAACCTCAGTTCCTTGCCATGTGAAAGCTCTATTTGCTTGTTTCATCAAAGCCAGCAAAGGAGATTCTGCTACCAAGACAAAACTTAGAACCTTTTGAAATCTAGTAATAAAAGTGGCATCCCTTCAACTTTGAGGTATGGTGTTCGTTAGCAGCAAGTCACTCATGGGAAGGGAACTACATGAATACCAGGTGGAGATTACTGGAGATGAACTTGGAGTCTGCCTACCATAACAGGTGTGTACCAAGAGTTATGCTGGAACATCTATGATGAGTTTCTACTGGTCATCAAATTGCACATATGTGGGTGGCTCAAGCTAGCCTAAAAATTCTGTGACAAACCAGTTAGAAGACATACTTTATGGATTGAGGTTGCCTTCCACAGGGCTTAAGTTCGTCTTGTCTAAATGTATTTAAAATACTTAAGCAGTAATAACGAGTAGTAGAAAGATTTTAGTGAATGCTAGTAATATTATGAAAAAATAGAGCAAAAAGTAAAACTTAAAGAGTGAATCAGTCAGATGGTTTACAATAATACTCATTCATAATACATGTAGGTTGCAAGTCAGCTATGGCTCTAATTCAGGTTCTAGCTGTGCTCCATGCCTCTTTTGTGCCAGGATCCAGACAAGCTGCTGCACTGCTTGGGAACATTCCATTCTTGAGACAGTGGGATGGACCAGAAGCACTGTTGAAACAAGATGCCTATTTGAACATTTGCTCAAAACTGAAACATTTACTTCCGCTGGCCATTCTGAACATGGGTGGGAAGTATACTTCACCAAAGAAGCACAGGGAGTTAGTTACCTGGCCCTTCTGGGACAGACAAGTGGCATAATGATTGAGAATAATGACACGATATGCCAAAAGAATCATTTATTCCAATATCTTCATGTTATTGTTATAGGTAAGGAATCTGAGACTTAGACAGGTCAATGACTTGTAAGAGTTTATACAGTAAGTCAATGGCAGAACTAAACCTAGCACTCAAGTCTTTCATCTATTTGTTCATTCTTTCAACAAAGTCTTATTTCACTTCTGTATGCATTGCCAGAACTCAAACTAGGAGCTGGGGTACAGGAAATAAATGAGGCTGTAGTTAGAGATCATAGTTTATTAAGGAGATAGGTATGTGATGAAAAATTCACTATATTAAATATTCTTGGTGGAAGCTTTACATTGGACATCATTTGAGCTAGGTATTAACCAATGAATAGAAATATGCCAGGTTAATTTAATTAAGATAGTGCAGTGTGGGCATTTCAGGAAAAAAAGGAGGACAGCAGGTGCAAAAGCACAGAAGCAGTGACGAGCATGAAAAAAGAGTCTCAGAGTGGTTGGAACATAGGCAAATGTAGTCAGTGGGGCACAGGAGGGATCCCCAAAATGGCTCCCTACATTACACAGATTTATATAAAGTTCTTCCTATCTCTGGCTTTTGGAGAACAGTAAGATTTCTGTTGGCTTTCTAAAAGTAAATATATGAGAAGTACCAAAAATAAAAAAGAAAAGATGTTTAAAGAATGACGAAGTCCATTGACTTTTAGTGACATAAGTTCAAGTTCTATTTTCTTAGTTTAAGATTTTTAATTATGTGTAAAAGTTGCCTTAAAGTTTATGATCAATAAGAGTATGAGTGGATCCCCAAATTTCAGAAACATAAATATGTGACCAAATATCATAAAGAGTCACAGAGCAGATGTGTTTGTTTTCCATACCAGAAAAGTGCTATAGTTTTAGACTTAGTGAGTTTAGTCCACTTCTGGAAATTAGGGGAGGATGGAAGTAAGATAAAATAGTATGTCTTTGATGAAATCAACCATATCTAACCCAGAGCTGCTCTATAATTCATATAGTTACCAGATCTACCACTTTGATAAAAATTACAAGTTAAATCAGGAAAACAGTAGGTCAATTTAAGCAGCAGTTGACTTTTTCCTACGGAATTAACCAAACCAAAGTTACCTGATGCTGTATAGACAATTTTGTTGGAAAAAATCCTCACCTAATATAACATCTCAAAGGCCACTTTTCCTATATATTCAAGGACTATAAAATAACCGCTAAATACAAGACTCCATTTCTCATTCACAATTTTGAGAGATGGAGGAAATCAAGTGTTACAGTGGAAATTTGGACTTTTCATGTGTTTTGTAAACACCTGTGAAAATGAGAGGAAGCTGACATGTATTTATTAAGTGCTTTTTTTCATATATCAAGCTTTTTCCAAGTATTGACTCCTTTAATCCTATAAAATAAATATTCTCTTCCCTGTTTTACAAATGTAAAAACTGAGGGTCAAAAATGTTTACTACCTTGGCTAAGGTTAAGTGATGACATTTCCATTTTAAAAGCCACGCTTTCTCCGATCCACTGAGCTACCACAGCTACCACAGCTCTAAACTGGAGGGAAAGGGAGGTGGCCCTAAGAACATTTAACTACTCACTAATCTTGGTGGCCAAGCATTCAGCATGCCCCAGACCATCCCGGTTTCCTGTATCCCAGGAATTTCCTTAATCCTGGGCAAACTGGGACTGTGAGTCACCTTAAAATACTCTTCTCTGAAACTCATGTTGGTTTATAGGGAGTAGAGAAAAACAGCACAGAGAGGCCCAGAGCCCCTATTAAGTACAAGAGTGGCATAAATGAGTGCCGAAGATATGAGAAGAGTATAGGGAAGTACAGTTGCTTTTTCTGCTAGTTTTTTTTCCTGACATAAAGTTATTTTTGCATTGCTTGGTTCTCTCTACCTCCTTTCACCATTCACCTTCGCTTCACCTGGCAGACCAACTTATATGACTAACAGTGCATGTGGAAAACCTTAAATAGTTTCATTAGTGCTTTAATCTAATAAAGTGAATTAGCTATCATTAGCACCAGAGGTACTTAAATATTAAGGCTGCTGCCAAAATAGTACTTGTAGACAGTGTGGTTCAGCCTTCCATTTAAAGTGAGCTAGTCAGCTCCTTGTTCAAGGCCACCTCATGACAGAATGAAAATGTGTTGGCTTATGCAATGTGATATTTGGAACATGGGTGGGAAGTATACCTCACTTATAGAAGCACCAGGAGTTATCTGGCCCTTCTGGGACAGACAAGAGGCATACGGATTGAGAATAATGACACAATATGTCAAAAGAATCATTTATTCCAATATCTTCATGTTATTGTGATAGGTAAGGATTCTGAGGTTAATGACTTGCCAGAGTTTACACAGTAAGTTGATGGCAGAACTAAATCTAACGCCCAAGTCTTTCATCTATTTGCTCATTCTTTCAACACTTTTATTTCACTTTTCTATGCATTGCCAGAACTCTAACTAGACCTTAAGGTCCCATGTATTTCCATCCCTGCCTTATAATGTACCTGAAATGCTACCACGAGTAGGGATTTTAAGAAAATGTTCTAGGACAGGAGGAGGCAGGCTCTCTGAGAGGTGGGGAGGGAGGGGAAGCTTCACTTGCAATCTGGCAAAGAGTCAGCCCGTCCTTGTTGCAGGTGCAGCAAATGTGCTTTTCCAGCAGTTTCTACAAAGGTGAACTCTGAGCCAGTGAGTCAAGGGTATCACAAATTCATTTATTTTGTAAGGTTTTGGATCTAAGCTCATTTAAAATTTTAAGGTCATTTGGCAGAAAAGATCATTCCAACAAGAAAATATGCTTTTTATTTCAAAACAACTTTACTGAGTGGGTCAATTCTCTGGAGACATAGCTGTTTTCATTGTTTAAGTCAAAGGTCTCTGTTCCTTACAGGAGCTATTTTATCAACTTCAGATGACCTCTGTCAAGCTGGCATAATACTATACAATAGTTATCTTGATTCTTGGCAATGTTTGTTGCCTCTTTGTATTACTGAAGGAACAGTTACATCCTAGCATAATGAGGACATTTTTCCAAATCTCAAGTTGAATGTTTGGCCTTATGGAAAGAATAAAGCCAAAGCTGTAAGAGAATTATAAAGACAGCTTTGTAGCAATATTTTGTACAATACAGTTCATTACAAGAACACTCTTTAATATGGAAAAGCCATTGCTAACATTGTGGTCTGTAGTGCTTAAACCACAGATGTACAGACTTTGCGTCTGTCAATATGTTGGATCATGAATTCTTTATTTTCAATGCCTTGGAAATCTGTAGTGAAGAAAATGTACTATGTATACAGTCACCTTATTTCTCACACCAAAAGTAGAAAAGAATATTTATAGATGAACTTCCCAAGTAAGTGGATGACCTTAAGTAAAGAGCTGTAATCAAATAAGGCTTGGAGAATCACAATGTATATGAGCATAATAAAGTTCTCAGATGTTTGATAAAATATTCAAACCACCATCAGCAACAAAATTATTTGACCTCAGAATCTTATTTAACATTATGACTTTGGAGCACATTTAGAAAATATTTATAAGGATCAAATATTTGCAATCATGCTTGTCTTGTAAAATCACAGATGTAAAGTCACTATGGTTATTAACATAGACGTATGTCCAGTCTATGAGTGTATTAGGTGTCCCTGGAAAGCTGTAAAATTAATCAAGACTTTAAAGTGTTATTTAACATATTACATCAAATTCTAGGTCAGTGATCTTAAAGGGCTGAAGCGACTCTCCAGTCTCCTAAATCCGGCTTCCTTCGGACACTGCACAGGCATACCTCAGAGATACTGCAGTTTTGGTTCCAGGCCACTATAATAAAGCGAACACTGCAATATAGCTGGTCATAATCTTTTTGCTAGTGTTAGGGTCCTGCCTTCCATTTGTGAAAAATGTAACATCTGTGAAGCACAATAAAGTACAATAAAACGAGGTATGCCTATAGTGGCTTACTGTGCAGTCTCATTAACTCAGGTAAATAAAATGCTTTCTTCTGCTCCATTAAATTGAATTAATGTAATACACTGTGGAATGTTGGGAAAATAGTCAATGTATGAGGCAAAAGAGTCAATGAAGGAAGGTTAGTTATTTGGGGGCAGCCTCAAAGCAATGGGCTCCACCAGGGCTGGTACTGGGGACTATCTGAAGGTCAACAAGCATCTTTCCTGAGAGTGTGACGGAGAAAATATCACAGGTCATGTATCAATCTTTTCTACCTAAACCCCCATCCAAAGAAACACCTTGATAAAATGGTTGTTGAGGAGGAAAGATTATTATTCACTTCATAGCCTACCTGAGATTTATAAAGGCGTTTATTAAACCTAGTTTTGTTTTAATGTTATTTTAAATGATGTAATTCAATCTGCAATTCATCAGATATACAATAAGATAAACAAAAACAGAGTTTAACACTATATTTTTTAGGTACTAAGGAACTCTGTATTACTGAGTTAGAACAGAGGTATCCCAATAAAAATCACCAAACAGAAAAACAATCTGTAAATAATACCACATTTTACTCCTATTTATTTTTTAAAAATTTATTTGCCTAAGGTGGTAGAATTCTTATATATTACTAATGACTCTCTGAGGAAATAGCCTTCTATAAACTAATTCATTAAAATTATGAAATTCTAAAACTCACTACAAGAGAATATAATAGGAAGTAATTCCTAGGTGGTATTTTCTCATCACAAAGTGGTTCAGCTTCCTTCACAATGTATTTTCTCTGTATGTTGGCAGTCTTGAAAATAAGAGACCAGTACAATAACTCCAGTGTAATTCAATCAACCAGCTATAACATTGCACTATCAGTGAGATTCTAGGGTTGTAGGTAAATAATTCTTTTAAAATAAATATTTCAGTACATTAGGGGAATATATGCCAAATTAGTTATTTATTTATGTTACTTTAACGAAGCCATAGTCAATAATTTCCTAATAGGTAATTTTTTAGATTTGCAAATAATGCTCAAGAAAATTTTACTATGATGCTAATTTTAATTCACATATAATAAGATGTCTAAAGTCAGAAATCTTTCAAATTTGTCCAGTTCAGTGAAAACGTGAGAACTTACTACATTGTTAGAACTGTACTAGACAAGGCTCACTATAAATATTAATAAATAAGATCCCTTTAGGAGATTATTTTCTAGCAACACAACAAACTATTTCAAGTACAGTAAAATAGCTTTGATGCATGAGTCATCTCTACAGATATTTGATTTATACAGAGAAAATGGTCAAAATAGCAATAAAAATGTTTACTTAACTCTACTAGTTTTTAATTTATGCATTTTTTTCTACACTACATGATACAGAATATATAAATTTATCATAAAACTAGAATGTGTTTTGAAATACACAAAAGACAAAATTTCAGACTTATGCTTTGGATTTAATGTCCATTTTATGACTCTTTCTATAGCTTTGTTTTCTGAGGTTAAAGGAAAACACATTATATTTCAATTCATTCAAACAATATAAGATATAAAATGGACTGTCAGTAGTTTTTAAAGACAATAACCCTCTCTTTCTTTCTTTGAGGTCTAGCTTGCATACAGCCCAATCTTATTTCAGCTTTCTTGAGCAGCCAAAAAAGCAATATGCTGGTGAGAACACTGCTGGGAACAGTAATTGAATGAATCAAATCTGAATCCTTACCCAGTTCAGGTCCAGCAAATAGATGACATTTAAGAATAACTGTTTCTCCTTTGCAGCTATATTAGCTGCAGTACTTTCTTTCAGCAACATATAAAAGTATTCTGAAGACAGTCTCCTGAATTTTTAAGTAGCATCTGGCTGAAAAAGAATTGCTAAGGATGTCTCTTTTTGTTGTTGTTGTTTTTGCCTTTTTCAATTACAAACAAATTTTATATAGAAGTTTGACCACCTTGATCAAGTCTATCTAAAGTATGCAAGCAAATAAGACTTCAAATACATGTTTGTTTCTGTTGCTGCTATGAATGGAATTGATTCTAGTTTAGAAAATTCATAACTAAGTTAAACTCACAAACTACAACCCAACTTATTTCCAGAGATCTTTCAGTTTACAAATCCAATCTGTATTCTCTAATAGGATCTGGGGACTCAATCCCCTAGTGGGAACAAAAAGATATTGAAAATTTATACCATATATGCAATAGAAAATGGTGTTTTCTTTCCTTTTACATCCTTTTCTAATGTATCTCCTTTATTAAAGTGTATCTAATATCTTACAAAAAGGAAACCAAAGTAAATATAAATAAAGTTCTGAAAAATTATCCTTGCCATGAAAATTGAGTATACTGCCTTGTCTACAGAGCTGCTTCCTACACAGAACAGATTAATCTCAGTATTTAGAGAACCAAGATGGAGGGAGCTGCATATTTCTTCTACAGAAGAAATGGGTAAACTGGACCATGTGTTGGGTACAAGGGATACACCTCACTCCCTTCTGGGTTACACATACGAATGGGTGAGTTTGCCCAGGCATCAGAAGAGGTAGAACAAAAACATCTCTGCAATGCCTAAGCTAAAATGTTACTTTGGAAGTTTCACAAGTCAGTTGACATCAGTCCATAAGATGAATCAAACCTGTTAAAGACGTCCTCTTGTTTAAATATAGATATAGCTACTAAAAAAGAAAAACTCTGGTCCTTTGAGAGGAATGTTATCCTTTTTTAAAGAGTCTTCCTAGGTTAGAGATATAGTTAATAGTTCCTAAGGATAATGTACAGTTACTCTCATATATATTTCATATATATATATATATTCTCATATATATTTCTTAGTTCGTATATCCCCACCGTTGATATTATTGAAATGTACAGTCATCGTGTACATCATCTTACATATATCATATAGCTTAGAGGACAAGATAAGCTAAGAGATAAGTAGTCTCCATTATTTCTTTGATGCTTTCTATTACAAGTTCGGGGGGTTCATTATGAAAGTTATGGTCTTAGCCAGCTGACATAGTGGCTGGCAGGGAAGAGAGAGCTGATTCAGGCCAAGCAGAGATGCCTTCTCCAGGATCTGAGTCTTCAGGACAAGGTCCCTTCCTGCCAGCTACAAGAAGAATACTATTTTTTACATGGGTATTTCTTATTGATTTTTAACAACAGCATATTTTCCAAGAAGTTTAGATCTTTATCTATCACTTACATGTGGTTTATGATTTTTAGCTAAATAAGATTTTATTAAAAATACATTTATGTGGTTTCTCAAAAAAATTTTTTTTTTTTTTGGTCTTCTGGATTTTGTATCTAGCTGAGAAAGTCTTCTTCACGGAAATATTAAGTAGTCCAAAAATGTGCCCCTATTTGTTGCCTCCATCCTTCCAACCACTGATCTGAGGCCCTCCCCTTCTCACCAGGAAGGCAGCCAGCCCTTTGCCTTTTATGTTTCAGCAAAACTGAAAAGCTAACGTGAGTTTCTCGCTTTTACCAGGCCATAGCTCACCTGCATGACGTAATCGCACTGCCTGCCCTTAACTAGAACACCACTCCCTCCTCTCTCCCATTCCCCTTGCTTAACCCTACATACCCTAAAGGAGTCCATTAAAGTGGCATTTTCTCCAGGAGAAGTTTCTTACCCCCAACAGCATCAGATCTTACTATGTATCGCAAGTCCTCACTTAAAGTTGTTAATAGATTCTTCAACTTTAAGCAAAATGACTATAATGAAGCCAATTTTACCATAGGCTAATTGATAGAAACAAGACTTAAGTTCTTAAGGTTCCTAAGGCATCTAAACATTACACAGAGAAGGATCTAAACAAAACGATGTTATTCAAAGACCTGCTATATCCCATAATACCATGTGCTGAGTAATCCACAAATTGATGAATACATTAACAAAATGCACAGTTTATAAGATCATCATAATAACAGCTTGGATAGAGGTTTAAAATATCTGAGACAATTAAGAAGGTTACTAGTTCCAACCCCACATAAGACGATTTTGAAAGTAAATCCCAGTTTTATATATCTATGATACTCACGCTTTCCCTTTATTATAATTTTCTTCTGAAATACTGTGTGAGAATTGGACCTTGATTCCATCAGGACTTGAGTGAATCTCTTATTATATTACTCTGAAAAGATTGCTTTGTGCTTTACACTTACATATGAAAACTGCTTTTTCTCTCCCCTCCTCACTAAAGTCCCTAAAGCATTTCTAGAAAAACCTAGATAAACTTAATTTATCAAAGACACCAAAGGGGATTTTAACATATTAAAAGAAAAGCACAAGTGAAATTTCTGAACTACATACTTTGGAGGAATTATTATCATAATAAAAATATAAGACATTTCAAAAAAGAAAGCTCTCTTCTAGAAATTCAGGTTTTTATATATTTAAAATAATTTTTAAAACCAAAAAGAACATAGTACCCTTTTAGTTCAGTGACTCTAATTATGACCTTCATTACAGTGTATTATCTAACTTTTCTTCCTGACCTCTGCATCTATATCTCTAACTCTCTAAGAAACAATTTCATCCTAAATGCATATGTCATAGCACTAATAATTAACAGCAGACACTTACCTAAGTCTTGATATATACCACTTTTTGCATGATACCTATACAATACATATACATATATATTCACACATATGTACATGATATACCCGCACATACACATATTCACTTTAACTTCAAAAACCAACTTTATGAGGTAGGTACCATTGTTTTCTCCTTTTTCTATTAAAGAGAAAAATGAGGTGCAAATGATTAAGGATCTTGTTTCGGCTGAAAACTGGGGAGGTGGGATATGAACCCAGGCACTCTGCCTCCTGTCCTACTGACCGCCCTTAACCCCCATGCTCTTCAGCCTCTCGTTGATGGAATTGTGTGAATGATAAACTGACAGAGCTGGGTTCAAATCCGAGCCCCACAACCTTGATCATGGAAATCTGTTATTCACAAAAAGAATTTGGGTTAATTTATTAAGCTGGACCACAAGCAGTTTCCTTATCTATAAAATAAAGTTATTAAAGTTTACGATCTTGTTGGGAAAATAAAATAAATATGTGTAAAGTTTCCAGCACAGTGCCCAGTGCATAGCGAGTGGTTAATAAATGTTAATTCCCTTCTCTCGTTGTTACTCAGATATCTCAAATTTAAAATGTCACAAGGACAATTCCCAGAAACTTTCTGCTCCTTCCATGCCTTAACGCAGTGAGAAATTAACATGCACCCAATAACCTCAATATAATCCTCTGTTGGTTTCCCTTTCTCTCTCCCCTACCACATCAAATCAACCATCTGTTCTATCACTGGCATATTTCTCAAATCTCTCATGTTCCCTTTCCTCCACACTCAATGCCAACCAACACTGTCTTAATGTGGGCTCCTAGAAACTCTCACCGAAGTTATCATAATAGTTCCCTAGCCGATTCCTCTGCCTGTGGTCCCTCTGCTGCCCAGCTGATCAGCGGCTACCTCAGTTATTGAATCACTAGAATACAAATCTCAACTAAGTCATTCTGGTACTTAATCACCTTCACTGTTTCCACACAGTCAATAGGGTGAAGTTCAAACTCTAGCTTAGTAAGTCTAGTTTCATCCTGCCTTAGTAAATTTAGCTCCCAATACTACATTCTCCATGCTTAAAGTAACATCAAGTTTCTAGTCATTTTCTTGACATGATGTGACAGTTGGCTCCCCTGTCCTTAGTACATGCTCTTCCTCTCAACTTAAAAGGACATTGAAACTTTTGATATTAAATGAAATATTAGATAAATCGAGCAATAGATTTGTTAACTCCATATATCCAGTTGTTCTCCAAACAAAATCTCTCACACTTTGAGTCTTATATTCATCAGAAAAAAAATAATAATCTAAATACATACAGACTCAAACTGGGAATAAAGACGACATGACAAATCTCCCAGGTTAACAGGGTATCAGACTAAGAGTAAGGCAATGCACCAACAATCCGCAAAGATATATGAAAAGATAAAAGTCTGTAATGACATTATAAATCAAAGTTTTAGAAATGCCAGATTTTGCTTGAACCACATTTTTACTAATAGTAATACTCAGGAGACTCTGATTAGAAACCAAAGGCCCCGAATATAGTCTACATACCCCACCAGGATAGAAAGGGCCAGAAAACCATTAAAGAATATCTTCTGATTCCAGCCACATACCACCTATTTGGAGACACAGGATACATTTACCATAAAAAAGAACCTGGTTCAACTGCATTGGAATTATGAGCCATTCAACCTAGAACCTGTCCTCTTCTCAGCTACTCACCACATCAGATCCTTTACTTTTAAAGCCACACAAAACGAGAGGTCTCAAGATAAAATGTGATAAAAGAGGACTTCACAGAAGCAAAGACAGAAGTACCGGTAACTTACCTTTTTCAATGGCAGACGCCTGAGAGCAGGGGCCAGGGCCTGGTCCAGGTGGGTGGAATATAGAGTCTCCCGGGAAGGCACACAGGGCACAACTGGAGCCTGCGGGGCGCATTTTGTGGCTTCGGGTGTGCAGGGAGAAGAACGCGCGTGTCGGAGCGCGGGACGCAGAGAGCACGGGCCGGGTCGTGCTGAGCTTCACGGCAGCTCAGCCTGGGCGGGAAATCAGCCCTGGGGGCGGCGGCCGCATGACTCTTTCCGGAGGAAGCCGATCTGGCGAGATCTCGGAGTTCCAGGGGGGCCGACAGGGCAGGGTCTCTGATGAGAACCACCAGGGCAACGCCGGTGCCCACAGGGCCCTCATCCCGGACTCATCAGAAAGGAGTCTGGCTCACGTCACCCATCAGACAAACCCTGGTCCTTTGTCGACGCCTCCCCTGACGCCTCAGTCAGTCAGTGCTCCAGCGCCTCTCCCACGCGCCCAGCCAGATGTGGGGGCCGGGACCCTGCCCCGGAGTCTGTGCGCGGGCACAAATGCCCTTGGCCGGCACGGGGCGTGAACTGCGCATGCCCAGGCCACCAGTCTGTCACCCTCAAGGAGACAGAAGGCCGCAGCTGGGATGTAGCATATTGGTGCAAACCCATGGGGCCCTGGTTCACCGTCTCCCAAGGCTCAAGGCGCAGCAACCAGAAGGTGCCATTCTATATTATCTTGGGGCCAGTTTTTCCTCCCAGCAGCAGCGAGGTGTCTTTCAGGAATTCATCCAACTAACTATGGCTGCTTCTTCCTTGAGCCTTTCCTCTGAAGAACAGCCTCGAGGCATTGCTCTCTCTACCTACTTCACCCACTGCCAGCGCCTTACTCCAGGGAAACTGGCCTCTTCACTCAAGACCCTGCATCAGGGGAAGTTCTCTTTTGAACAACGTGGGGGATACCTGCGGGCTGGAGCCAGAGCCTTGACTAGGTGGGTGGAATGTGGGGGTTTCCCAGAAAAGCAAACAGGTCACAGTTGGAGCTGCAGGGTGTGCTTTGTGTCTTCGGGAGTGTGGAGGAAGAATAAGTGCAAGTCCAGATGGAAAGACAGGGAAAGGATGGTCTAAGAATCAGGGGTGGCTTTCACATCCCTCACTTGTAATGAAGGACTGCCAATGGAATATGACTCATTTCCCAAGACAAAGAGACCAACAGCTGAAGCTGAAACAAACCCTTCAGTAGTCTCAGTGGACAATTGTCTATGGTGTTCAACAAATACAGCCTAAGGGCTGAGCACACAAAAGTGCCTTTCAGGGCTTCATGCCAGCACAGGCAAATGGACACTGAAAGAGGTTAGTACACTACATCCTTCACCTACCCACCTGCTAGAAAATGAAAAATTTCTATCCAAGAGTGGACAAAGGTCATGAGATTTCTGGAACGATATCTACAATCAAGGAAAAGAAGCCATTGCTTTGAAGCCTTAGAAGAAAAACATTACTGAAAATAGTTTTCTTCAAGAGATAGAAGAAAAGTTTGTAAGATGCTCAAGAGTACATGGTCTTTATACAGCAAAAAAGAATACAAAGACCTGAGATGCAAAGGATCTGCTAAGAAAGCAGAAGAGTCATCACAGATTATAAAATCTGTCCTGTGGAGGAAATTTTGGAAAAACCCTCTCAGAAAGTAAAGAAAAAAAAACATTAAAATGAATAAGAAGAGGACATACACAGAAACTAAGAAAAGAACTAGTCCAACAAATATAGAGGTTCTCAAGGAAGAAACAAGAAAAAAAAAATGAAGAATCAAAGATATAACAAAATACTCTTACTGGCCTTAAAAATACCTAAGGCTACAAATCAAAATATTTCACTAAATCATAAGCAAAAATGGGGAACACATACACACATACACTCTGGTAATTAAACATGCCAATTAAAAAGCAAAAGCCTAACCTTGGTATTTAAACAAAATAAAGCTATACGTTTCTTACAAGAAAATTACTAAAATAAACTGAAAGAAAATTGGAAAATTTAAAGGATGAACGAAACACTTCAGATGAAAGCATACCCAAGGAAAACTGGAATGATCATATTAAAGATGATAATATTTTACAAAGCATTTTTTCCTTCATAAATCATGTCCCCTAGCATATGAAGTATATTTCTGCATGGAAAGTAGAGGTCAGAGTAATCCCTGATCAGCTTAGAAACCACAACACGAAATTGGTCTGAGGGGAGAGCCACTGCTATTCCTGCCGCCACCATCACCCACACACGCAGAAAAGAAGTCCCACAAAGAGCCTCTTCCTTTCCAGAGTCACTTCTGAGACAGAGTCTCACATGCAGAAAATTTCCTTTCACAATCTAATACCCATTAGAGAAGGAATTGGGCAAGTGAAAAAAATCTAAAATACTAACCTTTTAAAGCCAAAAGATATTGAGATCTTAAAAGTACCAATTAAAATATTATATATAAGAATGCTTTTACCAAACTAGACTGTTTAGTTATTTATCTGTACTCAGCATGTGTGTGTGTGAATGTGTGTGTGTGTGTGTGTGTGTGTGAGAGAGAGAGAGAGAGAGAGAGAGAGAGAGAGAGAGAGAGAGAGATTCTTCAGTGTGTAAATTCTATCAAAGAAATCTGCATTCTCTTTGCACATTGCAAACTGAAGTACAGTCCAACTAACTAGGGCATGTCACCATGACATAGCATTTAAAAACATATTCTGGAGCCAGACTGCCTGGTTTGGGATAAAGTTTAACCTCTCCGTGTCACAGTACCCTCATATATTAAATGGAGATAATAGTATCTATTACATAGAGTAGTGGTAATGATTAAAGTTTGGTTATATATGTGTTAAGTGCATAATACTTGTGTTAGAAATGTTTGTTAAATACATGTGTGGCTTTGTTCATTAATATCCAGGAAATACCTGTATTTCTCAAGACCCTTTGAAAAACAATTAAGTAAAAGGAAGATTTAGCTGACCTAACAGAGCCATAAAAAGAACATAAGCCACAGACCCACAAATAATGCAATATATCTAAAAAAGAATTTGAATCAAGGTGTTAAGTACCACAAGAACTCTCCCTCTTTACCTCTCTGATCAGTTTATCCTTCCAGGTCAGAACCACTTGATTGTTCCCACTTAGTACAAGTGCCCAGGCCTAGAACAATCACTGTGATCCACATAAAGATGGTAGCTCCCATTGGAAATCACATGGGTAGAAAGAATAAAAATGATTAACAATTTATCCAGCGTTTACTTTGTGCCTGGTACTCTTCTAAGCATTTTGCATGAGCTAATTCTAACACGTTTATTGCTCACAATAATCCAATGAGACATTATTGTAGAAAGAAGAAACAGAGGCTATAATAATTAAGAAACTTGCCCAAGGCCACACATTTAGTTATTGGTTTTTAAGATTTTAAACCAGTCAATCTACATTTCAACCTATTCTCAGAATCTAAGCTCTCATTTACCCCAAACACCTTGAAATATACATTGTAGAGATATGAAAGAAGAGCACAAATATTACCGATGGTTATCTCTAGTTACAATATTGTGGGTAGATTTAAATTTTTTCTCTATATTTCAAGTTTACTTAAATGTAACTTTTTTCAGATAAAAATAATAAGAATATTTTTAATAAATTTCCAGTCCCCAGTTCAAGATTGCAGACAAAGGAAATGTATTTAGCTTAGTTAAAACACAGAATTACAAAAAATGAATCAACATATTAAAGAAAAAAATGAGAGAAATTAAGAGAGAGAAATATACTGACAGATGAAACAGATTGGAGGAAATAATACTCCAGAATGTGGTATGCAATGGAAGAGGGAGCCATTTCATGAGAGTCTAGGAAGATCTCTGAGCTCAGAGTCTGTAGTATCAGTGGAAGAAAAGCTGAAAACAAAAGGAATTCTTTCAAAGTCTGCATACAGAATAACTGCACTACTCAACCCACTACCCACTACTCCAGTCATAGAGCATAAAGGACAGCTCAGCATTTACCCTAAAGAGAAAAATAATTAGTAGACTCTACTCCAAAAATAATAAATTCCCTCGGACATAAGAATTCTAATACGGATAGTGTTCAAATGTCGGTGCCTGGTCCTGTCCTATCTTCTATAAATAAAAGAAAAGTGGTAAAATGTCTATGGTAACTACTGTAAGAAAAAAATGGACATAGTTTCTAAATTGATCCAAGATTAAATAGAAAATCTGATTGGTCTTATGAACATTAAATAACTTGACTAAACAGCTAAAAATTCTTTCTACAATTAAAAGAAGAAAAAATAGAATGAGGAAAATACAAAGAAAAAGTTTCATCAATACAAATATAAAGACATGAAGCAAAATGTTTAAAATACATAGAGAAAAAATATAAATAAAAATAAAGTGGGAAAAACAGTACAAAATAAGAGGGTAGAAATGAATCCAAATATTTCATAATTACAGCAACTATAAAGGGATTAAAGTTTCCAATTAAAAGACTGAGATCTTTTTCAGATTATTATTTTAAAAAATTCAGTCAAGAGCTGTTTATAAGAGACATGCTTAAAATATAAGGATATAGGAAAGTTGAATATAAAAAAGATAGATATACACCAATCAAAAGAAAGCTAATATAGCATAATTAATATCAAATATAATAAACTTTAAGGCAAATAACATTACTAGGAATAGAGGACCACACTTTATTTATAAGTGGTTAAATTCACTAGGAAGAAATAACAATCCTAAACTTACAGGAACACAATAATAGTTTCAGAGTCGATCCTCATCATTTGTGGATTCTACATTTGTGAATTTGCCTGCTGACAAAACCTTACCTGTAACCCCAAAAGTAATGCTTGCAGCACTTCTGTGGTCATACACAGACATGGACAGAGAAGAAAAAAAATTTTGAGGAACTAAAGTTGAACAAGGTGATATTCTGCCTCATTTCCATTTTCATACTGTAAACATGTGTCTTTCATGCCTGTTTATGTGTTGATCGCTGTGTTTTCTTATTTTTGTGTTTTTTATTGGTAGTTTCACTGCTTAATATGGCCCCAAGAGTAGTGCTGTAGTTCTGCAAAGTTTTCATCAGCACTAGAAGACTGGTTCTTACAGCAAAAACATGTGTTGGATGAGTGTCGTTCAACCATCAGTCATAGTGCTGTTGGCTGTGAAATAATGTTAATACATCAACAATATGTAATAACTATAATATCTTTAAAAAACACACAAAAAGCAAGATTATGTATTGGTGAGTTGATAAAAATGGTATCAGAGTCTCACAGGAACCTAACCTTTTTTTTCCCCTAGAAGTAATGGTTCGATATTCGCTATTTTAGTATTTGACTTAACTTTATAGAACATAACTACCAAGACCAATGAGAATTGGCTGTATATAAAGCAAAAACTGATAGAACTATAAACTGATCAATACACTATCAAAATGAAAGATTTAATATACCTATTCCAGAATCTGGAAGATCAAACAAATAAAAATAAACCATAGAAATGTATAAAATTTGAACAAAATTAACAAATTTTGTCTGAAGACAAATGAACATCTAGCCACTCTAATAGTGTATAACAAGAAGATCACAGTGTCACTTCTGTGTTATTTTTGTAAAGATATATAATCTGGTTTTAATCATGAGGAAACAGCTAACAGAACCAAATTAAGATACGGTCTACAAAATAATGAGCCTGTGCACTTCAAAATTGTCGAGGTCATGAAAGACAAAGAACTGATCTTGATTAAATAAAACTAGAGGCAACGCATGACCCAGAATTGAACTCTATACAAATGTAAATGTAGTAGATATTATAGAGAATTGACAAATTTTGAGTATAGATATTTTTAGGAAAATTGAAGATATTTGATTATGAACTGGGAATTAGATAATAGTATAGTATCCATGATAAATTTCCTGATGTTAATAATTGCTCTGTGGTTGTACATGAGATTATCATTAATTTTTAAGAAATATACACTGAAATATTTAGGGATCATGGGTATAATGTCTGAAACTTACTCTCAAATGTTTTAAAAAGAAATGAGAGAGAGAGAGAAAGAGAGAGACAGAGAGACAGAGAGAAGGAAATCATGAAGCAAATGATAAATCTGGATAAAGTGTATACAGGAATTCATTGCACTATTCTTGAAAGTCTTCTAAGGTCAAAATTAAGCCAACATTTAAAAATTTTGACAACAAAATAAGCTCATAATCATAAATATATTGAGGAAGACCAAAATAAAGCACATGGAGAATAACAACAAAGACCATGGAACAGATAAAACACAGGTTAGAAACTGATATTAGGGAGAATGATCATCAGGTACCACTCATAAGGCTTTGGTAAAGAAGTATTTATTCACTAAAAAAAATTAATTGAGCACTCACATTCACTGAGTATTGAGGCAGGCACTGTAGATACTAGAAATCTCACACGCACACTTGGTAAAGTATCTTGACATCAAATGAGCAGTTTTCCAATCCCTAGACAGCAGACTGACAAGAGCAAGGCAGAAGAAGGCAAAGCCCCATTTGAAGATAGAGCTTAGAGCCAAGGATCCAAATAGAAGCCTAGTTATAAAAACCAA
Source organism: Eidolon dupreanum (assembly GCA_028627145.1). Lineage (NCBI taxonomy): Eukaryota > Metazoa > Chordata > Mammalia > Chiroptera > Pteropodidae > Eidolon > Eidolon dupreanum. Next base: position 27,909,693 of record CM053517.1, on the reverse strand, counting down.
GGCACACAGGTGGGTAACCTTAAAACTGAAATGTTTATGTAACAGAGCTGAGGTGTGAAGAATAGGGGTTAGCAAGAAGATAAGGGTCAGTTGATAAGTTCCATTTGGAAGGGCAAAGATTAGACCTGCCTTGATATTGAGGAATAATCAGACACTATTATCTATAAGAATAGTTCAGTAAGTTAATCTAAATAGTATTTAGCACAAATGAGTTCAAGATTCAGCTCAGGGTTCAACATAGTTAGGAAATTTTTCCTCAGAATTACCCTCCCACCTAATCTAGTCCCTTATCACCCTGTGCATGATCCAAAAGGCACAGGATCAGAGTATTTGCTACCTTGTATGGAAAATGTCAGCATGTATATTTATCTCCTCATCTAACTTCTCTCAGGGAAAGGATTATTTCTTGGTTGTCTTTTTTTACCAACATCTTGTGCAGTGCTGGACACAGAATAGATTCTGAATAAACATTCGATGAATGAATAAAGAACGAATGAACAGTAATTCAATTCACATCAAAACTATAGCAACTGCTACAGGAAAAGAAATAACCATAACTAAGAAAGTCTTGTTAATTTGCATTATTTTTACAAAATGATAAAAACTTTAAAATGGTGAGCATCCAGAGCAAAAATGCATTATGTATTGGAGTACTGTTCTCTCTTTCTGAGAAGATTCTTCCTCTACTTCCCCCACTTTAAAGATTTCACAAAAGAATTGAAATTCAAGAAGCCATGATTTTGAAAAAGACAAGAGGTGACTTAACAGAGAAGACTTCCTTAGTGGATTTGTATTAAGCTCATGGTTGAATGTGTAATATAATTCTCCTTGATGTGTAGCCACAAATTGGTTACCACACTTGGTATCTTGAATGAGACATAAATAATCATAATCCTTCCAGATGAATTCAAACTTAGATCTAAGCAGCTAAAAATTCAGAACTGAAATAAAGAAGTAAATATGAACAGAGTCCAAGATCTTGCAGCTCGGCTTACTCCCTCTGGGAAGAACATTATCATTTGTTATTCTGGCATTGCATTCAACATCTTTTTATCTGCAGAAGGCCTGAATTCTTTGCTACAGGCCAAATATTCTGATTTGCTTCTCCTTGCTTCTTTACACTGATTTAATAAAACAATTGATTTTTTACAAAGTAGTAGCCTGATTTTGGAAACAAGTTCCCAGAATGACCAGAATACAGAATACTTTGCCCAGTGCTAGGTTTGAAGATCCGGGTGGAGCAACCATTATATAAGAACTGGAACCATGAAGAATGCTTAATCTGTATTTATTCCATTTTCTATCATTTAGTTTTCAATATGGAAGCCATTCCTTGGTGAAGAAAAAAAAAGTCTATCTCAAATCCTTCCAACTGCTTATGGAGTATCATTCAATCTTACAGTTGGATATGACTTTTGAGCAATGTTTTTTCAACTCATGTGCACTGTGGTGCACATGGAATAGGTTAGAGGAAGGTAGTGATAGTTTATTCCACCAACAGGGCATATGGTGGACAGAGCTCCAGCTAGTTGCCTCAAGTGGTCTCATCGGTTTATCACACTGTCTGCCACATATATCATTTGTGTGTATGTGTGATATGTAGGCATGATTAGAAACCACTACCTAAGAAATCATGAAGTCTAACTTACTCAAGAAGAAGCGCTCACTACAAGCATTCTGGCACAAGATTATTTGAGAGCTCTACTTGTGTGTATTCTATAACAGATTTCTCAACTTTATGACCCAACTCTTTTTTGAAAGGTCTTCCAGAGAAAGAGGTTTTAAAAATCCTATTCTAATGTCTGTGAATTGATTCAAATTCTGACATTTGAAGCTTTGGTAGATACAACTTCACATGATAGTTTTGAATCTTGGAATGCAGATATTACATCTTTTTAGTTATCACTTCTCCAGGACATGTATTTACATTTTTTTATATTTGTTCAATTATAGTTAACAGAGACTATTATATTAGTTTCAGCTGTACAATATAGTGATTAGACATTTATATAACTTAAAAATGATTACCCCAATAAAGCTAGTACCTATCTGACATCATATATAGTTATTTCAATATTATTCGCTATACTCCTTATGTTATACTTTATATCCCCATGACTGTTTTGTAATTATCCTCTAGGTCCATCCATGTTGTTGCAGATGGCAAGAGTTTTTTTTTTATGACTAATATTCCAATGCATATATGTACCACCTCTTCTTTATCCATATATCTACCGATTGACACACATGTTCCTTCATAGCTTGGCTATTGTAAATAATGCTGCAGTGAACATGTGGATTCTCATGCCCCTTCAAAGTAGTGTTTTGGGTTTCTTCAAATAAATACCCAGACATGGGATAATGGGATCCTTCTTTGTCTCATTATAGACTTTGTTTTAAAGTCTATTTTGTCTGGTATTAGTATTGCTATCCCAGCATTTTTGTTTGTTTGTTTGTTTCCATTTTCATGAAATATCTTTTTCCATTCCTTTACTTTCAGTCTCTGTGTGTCTTCAAATCTGAAGTGAGTCTCTTGTAGGCAGCATATGTATGGGTCTTGTTTGCTTATTCATTCAGCCACCTTATGTTTTTTGATTGGAGCATTTAATCCATTTAATTTAAAGTGATGATAGATATTGGTTATTGCCATTTTATTATTCATATTTTTTATCTTTTTCTTTTTTCTTTTTAAAGAAGTCCTTCTAACATTGCTTGTAATACTGGTTTGGTGTTGATGAACTCCTTTAGCTTTTTCTTGTCTGGGAAGCTCTTAATCTGTCCCTCAACTCTAAATTATAGCCTTGCTGGGTAGAGTAATCTTGGTTGAACATCTTTACTTTTCATCGCTTTGAATATTTCGCATAAGTTCCTTCTGGCCTACAAAGAAATCAGCTGACAGAAAGACAAATTTTCAATTCCCTCAAATATTTTTAAAATCACAAGGTTCAAGAAACATTTTCAATTTAGCAACAAAGTTATTTACTTAAAAATATTTCTTTCTAAGATATAGAATACCCGGTGCAATTGAATCAAAGCTTATTAAAATGTGTCTATTATTTCCTCAATTTTATTTAATCAAAAATTAAAAGAGGTTTTATTCCTCTTACAACTTCATCATATTTTTTGTTTGCATTAAATTCGTGGTCAGTGAAAAACTTCAGGGTATTTTATATGAACTGCTATAGAGTCAAATCATATCTTCCTCATCCTCATTTTGTGTTTTTCATTAATAAACTATTTTTATAGAAATTTTAGTTTCATAACAAAATTGAGCAGTAAGTTCAGAGAATTGCTATATAGCGTCTCTCCCAACACATGCACAGCCTCCCATCTGCCCTAGGGAGTATATTTTTCACAGGGATGAACCTACAATAATATCATTATTACCCAAAGTTCATAGTTTACATTATGGTTCACTAAAAACTCTGTGAGTTTTGAGAGGTGTATTCTGATATGATGCACCACTATAGTATTGTACAAAATAGTTTCACTGATTTAAAAATCCTCTGTGCTCTACTTTTTCATTCATTCGTATCTTTAAACTCTGGCAACCACTAATCTTTTTACTGTCTCCATAGTTTTATCTTTTCTGAAATGTTATATAATAGAAATTATACAATATACAGTCTTTTCAGATTGACAGTTTTCACTTTGTAATGCACATTAAATGTTCTTTCATGTCTTTTCCCCCCATGACCAAGTAAGTTTATTTCAGGAGTGCAAGACTGGTTCGATATTTGAAAAATCAATGTAATCCACTATATTAATGGGCAAAAAAAGAAAATTCACATGATCATATCAATTGATACATAAAAAGCATTTGCCAAAATTCAATACTCATTCATGATTAAAAACCCTAGGAAAAATTAGAATTGAGAGGCTCTTTCTCCACTTAAAAAAGGCAAAGAGCACCTACAGAAAATCTTAGAATAACTTTATTCTTGGTAGTAAAAGATTCACCTCTTTTCCTAAGACCAGTAGAAGACAAGGATGTCATTTCTTTCCACCTCCATTCAGCATTTTACTAGAGGTTCTAATCAGGGAAATGACTCAATTGAACTCTTTCCCAAGCTTTATTGAGGTATATCAACAAATAAAATTGTAAATATTTAAAGTGTACAACATGGTACTTTGACATATGACTATACTGTGAAATGATTACCACAATCAACTTGATTAACACATCAATTACTTTACATTGTTACTGTATGTGTGTGTGTGTGTGTGTGTGTGTGTGTGTGTGGTTGTCAGAACAATTAAGACCTAGTCTCCTAAAAATTTTCAAGTATACAATATAATATTATTAACTATAGCTACCATGCTGTACATTAGATTCTTAGATCTTAGTCATCTTATGACTGCAAGTTTGTACCTTTTTACCAACATCTCCCCCTTTCCCCATGCCCCAGCTCCTAGCAACCATTATTCTACTCTGTTTCTATGAGTTTGACATTTTGAAAAACTCATTTTGTTAAATGAAAAGATAGTAATTTTCTTTTTTCCTATGTTAAGTTTAATTATAGTTACTTCTCACCTGAAAATAAAAGTTTTATTCCTGTTTTGTTTTCATTGTTGCTAGATCTTTTAAACATGACTATTTTTTAGGTCTTCAGTCAGGTAATTAAATTGCAAAGTAATTGCAAAGCATGTTATACAAGTCAGGCCAGGATCCCCTGGCATAGCACTAGAAACTTCCCTTTACCTTGGCATCTGGCCACCTAAATATCAACAAAGTGTTTCTTATCTGTTATATTTTTTCTTATCTCTTTCTTTATTGTGGTATAATTAAAAAGAAAGTCATTTAAAATCATACAGAGTTTATTAGTTGACTAATATTAGTTTACTATAACAAATCAACCTAAAAACAGCTGAAATACATTAAAATTTTATTTCATCCTCTTCTAAAGACTTAAAGGCATTCCTTTAATTCAAGGACACAGACTCCAATCTTCTGGCTCTGCCATCTTCAAAATATGATTTCAAAAGTCTTCAGGTTCCCCTGTATCAAGTTGGTGAAAAGTGAATAAGGCATTTAAAAATCCTAAGAGTGAATCATAAAATTGGCGAATGTAATTGCTTCTGATAAAACACATCCCAACAACTCCACATTATGGGAAAAGGGACACAATTTTGAGGGAGGCTACTGTCTTTCTTTAAAATAATTCATCCCTCTGGACTTCTTTTCCTTCAAGTCAAGCTCTCCACAAGGGAGATCATCCAATATCCATTCAGAAACCATCCAGGGGAAAGTCTGCAACATCCAGTAAAATGCAAACTTCTTCACCAAGTCCAAATAAGTCCAAATGTGGCCCCTCAAGGTCTATAAATTAACAAATTAGCTTCGACTCACCTCACATACATTCTTATATTTTCTCTTTCTCTCCCTTGTCTCTCCTTCTCTCTATCTTTTCTTCCTCCCTCTCCCATTCCTTCTCTTCTTCCTCTTCCTCTTCTTCCTCCTACTCTCTCTCCCTCCCTCCCTCTCAATAGACAGCAGAGAACCAGAGACAGGAAAACTATAATAAAAAACACCTAGTAGGAAAAGAGCATGGAAAACAGTGTAGTCATAGCAACAATGAACTCCTGAAGGGTAGGCATTAACACCTCAAACCTGGAGGTAGAAGATGTTCCCAGATTAGAGTGCCATCCTGCTCTCGGTAGGAATGCTCTTGCCCACTGCTGTCTCTTGACACTGGCTCCAGCCCTGAGAGGTTTGTCCTTCTCCCTTAACCTCTGTGAGCATTAATGAGTGAGCCCTCTTTGGAGCCGGTACAACTTGCAGAGCCTGTTTCCTGCTGGTGCAAGGTTGGGGGTCCAAAAATTGTTTTATAGTTATAGGCTTTTTCTAGGCCAGGTTCATGGGGCTTTTGACAATAAGAATCTCTCAAAACCCTAGTAGATTCTGCTGGTTTATCTATCCAGTCAGTTCTGTGTGATATAAACCATGAACAAATTTTGGGGGGTGTAAGCCTGACTGATTTCTTTAATTGTTCACTCCTATGACATCCTCTTGAAACTCAGTGGTTTCTACCTGGAAGCCATCTGATACTTTAGGCTTCATCAAGAAGGAAACACCCATTGTCTGATGTTTGTCCCAGGGTTGATTACCTGGAAAAATCTCAATAGCATTTTGTTGCTCAGAGCATTTTTTCAGTTTCACTTGTGTTGTAGGAGTAGAGAGCTTTTCCAACTCTGTAAGACTCAAAATTTCCGGAAACTTTCTATCCACTTTCATTTCTGCTTTCAAATTGCCAATTCTTCTAATACTTGTTTTGTTTTGTAATACCTTGCCAAATGCAGTAAGAAGTAATCAACACATAATCAGCTGTCTAGACTCCAAATTATTTTGGTTATTTAATATAGATCTACATATTTCCAGCCTTCAACATGCATTTTCTTGCCATATCAAGCTTATTAAGCCAGTGCCACATATTTTAATTATTGTCAAAGAAGCATCCTTTCTCAAGATTCTAAGATTCTAATTTTCACATTAATTGAAGATAAGTTAGTTGATGTAACAAATAAAACACAAATTTTAAGTGGCCTAAACACATGAGAAGTTTATTATTCACTCCTATAAAATTCAAAGTGAAGGTTCCTGATCTTTGGAAGGCTCTCCTCTAACTCAGAGAACTAGGCTGCTTCCACCTATGGAACCACCATCTTCCAAGGTCACCGTGTTGATCTTCAATGTTCATGCAAGGGGAAGACCCAGTAGAGAAACCACATATTAAAAACTCTTGTCCTTTCTACTCACATGTGATGGGTACTCACACAGGAATGGCCACATCTGCTTGAAAAAAGAGTTTCTTTAGCCTCCTCACTCTTCAATAGGAAATTCTAGAGGCAAGTGAATTCTAGTTACTAAATTAACCTGAAATTTATGCACAGAACATTCATTTCAAATTCGCAGTGACTCCACAACCCACAAATTTTATTATGAAATTTTGATCAGATCAATATTACACCAAATAAAAACATGACAAATTATTTGCATAGTATGATTATAAACACAAAATTAGGGAACAACAACAACAAATGTACTTGGTTACTAAAATTAAGCTTTAAAACAGTGAGAAAATCAGGAAACGAACATGCCATTAAGAATCATGAGTTATTATTAATACTAAACCAGAAAGAGAGGAGATGGGTGAAGGAATGGTAGCTGAACTAGTAATGAGATACTACCACACACCCACCAAAATGGCTGAAATTTTATCAATCAATCTGACAATACTGTTAGGATGTGAAATACCTGAAACCTTCTTACTCTGCTAGATGAAGTAAAAATTGTTTGGCAGAATCTACCAAATCTGACTACATACCTTCTTAATGCTTAAAAAGTCCACTCCTAATTATATATGCCACCAAAATGTGTACAGATATGCAACAACAGACACATATGAGAATACTCATAGCAAAATTATTGATAATAGCCAAAACTCAGAAACAGCCCAAATGTCCATCAAGAAGAGAACAAAGTCTTAAAGTATATTTTCAAGCAATGAAGTACTTTGAAACAATAATTAAGGACATTCTTCTGCAATATGCCATCAAGTGGATAAATGCCACAAGCATAAGATGGAGTGTAAAAAGCCAGATACAAAAAATATATACCGTATTATTTGACTTCATAAAGCACACAAAGAGACCAATCTAATCTGTGATATTAAAGTCAGAATAATGATTACCCTTTGGCTGAGTTCAGGCAGGAGATCAATAGGTAAGTAACTAGAGGATGCAAGAGGGAGGTTTCTTAAATGCTGGTAATATCTTCATTTGGGTACTTACACTGTGGTATGTTCACTTAGCAAAAATAAGTTTGTTATGACCTTAAGATTTACGCATTTTCAAAAAAAAGTTAATGTTTTCATCACTCAATTTTCCTTTTACTATTTATTTTCATCTGTGCACCAAAATATAAAATGATTAGTATACTAACAAAGCTACACTTATTAATTGTTAGTACTATTTTTCTTCTTATACTTTTTAAAATTTTAGCTAGTGATCTATATTTTTGAGTTTATAATATTATTTATGATATTACTTAAGTCATCATAGCAGTTGTAATACTAAGTAATAAAATTAAGACAGCATTTTTCAGTTATTCATTTTGACTGTAATTCAGCACTTGTACTCAAGGCTGATCACCCACAAGACATGTTCATTTCATTACAGTGACCATCTGACTGGTAGTTCTAGTCACAGTGTCTGAATCCACTAACTTGTTCCAAAAATTTTCATAATGTCACCAATAGCCAATCATTGCTTCCCAGCTTCAAAATGTGCTTCTTTAACAGCAAAGAAAATATATTTTGTTTGCCAGGCAATCTAATTCCAAGGAACTGAATAATTTCAAAAAGATTATTGAAACATGAAAACACCCTAGATTCTCATATCCACAGTTATGGACCCTTAGAAATCTGGGAACTAATATATTATATCTACTGTAGGCTTAGATTAAAAAGGAAAGAACCTGATTCTTAATTGTCCTCAATAAATGGTTTTGTTGTTGAACAAATTGAAAGAGCTACTTAAAGAGGTCTGCAATAGTAACATTTTAAATGCTTTATGTTTGAATTGTGAATCTGATCTTCCATCTGTTCATTGACTTTTCAAGTCTTCTCCTTGGAGTGTAGCCTCTGCTATCTATAAACTTTTACTGGCTTTGAAGGTGAACAAGATAATTTTCTGGTTTTAAATACCTTTAATGCTAATGAATTAGTTTTGATTCAAGGTTTTTATTTTTCTTTGGGGGAGGACAGATGTTCAATATACTCTGTCAGGGACTTTGCTAAGTGCTGGGTGTATAGCAATTACTGAGACACAGTCTTTGCCCTCCAAAAACTCACGATATATGGAGAAAATTTTTTAAGTAAATGCAGTAAAGTCTGAGATGTGCACCAAGTGCAAGGAAGTAAGAATAAATTCAACTTGGCGAATCAAGAAAGCTTTATAAAATAGATATCATCAGGGCTTTGAAGGATCTGTAATAATAACTCGCATCTACATAGCACTTATTTGCAAGAGCTTTTATATGTATTTCATCTTTCCTTAAGGAAAAAATCCCTTTTTGAGTTTTATATTGTCAATATTATTATACCTAACTTAAGTGATTTGACAGGCCATTGAAAATATGAAGTGTCAGGATTACAGTTCAAGTCTTTAAAGGGGCAGTAAGGTTTAGAAGAAGAAGACAGGGATTTGTAATCAGAGTAAACTGTCTTAGAAATACTGCTCTGCTACTGCTATGTGAGAAAATTACATATCCTTTCAGAGCCTTGGTTTCTTGTTCTATAATATCAGGATTACTGTGCACTTTTATGTGTTAACAAATATACATAAGTGTCTAGTACTGTGTTTAGGAGAGCAGGCACTCAACTTACCAGTGGCTTTTTTTTTCTTGATTTGATGCTGGGGGATAAGGCGATGATATGGTGAAATGATGTTTTATAAAAACAACTAGGGTGGTAGCACAACAGATGGATTGAATTATCAAGGGAATATATGATAGGAGTGTTTTAACAACAGTCTAGCAAAACATGATGAATTTGAAACTAAGGCAATAGCAGCTGGAATAAAACAGAGAGAAGAATTATGAAAAACATTCCAAAGTAGAATTGCTTTGATGATTGGTTGACTGTCAGGAGTGAAGAGGAGGGGCAGTGAATAATTGAATAATTTGGAAAACTGGTATATGGTGCTGCCAGGACTTGAGACAGGGAATACAGATGGACAAGATGATTTGCAGGTGGATACTCTACTCTTTTAGACATATTGAATTAGTAATGCTTGTTGAGAAGAGATGTCTAAGTAGGCAGCTGGAGACATCAGTCTTGAGCTCAAGAAAGATGTCAGGGATTTCAGGCCTAGATGGTGGAATAGGTAAACCCTGTGCTTGCATCCTCTCATAACCACATCAAAATTACAACTAAACTATGGAACAACCATCATTGAGAATTGCCTAAAATCTAGCTGAACAGAAGTTCTGCAACTAAGGACATACAGAAGAGACCACATAGAGACTGGTTAAAAGGGCAGAGATACTGAACAGCTGGTCCCACACCCAACTGTGGTGGTTTAAAATCAGGAAGGATATCTCAACTGTGGAGGTCCCCCTGGAGGAGCAAGGGGTTCCAGCCCCACACCGGGGTACCCAGTCCAGGGTTTCAGTGGTAGGAAGAGAAGACTCCACAACTTCTGGCTGTGAAAACCAGTGGATATTGTGGATGAGTGAGAAAGAAGGCAAGTGGAATTCCTCTTAAAGAGCCCCCACAGGGACTTACTTGCTGATGGACTCACTTGCTCTGAGCTCCAGCCCTGGGGAAGCTGCTCCAAAAGCACCAAGGAATACAGGGAGGAACTGCCTTGTCCAGCTTCAGGCGAGGGCTGGAGGGGCAGCTTTCTCCCAGACTAAAGTGCCATTTAAATCTATTGGTCCTTTTTTGAGCCCTTCCCTTGTGTGCAGACCCCGGTGGGCATTATATCTGAGTCTCCATCAATACCTTAGGAGGTAGATTAGTCTCACTAACAGGCACCACCCCACCCTACTGATTCCCTGAGACCTTGCCCCACCCAACTTGCAGTCCCACTCAAGCTGCTTCCAGTGGCTTTTCCATACAAATGATCTGTCTTGACTCATGCTATGAAATTTCCCCAAATCTTCTAAAGGTTCACAAAATCCTAACAGTGTCTGACCTCCATATGCCCCTTACCTCTCCTTGAGCAGCCCCACGCCCAGCACTAGTGGCAGCCAGCCTTTGTTTGTGGCTTGGCCTCTCTATGTACCTCTAGGCCAAGTGCAGGTGATGGTCATCTGCAGATTGCTTAGTGGCTCATGCCAGGTGGCCCCAGGCAGGATGCAGGCTCCTGTGGAAGTTGGCCTATCAGGAGACCCCTCCCAGAGGGCCCTGGGGCCAGCAAGCCCAGTGGCCAGGTTCAGACCAATCTGGACCACCACCCAGGACTGCCTCCAAAGACAATACACTGAAAGGGACAACTTGGCAGACACCAGAGCCCTGCTAAAGAGAATCCTGCTTCATAGGATTAGCCTCTCACCGGCCAGTCCTCACAACCAATCAGTGCAAGGGTCAATCTCTCTCAATGATATACAAACAGCACCCAAGGCTCAACTACAACAGGAGGGCACATACAACCCATGCAAGGGACATACCTGGAGAACCTGGCTCAGGTGACCATGGAAGACTATGCCACTGGGCCCTATAACACACCTACTACATAAGGCCATTCTTCTGAGACCAAGTGACAGAGAAGCCCTACCTAACACAAAGAAACACAGAAAGACAGTCAAAATAGAGAGACAAAGAAACATGTCCCAAGTGAAAGAACAGAACAAAGCTCCAGAAAAATAACTAAAGAACATGGAGACAAGCAATCTACCAGATGCAAAATTCAAAAACACTGTTTACAAGGATGCTCAATGAACTTAGAGGAAGAGTAGATGAACTCAATGATAACTTTCACAAAGGGATAGAAAACATAAAAATGGACATGGAAAACATAAAAAAGAACCAGTCAGAAATGAAGAATACAATAACTAAAATGAAGAATACCTTAGGAGGTAGATTAGACAATCAATAGTAGAGTAATCAACAGTAGATTAGACAAAGCAAGGATCAAATCAGCTATTGAGAAGATAAGGTAGCAGGAAACATTTAATCAGAACAGCAGAAAAAAAAAGACTCCCCCCCAAAAAATGAGAGGCCTCTGAGACAACATTCACATTACAGGGGTACCAGAAGGAGAAGAGAGAGAGTAAGGAATTGGAAATCTGTTTGAAGAAATAATGGCTGAAAACTTCCCTAGCCTGGTGAAGAAAATACACTAACAAGTCCAGGAGCACAGAGAGTCCCAAATAAGATGAACCCAAATAGACCCACATCAAGATACATTATAATTAAAATGCCAATGGTTAAAGACAAAGGGAGAATCTTAAAAGCAATAAGAGAAAAGAAGTTAGTTACCTACAAGGGAGCTCCCAAAAGTCTATTAGCTGATTTTTCAACAGAAACTTTGCAGGCCAGAAGCAACCAGCATAAAATATTCAAAGTGATAAAAAGTAAGGACCTACAACCAAGATTACTCTACCCAGCAAAGCTATCATTTAAAATCAAAGGGCAGGTAAATTGCTTTCCAGACAGAAAAAAACTAAATGAGTTCATCAACACCAAACTAGTATTACAAGAAATGTTAAAGGGACATCTTTAAGAAAAAGAATTTTTTTAAAGATCAAAATTTTGAATAATAAAATGGCAATAACTATATATCTATCAACAATTACTTTAAATGTAAATGGTTAAAAGCTCCAATCAAAAGCTAGGGTGGCTGAATGGATAAGAAAACAAGACCCTTACATATGCTACCCACACGAGATTCACTTTGTATTGAAATATTCAGAGACTGAAAGTAAAGGGATGGAAAAAGATATTTCATGAAAATGGAAACAAACAAACATACAAAAAAAGCTGGGTAGCAATACTTATACCAGACAAAATAGCCTTTTAAACAAAGGTTATAACAAGAGAAAAAAAGGACTCAGTAATCCCACTTCTGGGTATTTATTTAAAGAAACCCAAAACACTACTTTTAAGGGACATAATAATCCACATGTTCATTGCAGCATTATTTACAATAGCCATGATTTGGCAGCAACCTGGGTCCATTATGGATGAATGGATATAGAAGAGGCGGTACACATATACGATGGAATATTATTCAGCTATTAAAAAGGATGAAATCTTGCCACCTGCAGCAACATGGATGGCTCTAGAAGGTATTGTGCTGAGTGGAGTAAATCAGACAGAGAAAGATAAGTGCCATCTGATTTCACTTACATTGGACTATAAAGAACAAAATAAACTAACAAACAAAGAAAAACAAACTCATAGATAAAGAGAACATTTTGATAGTTGTCAGATAGGAAGAGGCTTGGAGGGTATGGGTAAAAAAAGAGGAGAAATTGAAAAGTACAAATAGGTAGTTACAAAATAGTCATGAGGATATAATGTACAGCATAAGAAATATAGTCAATAATATTCTGATAACTATGTATAGTGTCAGATGAGTACTATGGGTTATCACTTTATAAGTTATATAAATTCTAATCACCATGTTATATATCTGAAATTAACATAATATTTTGTCAACTGTAATTGAAACATAAAAAATTTAAAAAGAAAACAAAAAAATAAAAAAAAAAAGATGTCAGGATTATTTATTTAGATTTAAAATCAAGACATAATTGAGAGTTGAAGGCATGCTAAAAAATGAGATCAACCAGACAGAACCTATAGGCCAGTACTGAAAAAGACAGAACAAAAACCTGAGAAATAATAACATTTAAGATCAGGGTATGAGATGGGGTGAAAGGAACCCAGGAAAAACATGATTAGTCAAATATTTGGAAGAAAAGTAAAATAAGTGGCATCACACAGAAACCAAGAGAGGAGAGACTTAGAGGAAGAGTCAACAAATAAATTACCACAGAAACAATTAAAAACATGAGAAGTTGTGAGATGTCACTAGTAAAGTTGAACAGCTTTAGTGTATTAGATGAAAAAAAAAAAAGAAAAGAAATGTATTGGTCAGAAAAAGAGGTAAAGAATCTACAGAAAATAATAAGCATGAGCAAAGACACCAAAACAGAAAACAGTAAGGTGTGTTACCTCATTTATGTGCAGCTTAGGAAAAGGCACCCCCCACCACTGACCAGACAAAACCCTAAAAGTGTCTAGCTAGACAAAAGTACAGGCTGCATTTCAGCTCCCTTTTCCCCTCTGCTTCTGTGTATGTAGTACAAAGACAGCACAACCATTTGCGACAGCTCTGGGTGAACAGTCCCATTTAGTTGAAATGCAGGGTACAAGAAGGATAGCACTAGGACATAAATATGGAAAGACTTCTTATAGATCACACTGTGGAGAGTCTTAAAAGACAGTTGGGACTTTTGTGCTCACTTCAGGAGGTCAACAGGGAACCATCCATGTCTGTGAGGTTCACCAAAGGAAGATGAGTAAGGCCAGAAAATGTGGGGTGGATGACAGATGGGAATTGCTGGCATTGGGGAATGCCTTGGAAAGCTACTGCAATTGTATAGCTTAATGCATAGGTTCATTTTCCCTTTAATCTTATTTAACACATTTTAATAAAGTCTGGAAAATAAAAGTGGGGGGAGGGTCAGAAAAAGCACAGCGTTTATCCACAGAGCTTTGGTTTCCAAAATATAAAAAGAATTAGTTCCTCCAGGAGCAAATTAGGCAGATACAGAAAAAGGCAGTCTCTGCTCAACTTGGCAATATGATTTAGTGCCCTGCTTTTCCACTTCTCTGAGAAACTTAAATGCTTTAAATTACTATTTGTGGCCTTTCCCTTTGGTATTCCTCATGTTTCCTGCTACTAGGAGAGATAAGTTGAGTTCTAGAAGGCCAGAACTTTAAAAACTAAACACTTCGGCCAAACCAACTTTTGGCCTCACATGGATTGTCTCTCCTGCTAATGTCATAAAATGTTCATAAAATGATTACTGTCTGACTTGTAATTACTTACTGGATTGTTTTAATATACCAGTTAACCTGGCTTGATACATCCAAAAAGTCAAGATAAAGGAGAAAAAAAAAAAAAAAAAAAACAAGAGAAGAATAAGGATAAGAAAAAGAAGTGATAAACAAGTTAGGATAAGCAAATAATTATTGAGTGCCTTGTTCCATATGCACTACGTGAGATTATAGAACCCTCATAACAATCCTGCCATTGCTATCAACATTTTACAGATAAGAAATATGAACTATTTAGAGATTTGACTTGCTCAATTATACTAATGGCAACTGATTCAAAAACTCTCAAGTCATTAATAAGGAAATAAATATTACCATGATATCCCTACTAAACAACAGTTAAAATGAATACACTAATTATACATGAATCAGCAGGGGTAAACCTTGACACATACTGTTGAGTAGAAAATATAAGTTTCAAAAGAATATGTACAGAATGAAAACATATATGAAACATTTTTAATTAAAAACTAAAAATAATATCCAGTTCAACCACTTCCAGCCAAGAAAAAAGTAACAGTGATCAGAAATTCACCATCCCTCTTGAAACTATTAGGGGGGAAAAAAAACATAAAAGGAAACATGAGGAGGGCCACAGCTTACTGTCTTGAAAGAGATTTCAGTTTGTGAAAGAAAAGGTAGAGGACTCCATGAATTGAGGAGACAGAGCTGAGATTTCTGGGACATTAAAGCAGCCAGATTCCATAGGACAAAGTACCAAAGAGGAGAGAGATATATAGAGAAAAGAGACCTGGAGATTTGCAGAGGACCACATTCCACCTCCCCACCCCACCCACATGAGTATTCAGTGGGATGCCAAAAAGTGCAAGTGTGTGAGAAAACTATTCAAGAGTAGGAAAAACAATTGAAACTGATTATGGGGAATAGGGCCCAGCACTCACATATGGCGGAGACCAGTGTTTGTCCTGACCAGCCAGACTGCAAAACCTCTTAAATCACAGAGCACTGGGGAAAGTATCTGGGAACGTGTTGCCTCATTAGTGAGAAATAATTAATTCTAGATGGAGCATTGATCCAAGTTTACCTGTCAAATCCTTTTTATGATTTGCTAGATCCAAAAGAAAGCAAACTATTTCCAAGTAACTAAAAACAAAGCTAAAAAATTCTAACAATACAAAATTATCTGGTGCCAAACAAGTTAAAATTCACAATATCTAACATCTAATTAAAGAGTACCAGGGGTGTGAAGAGGCAGGAAAGCACAATCCATAATGAGGAGAATAACAAATCAATTGAAATTGATCCAGAATTGATATGGATGCTAGAATTAGCAGACAAGTACATTGAAACATTTATTATAACCATATTTATTATGTTCAAAAAGTTTACTAGGAACACAGAAGATATAAAAGAATGATTCAAATTGAACTAGAGATGAAAATGACTATATCTGAAGTGAAAAAATACACTAGCTAGACATTTCAGAAGAAAAGATGAGTAAATTTGAAAGTATGGTAATAGAAACTATCCAAAATCGAACACACAGGGAAAAAAGGAATTTTTAAAAATGGAAAGAACATCAGAGAGAGCTGTGTGACAACTTCGCTGAAGTCCTCTAAGCACAGGAGAGAGAGTGGGGAACCAAAATAATATTTGAATAAATAATGACAAATAATTTTCTAAACTTCAACAATATTCACTCACATATCCAAAAAGTTTAATTAACTCAGACACAAGAATCATGAAGAAAATTGTACCAATGCAAATCATAATCAAATTACTGAAAACCAGTGATAAAGAAGAAATCTTAAAGCAGTGAGAGAACAAGGACACGTGACCAGAGAGGAACAGACCTAAGGATTACATCAGAGTTCTCCTCTGAAATAATGCAAGTGAGAAACAGTGAAGCAGCATTAAAGCACTGGGAGTGGAGGTAAGTGGGGAGCTGTCAGCCTTTAATTCTATGCCCAGCGAAAATACCTGTGGAAAAAAATGAAGACAAAATAAAAATATTTTTAGACATGCAAAAGTTTGAAGAATTCATTACCAGCAGTCCTGAAATGAACTACAAGAAATGTTAAAGAAAGTATTTGAAGAAAAAAAAATCCATGCTTTTATAAGTGACCAATATCAACATATTAAAAACATAGAATCTGGGGATAAACTTTATCACTTCCTAACTGTGTGACTTTGGGCAAGTAACAACATTTTTGCGCTTTGGTTTTCTCATAAGTTGATAATGATAGTGTCTATCTTGGGTTGTTACGAAGGTCAAATTGTGTCATGTATGTGTGTATGTGTTTGCACCACGTGTGCCAGCCAGAATAATGACTATCAATAAAAGCACTATAACTGAAAACTATTTCTCACTTGCATTGTTTCAGAGGAGAACTCTGATGTAATCCTTAGGTCTGTTCCTCTCTAGTCACATGTCCTTGTTCTCTGACTGCTTTAAGATTTCTTCTTTATCACTGGTTTTCAGTTATAGATATATCTGTAATAAAAGTAGAAAATCATGGATAAGAGGGTATACACAGAACAAATCCACCAATAAGAAGAGTCAGAGGAAAAGAGCAAAAGACAGCTGGAGATCACACGCCACAAGGAGTAAACATGTGATGAATAAGGGAATGGAGCAATCCTTATCTTTCCCAGCCTCATGGGAAAAAGAGAAGAGTTCTGCCTAAAGAAAGAGAGATGTTCTCCCTCCCCAGCTTCATGTAAAGAGACTAAAGGAAGAAATTCACTCAAGAGGGCTTAACCGTTCAATCACCATAGAAGTTCAATTCCCAGGGACTATGGAACAGTGAGCATGAACATCCCTCCTTTTCGGGATGGCTGGTGTGAAATCGAGCCTGGAGAATCGCTTAGAGGTTTAGGCACAAACAACTGCCAGAAAGACGTTTTTAATTTTCAAATCTATGAATGAGCTTCAGGGTCCCGGGATCCCTTTAAAGTTATATACAAAATATACTGTATAGGAATGCAGTGTGTGAGTGAGTGCACGCATGCACGTGTATGTGTGTTTAGAGAGAGGCTCCATAATCTTCATGAGTGTCAAAATAAAAACTTTCGCCCCCCCTCCCCCAAATGATACAAACTACTGAGCCAAGAGAAAGCTGATTGAAATTAGGAAGTACATTAATTAGGTTGTTTAGATTGTTTGATTCTAAAAATTAGTTCTCTGTTTTAAAGGGCCCTGGGGATTGTCAGTCCCTGGGATCATCAAACCAACTAAGATGAATTAAAAATTGAGGCAGATGCCAGTTCTTAATTTATTAATTGACCAAGAGAAATGTAGCTGCTATAAAACCTGAGCTTTAGATAACATACCTTCAGCATTTTTTTTCTTAAAATCCAACTTTAAAAGAAGCTATCATAACCCCAAAATTATACGGTTAAAATTAGAACTTAGAACATTTAGATTGTCTTATTAAAAATCCTTCAAATAAGATAACTTCAGAGTCTTTCTCACCATTAGGATAATCCTGGCAACAGAAACAGAAGACATTAAATATTATGACCCTAGGGACATGCTCTTTTCTCTGGACAGAAGTGTATGCTCCTTGACCACGCTGTTTATGAGATCCAGATTTTTTTTTGAATGCTTTCTTGACTATCTTCTATAACTACCTTTTTTTCTTTATATCTGTTAATATTATTTATGCTACTGCTATAAATTGCTAATACAACCTGAAAAGGAAGAAAAAAAAACCTCTCAGTTTTATAATGCAATTTTAAAAGTATGATTATGTCCCTTCTATTATCGAGGTCTAAAAGAATTCTCACAACTTCAAGTACTAATCATAACAATAAACTTATTGCCTAACGAAAATATTTCCCAACTGTTACCACTCGTTTTTTTAATAGTGCATAATAATTGTAGACTGAGTCCTCAATAATCTAATCCATCTAATGTCCCTCCCTCCATGTCCACCTTAACCATACCTTTTCCCCATGTGCCCCAGAAGGAGAAACTAATTGTGCATGTGTGTGCATGCTTGTGTGCATGTACACATGCACATACACACACATACACACATACAAATAGGTTCAAGTATAAGGTCTTTGAGGTCAAAATAATTTTGACCTCACCAACTACTCTTGGGGCTGTATACCTATAAGAGATGACCAGTGAATCCTACCACTAACTTCCAGTTGACCTTAAATAAAGGGAAGAAGAACTCTGTTCTACATAAAATAGAAAAAGTATTTAGTGTGGAGATGTTGATTTGCCTCTAAAGATGATTTGAATAACATACTAATAATGATAAATCTTCTTTCAGGAACAAAAAAAACCCTTAACTATGTGGAAATTCTTTTAATGTACTATTTCTGTATATGCGTTCACTAAAAAAAAAAAAAAAAAGATTCTGAACTTTTTCTACCAAACATTATGTAAAATCTTTAAATATTAAATATTTTCTACAGACACTAATTAAGTGCAGAGTTGTGGAACCATTCCAGTTATTCCTGCTATTTCTTTTTTCCTTACTGGGATGGGAAAGATCTATGAATAGGACCTCTAAGCCATTTCTTAATTGCTTCAGGGAGAGAACTTAGGGGCAAGAGAAAGGGAGCAAAATATTAATCAGAAAGTAACACTGTCATCCCTTTAAAGTCTGTACTAGACTAATACAATCATGGCTTATACATGATTTCAAAAGAGGCAAACTCTGCAGAGATAACAAATAAAAATGATGCCAACACAGGCATAGTCTCTATAATATTTTTACTGCATAAGAATGGAAAATACTGAACTTGAAGAAAATAAGAGCTAGAAAAAAGGGACACAAACAAGTGACTATTATAAAGCAGAAAGAGAGAGAGAGAGAGAGAGAGAGAGAGAGAGAGAGAGAGAGAGAAGCTTTGCAGTATATGCCTCAAAATTTTCAAATGAAGTACAATATAACAAATTAAAATAAGAAATTGGTTTGGAAAATAAAAAAGGAGGTAAATAACTCAGGTATCCCATATCCCCTATGGATCCTCACACACACCCAACCACCCCCTGCCCCTATCATCCTTTTATCAGGATAAATATGCTTCTATTTTTTTAAGGTTGATAGCATAATGTGGAATTACATGTTAGTGCAGCTCTATCAGTAACTGATCAATAATGAATCAATGGATTCACTGAGCATTTTCTACAGGACTCTTCTAGGAGCCAAAGCTATGTACATAGTCAGGATTCCTGATCTAAGAAATCTCACATTTAACAAATGCTTATGGTCACCCTTGTCATTGCAGCACACCAGGTGCTTAAAACTATAATGGTTAACAAGGTAAACATTGTCCCTAATCCCATGGAGGTTGCATTCTAACCCAGAAGATACACTTTAAACAACTTTTCCATTACTAATTACAAGGGTGATGAGAATTAACAGCATACACACTGACTGCCTTGACTTAATTCTGAGAGTCAAAATACCTTTTCCTAAAAATAGTCTAAGCTTTAGAGCAATTTTTCCCAAGTTCAAATTCAAGCTCCACTACTTCTGTCTTTGTAATCTTGAACAAGTCACTTAACTTCTGCACCACAGTTTCATAATTGACAAAATGGAGATAATAATAGAACATACTTTGTAGGCTTGTGGTAAGACTTAAATGAGTTAACATATGTAAAATGTTTAGGATAGTATCTGGCACATAATAAAGCTCATAAAAATGCTAGCTAAAATTACATTTATCAAAAAGATGTGAGTAAGGGAGAAAGGTAGGAAAAGGAAAGTGAGAGAGAAATTATTCCACACAGCAAGAACAGCAAAGGTCCTGAGAAAGTAAACAACATATTTGCAGCATGAAAGGAATTGAAAAGGAAACTAATACAAGATTGATTTGGAGAGATAGATAGGACTCAGATCCAACAGGCCTTTCAGGCTCTCAAGGATTTTAGGCAATCATCCAATTGGATGTTATTAGGAGTTTTAAGTGGGAGAGTAACATGGTTAAATTTTCATTTTAAATAAAACAATCTCCAGTGAAGAATGTTTTATAAGAGCAAAATGGAGGAAGGAAGCTTAAGAAGCTATAACTGCAATATCAATAAGAGATGATGGTGGCTTAAAATTGAGAAGCAGTGGTAGAGACAAAGAGCAATTTAGGATGAAGATGTTACAAAAGATTAAATATGAGTCAATCTATGTTAATTACTATATTTAATCAGATTTTAAATTTCTACAACTGGATGCATGATGGTGCCATCCACTGACATAAGAAAGATAAACAGAGCTGGTTTGGAGGAAAATAAATGAATTCAATATTTGAGTGTGTGTATTAGTTCACTTGAGTTGACAAATAAAATACTACAACCACGTGTCTTAAACAACAAAATTCATTTTCTCACAGCTCTGGAGGCTAGAAGTCCAAGATCAAGGTGTCAGCAGGTTTGGATTTTTGCGAGGTCTCTCTTTGGCTTTCAAATGGCTGCCTTTTCACTGTGTTGTCCTTCAGTCTGTATGTTTGTGTCCTCATGTCTTCTTTTTATGTGAACACCAATCATGTTGAATTAGGACTCACCCTAATGATGCCATTTTAACTTAATTTACCCTGTCTCTAAATAGTCGCATTCTGAAATACTGGGAGTTAAGACTTTAACATAATAATTTGGTAACAGAGGGGGGCAAAAATTAAGCCCACAACAGTAGGCTATGTTCGAGGGTACCTGTGAGAAAATGCATGAAAAAAGAAACATACAAGAGACACTTCTGGAGTAACCAATTCAGGTGACCAGGGAGATTGTACCTCTGGGCTCCAAAGGCCACTTGATACACAAGGCCACCCTACTGGGACCAGAAAACATAGCACCTTTACCTAATGCATAGAAGTAAACACAGGCAGTCACTCAAAATGGGGAGACAAAGAAACATGTCCCAAACGAAAGAACAAAACAAAAGTCCAGAAGAAGAACAAAACAAAATGGAGATAAGCAATCTACTGGATGCAGAGTTCAAAACACTGGTTATAAGGAGGCACAGTGATCACAGTTAGAACTTTGACACAAGGTAAGATACATAAAAATGGAGATAGAAAACATGAAAAAGAACCAGTCAGACATGAAGATTGAAATAAATAAAGAATGCATTAGAAGAAATCAACAGTAGATTAGATGAAGCAGAGGTGCAAATCAGAGATTTAGAAGATGAGGTAGCATGAAACACTCAATTAGAACAGCAACAACAAAAACAAGAATTTAAAAAATGAGAATCATTTAAGATGTCCCTGGTACAACATTAAGAGTGACAACATTTCCATTATGGGGTACCAGAAGAAGAAGAGAGAGAACAAGGAATTAAAAACCTATTTGAAGAAATTATGACTGAAAATTTCCCTAACCTGTTGAAGGAAATAGACTTACAAGTCCAGGAAGTGCAGAGAGTCCCAAACAAGATGAACTTAACCAAGCCCACACCAAGACACATTATAATGAAAACGGCCAAAGGTTAAAGACAAAGAGAGAATATTAAAATCAGCAATAGAAAAGTAGTTATGTACAAGGGAGCTCCCACAAGACTATCAGCTGATTTCTCAACAGAAACTTTACAGGCCAGAGAAGTTGGCCTGAAAACACTTAAATATTTAAAGTGATGAAAAACAAGGACCAAAAACCAAGATTACCCAGCAAAGTTATCATTTAAAATCAAAGGACAGGTAAAGACCTTCCTCAATTAAAAAAATAAAACAGAACAAAACTTAAAGAGCTTATCACTACAAAATCAACACTATAAGAAATGTTAAAGGAACTTCTTTAAGAAGAAGAAAACAATCAAAAATATAAATAATAAAACAGCAAAAACTGCATATCTATCAACAATTACTTTAAATATAACTAATTAAGTACTCCAATCGAAAGACGGGGGCGCTGGTTGAATAAGAAAACAAGACCCATGCATATGGGTCTACAAGCGACTCACTTCAGGTGGAAAGACGCACACAGAGGCTGATAATAAAGGGATGGAAAAAGACATTCCATGAAAATGGAAACAAACAAAGATGCAAAAAAAGGTGGGGTAGCAATACTTATACCAGACAAAATAGATTTTAAAACAAAGACTATAACAAGAGACAAAGAAGGACCCAGTAATCTCGCTTCTGCATATTTATTTGAAGAAACTCAAAGCACTACTTTAAGGGGCATATGCATCATATGTTCAATGCAGTGTTATTTACAATAACCAAGGTATAGAGGCAACCTGGATGTCCATCAATGGATGAATAAATAAAGAAGAGATGGTACACATATATAATGAAATATTACTCAACCATAAAAATACAAGGAAATCTTACCATCTGCAACAACACAGATGGACCTAGAGGATATTATGCTAAGTGAAATAAGCCAGTCAGTGAAAGATAAATACCATATTATTTCACTTATATGTGGAATCTAAAAACAAAATAAATGAACAAACAAAACAGAAACAGACTCATAGATACAGAGAACATATTGATGGTTGCTAGATGGGAGTGGTTTGGGGGTGGGTGACGAAGGGGAAGGGATTAAAAAGTACAAATTGGTAGTTACAAAATTGTCACAGGGATGTAAAGTATAGCAAAGGGAATACAGTCAATAATATTGTAATAAGTATGTATCGTGTCAGATGGGTACTAGATTTATTAGATAATCACTTTCATAAATTATGTGTCTGATCACTATGTTGTACACCTGAAACTAATATAATATCGTATATCAACTATAATAAAATAATAAAACATTATTTTAAAAATTAAAAATGTAATAGATATTGATTGATTGGTTAAGAGATGATAATATAAAACAGTGTTAAAAGATCAATAGAAACAGTGATATAGGGCCATAGAGGGCTTACATTTGTTCATTTAATACATATTTATGGAGCAGACATTGTAATCAGTATTAGAAACATAATAGTAAAAAGACAGAAAAAGTACCCACTCTGATGAACTTAATAGTCTAATCAGAGTTAGAGTAAAATAATCAGGCATTTAAAACAGGGCAAAATGCAGTGATAGATATATTAGAATTCTGAAAAATTAAAAAGAGAGTTCATTAAAATAATAGGACAGAGGATAGAGGCTAAGAATAGAGCATTTGTATTAAAGGGAACAACTATTCCCCAAAGTATTGAGTCATGAAAGAGCCTAGTGTTCTGGGGGAGCAGAGAGATATTCATATTGAGAAAGTCGTAACATGGAGAGCAAAGAAATCTATGTGTAAATATGCATGTTGAAGTCATCTTATAAAAGAATTTCCATGCCAAACTCAGAAATTTGCATTTTTTTTCAGTATCAACAGTGTCCAATAGAGGTTTTAAACAGGAATGAAATCGTCAATTTTGTATTATAGAAACATCATTGACAGTAAACTGGAGGATGAGCTGGAGTGAATAGAAATCAGTAATGGACATACCTATTAAGATTCTGTTGCAATAATCCAAAAGAGAGATAATGAAAGCTTTATTGAACTGGTGGCAAAGGAATGTAAAAGAAAGGGCCAACTGGAGCATTTTTATATAGAATTGTCAGATTTCATTTCCATTAAATGTGGGAGGAGAAAAAAGGAGGTATCAAGAAAGAGGAGTCAATAAAACAATATAACAAGGCAAAAGGTGACGTTCTTATTGAGGAACACAGGAGACTGAAACAATCCGGATGTTTAGGAATGTAACTGGGGTGGGATAATGTTTTGAAACAATAAGCAGTCTCCTCTTCTTCATTCAGACCCCAGTGAGAACACTCTACACTACAGCACTAAGAGTTGGATTGTTACAACAGATATGCAAAGAAGAGAGAGAGAGAGGGCTTCTTGTTTCAAAACAGAATTTTGAAATGCACAGTACAAAATTTTTTGATGAAAAAACTCTTAAATTGTGAGATGCTGAATTTTGAGGATCAAAAGCCATATGAAGAACATGATGTATAAGTTTGAAATAATAAATATAGAAAAATCTGAGCTTGGTTAGAGCCAATCTTTCCTTTTACTAGAGAGAAAGTAAAATTTCCTTGGGCTGGTGAACAAGAGTCAAAGAAGAAACTAATATTTATATGCCCACATGGGACTTTGAGAAGTATACTCACTGTTTGTATTCTAGATTAAAACCTTGTGGGGGTGGGTAAAGTAGGGACAATAAATCACCCACACTGGGGATTTAAGAGCAGCAAAGACCTGAAGACCTATGCTGGTTTGGTTTAGCATTAGCAGAATACAAATGAAGGCATTACTCTCCCGTGTCTCCAGACCAGAATGAAAGAGCATCAGAAATTTTCCATGTCTACATTGGGAAGATCTCAGAAGTAATGACAAAAGGCCAAAAGTTCTATTTTGTGTTATAAACAACTGGAGCGTGACCTGACTGGGTGAGTACTAGAGACCAAATATAATACAGCTATCTCTGCAGACACCCACTAGGACAGACTCTGATGAGCAGGAACCAACATTAATGCAGCTGCGAAGCAGGTGTCAGCAAGAACAGGCATAAATTAGATACAGCGCCACCTCCCCCTCCTACCCAAAGTGCCTGTTTATGCCTCTGGAACTTAAATGCAATTTCGGTTGACTATGAATCAACTGAAACTAAACTGAAAATTTCTGCCAACGGACAGTAAGTTTAGTTATAGAAAAAAAAGAAAGATATATTTTTGCTTGCACAATTTCAGTAAGTGACGGAAACACAAATCTAGAACTAAGAAGAAAAGTCCGGGCCAGAGATCTCAGTTTGGGAGCCATTAACAGGCAGAAGATAAAGCTACAGGAGTGGATGAGATAAAGAATAAGGAGCCCAGAAACTTCAGTGCTGTTGCATTCAGGGGACAAGCTTAGAAGGACATAAAAATACAGGCAGAAAGTCTCTCATTTCCACTCATTCATTCAGAGATGAGCAGAAGAGTACTGATGGAAGAGAGGGCAAGAAATCCAAGGTCACCAGAGTCAAAAATTATTCGGGATGTATGCTAGATATAAGTAGGCTATGGTTGAGCTGATCAAGAAAGTTTCATGGGAACGGTAAAGACAGAAGCCAGAATCATTAGGTTCAGTAAAGAAGAGGGAATTTGACAAAGTAAAGACAGTGGATAGAGTCTGTGTTTTAAAAAAAAAAAAAGTGCAGAAAGAATGGAGGGAGAGAGGAAAGAACTTTGAAGGTGATATTCAATGAAAGAAATGGTTTGGGTTTTCATTTGACTTTTATTTTCATTCTGAGGATTTGTTTATGCTTTATTTTGTTCGATAGAGATATTATTGAAGATAGAAAAAGAGATAAATAGGTGAATAGGATGATTGAGTAATTTATGAGAGCAGCAGTGAGAATGGCAGCCAGTGGGAAGTGAAATACTTGGCCTTGGAATAGAGCAACATGGAGGAAGAAATGAATGAGCTCAGAATGAATACTGTGATAGCAGTGATGAAGCAAATTCAGTGAATTTCATTATATTTTTCCTAAGAAGATGGCGAGGAGTGCTCAGCTAGGGATAGAGAAGATGGGAGGAAAAGAGAAGGCCCCAGAAACTGGAGAATCCTTGAATAAATAAGAATGAAGAAAGGACTGCCAAGCTGTTCTGAGGGCCCAGCAAGAAGTGACACCCTAAAACCTACTGCCATCTATCAACACAGCATTTTTCTACAGCAAAACTCATTAATTACTACAAAGAAACTAAGACAGACACAATTCCTACATTAGGTTGCACCATTGGAGGAAACAAACGATTGTAGTTCGACATGGTGAGTCCTGCAGATGGGCAAACTGGATGCCATGGATGCGACAGCTAACTTTGGATGTTAGGGAAAGCTTCACAGAGGATGTGACTTTTTTTTAGGATTTGAGGGAGGAAGTTTTATAAGAAAACAGGGAAGGGAGGTTTCTAATTATAAACACAGCATATGGAAATCATGGAATTATAAGGAGCTGGAAATTTCAGAATAAGGTGTAAATTTGATGTGATTCTAGAATGGAGAGAGAAGAGGGAAAAGTTGGAAACCATTTATCTAGAAAAATAAAACTAGAGAGATTGAAATAAATTATTTCTAAAGTTTCTTATAGGTTTTCAATGATTTTGTGATTTTAATAATGCAAAAGTCACAGGAAAGGAGGACTCACTGCTGACATAAAATAGTATGTTTTTTAATTCAATGGTAGAATGTGTTCAAAGGGAAATAAAAACACAAAAGGACATTCTACCATCATGTTACATTTGGTCAATTAACTCTTCAGGATTGCATATCAACAGCTAGATAGATATAGATAGTGAGATAGCTGATAGCTGATAGATAAATAGATAAATATAGATAGACTATTAATAGACATATTTCCTGAAATTGCTATCGTTTACTGATTTCCTCTTTGGAAATAACAGGTAAGACTATATTTCAGAATTGTCAGTCAAGAAGAAAAAGAAAATGTCTCCTTTGGCCACAAATGGGAAGATATTTATGTTACTTTGAGGATAATGGCACATCAAGTGGCAGTGAGTCATCTGCGCATCATCTATTATAGTAGTTTGATAATCACGATGTACTAACTGGTGCTCCACCCATAGTGCATCACTGGAGTGACAGAACGAAAGGGACTGTTTCAGAACACCATGTCTAAAAAGAATGCTGTGAATTTCAGCCCTATAGATGAAGAAATAGAAAATATTCAAGTAAGAGATCTCTGAATCACTTTTGCTAAACCGTTAGGATGTAGGGTCTTCACTCTCTGGAAATTACACTCCAATCCTAATCTGACCATCTCTTCAGCAACAGCTGATCAATTAATTCTATTCTATTGAGAAAAAGTAATTGCCACATTTATTTTTATTTCTTTTTCCTTCAGGAAATGTTAACAAATTTCCTAAAGCACTACTCAGATTTACAATTCCTACTATGCATAGATATCTAAAATTCCTTTAACAAGAAACAAAATTATTTCTTCCTCAATTAAAGATAAAGCTGAAAGAGTGAACATTTATTGAGCACCTACTAAATGGCAGAGACTTCCACATATCTTAGACATAGAAACTGCCATTATTTCATTTTATACACAAAGAACTGAGGCACAGAGAGTATAATTTACAAGCACAACATTACAGGACTGTAAGTGGTGGATCTGAGATTTGAATCTAGACAGTCTGGCTCTCAAATCTAATTTAATTGCTATGCAAAATAAGGAGCAAAGATTAGTGGAGCATTTTTCCTGAGGTTTTACTAATGGACAGGAGGAAATACACTGGAGGGAGAGGGGGAGACACAAATTGCTGAAACAAAAAGTAGCAAATCCCATGGAAAGGAGAAAATGACAGTAAGAAGAGGCCAGAAGTACCAAAGAAACACCTCAGTAGCGTTCCAGCTTTGCTAGGGACAATCGAAGGCACAGGGTCTTCTCAGAGTCATCCCCGTAGACTCCTCCCATCCCCCAGGGACTTATTCATGAAGGCAGAATGTCTCCCATCAGGACCTCTTTCCCATCTACTCTGAGCTAGCTCTATACTTAAAACTGCATTTCAGGCTAACTAATCGCATTCTTAACTGATAATTTATTAGTCTGTAACACAATCCATTTTAGAAAGTGCTAAATAAATATAGCGTAATCATTTTTTATAAATTTTTCGTTATCTCTGTTAATAACTGGAATTAGAGCTAATGAACATTTATTATGCCCTGACATCTTCACACAAATTTTAAATGCTACCCAAATGTCATATTTTTTTTTCCTAAGGTTAATGTCAATTGTTGACAGGCATTTTATTAGGAATAAGCTATGCATGGAATGAAAGAATCCTGTATTTTCATTCCAACAAACAAGAGCTATTTAAAGCTAGATTCTAAGGAGCAGCATAGCTTTCCTGAGTTTACAAATCTTGGAGCTGTGTAAATCAACATCAGAACCTTGCTAGGCTACACACTCCATGGCCCAAGAACCTCCCTTCTCAGAAGACAGAGCAGAAGGTCAACAGGAAGGAGACCAGGCGTCAACCCTGCCTTCGTCAGGCTTTTAGTCTTAGTGAAGATCAACACAAGTCATGTTGGTCTTGAACCCTGATAGGAGCTAATGTTGAGAAAATCTTATTATTATTCTTCATTTATAATATTTTTCTATAAGCAGATGAAGTGACCACAGATATAAAGATATAGTATTAGTCCCACCAAATTTGCCAATTTTAGGTTCACTTATCAGTGACTGGTCCACTGAGTAGAGAACGGTGAGTGTGATGCCTAGTCCATGGGCTATATGCCCATATGCGTCAACTTCCTTACTTCCCAAACTAACATAGGAAGGAGGCATGAGAACTGCACACATTGACTAAATATTAACCCAGATTGTATTCAGAGCCTGCTTCGTGTGAAGCAGGACAGTTAGCCTAGGGAAGAACCCATCCCACTCCAGGATGCGGCTCTGGAATTTTTCCTCAGCCCTTTACTCAGTCCTCTCCCAGCGGCTCTGGAATTTCTCCCTTGTCCTTTACTTGGACCTCTCTCTGTTTTGATTACTAGCCTGAGACCTGGACAGGAGAAATAAGCCAAGGCCAGGAGACAAGATAGATGGATTGGGCCACCTCCTCCCCTCAGGGTGGCGAGGAAAACAAGCCAGGACCGGAAGGCAGGCTGAATAGGCTTGGGACACCACCGCCCTCCCTCCCCTCCACCTCCAGGAAAACAAAATCCCACTATTCATCAGCTCTGGGCAGACTCTGAGCTGCCCACACTTTTCTAAGTGTGTACTTTCGCTTTAATAAAAGTGCTTTCTTGCTTGCTATTTGTCGTGCCCTTGAATTCATTCTTGCCACATAAGACAAGATCCTGGTCATCGAAGCTTCAGTGTCAGGCAGGGTTCCTCTGTGGATTCCCACCCTCTCCGGCGCTCCGGTAACCCGTGATGCTAGACACGGGGACCTGGCTGGTCAGCACACAGCCAAACCACGGGGAACCCACGCAAAGATTCCTGCTGAGATTACTAACTACATCCCCGTGCCTTTAATGTTGCATACCCACACTCCGAAAGGGAAAACAGATAGAAAACTGAATTCCTCACGCACTCGCAGGGGAGGAGGTCTCTCTCATTCTCTCTGTCTTTGAGAGGAGGCCATGTCTCTGTATGTGGATCATTATTCCTTCCCTAATACACTTTCCTTTTGTCTCTAATGCTGGCTCACACTTGAGTTCTCTCCTGTGTGCAGCCAAGGATCCTTTCTCTCTTGGTGTAGGACCTGAGCCCCTATTCAGGGAGATTTGCTTTGTCCTGTATCAAAACCACTTTGAAAAATTTCCTTTGGGAAAACAAAATCCAGACAAGTTGTTGTTATGATTGTTTCTTGATGACTCCATCTTGCACATATCCTATTAATTCTAAATCAGCAGTGTTATGGTTATATGACAAGACCATCGTTTCTTATTCATGCCTTCATTCAACAATTACCTAATTGGTGCAAGGTACTGTTTTAAGATATATACAGAAGTGATCAAGATAAAGACCCTGTACTCATGAGCTTCATATTCCATAAGGGGGATGCAGACAGCAATCATATATACACAAATGATAAAACTTCAGAGGAAAACAGAATAGCGTCATAAGAAAATGTTGAGAGCTGCTAGTGCTATAAGTAGGGTTGTCAAAGTGGCCTCTCCACCAAGCTGGCAATTTGACTGAGATCCAAATGGTGAAAAAGAGTCTGACACGTCAAGCAGAAGAGGATTTTGAGCATAGAAAACTACAATTGCACAGGCTCCCTGCCTGTGAGGAACAGGGAGAAGGGCAATGTAGGTGACGCAGGAGAGAAGCAAAGACCCATGGGAAATGCTCCTCCATTGTGTAGAGCTTTGAGGACGTGGTGAGAATTGGGGATTATAAGACAATGACAATAGGAAGTCTTAAGGGGAGGGAGTTACAGAAATGAATGATATGATTTGATGAACATTTTAAGGAAATTTTTTTTGGTTTCTGACTAGAGAATGGCCTTGGGTTTGGGGATGGAAATGAATGTGACAGTTGAAAGGTCATTTAGGAGACTTCTGATGCAATAAAAGTGAGAGGTGTTGGTGACATCACCAGTGCAGAAAAGATGTTGACAAGTAATCTGATTTGGGAAGTCATTCGAGACAGCACCAATAAGACTTCTGGATGGATTGTGTATGAATGTTAGAGAAACTACACCATACAGCATTAGTACCTGCTCTAGGCTTTAAAGTACTCACTGAGTTGGTCACTGAGCTACTTCTATAAAGAAAAAAACTTGACTTCTAGCAAGAAAAATGTATGTAAGAAGAATGTAGTGGTTGAGTTTTCTTCTTGTTTTATATTGCCGTGTTAAGAAAAATTATACTTAGAGATCTCTGAGTCGAGTGTTGGTTAATCTGTTTAACATAGCTTTCAAGCTCTTCTAAAATGAACTGTACTCGAAATTTTCATCTGCTTCATTCCTATGGCATTAAATGTAAATGCAAAACCACCAGAACACATGTGAGAACATATTTGATGCTCAGTGTCTAATTCTTCTCTGGTTTCATCATAAAACCTAATCTCTAGATTCTGGGCCCATTAAAATGTTCTATCTTCATTTTCTCTTGAGATTTTACTTTAGCAGTTAAATTCCTATTCTTCTTTGTACACAAAGCATATAGCTGTTAAAAATGGATTTTAAAATTGGCCATTTTCAGTGAGGCATTTGACTTACATCAGGATGTGAGAAGGTCACAGCTTGTCAAACATGCCAACTACTATTAATATTTTATTGATTCTCGTGAAAATCATTTTCAACTGTGCTAAGCATATATCTTATTGTGTTTCCTAAATCCAGACAGATCAGTTGAGAGCAGGGTATCATCATCCTGGTTCCCAAAAGAATTACTTTCACTTAATTGCACATTAGTGTATGGCCATCAATCAATATTCAGGGTGATTATAGGAAACAGTTCTCCGAAATCCACAGTTTCATTCGCTTTTAGGTTTAGTAAAGGAGTTTCTTTATTAAATCACAAGTAATCTTTTTTATGAAGTACTTACCAGGAGAGATTCCTGTTTGATCAGGATATTAAAATTGCCTGCTAATTGTACTTTTGCAAAATAACTGGATTTTTTTTTTTTTTTACAATTGCAGTGAATCCTGACTTGATTTTCCTTTTTGCATAAGCTGTTAAAAAGATTCCAAAGTATTTTAGGTTACATACAAAATACTTCAATAGGTTATTATAGTATGCATGTTGACATTTTTTCTCTTTTCCTTTTTTTTTTTTTTTTTTTTTGGCCCCAGGTTTTATAGATTTACTGATATGGTGATTTTACGTAACTTTATAAACTTCCAGGCAAAAGTCAAAACTGGACAAACTACTTGATCTCCTTGGATCTCAGTTTTCCCATTCTAAAACTTGAAAGTTGAATTACAAAATATCCAAGTATCTTTCCCTCTGTAACTGTGAATATTCAGATAGATGAAACACGCACTTCAGCTTCCAAAATAGGGAAAAGGTTTTTGTACCCCTCAAATCTCAATATAGAAGTAGCTGCTTACTCCACCTACATATAATACCAGCTCTGCCTTCAGGATTGAAAACTCCAATTCCTGTTCTATCCTGTCAAGTCACAAAGTCATACTCATTAGAACTGGACTCTTCGAGCAACGTCTTCGATTCTTGGAACTTATGAGGTTATTTTAGGTGGCCAAAGCTCTCTAGCAGTTTGTAACTTATACCTAAGTAGTTCAGTTTATAATTGAACCCCAGAAAATGGATAAAGAAAAAAACTCTATGGCATTGGTAATAAATTTCAGGGGAGTATTTTATTTTGGCCTGAACTATTGCCAACAGCCTCTGTCCTGTACTTTGTGAACCTAGAAAATCATAAAGTAAAATTGTTCCCCAGACTAGACACTGGCTCTCACCATGCCAAGCTACTGCAAACACAAAAATAAACACACAGGAGATGTAAATGAGCAAAAATTTGAAGGAAATAACACTCTGTAAATCAACAAGGAGCTATAAAGTAATGCAGTATTTTTTAAAGCTACTTTATGCTGTGCCTATGCCAAGAGCTCAAATCGTGTCTGGCTCCAAGCACTAACTATATTTCACTGTCATATATCTTCCACTTGGGATTTTTAAAGTGATTTGCAGACTAAAAAATGTTGGGAACGACTGCTTTTGAGTCTTTTAGTACTGTGGACAGAATGGAAACGGAGAAACTGCAGGCAAACTGCCTGGAGGACTGTGTCCTCACTCCATGGTCTTTTCTGGAGACTAATGATTATTTCAGACATCCCGAGGCTTTTTCCCTGCACCTTGCGAGAGGAGAACCTATTAAATTTTATGCCTCAGGATTTCTTCCCAACTTGTGAACTATGCCATTAAGCCAACTCTTTCTTTACCTGCTTGTGTCCTAGTCCCTACCTCCTTCCTAGGAAGGGGTTCACTAAAAAGTTAATGCCACCGTGATTAATAAAAAGATTTAAAAAAAAAAACAGTTAATTTCTCGGGATATAAATAAATAAAATTATTAAATAAACATGTAAAATTTCAATTTTCTTACAGATTTCCTCACATTCAAGTCTAATGTTTTCAATTCTTTCATTGCAATATCATTGCAAAAAGCAATGCCAAATAGCAAACTGAAAACTACAACACAGATGCCTAATCATTGACTCTCCACTAATTTCTTTTAATTGCGCTCTTTTGGTTAGATTCCCAAGTACAAAATAATAGAAGGAAATCGTTCACATTTTTTAAGATCTTCAAATGTAAGCAGATTGTGTGTGTGTGTGTGTGTGTGTGTGTGTGTGTGAGTGCATGCTCATGAATGTGTATAAACCAGTTTACTAACACTGACTTTCAGAACTGCTCCTATAATCTCCACATGGAGATTACCCATGTGAGCTTGGCCTAATTGCATGTGTCTTTTAAATGTGGGTCTAGAAGTCAGAGGTTGGAGAGGGTCAGGGCTTTGCACTTTTTCATCAATTCTCTACTTGATAATCCAAAAGAGGGGGAAAAATTTTAGGAAAAATCTAGGCTCTAAATAAACTAAATTTAGGGAGGTTGCTTTTAATCATTTCTGTCTGAAATTTCAGAGTTTCTATCACATAGAACAATCTACAATTTAGAATAGTAATATTTTTGCATTGCTAATAAATACTTAATAAAGTATAAGAGTAAAAATTGAGCAAATCGTTATTAATGTAAATAACCCAAGATTCTAAAAAAATCTGGACTTTCATCAAGCTTATAAAATGTCCTAAGTTTGTGTCACCACAAACTTAGCAGCTTAAAAAAAAAATCCATGTATTAGCTGTCAGTTTTGCAGATCAGAAGTCTGAAATGGCTTGGCTACATTCTCTGCCCAGAGAATCACGAGACTGAAATCAAGGTGTCTGCTGAACTTAATTCTCATCTGCAGGTTCTGAGGAAAATTCCTCTTCCAAGCTCATTCTTGTCATTGGCAGAATTCAGTTCCTTCTGTTTGTAGGACTGAGATCCTTGTTTTCTTGCTGGCTGTTAGTCAGGGGCTGCTTTCAGCAACTAGAGGCCACTCACATTCTTTGCCACATGACCCTCGTATCTCTGTCTTCAAGCTAGAAATGGCACATTGACTTCTGTGACCTTCTTCAAGTCTCTGACCCTCTCCATCTCTAACTTCTAGACCCACATTTAAAGAACACATACAATTAGGCTAGGTCTGTGTGAATAATCTCCATAACTTAAAGTCAATTGATCTGGGACCTTAATTACACCTGCAAAATCCATTTCACCATTTAACATAATATAATCATGAGACTGATAACCGTCATATTCATAATCCTAGGCATTATACAGGGTGTGTACATCAGGAAGCAGAAATCTTGGGTGCCATCTTCAAATACTCCCAATCGTACATGCTAACTAATAATATAATGAATTGCACTATATAATATTTAATGAATGGGAAATTATTAATGAAAATTGTATGCAATATCATTGATAATGTGACAAAAGTTATGAGTAATTTAGAAGTTACCCAAATAGACATTTGGTTCATATTCTTTGGTTGTGGTTCAAAATTAATCATAATAGAACCATCCAAGAAGTAACTATCACATATTGAAATCCACTTGAGTCAAAGAAAGCCTTAATACTGTAGGTTGCAGATAAAAACACCAACATAGCATGTCTTACTTAAAAACTGTTGATTGCTTGCTGAAAATGTTGTTCATAAACTAGAGCAGGCAAACTATGTGCTTTGAGATTACACTCATTTTTTTCTCTTTTTTATTAAATTTGTTGGGGTGACATTGATTAATAAAATTATATAGGTTTCAAGTGTCCAATTCAACAATACATCATATGTATATTGCATTTTGTGCTCACTACCCAAAGTTAAATCTCTTTCTGTCACCATATATTTGAACTTCTTTACCCTTATCTACCTTCCTGCCTCACCACAGAAATAGTTGAGAACTATATAATGTCACTCATATGTGGGATGTAAAACTGAAAGCAACAAATGGACAAGACAAACAGAGACTCATGGACATGGACAACAGTTCAGTGATTACACCCGTTTCTTAAATAATAACTGTTGCTAAAAAAATCTCATCAGTTTATCAGGAGAAGTTCCTAAAATCAGAGTGTGGATAGTAAAAGTTGGGATGCAGAGAAAAGTTCAGACAAAATTTTGTTAACTTAAAAGCCAGTCACGTTACTCCATTGCTCAATTTCTAGCTCTAAGATTTAAGGACACATTTTCTCAAGAGAAAATGTAAAGCAGCAGGTGACTTCAAATAAATTAGAAGAAAAATCTATTTAAAAAGCAACAATAACCCTGCTTCTTAATATTCAGGAAATAGTTCTTCCAACATTGCACAAAAATTCTGTGTGCTGAATTGGATCACTGGAATAACAGCAAAACACTAATCGAATGAATCTTGAGTCTAGCTAGACTTTGAAGAGAAGTTAACTCTTCAGTATAGTCAACTATAATTAGAAAAGAAAAGAAAAGCTTATGTACTTGGTGGCGATATCCCAATCCAGAAATATCCTATTCTGGAAGCAATAGTTGCTATTAACCTTGTCCCAACAATGACCTCAAATCAAAGTATTTTTTATTGCAAAATACATAATATAATGAGCTCAAAAGAAATCTACAGCAAACATTGCTAAAAAGTCTAAATCCTAGATTTCAACGTCACATTTTAAAAATAGATCTAGTAAACACTTTTAAGTAAAATGTCAAATTTTGTTTGAATCATCTTTGACTAAAAGGCAAAATGGTGTACCTCTAGCTATAAATTTCATATTTTTGGTTACCCAACACTTTATTTTTTCAGTTTTTTAAAAAATGTCTAAGTTGGCCACATCGTGGATTTCTAATCATGACAATAAAATTTTTAGTGAAAGATTGCACTGATGTTTGAGTTACTGGTTAAGCATGCTCCTCCTCACATCTTATTTTGTGACAACCAGCAATATTCAATGCCTGCATTCATCCTAATTATCTGTAGAGAAATATATTAAGTAAAGTCAGTATTGTCTTGTGAATTGAAAAAATCACACCATTTTCCTCATGCACTCTACTCACCAGTTATTCTCAGTACTTCACTTTTAGTCACCAAACATGTGGGTTTTTTTTTTTTTTTTCTCATACAAACCACTTTTTCAATTCTCTGCAGATACTAGCTGGGTATCTTACACTGTAACACAATTCTGACACCATCTACCTGGGGATGGCTTCAAGGCCCACAGGTTAAGGGCTCAGTCCTACAAAACTGCCCAGCCCTTACTTCAGATGCCAACTACAAGTCCAAGTTATCACCTGTACTTCTGATAGACTATTAATTAGAGGTTCCCACCAGCCCTTCCTTGGGTTCATTATCCTAGGATGGCTCACAGAACTCAGAAAAGTGCTTTACTATTATCCACTTATTATAAAGGGATACAGCTCAGGAACAGCCAGATGGGAGAGATGCACAGGACAAGGGATGGGGGCAGGGGCTTCCATGCTCTCTCTGGGTTCTCCATCCTCCCGGCACCTCCAGGTATTCAGCAACCTGGAAGCAATCTGAACCCTGATCTTTTAGGTTTTGAAGGTAGCTTCGCTACATAGAAATGATTGATTAAATCCTTGGCCTAGGTGATTAAGCTGATTTCCAGACTCTCCCCTTCCTAGGGAGAGAGAGTTGTGGCTAAAGTTCCAACCCTCTAATTATGTGGTTGGTTCTCCCTTGCAAACAGCTCCCACCCTGAGGCTATTCAGGGGCCCCTGACATCTCAGTAGCATTCAAAAAGATACTTAACACTTCAGGTTCCAAGGGTTTTAATCATCTTGTAATCACCTTGGCTAAAGACTAGAACATTTATTTCCTTTAAATACAACATCGCACCTTGGCTTTTTAAATCTTATAACACAGTTGAATTTATATCTACTATTAACAGTTTGCATGTGGAAACAGAAAATTATATTTTTCGAAATCTACTTTGCATTAGGTTTTACCTATGAATTAAAGAAAAGTAACTTTAGTGCCCAAAGAACTTTCAAGAAGGAATTAATTTGTGGGTAATGCAGTCATGGCTATGTTAAGAAAAATTTTTTCACATATTTATAAAATGGCTATAAATATTAAGGACATGGAGGAACAGCTATTTCCCTCAAAAAACTGGATTAAACTGGATTAAAACTGGGTTAAACATAATTGAACATTTATGTTTGTATCAGAGTCTAATGTTAAATTAAATGTATAGGTTTCAAAAATCCTTTATAGCATATATTATAAATATATGTACACATTTATATTACATTACATGTGTAGTAGGAAACAGATAAAGTTTGTTGAAATAAATATAAAATTTCTCAAGTTTTAGAAAAGTCCACCTTAATCTTAAAGCTAAAATAATTTTTGATTGAATTTTCCCTTGAATCCTTGAACAAAGGACAGAAAAATTAGAAAATAAAGAATCAAAGAAATACGTAAGAACATTATGTGATATCTTCTCCGTTTAAAAGATTAGTATAATTGTAGGATTGTAAAATGTTCTCGGTTCATCTTTACCGCAATAAGTTTAATTTTTCTAATTACTGCCCTCTAACTTTAAAATTAAGCATCTTACTGTACTTGACCTCAGTTGGGTGGCCAACTATTTCAAAAGGCTATTCAAGAAAAATAAGTTTTAAAATACTTTATGTGTCATATCTATTTAAATGATTAAGATGGAAGAGATATGAGTCTTTAAAATAGATTCAGACCAAAATTTCAGAGTCAACAACCTTTTCCTAAATAAGCATGCAAAAGTAGCATAGAATATAGACTAGTCGTTACCAGAGGGTAGGAGGCGGGAGTAAGAGGGAGGTAGATGGGGTAAAACAGTTCAAATATGTGGTGACAGAAAGAAATCTAACTATGGGAGGTGAACACACAGTGTAAATATATATATATATATATATATATATATATATATATATATATATATGTTTTACTGTTAACGTGTACAGATGAAACTTATTGGATTTCGTTAACCAATGTCGCCATAAAAATAAATAAATTAAATTAAATTAATTAAATTAAATAAATAAAAATAAATAAATAAAAGATAAATTTAAAATTATTTTTTAAAAAAGTGGCAGGTTTGTTAAAATAGCTTCGGGACTAATGTGGTTTCAGTCAGAACTTCAAAGATTTCAGAGTGAGACATTCTACTCATTTAGTTTAGTGTGAGAAGCATATACAAAGACCACACGGAGCGAATTATTAAAAATTCTGAAATGACCCTTCTTATAAAAACATCAGCTGAATTTAAAAAGGAGAAGTCATTAAGTCATGTGAAATGATGTTGACAGGCATCCTATGGTGCAGCAGCAAACTTCCTAGTGATGTGCATAAATATACTGCTGAGTTACCTAAAAGTCCTCTGAGCATGGATTCTGTTAGCACCCCAAATTGTGAAGGACAGGTCATTACAGAGTGAAATTAGAAACTTTTCTCTTTATGACTCCCTTTCCAGAGCTCTATTAAACTTGGATCCCAGCCCTCCCTGCCCTTTGCTTCTCAGTGGCCTTGATCGGGCCTGCCACCACTCAGCTTTGTAAAACAGAAAGGTCTCTCTTATTAATAGCTCACATTTGCTTATGTGAGATTAATTGCATTTTATTACAAAAGAGCATTTAATTAATATGGATATGAATTTATAGTTTTCAACAGAATATATATATTTTTCCCCTATTGAAGTAATGTCAGGCTTCAGCAACTACTAAATCTAATCTAATTTTTGTGATAACTATGAGAAGGGTGGAGGGAGGTCACTGAGGCCTCCGGACCACAAGGGGTCGCCCTGGGGCAACAGGTGGAGCTGGCTGTTATTGCTAAAAACCTATCATGAGGTACAAGGTGCTGTGGTCCTCTATTACCAATTCCCCCAAGACCTACAGCTCTCCTAACTCTCCCACTAGACTCCCAGACTCTTCTTCACTTTCTGGAAAGTTCTGATCTCCTCTAACCAGCCCCTATCACCAACACATACATATTCCCTTTTCCATTTGAAATTACTGTAGTTTAGTTAGTCTTTAATTCTATTTTCCACCATAATATCTCTATTATGATGGCTTGGAACACAGCCCTGTGCCTCTGATATTTATGGTTCCCATTTAGCTCTGCCTTTTCAGAAGAGTCTCAGTTTCAAATATTCTGCCCTATTGTCCCTGTAAATGGGCTCACATTTATCAAACCATCTGTCCTGGATTTTAGTTTCTAAAATATTGTCTTAGCCCTCTTGGTTGTAACTGGAAATGCTTTTTTTTTTCTCAAGGAAATAATGTTATAAATGTTGGTAAGACTTGCAGGCAAGGCCCAAGGCTCATTTAACCCTAGTTAATATAGTACAGTTAATATTAATAAATTATTTGTCAATTAATCCACAAGCCTACACTGATTTTATGGTGGATAAAGGTTTAAAGGACATCTCAGTATTTGGGCTAGAGGGGGTGATGAGCTAACTAACACCAAAAGAGAGCAGGTAATGCTGGAAAACACACAAATAACTCATAGCAGTTGTATATATGTGAATTTGGCTTTTACAGATTGTAAGAAACAAAGCTATATCCATTTCCTGTCAAGTAATGAAAGTTTATTATACAGATCATCAGAGAAGTAAGTAAAATACAAAAGAATCCCAGTAATCAGACAGCTGAAGTCATGGGGGAAAAACCTGAAGTGACCCAGAGAACAGAACAAGGGCACGGTGTCCCCGTGGACACAGCGACAGCTGCAGAGGCCTGAGTGTCTCTCTCTGCCCTCTGCAGCACGGCTCTGCTTTTAGGTGACTCAGCTATTCCCTGTTTGCTCTTTCAACTTATCACCACTTGACTCTCATGCTATCTGCATTAAAAATGCCCAAGTGAGAGAGTGTTATTGCTTTGGACAGTCTTCATCTAATGCACCAAGAATCACATCAGGGCTGCTGTCCACTTAATAACAGCTGCTTTTGGGAATTCCACCAATTCTTAATCCATTCATTTGTGGTGAGGATGCTGACTTAGGGTGGCCACATGCCCTGGTTTATCCTGGTTTGTCCTAGATGGTACTTGCTATCCTGATGTAATGGCACCCCTTTCATTCTCAAAAATGTTTGGTTTGTAACACAATTTACATGGTTGCTCTATGCAGAATCACACTGTATCATAGTATGAGATTTGTAGGTTGGAAAATGCCTGAAGGAGGGTAAGTACTGGCATTCACCCCAACCATCTGTCCAGTTCAGTCTGATATTGCCTCAACAAAGGCCAATCAATTAAATTGCTAGGTTATGAGACTACTTCTACCAGTAACATATAACTCATCAGTTCTAGATGCAAATAATGTTATATTGATTCATTCAATATATTTTCATGGAGCACTTTTATATCCCAGGCACTAGCCTAGCACAGCAGCTTCAATAGTCAACAAAACATGTAAATAATTCTTGCTCTTGTGTTGCTTACATACTGGTTGCATATTTTCCTACTTATAGCAAATATTTATTGAATATGTCTATATGCTGGGCACTGTTGTCATCATACTACATATATTATTTCATTGTGTCCTCAAAATAACTGCACAGAGTGGGTCCTGTTATTGTTTCCATCATCATCATCATCATCATTATCATCATCATCGACAGAACCACAGAGAAGTTTAGAAACAAGTCAAGATGAGGCAACTAGTGAGTGGTAGACCTGAGATCTGAACCCAGACAGTCTAGTTCTGAGTCTCTGCTCAGAACCACCATTATACCACTTCCCTGTGCAGCAGGAACTGCAATCTCCCTCTTGAGAACTTTCAGAAATTGTAGAAGAATCCCAGGGTGGTAAAAACCCAAGGAGGTCAGCACTACTTAAATTTTAAAGAAAATTTGAACTGGAATATGAACAAGTTACTATTACTCTTCTCTTATCAGTTTTTAGCACTAATGAGGCACGAGTTAATAGAATTTCATCTACTTATTGAAGAAGATCTCACAGATCAATTGCCCATTGGTGCCACATGCTCAGAGGTTGCATTTCTCTTAGATTACATGCACATGCTCAGTCATTACTTCCCAAGTCATTATCCTATCAGCATGGCTGAGTTCTAAAGTATTTTCCAGACTTAGCCATGCTTTGCTAAATCCAGCTTTCCAACCTATGAACACTTAAACACTTGTCTTTTAACCAGGTCACCAGCCTGATGCCACCTTTCTTGAAAAAATAATTAATTAAAAAATATATAGATATCCTTATTTTCTTTCCTCAGTGTAAATGTTCGTTGTCTACAAGATTATCAGGGCTTTATGCCAGAATGCAAGATTAGATTATTATTTACTACATGGATGGATTTTTGAGAATATCATGCTAAGTGAAATTGATCAGATGGAGAAAGTCAGGAGCCCAATGATTTCAGTCATATGATATCAGTGGGATATAAAACTGAAAGTAGCAAACAAACAAGACAAACAAACAAACAAACAAACAAACAAAAACTCACAGATACAGACAAGAGTATGGTGGTTATCTGAGGGAAAGAGGGGAGGAGTATGTAGATAAGGGTATAGGGGGTCAAATAAATGGTGAAAGAAGATTTGGCTTGTGTGGTGAACACACAATGCTATATACAGACGATGTATTATAGAATTGTACTCTTGAAACCTATGTAATTTTATTAACCAATGTCACCCCTAATAAATTTAATTTAAAAAAATTACCAATACAACTCACCACATTAACAGAATTAAGGAGAAAGTTTTTTGATCCTTGTAATAATTATAGAAACAGCAACTG
This sequence comes from Eidolon dupreanum, assembly GCA_028627145.1. NCBI lineage: Eukaryota > Metazoa > Chordata > Mammalia > Chiroptera > Pteropodidae > Eidolon > Eidolon dupreanum. The sequence goes on along the minus strand of CM053517.1, from coordinate 27,867,965 downwards.
AAATTTCAACATTCACAATAAAAATCTCACAAAACTGGGAATAAAAGGGAGCTGCCTCAATTTGATGCAGGATATCTATGCAAAACCTTTAGCTAACTTCTGTAATGATGAATTAATGAACTTTTTGCCCTAAAATCAGAAACATGTTAAGAGTGACTGCTCTCACTCCCTTTTTTTAATATTGTAATTAATGGACGTTCTAGCAAAGCAAGAAGGTAACAAAAAGGAATGGGCATATTGACTTATAAAGAAGTACAACTACCTCTATTCTGAAATAATTGTTTATGTAGGAAGTCCTCAAGAATCTATAAAATTATTCTAATTATTTTTTAATTTAACACAATGTAGAATACAAGGTCAATTTAAAAATATAATAGTAAGTCAATTAAAAATTCAATTGCAGAATAGATATGGAGATGTAGAGTGTAGCATGGGGAAGATGGTTAATAATGTTGTAATAAATATGTAAGGGGGGAAAAGGGTACTAGATTTAGTGAGGTGATCTTTTTGTGAGTTATGTGGATCTCTGATCACTCTGCTGTACAGCTGAAACTGGTATATTATTGCATGCCAACTATAATTGAAAAAAACCTCATTGAATTTTGCAATGTAAATATGAGCAACTAATTGTCTATTCTATTTCAATAAAGCCAGAAAAAAAATCATCACTTTTAATTTAATGAAATGAGCTACTCAATTTGCAGGAAGTTAGCCAGAAAGAAAAAGAAAATTCAATTATAGTTTTATAAATTGGCAATCAAAATTAGAAAATTAATTTACAAAATAATAATACTTAGAATAGCAAAAAAACGTTTAGGAATTTTTATTAATATACAAAAAATATACACTTAATATTATTTTAAAAAGAGAAATTAAAGTAGCTTAAATAAATAGAGATAAACTATGTTAATGATTGGTAGACTTAATATTGTTAAGATATCAATTATCTCTGCACTACCAGAGGCAATTAGACAGAGTTTCATTGTTAAAGAAGACTCAAAGGACTCAAAATAGCAATGCTTACAAACCTGGAGTTTATTGTAGAAAAAGAATTAATACAACAACCACTTTGAGGGCCTTTCAACTACTTTAAGCATTTAGAGAGGTCAAGTGCAGGTCCAGTTGTCCTCCCTCTGTAAGGTTCATAAGAAGACACATTTTCTCTTTTGGATCAGAAACTACTAAAATATGCAGGGAATACCTCAGAACCGAAGAGCCTGAGATTGAATCTCAGCTGGGATTTTTTTTATACCCTGCTGGTCACACAGGCATTTCTGCTATGTAACCAGCCCTAACAGTAGAGCCCTCCAGAGACCACATGCAAATCATCTAACTAACTATTATCAATAAAAAAAATGCTGAAAAACAACCAACCCTGAAATTTCTTGGTCATGACTAAAAAGCAAAACTATTCATCAGTATGTTTTATGCCTCAAACAGAAGTCGGTGCAATGCAGGCACTTTAGCAAAACACCTCAAGGCCAATGAGGAGCTGCTGGAATTAACCTTCATGGCAAAATCCCTCAACAGAGCTAGAATCAACACCATCTCTATCAAAATCCTAGTAGACACTTTTGTTGAAATTGAGACATATTCCAAAACATATACGGAAACTCAAGCAATCTAAAAGAAAACAATATTGGGAAAAAAAAAAAAAAAAAAAAGAACGAAGTTAGAGGACTCACATTGCCTGATTTTAAGACTTACTATAAAGGCACAATAAGTGAGACAGTGTGGAGTTGACATAAATATAGATGACTAGATCAATGCAATAGAATGGAGTCTAGAATCGGCCCTCACAAATGTAATTAATTAATTCTTGACAAAGGTACCAAAGTAATTCACACTTCTCCCTATCTGTCTCGCTATGTAAAGCTAAAAAATTCTTTTAAACCAAACTAAAGGTAACCCAAATTTTGCTACCTGGAAGCTGCTTTTTGGAATATTAATTTTAAAACTCAGAAAGGATCTTTGACCTTCCCCTTTTCTTGCCCAAGAGATTCGGACAGAAAAATCTGCTTTAGGAAGGGAGCCTTGACTTAATTACCTTAAGAATCTTTACCCTAGTATTAGTCTGGAAAACTCCAAGCCTGTTAGCTAGATGGCCCCCACCACCAACTCCCCCATGCCTTGTTGCATTGTTTCTGAGTTGCGTAGCAAGAATTTTTCTGCCACACATGTTCTGCTCTTCTTCAACTACCTGTAAATCGCCCATTTCACTTCTGAAATCTAAGACCCCATTCCTCACCCTTTTTACCTTGTCCAAAAATCTCTTATGTACCCAATGTTGCCACATTCACTTTGTCATTTTCATACCTATGTGAAATTCCTCATACGTATGTATTAAACCTTTGGATTTTCTCCTGTTAATCTGTCTCTGTTAATTTGATTATTAGCCCAGCTAGAAGAACTTAGAAGGTGAAAGAAGTATTAATTATTTTTAGCCCCAACAAAGCAAAACAGAACAAAACAAAACAAAACAACACATAAGAATCTGAACAACATGTTGGTGAATTCTCTGGGCTTTACTTTGCCTAACATATTCCACAGCAGGTGCTACAGAAGCCAGCAAACCTGGAAATGCCAACATGAACAGACAAAAAATCCCCCCTAAAATATCTGCTCTCACTAGACAGAGGACTATAAAGAGGTAGTCTAGCCTCCGCTAATTTTTTTTAGCCTATTTTCTAGCTGCTGTTCAGATTTGACAATTTTCTACCCTCACCTGATTATAATGAGGTATACATACACACCACCCAAACCCATGGGTGGGGTCAAAGAGGGCTGAGGGCTGGCACTTTTAATTAAAACAATGAGTAGAGCCTCAGGGACTCGTGTGACTATAAAACTCTAATAATTATATCATCAAAGTCCCAGAAGGAAGGGAGAAAGAAGATAGGGCTAAAAAGTCTTAGAAGAAGTAATGGCTGAAAATACTCCAAATTTGCCTTCACTTATTTCCCTTAGTAATGTTTTATGGTCAAAGCAAAAATTATGACATTGAAAAAAATGCATTTGAAGTGATTAGAACAGTTGGACCAATAAAACTTCCATATTAAGAAAATGATTCATCTCATATTTAGAGTATTGTAGTCTGGAATCCAAATTTCAACTCTATATCATTATGTGTGTGATGTTAAGCAAGTTGCTTAATTTTTCTGTGCCTCTTTCCTTGTAGGTAAAAAAATAATAATAGTATTTACCTTGAAGGATGGTTGTAAGGATCAAATATAATAATATAATAATATGTAAAGTGCTCACTGGCACATGATGAGTGCCAGATTGATATTAGCAATTATTGGTATTAGCAATTATTTGTTATCATCATCACAGACTTTTCTCTAAGTGTATGCATGTCTTTTTATCTTATATATATATAATGAAATGTTGGAGGAAGAAAGATGTCAGCTAAATGCCTTAACATGAGAACTTATTATATTAAGGTATTGAAACTGGGTAATTCTTTTCTCTTCTCAATATTCCAATTTTAATGTGGTTATGATTTTAATAAAAATTAATTTGTAATAATTCTCTTTTAAAAACTAATCTCAACTTTTATTACAAACCATATAAAAATAACAACTCAAATTATAAAGCTTTTAGAAAAAAATAAGAGAATATCTTTACACCCCTTAGGTAGGCAAAAATTTCTTTGGCTCAAAGAAACATAAGTGCAAAAAATACTATAAAAGAAAAAATGATAATAATTTGGAGTCCATCAAAATTAAAAACCTCTGCTCTTCAAGAGACACCATTAAGAAAACAAAAATGTAAGTCACACGATAGGAGAAAATATTTGCAAAACATATCTGATCAAACATTTGTATCTAGAATCTATAAAGAACACTTAGTATGCAATAAAAAAAAGACAGCTAACTAAAAAAATAAACAAATGTGAATAAACGCTTCATAAAAGAAGATGTTCAAATGTGTATAAGCACAAGAAAAAATTCTCAATCTCATCAGTAATCAGAGAAATACATATAAAATGGTATAAGATACAACTTCACATCCACCAGAACAGATAAAATTCAAGACTGAAAACACCGGGCATTGGTGAAGATGTGAGCCAAATAGTGGGAGAAGGTGCAGACTACACACAGACAGTGGCCCTGGTGAGAATTGATTTTTTTTTATTAATGTAATTACAAAATGACATTGAACAAAACAACGCTATTAAAGGACCTGCCATACAGTATCAACTGTAATCCTCACAGCAGCCTATGGCACAATTATTATTATACCATTATTGTAATTGAGAAACTGGACAAGTTAAGAAATGCATCCAAGGACTACTCAACTAGTAAGAGGTGAGGCTGATAGTTGTACACAATTTGACATCAAGACTCAAGTATTCTTTTTTCACCACACTACTATTTTTGGAGACATTAGCAAATTGGTAAAGTACTTATATTCCAATGAAAAATTCATTCAAATTATGTTGTCTGGAGGTGAGCCAGCACTAACAACATAGTGTCCCTGTGTCTGATTTGTGCGAGGTCACTTGTACTTGTTGGGTCTTCTTTAGTACTAGCATTGCCCTGGGGGAACTCTTCCAGGAATTGAGGAAGTGTTTCTTCTCCAACATCTGATCTTGTTACCGTCACCCGATCAGAAAGATGCAAGGCAGTTCACTCCTGACTGTACTCTCAAGTCCCCTGCCTAGGCTAAATTTTCCTGTTCTGAAAATAAAGCAGCTGCTAATGCCTTGTTGGGAATTGAGAGACAAATCTCACTTTGCCTCCCCAAAGTGAAGTCCAGCTGGAAAAATTCTTTTCTTAACTGAGGTATTTTCACCTAATTAAATGAAAATTTAAAGTTTGTCTCTTCTTAGCTAATTTTCCTAACTCTAACTTGTTAGTTATTCATTGAAAACCAGCCAGAAACTGCACTCATTTTAACTCTCTGGAGCCTTCCTCTGTCTCCAAATAGAAAAAAATAATTACCTTAAACCAATGATCATCTTTTGTCCAGCAGTGTGAGTGGGAGAGCTGGTCCCTTTGTGGTGTTCACTGTGGACCTTGGTTTCATAAAGAGAAACAAAGCTGACAGATCTAGGTTCAAAATCTAGCACTATCACTTAATCTTTATATGATGTTAGGACAAATATCTAATAACATCCTTGAGTCTCACTATCTTCATCTACAAAATGAATATTACTTAATATTTACCTCAGCAAACTGTAATAGGGCTTCTAGGAGCTAATCCATGCATGGTGCTTAACACAAGTCTGCCATAAAATACATGTATTCAAAAATATTAATATCTCTCCCCCATTCAACCTTTTATCTATGCACTGTCAATATAAATTTCTTGTGTTTCCAGTCCAAAGCCATCACTTGATCCAAACTTAGGGGTTTTTTTCAGGCAATACTCTTTTTGGGAAGCCTTTAAACATTAATAGAATATTTAAACTAATATGGCTTCCTTTCAAATCCAAACCAATATTGATAGCATGGAAATCAATTTGGTGAGTAACATGAAACTAGAGAAAAAGCTAATATGCTCAGTGCTAGACTTAGGAACCCAAAAGGATTCCATCAAATCTAATTATGGGCTGAATCTGACTAGAATTCAGCATAGATAAATAAATCTAGAGCACAAGTTCAAAAATATAGCAGCACACACATAACCTTTTGAGGATTTAATTTTCTACAAGAGTCATAAGAATCAACAATCTATGTGTACTTTTTTAGACATAAAATATATTTTTAAGGCGTCCTTTAATTCATTTTCAAAATGTGGAGGTTGCCCCAAATTATTCTACTTTATTGTATTACTGGGTACAAAGTACCAGAATAAGGGTGGTTGTCCTATTTTACCCTGAGCTGGTCAGAACACGCTTAGATGTAGTTTGGGGTATTGCCATGAATGAGATTTTGGAATGCTAGAATAAGTGCAAAAAAGAGCATCTAAGGAGCTGAGAGGATTCAGTGCAATAGCATATGAGCTGTGGTCAAAGTCTCAACAGAGAGGAAGCCTTGTGTGAGACATCATAATTGACCTTTACATTATGACAAAGATAAATTAGACTTGTTTTTCCTACGTGCCCCAGGGAGCAACACAAAAAGCAATGAGTATTATTTTCTTGGAGCCGGATTTCATTTCAATATAAGGAAAAACTTCTTAACAATTACATCTATTATTAAATTGAACAGATTATCTTACAAAAAAAAGTTCAAGGAGTCAAATATGTGGTGACAGAAAGAAATCTAACTATAGGTGGTGAACATACAATGCAATATATATATGCCTTACTGCTAAATTGTATACCTGAAACTTACTGGATTTTGTTAACCAGTGTCACCATAATAAATTAGTTAATTTAAAAAACAAAACAAAAAGTTCAAATCACTGGTTGTTTGAGAACAAAAGCACTATGGTTTTATCTCATCGGAAAATGACCCCCAGCATGCTTTTCAACTAGAATTTCTTTCAGCCCCTTTATCCGAAATCACCTGTAAACACGTACTCTGGAAGTAAGTTCGGGGTAGGAGGATAGTGTGAGATCGTGTGATACGTTCTAAATCAGACCCCCTATACATCATATATCTTGCTTAAAATTAATTTCTGATGTTTTTAATTGTTAATGCATCCCCTAGCAAGTGACAATAATGCTCACGATGACCAACAGGTAGGTATTGTGTTCTTACTATGTGATAAGCTCAACGCAAACATTCTTCATGAATTATTCTATTTAACCCTCAATACAACTCCAGCACTTTAACAAATACATACTCCTAACTATATTCAGTGCTGATGTTGATCTAGCCCTGTCTGTGGCTAGTTGGCTCTATCATTGTTTCTGTGCGGAGTTGAAGGCTAGGATCTCCTGTTTGCCATTTTGCTCTCTGCCTATTTTTAATTTCTCCTAATGGAAGAGGGCTTTTCCAGCTTGATGATCAAAAAGGCAACAGAATTCTCCCTCTCTAGGTCCTGTTAAAATAACCTTGGTGAAAGACTGCCATGTCACTTCTAATGTAGTCATAACTTTCAGAGCTGTAGCAGAGATGGGGAGTAGGAAACCAAATGGATACAAATCACCACTATCAGAGGTATTATCTGAAAAAGAGAAGTTCAGAAATCAAGACAACTTAGAGTAAGACAGTGATATTCCAGCTAAAAAATCAGATTAAGCAAGGATATATTATCAAGAATCAATCTGATATGTAGCTGGGGTCCAGTTTGAGGTGGGGATTTGGGAGATAAGACTGGAGTATCAGGTAAGAGTCAGGTCATAGACTTGTACACTATTCTCAAATTAAAGATGATTAATGAGACCTCAAGATCTAGAAGTCTTATATTTTTACTTCTAACTCTGCCTTGAATTTAGTGAGTTAATAAACATTATGTTCCTCACAGGCATAAGTTCTTCTTTCCCCAAACCCACACCTTTCTTCCATTTTTTTATTCACCACTCACTGCACTTTCTCCATCATTCCATCTGTCTCCTTCTGTAGCCTCAGCCTCATCAACTCTGACAGTGTCATATATTTGTGTGGTAATGAGCTCAGAGCTGCACAAAATGGTGGTAACTTGGAGACTTTTCTTTCTGGCAGAGTTTAGCTGCTTCAATCAGTTTTCTTTCTACCATCCTATCTTAGCTCATGACATAAAATCCACTGCGTTTGCCAATCTGCCCTGCACCCTCTCACTTGAAATCTATTTATTATTATATCCAAAGAATTGCCTAGGAAGGGAATATTTCTTGATGCATGTATAGAGCTGGGGTCTATTATAAAATAAATGGAACCAGTGGGGAAATTACTTTTGTTTTGGCTGTGTTAGAGATGCACATTTGTGTTTTGTGTATCCTTTCAAGCTCAGCCTCCTTCTATCTTATAATTAATATTCCAGAATCTTGATCGCAGAGTGTGTACCTGTCACAGGAAAACTGTGCCAGTCTTTCTTCTGATATTTTTTTGTTCACATGCCAAACACTGCTGTGCAGCCTTCCCAGAGGAATTCTATTTCAACTCCAAAAAGTTGTTAACATAAGGCTAAGCCTGTACTGTGACCTTATTATGACAGCTTGTTCAAAACTGCAAAAGACAAAGGACAGGAAAAAGTTTAGAAATTGTGCTTGTTACATACACACATGGTCTCTACAATATGCTAATATCGGAAATGGTAGAGGCTATATTTCTAGAAGAAAAACAGAAGTAGTGAACTATTCCTGATTTCCTTCTGTCATTTTAATAGTCACCGATTCTCCAGAATCCCCCAAAATCTGACTGTTAAAATGCAGGGGTAGAACTCTTCAGATAAAATCCTGTGGCAAGTACTGAGAAGGATCCTATAGAAATCTTTAATCATTTAATTAAAATTATTTAACCTCTTAGGTTATTCTAAGTGTTAGTATGGAATTCTTTCCACTTAAGAAAGTGAAAAAATGCTTATGTGATTCCATCTTGTGGAATACCTTGAAGTATTCAACGGTAGGCATAGAATATGTATATAATATAATCTTAAAATAAGAAAGCAGAATCCAGAATAACATGAAAACATTTACTAAAAATGTGCAAATTATATAAATGTTACTTAATGTAGTGGCAAATTAGAAGCAATCAAAATATCCAACAATAGGAAGATGATTATGTAAACTGTGGTATATTCAGCTCATAGAATGTTATATGGTTGCTAAAAATAACACTAAAAAGAGTTTATAATACCACAAAGACACAACTATGATATAATGAAAAAGTAGGACTAAAAGCTGTATAAAAAATATGATCACAATGTTATAAATAAAAAGCATAGAAAAAAAGGTTTCAGATGAACTACAGATACTTTTAGTCTTCTTTTGTCCCCTAATATTTCCAGTTATTGTTTAATGATTATACATTTTTATAATGTAACATTATAAAATATTTGTAAAACCATATTTGAAGAGTAATTTGTCAAAATTTATTAATGGTGAAAATGCCTGTGTCCTACCACCCAGTAATTCCATTCTTAGGGATATGGCAGCAGAAAGAAATGTTCACACTTGTGTACAAGGACACAAGAACAAAAATGTTCTTTATTGCATCAACAGCAAGAAACAAAGAATGAACTGTGTTAAAAAAAAAAAAAAAAAAAACAGTAAAATTGAATGAACCAGAGCTGTATAAGTCAACATAGGTAAATCTCAGAAGCATAATGGTGACCAAAAAAAAATCAAGTCGAAGAAAATATATATAGTATAACATTTTTATAAAATTTAAAATATCCCAAGGAGTACTATATATTATTTATGTATGCTTATATCTGTAGTAACAGTGAACAATGAAAGAAATGCATGAATAGAGTAGATACCACACTCAAAATAGTACAAAACCTCTAGGAGGAGAGAGGAGAGATTTGCTTTAATATTTTCACAACACAAAATCTTAACCAACATGTCACTAGCACAGCACAGCAATTGCTACCCAAGCTATTTTCATTGGGCTGGTTTGTTCTCTTTTTCCTCAACAGAGTATGATACCACCTAGAACTGGGATGAGTATAGTGTCAAAGTCATTATGAGAACTTTTTTAAAAATCAACAAACTTCTCTGAATATGAAGAGTAAAAGAATCCTGAAAAATTGCTTCCTTAGATGGTGAGAAAGTAATTCTGGAAAGTCATAGTATATTTTCCAAAGGAAAGAAAACAGAAAAAACCAATAGCATAAAGATGAAAATAGAATGTCAAAGGCTATTTATTTTAAATATACAGAGTATTACCAACAGTCAATAAAATATGAATACAAATGGTCTTAGTTTCACTCTAAAACATGTCAATAAAAACTTGGCTGACTGAACATTATTATCGATCACTTAGATATGAAAATGTGAAAAACATACAATAATGTTTTTTTTTGAATATAGAGTCTTTCACATTAACCTAGATTCTGACTTCTCAGGAGCATCAGAAGTCTTCCCTGTCTCACATTTATATCCATGCTTCCTAATTTTATATTAACCAGAGAACATAAATAATTACTCATTGTTAAGAAAGTAATATACTTACCATTATGCAGTAAAAATATATGTTCTTTAAAAAACTCTAAAAATGCAGATATGCCAATGTTTTTTGCTTCAAAAGTTAATTTATAGCCGATGACTTCCAAGAACATAGCTCATTTGAATGAAAAAAATGACATATTAACATGGAACATATTAGGTTCGTGTTTTGTTTTATTTTGTTTTGTTTTGTTTTGTTTTGCTTTGACTGATGCCTATTTACACTGGGTCCATAGGACACAGTGACCTGAAACCCAAGGACATGTATTGTTTTAATGAGATTCAACATTTTATTTCTGGTCTTCTAGAGCATAATATGTTAAATAAGCAAAATGCTTCACATATCAATACTTATACCCCTCTAGAGAAGTGGCATTAGGCAAATTTCAAGTATGATCAGCACTTAAGGTTCATAGCCTAGGAAGATTTTAAAGATCTGTCTTTTATCAAATCTTTGCCCATAAATAGAAGGGGTCTTACTTGCCTCATAGAGGACAAACAAAGCAAAGAGAAGCTTCAATTAGGTAAAGAATACAGTAGCTACAGCTTGCTTCAGCAAGTTTTAAAGACTTTCTTTTCCTTTCCATCAAATAACCCCTAAAGTGTCATATTCTTGTTAGTTTCCCAAGCAAAAGCAAGAAATACTCTATTAAAAATTTTATAGCTGAGTAAACCAAGTCCCAAAGCACAATAAAAAACACAGCAAAAAAAAAAAAAATACACACACAATAAGTTTCCACACTGTTACTTTATAAAATAAGTTTATTTTAGGTTATTTTCAATCTTTCTTTAAAATAAAAATTGATAAGTGACCAGAATTGACCCAAATTGGGCTTCCGATCTTTCCCTGTTCAATCTTTCACACTCATGGATCTCCTTCAATAGAAAAGTCAGCGTTGTCTAAAATCCAAGACTTAATTAGATTTTAAGGGTTTTTCTGTTTCTAACCAGAGCAATAAAATTATTTTCCTGATAAAAATGTGTATTTATTATTGGTCTTCCACTCAAGATGGTGGACTAGGTAAACATTGTGCTTACTTCCTCTCACAACACATCAAAATTACAAAGAGAGGACCTTAAAAGCAGCAATAGAAAAGCAGTGAGTTACCTAAAGGGGAGCTCTCATAAGACTGTCAGCTGATTTTTCAACAGAAATTTGTAGGTCAAAAGAGATTGCACAAAATATTCAAAATGATGAACAGCAGGGACCTACAAACAAGATTACCCAGCAAAGCTATCATTTAAACTCAAAGACAGATAAAGAGCTTACCAGACAAGAAAAGCCTAATGGAGTTCAGCACCACCAAGTCAGTGTTACAGAAAATGTTGGAGGGACTTATTTAAGAAGAAGAAAAGAGGAAAAAAAGAAAAATAATAAAATGGCCATAACTACATATCTATCAACAATTAGTTTACAAGTAAATGGATTAAATACTCCAATAAAAAGACACAGGGTGGCTAAATGGATAAGAAAACAAGCCCTTATATATGCTGCCTACAAGAGATTCACTTCAGATCCAAAGACACACACAGACTAAAAGTAGAGGGATTAAAAAAAGATGTTTCATGAAAATAGAAACAAATTTTAAAAAGCTAGGATATCAATACTAATATCAGACAAAATAGACTTTAAAACAAAGGCTATAATAAGAGACAAAGAAGAATCCAGTAATCTAGCTTCTGGATATTTATTCAAACAAACCCAAAACACTACTCTGAAGGGACATGTGTACCCATTTGTTCATTGTAACATTATTTACTATAGCCAAGATATGAAAGCAACATGTGTGTCCATCGATAGATATATGGATAAAGAAGTGGTACATATATACAATGGGATATTAGTTATCCATAAAAAAAAAAAAATCACCATCTGCAACAACATGGATGGACCTAGAGGATATTGTGCTGAGTGGGGTAAGTTAGACAGAGAAAGACAAATGCCATATGATTTCACTTACATGTGAAATCTAAAAAACAAAAGAAAACAAAACAGAAATGAACTCATAGATACAGATAATATGTTGATAGTTGTCAAATGAGAGGGTATTTGGAAGGGTGGATGAAAAAAGATGAAGGGATTAAGAAGTAAAAATTGGTAGTTACAAAATAATTCACAGGGATATAAAATAAAGTATAACATAAGGAATACAGTCAATAATGTTGGAAAAACTAAGTATGGTGTCAGCTGGGTACTAGATTTATTGGGATGATCACTTTGTAAATCATATAATGTCTAATCACTATGTTGTATACCTGAAACTAATATAATATAGTATTCCAACTGTAATTAAAATTTTTTTTAAATTTTTTAAAAATATTAAAAAATAGCTAATACTTATTGAACATAAAAAAGAAGCCAGCTCCATCACTTGCCAGCTACATACTAAGCCCATTTCCCATGCACAATCTGGGGGTGAGCATGATCTTTGCTGCCGAACCCCTCATGGGATTATTAGAAACAAATGAGATAATTTATAGAAAAACCCTCTATAACCATATAACCCTACACAAATAACATCTACTTTCATTAAAAAATGTTTAACAATGCCAAAAAGATGAATTTATTGTCTTTTAAATTCTCTCAGAATATCTCTTAATAGAGATTGTCAAGTAGGAAAGATTCAACCCCTCAAAGTTAGCTTCCCAGGATCCTTCTACATACTGGACTTTGTCAAAAACCAGTTGAACCAAATAACATAATTCTTTAATTAGAGAAAATCATCAATAGAAAAAGCACCATTTATTTAAAAGATTTTCAGGTAATTTACACATCAATAGAAGGCATACTTAATTTCAAAAGTGTAACAACATCTGCATCAAAGCCAGGAAAGAAATATCAATTCTGGGAGCTCTGCAGCAAAAACAGTGCTTAGAATAATACTTTGAATTCAGTTAATTTGTTGATATCTGACTGATGTTCAAGGATTGACAATCTAAAGTACAGAAAACAGAAAAAACTAGAAATGTTGTCAAGTGCTGTATCTTTGAAAATATTACCAAAGCCAATTTTGATAAGACAAAACCAAGTTTATTCTTACCATGGTAAGGGATGGCAAAGGTTTTAAATTTTGGTTTGACATGGGTCTTTCAATTTATAGGCTTGATTGGGTAAGAATCAGGATAACACTAATCTAGTATTGATTGACATCAGCAAGGCAAAGATTTTCACCCAAGTTCAAGTATTTGGTAGTAAACATTCATTAGAAGCTAGCTATGGAGAGTTAAACAGTCTGATGTTCACTTAAATTCTTTTTCCTGGAACAAACAAGAAAGTTATTTACAACTTTTATCTTCTTGGGCAAGAGTTTCCTAGAAACTAGAAGCAGTGAAATGCCAACTCACATTAATGTGGACAGTAAACTGTTGGGTGTGGATGGTTTGGTTCTTGAGGTCCATGTTGGCAATGACCATACAATTGAAAATTATTATCCAAATCTTTGAAATTAAAAATGGCCTCTATTAATAAGTATACTGGACAATGGACATAAGCTGGGATACTCCTGAGCAAAGCAAGTTGTATGGTTAACCTACCTGTGACAAGACTCCAAACTTTCCAGGTACCTAGTCCCATTCCTTCTCTACTCCAAACAAAGGAAGAACTGCATAACCTTCAGTAAAGTGACTTGCTTCATAGATAAACTGCCTTTCTAGCCACACTGAAAACAAGGCAAATCATTGACTTGCACCATACTGAGGAGAGGACATAACAAAGTCCCATGTACCAATCAGTCGCTGTGGGCAGGAATTTCGAGATTCTGTTCTTTTTCTTTAACTTTACTTCCTACATAGCCCAAGAAGTATTGATAAAGGTTATGTCATTTACATACAACAGTCCTCTTCATCCACGATTTTGCTTTCAGTGGTTTCAGTTACCCATAGTCAACTGTGGTCTGAAAATGTTAAAATGAAAGATTACAGAAATAAACAATTGATAAGAAATAAATCGTGCACTATCCTGAGTAGCATGATGAAATCTGTCATCTTGCTCTGACATGGAACATGAATCATCCCTTTGTCCAGAGTGTCCACGCTGTATTGGCTCCCTGCCTGGTATCACTCAGTAGCGCTCTGGGTTATCAGGTCAGCTGTGTGGTATCATGGCGCTTGTGTTCAGGTAACCCTTATTTTACTTAATAATGACCCCAACGCAGAAGAGTACTGATGCTGGCAACTCGAATATGCTGAAGAGAAGCCGTAAATTGCTTCAAGTGAAAAGGTGAGTTCAGTACAATAAGGTATTTTGAGAGAGAGACGGCATTCACATAACTTTTATTACAATATATTGTCATAATTGTTCTATTGTTTTATTATTAATTATTATTAATCTCTTACTATATCCAATTTATAAATCAAACTTTATTGTGGGTATGTATGTATAGGAAAAATCAGTACATATAGGGTTTGATACTATCCCCCACACATAAGGAGGGATGACTGTAATAGAATTTTCACTTTTTTGGCTTATTTCTGATCAGGTCAGAAACAATATGGTGTATAGTTAAGAGCACAGACTAGCTAGACTGCGTGGATTCACATTGTGGCTCTGCGACTTAACTATCTGTTTGAATGTGGATGAGTTGTTTATCTGTAATATGGAAATAATAGTAACTGTACAGTAGGCTACTACAAGGATACGTTGAGCTAATAAGCATAAAATAGTGTGAACAGTGCTCTAGCAAATGTTCCACAAACTATATAGCCAGGGCCTACTGGCAAGCTCAAAATAGTTTTCACATTTTTAAATAGTTGGCAGGGGGCGTCAAAGGGTAACATTTTGCAACACGTGAAATTTTATGAAATTAAAATTTCAGTATCCGCAATAAAGTCTTGGAACGCAGACATGCTCACTCACTCTATTAGTCTATGGCTACCTTTACATTTTAAAGGCAGAGTTGAATTGTCACAATGGAGACCATATGGCCTGAAATACCTAAAATATTTATTATCTGGCCCTTTACAGAAAAAGTGCTTACTCCTGCTAGGTAGATACTGTCAGTGTCCTCCGCAGCGTTTGTGTGCTTGTACTTCTACCTTCCTGGACTCCCTTTGGAGGAGTGCCCTGGAGCTATTAGAATTACATTGCTTGCCTGCGGACACAGAAGGTTGGAAATACCTGGCAGGTTACCGTTCGCCCATCCCACCAGGGCCCTCAGCCAATGACTGACTGGTATGGGATTGTGAAAGCAGCTCCCTTGTCCAAGTTGGAATAAATTCTGAGGGATGATTTATTCTTCGTAGATACTTTTATGCTATAGATACTTTTCTATCAGGGAACAGGTTTATCTTTCTGCCTGCTACTTTAGTATTCTGCAAAGCTGTGGAGATGACAGGATTGAGTGTTTTCCAATGTCACTATATTCCTCCTTTAAAAACAATTTTAAACAGGTAAATGCTGATTTGGATACAATCTGAAAAAATTTCCATTGCTTAGAAAACAGGATGCCACACTGTTAGCCTTCCTCTTCTAAGTGCAGTTGCTCAGAACGTGCTGTTCGGCCATTCAATGGCCATGGTTGGGTGATCTAGAGATGAGTTTCTTCATATCTCCAGGCTAAGACACTCAGCAGTTTCGGCTATTATATACCAGGCCCTATATGTTAACTGCTGAGAATACGCTGAACTTAAGATGACCCAGGCCTTGAAAATTTCACACTTTTGTGAGGTCCTCACAGTGTCATAGTCCACTAGAGCGGGGACTGGATCTTCCATTACTTTTAAATTTTCTGAATGCCAGGCACAGTAATGTGTTGAATAAATACTTGTTAAATGTAATTGTACTTCATCATTCTCAAGAATGGAAATCTATCCAGCCACAGCAGCAGTCTAATTCCACACATAACTCCTATAAAGGAATTTTTGACACATAACCTAACATTATATAATGTCACCAAGAAGGGGCTTGAGGCTGAGCTCCCAAAGTCCCGACTCCTTGCTCCTACTCTATTAATAATTCTCGAGGTGACCCTGGACAATTCACTTTATTCTTTAAGCCTCAATTTCTTCAACTATAAAGTAAAAAGTCCAGACTAGATTATTCATAATGTTTACTTCAGCTCCAAAATTCTGAGTCCTCTGAACTATCTAATTACTTAGCAATGCCTGACTTTTCTGAATTAATAGACTTATTTCAGGACTCAATCTAATACTATTACAAAAATTGAACAGCAGAATGTTTAAACGTGATAAACTTTATTTTTGAGGTGGAACCTATATGTCCTATGATTTATTCTGTCTACAGTCTCAGGCTTAAAAATAATATTTCTCCAACATATCATTTAGTCTTTTATAAAAAAAGGATTTGCAATAAGTTCAGAAAAATATTTTCTACTTATTTTCTGACTCTCATTTCTAGACAGAACCAAGATGCAATCGATGCCATCTTTTTTCTATTCCAGCAAATGGCCTCATTTCATCACTTTGAGTTATTTTCTAGATTTAAAAATTTTTTACACTCAAGCTTATTACTTTTTTTCTAACCACTCCACCTCTTTCTGAGGTCCCCAAACCTTAGTATGGGTCTTCAGATTTGTAGGAAATTAAATCCAAAGTAGCTTCTGTTTAAAAAATAAATGTAAAACCTTGATACAGAAAGCAGGAATAATTTTTATTTATTTTTTTAATGCAAATAATTTATTATTTGGTGACTCAGACATAATTTTAGGTATGTAGTTGAGCATTCACCTTGTTCCAACATTTTAAAATCAGAAACTCAATTTTTATGTGATTCTAAAAATAAATTCAAGTATAGGAATTTTATACTCTTCACATCTCCTTTCCTTTTTCTCACCTCTGAAATTGTGCCTCTTCCCAATGCCTGTCTTCAATGGAAAAGAAGAGAATTTTCTCACCAGTGGTATTGATCTCCATATAATTTATCCATTGTTTCAAAATTTATTGGACACTAGTACTTGGCCTGATGCTAGACAGTGAAAATATAAAGGAAGAAGATAGGGAAGGTTTCCCAGAAAATGTTAAATTGCATTTTGAAGAATGAGTGAGTGCTAAAAAGAAGATGGAGGCTTTAAGATGAGAAAACACAGCACATCAGGAGTCTGTAAATGTCCTAGGAAGGCTGGAGCACAGAGTTCTCTATAAAACATAGAAAGATTAATCAAATATCAGTCAAATGTGTGTGATTTATCAATTTAACTATCACTGTTTCCTCTTCCCAAAGTGGTCCTACTATAGGATTATTTAGTCTCTGGTGAAAGAAAACAAATATATATTTTAAAATATTTTGCCATCATCTATTTCTCTTTTTTTCTTTCTTTACAGTTTTTAATTTATCACCTAACCCCATCATTCGGCTCTCCTATTTCCTTGGGTCCTATTTCAGTTGTCACTGGGTAAGTAGGGGCCAACTGCAAACCAGGCTCAAGGTCGATTCTACATTAAAATTCTGGCATTCAGTATTTATGGATTTAGAAAGACTAAAAGCTAAGCTAAAGAGATGAAAAATTCGCTTCAAACCCAAATTCAATACAGCAGTGTGTGTTGTGGAGTCCTGGGCTAGGAAATCCCTTAAGATCATCTTTAAAAGAAAATACACAAATTAAAATAAAAAGAATGATTTTACATCCTCTGTAAAGAAAAAAAAAGGAAACAGCACATTTGATACAAATGAAAGTGAAAGAAATTGCTAAAATTGCATTTTTAAAAACAGAGTACCTGGTTTACTCCCACCTCCATCCCCAAGAGGTCCTTAATAAGCCAGAAATAAACATATATGTAAGCAATAATCCCTCCGAAGACACCCGCATCTTAATAGCATTACCAATACATGTTTGCATATATACTCACACACACATGCACACATGTACGCAGGCACATGTGCACATACCCATATCCTTGCCCTTTAGTAGATGATCGAAACCATGAAATGCAATCAAGTTCAAGGGCCAGTCTTGACTTAAGCAGTCAAACTAAACAGATCGTCTATAATGATCTCTCACCTGAAGGCAGAGAATGGTGGCACCATCCTTTCTATTACACATGCTCAATACAACCATGCCTCTATTCCTTTTTATCTTACTCCTGATTTCATTGTCTAATCACATGAATCAGAAAACAATAGTAGGCAAAGCGAATGCAGCGTAATTGTTTCGAGACTTTAGTGAAATAGTTTCTGGACTATTTTGTTCTCCTTTTGCCAAGCTCTGAAGAGACTTTTTTAAAATTTAAAATTTTTTAAATTTTTCAGTTACTATGACATACAAATATCATATTAGTTTCAGATGTACAACATAGTGATTAGACATTATATAATTTACAAAGCGATCACCGTGATAAATCTAGTACCCATTAGACACCATATGTGGTTATTACAATATTATTGACCATTCCTATGCTGTACTTTATATCCCTGTGACTATTTTGCAATTGTCAATTTATACTTCTTAATTCCTCAACATTTTTCATCCACCCCTTCAAACCGCCTCCCATCTGGCAACCATCAAATATTCTCTGTATCTATGAGTTTGTTTCCATTTTGTTCTTTTTTTATTTTGTTTTTTTTTTAGATTTCACATATAAGTGAAATAATATAGCATTTGTCTTTCTCTGTCTAACTTACCCCACTCAGCACAATATTCTCTATGTTGTTGCAAATGGCAAGATTTCATCCTTTTTTATGGCTGTGTAATATCCCATTATATATATAGATATAGATATAGATATAGATATATAGATATAGATATAGATATAGATAGATATAGATATATACACACACACATATATATATATATACCACCTCTTCTTTATCTGCATATCTATTTATCTATTGATGGACACACATGTTGCTTCTATATCTGCCAAGAATGTAAATAATGCTGCAATGAATATATGGATGCACATGTTCCTTCAAAGTAGTGTTTTGGGGTTTGTTTGAATAAACACCCAGAAGCTGGATTACTGGGTCCTTTTTGTCCTTTGTTTTAAAGTCTATTTTGTCTAGTATAAGTATGGCTATCATAGCTTTTTTATCCCCCATTTTCATGAAATATCTTTTTCATCTCTTTATTTTCATTCTGTGTGTCTTTTTATCTGAAGTGAGTCTCTTGTAGGCAGCATATATAAAGGCTTGTTTTCTTATCCATTCAGCCACTCTATATCTTTTGATTGGAGCATTTAATCCATTTACATGTAAAGTAATTGTTGATAGATGTGTAGTTATTGTCATTTTATTATTCTTTTTTTCCTCTTTTCTTTTCTTCTTAAAAAAAAAAGTCCCTTTAACATTTCTTGTAATATTAGTTTTGTGGTGATGAACTCCTTTAGCTTTTTCCTCTGACCTGCAAAGTTTCTGTTGAGAAATCAGCTGATGGTCTTATGAGAGCTCCTTTGTAGTTAACTAACTGCTTCTTCCTTGCTGTTTTTAAGATTCTCTCTTTGCCTTTAATATTTGGCATTTTAATTATGATGTGTCTTGGTGTGACCCTATTTGGGTTCATCTTGTTTGGGATTCTCTACACTTTCTGGGACAAGACTAATTTTTAGCCAGCAGAGAATGTTTGACCTTTCGTTGGCATCACTTTTGTCATTTGAAGTTTATCCTATAAAGATAGATATTCACATGCCAAGTCATTCTCTTGCCAGTATGATGTTTTACAAGTCTGAAAACAAAGAAAAGATGATCATTCTTGTACTGGTGTCAAAAACCAAGTCTCAGCATGAGGATCCTGAAGGTTCAGGGTCCAGAAAAGCTCAGGGGGGTCAGAACAGGTTTCTTTAAATATTAACAATGTCATGCATCAAAAGGAAGCAATCAGTTAATTATGTATTTGACAGATAAAACATCAAAATGTTAGGATGACTAACTCATGGTAATGGGATTAAAGAATATTTTTATTATATTTATAATTTTCTATATTCTAATTTATCAAAGATAAACAATTATATTGTTAGTCAGAAAAACAAAAATGTCAGAATATAATTTCAAAAACTTATTACTAAAAGAGGCGACAATGCATAACGAAACAGAAAAAACACTTTTCTCTGGGGTTAACCAAACCCAAGTTTGGATTTTAGCTTTTGCGTATATTGTGATCTTGGGCAGATTATTTAGTCTCTCTGAATCTCAGTTTACTTAAAAACTAGCAAGATAATTCCTAATTCATAAGGTTGCAATGAAGATGAAATAAAGTAAATGTACAGGGATTTGAAAGAATCTTCACTAGTATTATTTAGATGAACCTCTGCTTTCCCAAAGTTAAAAGGCTGTCCCTGAGTCCACTCTCATCCTGCCATCTTATCCATTAATTCATGGAGACTCCTGTGGTTTATACCTCTGACACTCATCCCATGGACATTTGAGGCCTGAACCTAGTAAGTTAGTAATAAGAAAACTTTGGATGTATCTAATCTAGTATGCTTTGCAGACATATAATGGTTTCCATTAGTAAAAATAATAATGATGGTAAGGAACAATTCCTGTGCCCTTATTCTATGTCAGGTTCTGGATTGATCACTTTATATGTATTATCTCACATTATCTTCATAGGGACCTAATGAGCTAATACTATTATTAGAGGTTAGAGTCTAGCAACTTGCCCGGCACCATGGAGCTAAAAATTGGTAGATCTGGGTCTCTAATTCCAAGTCTGTATGGCTTCAAAGGGTAGTGTTATAATGAAAGAAAAAAAAAATTTAGCCCAAGACATACTTCCAATTTCTTTTTTATTCAAAATCTCATTCTTAGACATAAAGTACATTAAACTCTACAATGTGCCATTTGAAATTTCCCCGAGTCATGACAGGAACAACAAAAATCCAAACTCTCCAAACAAGTCTGGTCATGCGAGCTGAAGAAACCAGCAAAGCTGTGACTGAATCGCATTTCTGGTGCATGCTAAAGTATCTGCTCCTCAGACACCAAGGTCAGAACAAACATTTGTTAAAGCATTGTGATTCTGTTTTCATAGACTCTGAAGCAATCAAACCAGATGAAACTGAATCTGTTGGAAAATAAATCATTACTCTTCTCGGCTCTTTAACCATGTTATCCTGGTTAGTCAAAATGGAGATTAATTTTGCATTGTCTACATACAATAGTATTTCTGTGTCCTTGATATTTGGTGATCTTATTTCCTCAGGATGGTGCTTTCTCTTCCATTTAATAAAATAACACCTTAAAATGTCAGATTAAGAAATTTGGGGATTGCAGGAACAGATACTGTTGCTTTATGAAGTCCAAGGAATGATGTGGTGCAATATTTTTCAAGTGTGTTATATTTTTAAAGAGTAGTTTTTAGTTTTTAAATTAGAGAAATCATGCACACATTTGTTTTTTTCTGCCCTTGGAGATTATAAAATCCCAGAGGCAACTCATTTTTGCAGAGTATTTGCTGTCAAGAAGCAATGAAGTGCAAATGGAAGCCAATTGAACTTAGCAATTTGTTTAGTCAGAAAGAAAACAGCTGGAGAAAAAAATAGAGTATTTTAATAATTAGCCAGTCGTGTTAGATAAGGGACATTGCAGTATATGATCTAACATTATAATAAGGAGGCTGGCACTTTGAATGGTAAAGAATTAGCAATTAACCTTCTTCTAATTCAAGGGGAAAATGTCCTCAAAAAGAGGGAAAAAGGTAGAGAAACAGGCTTCAGTTTTGTAGTTTACTCATTATGTCTCCAAACTCAAAATGATTTTTAAAAAATTTTACAGTGTAATATGCTTTGAGGACCTTTACAAATAGAAGGTTTCATGAGCCAAGGCTAAAGATAGTGTTGTTGAGGAATTATAAACGAGTATAACTGTCATGGGAGACTTTCCTCAGCTATCTGATGAAAAGTCAAGTTCTGATACTCCTTTGTCTAAATGTCTGTACCTACGGTAAATTATAAAAAGAAATGAGTTAACCTCTGCTGTACAGCCTAATTATTAGCTACCTGCTGACACGAGATGCAAAGTTAATTGCAAGCAGCACTCTCCATTACTTTACTACAGATCCTTAATTAACCACAAAGTCCTTTCACCAGGTACCTGGCCAGAACATTCCTTAAAAATATAAAAGATATATTTAAAGAATAGATATAACCATACATCTTTAAGATGTGAAGTTGTGACTATGGTCCAGCCAGAACCATAGGAATTGGAGCCCGAATAGTGCTTTCTCCAAATCTCGCCTCTTTACCTTTCTGTCATCTGCCAACAATTGGAGAACTTGAGCCCTTTCATTCCAGAGATGTATCCTAACTGTCAGTTCAGAAGGAGAATGGCCTAGATGTCAGGTAGTCTGCTTTTATTTAGCAATATCTGAACAAATAGATTGGCCATTTAAAGTCCTGGTAAACAACTGGAGAACTAAGTTAAATAATATGTCACATGGGTCCTAATAAATATGAAAAACTAAGAAGTAGTCATTGTGTTAAGTTGCTTCAGTTACCTGGCAAGGAGAGAGGAAAGGAAGGGGAGTATAGAGAGCAAAAGAATAAAAAGAGGGTTGAGGAGAAACAAAGATGGTTTGTGGTCTTATCGGAAGTTCCTAAAGTTGGTTACAAGTCAAAATAACTCAGTATAGTAAATGCACCGAACCAGAATAATCCAACAGCTGAGACCCAGAAACTGCAGCTGCTGTTATTGTGTGATTGTTGTTGCTAGTGTTGATGCTGTTCTCCAAGAGGTTCTAATATGTTTGGAGAACATCTGAAAGATGGCAGCCTTTGGAACCCAGTGTTACAATGTAGCTGAGTTACCCCAGGACTTCCAACACCCAGGGGAACAAGACCCTGTAACACCAACAACAGTTCTTTCCTATAAAAATAGGCTCCTTCTCTTCTCCTTTGATCCTGTAGATGCAAATATAATGAAATTTTTTTTATCAAAACCACTTTATCCTATTGTTCCTTCTGCCAGAAAAGATAGTGCATAATGCCCTCCTGGCTTTGATGCAGACAATGAAACTTTCTAATAGATTGTCAATTGCTTTGACACAAAAGCTAGAGAAAATGTAACTTATCCCAGAACCCTGCTCCCAATCTGTCTCCAGCACTGCAGCTGTCAAATTTGGCCCCTAAAATGCCCTTGATTAAAGGAGTGAGCCAGAGAAAGAGTAATAGTCTGCCAAGTAAGGTGGCTATAATCCTCAATATTGGTAATTACACTTCAAATACACTGAGCTTTGTTGTTGAAGCTCAGAAAATAAAACTCTGATTCATCTAAACAAAAGATGATTCAGATCTTGCAAGACTCAAAAGCTAAAGATGTTCTAAAATATCCCCTGCAGCTAAATTACCTTCATTTATAATTTTGTCAGATCTCCCAAGACAGCTTTTGCCTCATCTGATCATCTGAAGAAATCTTAGCCAACCATAGAAAGTACTGCATTAGGCTCACTTTTCTGAGAAAGAATATCAAGTCTGAAGCCAGGCTCTATTTGATATTGTAAATCTAAGGCCTTTCCTACTTTCAGTCAATAGCTCTGAGCTTTCATCAAGAAGAAAGAGCTCACCTGCTCCATCCTCATCCAAAAATACCCAGAAGCATTAGCTCATCTTTTGGAATCTCTGTTAGCATCACGATCATGGTCAAAGCCTTCTTCAACATGACATTGGAGTTCTAGTATCTCAGTCAATTCAGATGCATTTTTTTCATGTTCAGTATATCACAGACTCAGACTCAAGAGTTATAAATATTTATAGAACAAATCAGTAATACAGAGCAACCTTGACAGCTGTTATCTAGCATCTGGGTCCTTTTCATTTATGGGTTTTATCAATAATAGAATGATTTCATTTAAATTTCCATCACGTATCAGTTAATACATCACTTAACTCCTTCTACAGTCAACAATGTCAAAGTGCACATGATAGTCTTTATCACAGTGTTTCTTCTGTTTGTCTAACTTGTAGATTGCCTGCTGCTGATATAGCAACATTAAATTGAATAGCAGCATGGTAGTAGTAGCGCTGAATGGAGTTCAGTATCTTTTATAATTCTACCACAATTGGCATCAATTAATTCACCTTCATAAAACCATTCATCGAATATTTGAGACAAAACACAAGGATTCTTATGTTTAACCATCCCCCCCACATACACACAAACCAGTCAATCAAATAAAGCTAGCTTACCTCAGACAGAAATTAAATTGTGATTATGTTTTAAAAAATTTCTTCTACCAGAAGTTCTCTTTATAGTTTCAACTTCACTCTTCCAGAACCTCCTCCACAATCTACTTAAAAAAAATTATCTTGAAACTCAATCTCCTTTTTTAAAAAGCCACATTTAGAAAATCCTCATTCAACCTGTACTCTCAAAGCATTCCCCAAATAATCGAAGGATAAATAGGTTGAAATCTCCAGTTTAGAATGTCATTTCAGAAGTTAACCCCACCAGAAAGTAGTGCTTCTTATATTGTCGCAGCTGTGGCTAAATTATTTTATAGGCACTGATGACATATTAGTCCTGATACACACTTAGTTGCAAACACTGCATTCTAAAAGAGGGCCCCTGACCTTGGATACAAAGCCAAACCAGAACCAAAGGAGTGCCTCTCAGTTGGCACCATGTTGCTTCATTTTCCTATAATGCCACCACAGCCCAGTGGAGAAGGAAAGGAATATCCAGACCTTATGTTTGGAAGTTTGAGATTTTATTAGTAGTAGTTGTAGTGGTATCAGGAGTAGTAGTAGTAGTAGTAGTAGTAGTAGTAGTAGTAATAGTAATAGCAGTAATAGTGGTAATAGTAGTAAAAGCTCTCATTTATTATCATGGGTCAGACACCATGTTAAATGCTCCACATGCATTGTCTATGCACTTACCGATTGAAAATTTGGGAAAATATTAATTTTAATATTGGGAATCTCAGACATTTGAATATTCGAGAGGAGACCTAGTTTTCCAAGCAGATTTTTTCTTAAGACAGCAGAAAAGAACTTGCCTAATTACACTGCTTTAAACCTTCGAGAAGAGGGAAAATAAATAGTATGTTTGGGGGAATAAGTCCTGGTTACCTTCAACAGGGAAAAGAGAGCTGAAAGGAAGTTCAAGGAAAGAAAGATGAAAAAAGAGAAAATATTTCAAGAGTAAATCTTCAGGAAGGATAACAATATCAAAGACCCAAGTAAGATACAGATAGTACAGTACCAAGGTTCAGGAAAAGCGGACAAAGAGATTGCGTTAACAGCTAGTCAAGGAAGTGTGTGTGCTATGTTCACATCAAACATGAAGATCAAAACAAATGAGGTAGGCAATTTGAGACTTATATAGCTTAACTATGGCTTCACATTTATTAACAAGCTTGATATTTAAATTCTAGAATACTTTCACCTGGTAATGTTTCATCCACATTACATATACTAAAAAGAACACTAAAAGCCCCCCTTTTTAATCAAACTTTTTTTATTAGTCAGTAATTATTGAAATTCAAGTAATAACCTCACTAGGATTTAGTTTCATTAATTGTATAATGAAAATTCATCAAAGCACCTTGCCTACATCGCACACACACACACACACACACACACACACATATATATATATATATATATATATATATATATATATATATATATATATATATATACACACACACACACACACACATATATATAGTATAGGGTAAGAT
Organism: Eidolon dupreanum; assembly: GCA_028627145.1. Taxonomy (NCBI): domain Eukaryota; kingdom Metazoa; phylum Chordata; class Mammalia; order Chiroptera; family Pteropodidae; genus Eidolon; species Eidolon dupreanum. The sequence continues at coordinate 27,842,411 of CM053517.1, read as the reverse complement.
AATGGCCATAAAAGTACTATACAAAGGTAAAAGGCATTATTATCATTTTGTATCTGAATACAATCAACTCCAAAGTTATGGCTGGATATTCTAATCCTTTGTGAGAGTCACAGGACAATATAAAAAATCTCAAATGAAATACTAGGATCTCTGCCTCATTAACTTACAATGGAAATAATATACTGAGAATGGACCAAAAAGATCCATTTGGGAATAGAACCTGAAGAAAGAAATATATAAACATTTTCCTTGTGTTTCCACTAATTGATTTAGTCATTTATTCATTTAATCTAAAATCTTCCTCACTGGGAATTTTTAAGCTTATTTTCTCTTATTTCTTGTTGAGTAGATATGAAAAATACGATAGCAGTTATTAAAAAATTAACTATAAAATCAACACCTAGATTTTTCTTCCTTAGGAGAAATAACTTTCATAATAACTTCAATGGTTTTCATTCTTACTCAATAAGAAATGTTTTTCAACTCTTTAATCACCCTCACTGAACTTGTCTAAACTCAGTGTGGAAACTTGGGGTGTCTGTCAAATTGTCAGAATGCAGAAAGGTAAAATTATCAGATATTGTCCAGGGCATAGGCTGTAGCCTATGTCATCTGGGCTTGAACTTAATCAAGGGCAACTTTGATTCCTAGTGCCCTGATGTATCTGACAAAGCAAATGTAAATCTTTTTTAAAGAAAATAACATGATATTTAGTCTTGAATTATCTCAACAGTTAATTTTCCAAATACAATGTCCAGCACACATGCTAAGATCACTAGAACACATTTTCTTCTTTCTAGTAAAGTTAGCATTATCAGTTATGTTGGCTTTAAATATGTTATTTAATCTATTGGAAATATTACGTATCTATTTATGTACCATTCAAAGCTAGTAGTAGAATAATTTATGGAAGTTTTTGTGTGAAAAAACTAGATGTGTTTCTTTATTCTCATTTTATTTATATTCAACACAGTGCAGAGTCCCTTAAAACATAAGTTAATGCTTTCAACAAATACCAATTACTGTATTAAATCATTTAAATTAAAAAAGAAACAACTAGAAATATGTTAGGACAAGAAACCCTGAGAAAGGACCAAGAAAAACAGCCAATTCCATGTCAAGCTTGAAAACATTACCAGGGAGCTGTAACCTAGGAGGAGTGATATAGGGAATATTAAAAAGAACGAAACGAAAATGCTTGGAAAATGGTAGGATATGAAAACTCAATACAAACAATTGAAGACAGACTAAAGTATGAAGAGGAATTGATGTAGGAAGGAATAAAGAGCAAGATGGTAAATATGTGGAGTCTCTAAATGAGCAGTGAATGAATAAAACAATAACTATGGTGTTTTAAAAATACACTTTGTAAATATACATTTTATATATTATTATTTGTTGTATTATACAGTCACTGCTCATTAAGACTTACCCATATTTGCATATATATGTAGGAGTGTTAGAAAACATTAGGAAACAGTGGCATATATAAGTCAATGTAAACTAGTTAATATGTTCTAATGACCTTGCAATGTCCAGGGAAAATCATAAATGCATATTGTAATTTCTAGAGTAAACACACACACACACACACACACACACACACACACACCAAACAATTCTTTTTTTTTCATTTGTTGAATTGTTTTATTTTATTTATATTTTTTCCATTAGAGTCGACACTCAATATTATTTGTATTAGTTTTGAGTGTACAGTATAGCGGTTAGACATTTATATAGTTTACGAGATGATCCCCCAATTAGTCTAGTACCTGCCTGGCACTATATATAGTTTTTACAAGATTTTTGACTGTATGCAGTTCTTCAGATCCCCATGACTTATTTTGTAACTATCAATTTGTACTTCTTAATCTGTTCACCTTTTTCACTGAGCCTGCCAACCCCCTCCCATTTGGCAATCATTATTTTGTTCTCTGTATCTATGAGTCCATTTCCATTTTGTTTGTTTATTTATTTTGTTCCTTATATTCCACATATAAGTGGGATTATATGGTATTTGTCTTTCTCTGCCTGACTTATTTCACTTAGCATAATACCCAGTAGATCCATCCATGTCATTGCAAATGGTAAGGTTTTATTATTTTATGGCTGAGTAATGTTCCATTTTATATGTGTACCACTTCTTTAACCAATTGTCTATTGATGGGCATTTAGGTTGCTTCCACATCTTGGCTATTGTAAATAGCACTGCAGTGGAAATAGGGGTGCATATATCTTTTCTAATTAGTGTTTGGTTTTTTTAGGATAAATAGCCAGAAGTGGAATTGCTGAGACATAAAGTAGTTCTATTTTTAATTTTTTGAAGAACCTTCATACTGTTTTCTACAGTGGCTTCACCAATTTGCAGTCCCACCAACAGTGTATGAGGGTTCCCTTTTCTCCACATCCTCGCCAGCACTTGTCATTTTTTGATATATTTATGATAGCCATTCTGACAGGTGTGAGGTGATATCTCATAGTGGTTTTAATTTGCATTTCTATGATGATTACTGACATTGAGCATTTTTTATATGTCTATCAAATGTTTGTATGTCCTCTTTGGAGAAATGCCTATTCAGATCTTCTGACTATTTTTTTAATTGGACTGTTTGTTTTCTTGGTGTTGATTTGTATGAGTTCTTTATAAACTTTAGAAATTAACTCCTTATCAGATATATTACTGGCAAATATCTTCTTCCATCCCATAGGTTGTCTTTTCACTTTATTGATGGTTTCCTTTGCTGTGCAAAACCTTTTCAGTTTGACGTAGTCCCATTTGTTTATTTTTCTTTTGTTTCCCTTGTCTGAGAAGACTTACCGGAAAAAAATATTACTAAAGGCAATGTCAGAGAGTTTACTATCTATATTTCTTCTAGGACTTTTATGGTTTCATGTTTTACCTTTATGTCTTTAATCTATTTTGAGTTTATTCTTATATGTGAAGTGAGAGAGTGGCCTAGTTTCATTTTTTTTTTTTTTTGCATGTATCTGTTCAGCTTTCCTAATACTATTTGTTGAATAAACTGTCTTTACCCCTCTATATGTTTTTGTCTGCCTTGTCATAGATTAATTGAGGTGTTGGTTTATTTATGGGCTTTCTATTCTGTTCCATTGATCCCTATGTTTGTTTTTATGCCAGTACCATGCTGGTCTGATTACTATAGCCTTGAAGTCTTATTTGATATCAGATAATGTGAAACCTTCAATTTTGTTCTTTCTCATGATTGCTGTGGCTATTTGAGGGTCTTCTATGGTTCCATATAAATTTTAGAATTATTTATTTTAGTTCTGTGAAAAAATATCATTGGTATTTTGATAGGGATTGCATTGAATATATAGATTGCTTTGGGTAGTATGGATATTTTAATGGTGTTAATTCTTCCTATCTATGAGCATGATATATGCTTCCATTTATTTATATCTTCTTCAATTTTTTTTCTTCAATGACATAATTTTCTAAGTATAGGTTTTTTATTACCTTAAATTTATTCCTCAGTATTATTTGGTACAATCGTAAATGGAACTGTGTTCTTAATTTCTCTTTCTAGTAGTTTACTATTGGTATATAAAAATGTAACTGATTTCTAAATATAAATTTTGTATATTGCTACTTTACTGAATTCATTTATCAGTTCTAACAGTTTTTGGTGGAAGCTTTAGGATTCTCAATATATAGTATCATGTCATCTGCAGATAATGACAGTTTTATATCTTCTTTTCCAATTTGAATTTTTTAAAAAATTTCTTTGTCTTGTCTAATTGCTATAGCTAAGACTTCTAATACTATGTTGATCAAGTGGTAAAGGTGGACATCCTTCTCTTATTCCTTAAGAAAAATGCTTTTAGCTTTTCCTCACTAAGTATGATGTTAGCTATGAGTTTATTATATATGGTCTTTATTATGTTGAGGTATGTTCCCTCTATTCCCATTTTGCTGAGAATTTTTATCATAAATCGATGCTGCCTTTTGTCAAACACTTTTTCCGCATCTATTGATATGATTGTGATTTTTATCTTTCAATTTGCTAATGTGATGACTCACATTAATTGATTTGTGGCTATCAAACCAACCTTACACCCCAGGAATAAATTCAACTCGATAATGGTGTATGATATTTTTAATCATACATCATGTATTGCTGAATTTGATTTGCTAAAACTTTGTTGAGGATTTTTGCATCTATGTTCATCAGGGATACTAGCCTATAATATTTTTTTGTGATGTCTTCATCTAGTTTTGGAGTCAGAGTAGTTAATGGTGGCCTCATAAAATGAGCTTGGGAACTTTTCCCATTCTTGAATTTTTTAGAAGATTTTGAGAAGAATAGGTGTTAATTCTTCTTTGAATTTTTGGTAAAATTCACTTATGAAACTATCTGGTCAAGGATTTTTCTTTATTGGGAGTTTTTTGATTGCTAATTTGATTTTGTTAGTAGTAATCAGTCAGTTCAAATTTTCTGTTTCTTCTTGACGCTGTCTTAGAAGATTGTAAATTTCTAGGAAAGTATCCGTTTCTTTCAGATTGTCCAGTTTGTTACCAAGTAATTGCTTGTAATATTTTCTTATAATCCTTTCTATTTCTGTGGTGTCAGTTGTCACTTATCTTTCATTTCTGATTTTATTTATTTAGGTCCTCTGTCTTTTTTGTTTCCTTGATAAGTCTGGTTAAAGGTTTTTCAATTTTGTTTATCTTTTCAAAGAACCAGTTCTAGGTTTTTCATTTATTGCCACTCTGATCATTATTATTTCTTTCCTTCTACTCATATTAGGCTTTGTTTGCTGTTCTTTTTCTAGTTTCTTTAAGTATAAAGTTAGATGGTTTATTTGAGATTTTTCTTGTTACTTGAGGTAGGCCTGTACTACTATTGTTATTATTAACTTCCCTCTTAGGAGTGTCTTCTCTGTGTCCCATAGATTTTTGGGTTATTGTGTGTTTTGTTTTGTTTTTTCATTTTTCTCTAGATGTCTTTTGATTTCTTCCTTGATCACATTGTTAACCCGTTTACTGTTTGTTAGCATGTTTTATAGCCTTCATGTGTTTGTGTATTTTTTAGTTTTTTTCTTATAATTTATTTTTAGTTTTCATACCATTGTGATTGGAAAAGACACTTGATATAATTTCAATCTTCTTAAATCTGTTGAGACTTCTTTCATGGCCTGACATGTGGTCTATCTTGAAAATATTCCTTTTACATTAAAAGACTTAAGGAGAATGTTTATTCTACTGTTTTGGGGTGAAACACTAAAAATATCAATTAAATCCATCTGGCCTTTGTTTCCTTGTTGAGATTTTGTTTGAAAGATCTATTCAATGAGGTATCAATGAGGTGTTAAAGTTCCCTACTGTGACTATATTTCTGTCAATCTCTCTCCTTTTATGTCGCTCAATATTTGCTTTATATATTTAGGTGCTTCTATGTTGGGTGCATAAATGTTTACTGGAGTTACATCCTCTCGTTGGATTGATTATCTCATCATTATGTAATGTTTTTTTTTTTTTTTTGTCTCTTATTATAGCCTTTGTTTTAAAGTCTATTTTGTCTGATATAGATATTGCTCCCACAGCTTCCTCTTGTTGGACTTGTATGTCTGTTTCCTTCACCAGGTTATAAATGTTTTCAGTCATTAATTTTTCAAATTTGTTCTCAATCTCTTGCTCTCTCTTCTCCTTCTGCTACCCCTATAATGCAAATGTTGTCATGTGTGATGTGATCCCAGAGGTCCCTTAAACTATCTTCATTTTTCTTTATTCTTTTTATTTTTGCTATTCCAGTTGGGTGTTTTTTGCAACTCGTCTTCCAAATTTCTGATTCAGTCTTCTGCTTAATCTAATTACTATTGATTTCTCCTAGTGTATTCTTCATTTCAGTTATTGTAGTCTTCATCTCTGACTGTTTCTTTTTTATGGTTTCTATGTTCTTTTTTTGTGCTTACTAGCTCTTTGTCTAAGTCTCACTTAGATTATCTATTCTTCCCTTAAGTTTATTGAGCAACATTATAACCAGTGTTTTAAACTCTGTATTTGATAAGTTGCTTGCCTCCATTTCATTTAGTTCTTTTTCCAGAGTTTTCTCTTATTCTTTCATTTGGGACATGTTTCTTTATTTTCTCATTTTGGCTGCCTCTCTGTGTTCATTTTTATGTATTAAGTATACATGCTTCATCTCCCAGTCTTGACCAGGTGGCCTTATGTAGTAGGTTCCTTATGTGGCCCAGTGGCATAGGCTCCTTGGTCACCTGTGCCAAGTGCTTCAGGAGTGTCCCTTTTGTGGGTAGTGTGTGTCCTCCTGTTGCAGTCGAAACTTGAATGCTGTTGGCACATCAGTGGATGAAATTGACTCTCAGGCTGACTGGCTGCGAGGACTGGTCACACCTACAGCATATGAGCTTCTAAGTGTGGGCTAATGCCATGGAGTGAAATTTGCACCAGCAGGCTCTTATGCCTGTTGAGACCACCCTTTGGGCATGCCACTTGTGGGGCTGATCAGGTGGTGCTTTGTTGTGGTCTGATGCTAGCCTCTGGATATTTTGGTTCTGGGGCCTGTTGGAAGGGGGTTCCCAAGCAGCCCAAGGTCAGTTGCTGCCTGTGACTGCCTGGGGCTACCTGGTACAAGCTACAAACCTAAGATAGACAATTCCAACTAGAGAGTAGAGATAAAAGTTATTATTGTGGTTAATGGAAAGGAAAGACATAGCCAAAGTTGATTTTTTGAATGGGAAGGAAATGTATAAGAAAGGGTGGGGTGCTAATATCATTTTTACATTAAGAGAAGTTAAAAGATACAGTAGAAAACTGATGGAGAAAATGGAGGTTTAAGGAAAATAAATAAACAAAATTGATCAAATAGAACTAAGAGAAATACCACAGCTTTCAAAATTGTGAGACGTAGAGAGGTGACATAAGCATTATAAATGAGCTGAATGTTCATCTTTCAGCATAAGGCATCAAGCTGATACATTAGGAGACAGTAGGATAAGGATTTCATTTTGGTTTAAGGGTAATTACCCGAAAAACTAAAATAAAAAACAGTTCAGTTTGGTGATATTCTCTTACAAGTGTGACTGATGATGAAGAATGACATACGGAACTGTAGCTTCGCATTTTTAGTTTTTCTATGTGATTACTTCATACTTTGGATATATAAAATTTAGATTATATATATTTATATATAATCTTATAGTCCATGAATATACAGCTATAGTAAATTACACTTATAGCTAATAAAAGCAATAAAATAGCATATATTTCACATTAAATATAATTCCATATATTTTTACATATCCATATTGTATATATTTATGTTGATATTTATATGTTAATACTTGGAAATTAAACTTTAATTGTCTTATAAACTAATTTTATTTTTACTGATCTTTAATATATAAGATTGTTAAAATCCAGGTCATATTTTTACAAGTTTTGAGTCAGGTAGATTAGGTTTCAAACTGCTTTTCTGCTATAAGCTAGCTATAGAGCATAGGAAAATTCATTTAACCTCTTTCAGTCTCTATTTTCTCATATATAAAGTAAGAAAAATTATAGCTTCTGTCAGAAGTGTTGTGATAATTGAAAATAATATTTTTAAAATGTTCAGCCCGTGCCTGACATGAATAAGAAAGTGCTCAATAAATGAAAATAATCACTATAATTCAATACCATTGCTATCACTTTATTTAATAGATTTTTCTGAGACCTAATATACACAAAAAATTTTCCTAAGACTGCCCACAAGAAATTTACAGTATAGTAGGAGAAAATAAACAGAGGATGCTGTGGGTGTAGGGCCTTCAGTGGAGGCTTCCTTGAGTAATTGACACTTGAACTGAATTATGACAAATAATCTGAGTTAAAGAGTGGAAATTCCAAACAGAACAGCATGGACCAACAGCATAGATATGAAATAACACGATATGTTTTATGTCTTATATAAGGACTTTGATTTTGTCCAACTCTATAGAGAGCCACTGAAGAATTTTAAGCAGGACAATTACTATAATTGATATTAGAAAGACCACTCTGTTAGCAATAATATGCATAAACTAGAAGGAGACTAGAGAAGAAGAAATTGTAAACGATTAAGATGAAGGAGTCTCGTTAAAATAATGTCATAGTAATCTGGGAGGTAAGTGACAAAGACATGAATTAACAGGAATGGAAAGGCAAGGTCAGAAATGAAAAATTAAGAAGTTAGATACTAAAGTCATGGATTACCTTAACGTGACAAGTGAATGAGAGGGAAGAATTTAAGATGGCTTTGGAAATGAGGTGAATAGGGGTGTATTAACTGAGACAGAAAATGCAGATGAAGAAAAGCAGGGACATACTGAGTGTGGGCTGTCTCCAGAATATCAAGTGCAGATGTCTAGTAAGTAGTTAGCTTTGTGGATCTGGAGCTCAGGAGAAAGTCTGGGCTAAGGGTCTATATATGGCTCAGTACATAGATAATGGGTGGAAATAGGAGTTTATACTAATTCTCCAAAGGAAACCATAGGAACTCAGAAGAACATTTACTCTTTATAGAAAAACTGGCTCTCCAGACTCACCCATTGCTGTACTTGTACAAAACATTTTTTTGTTCACCAAAAAAATTTTCAATTGAATGCCTATGATTGTCCAAATGCAGTGATTGCTCACATATCATATTCTAAATATATGTTTTTACATTCCTGGGCTAGACTAAATTTTTCTAGAGTAAGGACTAGGTCATATCTATATTATCTTTATCACTAGCTTAAGTTCTGGCACACAGACTGCCCTAAATCCATGTTTACTGAGTTAATTCCTCAAGCCTCTGGGAGCATTATAATACTATTTCTTATACTGTGTTTGAATCACAACTGTTTCTAAAATTTTAAGTTGTTTCTGTATCTCTGGCTCCCACTTTATACCATACTGCATGTTACTGCTCATGTTTCTTTAAAATATACGTCAGTAAAGCCATCCAGTCAACCACACAGAGCCCAGATAATTATAATACAAGTCATGAGAGAATAAGAGGAACTTGAAGAAGGTGTAGGTAAACATTTGCACTCCCAAATTGTTCATGAATAACCCCTGGGCCAGAAATAGGGAGGAAAAGAGCATGATATTATTGACATTGCAATTTGGGGGGTAACTTTGATATTCCCATGTTGGGGATAGAAGATACCCCCTTTCAAGTTGAACTAAGTCCAGTAGAGAAATGCCTTTGATCTGTGGGAGACTCTTATCCTATTCTAAGTCTGTCCACCACACAAAGATTTAACTTGCAGATCTAGCAAAAAAAAATATTTACAATATTCCTCCTAGATGATTAATTTTGAGAATAACCATAAGACATGAAAGACATGTTCTTTATGATTTCATTTTGAGACTTTTTTTTCAAAATGTGGAATGCATTTGGAAAGAGAAAGTCACATTAAAAGTCAGCTCAACACAAAACGTTTCCTCACAAAAACACTAGCAACAAGTAAATAACATTTGGGAAGCAATTGTCTTGCCTTGACTATACACAAATGCAGAAAAGTCTTGAAATGTTTTGATACCTTTATTTTGAAATGCCTGTCAACCTCAGAAGCTATTCCTGGCAATACATTTACTGGCAATATTTGCACCTTGTTCTTTTCAAAGCTATTAACCAAATGTTAAATATTATGTGAGTGCTGTTTGAAAAAAATGTGTCTGAGATGCATTTATTTTTAATTTATTATGTAAGTTTCTCACAAGTAATTAAACAGAACAAAAGAATATTTGGAATAAGGACTATTTTTACCAGAAATATAAAAGTTTCAAAAAGTGAGCTTATCAAAAAAACAAGTGATTCATTTTTAAGCAAAAACAATTAAGAATATGACATATAAAAAAATGAATTAAGGTAGTGAAGGAGGAACACATCCTAAATTTGGCAGCACATTGAACTCAAATAGCAATGGCCTATTTTCCCGTTTTCCTTGTTATCATCATTAATAATTAAAGGGAGTTAAGAATTGCCTTTCTGTATTTAATTTCCAGCTAACATCCTAAGGATCACCTGGGGAGAGTAGTGAAGTCCAGTCTTTTGCCAAAGTAAACACAAGCAGTGTTTATAAAAGTCAAAAATTTAGTTCATGAGTAAAAATGCAATTAGCCACATAGAAAAACATCCAGAAAAAGCATTCCCAGACTAGTCCTTTCTATCTGGGAATAATTAGCAGCACAACTCCCCAGTACTTGCTTACGAGTGATGGTTGTCCAGTGTCCCCATTCAAGTTCAAGGTCTTTGCCTGCCAGCCTCCTATGTTACTAGCCTCAATGTCTTGCATTCTGCCCAAAATACTCCTTAGTTTAGTTGATTGACAAAGGTTGTCATAGTGTACATTTTCATATGGAAAGAATATGTTCTTTAAATATAATTCTAAAATGTCATGGTCACTATTGGCTCCAATGATAAAGACATATGAGAAAGAAAGAGAATAGAAAGAGAAAACAATTTCCCCAATTCCCTGTTAACTCGCCTAATAAATAATAAAGTCATCATATTGCATAACATTTTACTATACATCGATAGCGCACTCATCTGATTAATAGATTGCCAGTGCTGTATTTACCATGTACCTTAGAAAAATAAAAAGGCAAACAAATGAACAAGACTACTATCTTTGGCAATGTGCCTACTGAATATCTTCATATTTACTGAATATTATTAAAAAAAGAAGACAGTGGCCTATGCTCAAAACATCTGTTTCAAGGAGGGAATGACACAATAACCCAGGAACTCTCCATCTCCATTTTTTAGAACAGGGCAAACAGTTAATGAAACATTATTTTTCAAGGCTAATTAGCCCAGTTTCCCTTCCATGTAAGTAAGAGTCAGGTTCGAAACCACCATGACTTCATGTGATATCTAAACACAGGAGAGAAGCCTCTTCACACCAGGGCACCGAGTGTAGCCACAAAGCACGACAGCCCACAGGTTTACAGGATGGATTTGGAAATCAGACTTCCTGAAACTGAATCGCTATCCGGCCGTTGACTAAGCACAGAAAACTAAGTAAGTTACACAACCTCTTTGTGCTTCAGGGTCCTTATCTTCAGTCCACGTATATGTAATAATAACTACTTCACAGGTTTTTTGTGAAGATTAACTAAGCTAGGACATATACAAAACCAGTATAACGCCTGCCACATGCAAAGAACTTGAGAAAAGTTGGCTATTATTATTATTATTACTATACTGGGCCTTATATGCATAAAGCCTACTTGTGAGACATAATCTTATGTAGGGGGTCCAGATAGAACCAAGGCTGAGGTGCATCCCGAGTTATCAGTTGGGTCACGCCCCTCCCCTAAACTTCTGTGTGCACCTACTCATTATCTTGGAGACTAAAGAGCCTCTAGGGTAAAAATTTGAACTACATCCATAATAAGGGTTCAAATCGATATAGGAATGCGTGAGGACCCGGGAGAGGGGGTGAGGTACTGGTGACAGGAGGAGGGTTCTGCCAAATTTACATAGGGGCCCTGAGATGGAAATTCCTTGGAGAAAGAAGAGCCTGGCCCAAGGAGCAGAAAAAGAATGAGAGAGAACAGTAATTCTAGATAGAGATAATGGTTATTACCTGAGACTATCCCAAAGTAACTGTCCTAATGGAGTGGAAAAAAGAAAAAGGCTACATTATTCATTTCTATAGTGATTCAGAAGTCAGGCAACAATACTGGGGATGCTCTTTGTCCTTGATCTGAACAGAGGGCAGAGGTGGCATCAATGTATGAGGTGAATCAGCGAGATCTGACCCTCAGGAGGTCAGGACAGCTGAAGGCAGAGCAGTGCTGCTCAGCTGACAGAGGGGAGGCTGCAGGATGCAGGATCAACTAACAGCGCAGTCAGCAGGTTGTCAGGGCGACCATCACTGAGGTGGTGGAAAGAGTCCGCACAAAACGGTCAAGTCGGTGGCCCAGCCCAGAGCAGCAAAAATCCATCCTGAGAAGGAGTGGCCAGAGTGATCTCAGGTACTCACAAAACACCTTGTCCCCCTTGACTCTTGGACTTTAAGAAAGATTCGGTTTTTCTGGCTCCACCCTCAGGACACTCTGACTTTTCCCCCTTGGACACTCAGAGTAATCTTCCTGACCACATTCCAATGCTACGAATTCAACTTTGACATGAGGCCTCCTGGCCCATGACCATGAGCTTGCTCTAGCCTCCCTCAAGGAGGGATTGGTACCAGGTAGAACTCTCTATAACACAGTCTGTGTCCCTTGAATTCAGGGATCTCAAAAACCCTTTAAAAAGTAGCAGGTTTTTTTGCCATATAGTTCATATTTGTATTTTTAAAGTACTTACTACTTTACAAGTCTTCATTTTTCAAACTTTTATTACAAAATAACATGATTCCATTATAGGAAATTAGAAAATAAAGCTCTAAGTTTATTACCTAGTATTTTTTATATTAGAAGTCATTTTCAAATTGTGCATCTTTATATATGAACCTTGTAACAACTCTCTGAGGTAAATTACTTAAGAGACTTAGGTATTTTAGGCCAATGACTTTCAAGCATTTTGACTGCAACCTACACTAAGAAAAACAAATAACAGTACAATCCAGTGTATACGTGCAGAAACCAAATTTTTCTTAACAACACTTACTTTTCTATGTTCAGTGTGACCCAATTTAGTGTGTATTGTGTTATTTCATCTTTTAAATAAACCCACTAATAAATTCTGTTTCAATTTGAAAAGTGACACAGTGTGATATTACTACTTACTATTTTTTTGATAAACCCATCTTCTCCTACTCCTTACACACACACGCATGCACGCGCACACACACACACACACACGCACGCACACACACAGACACACACTTACATACACTGCATTGAGAATATATATCTCAAAAATATACACATGAGACAAAACAGGGTCTCTCCAAAACGGACTGTTTTCATAATCCTAATGACCGTCAGGGTAGCGTGTGAGCACATGGATTTCCTGTCCCTCAGATCAAGAGGATCAATTGATCAAATATGGGAAGGCTTTGTGTGAGAGACTATCCTAAGGCAAATGACTCTGGGAGCACTTGTTTCTTCTCTCTGAATGAGGTATTACTGACTGTGGGACATACATTATTTTTTAAAGGAGTGTTAAGTGGTAACTGAAGTTTAGAAGGGGAGGTTTTTATAGCTAACAAGAAAATAAACTATAGGTTTTCTCTAGAGTATATGACTTTCTGAATTTAAGAATCATGTGGATTAAGAATATGGGATTTCTGACTAACAGTTCACCTTACTACGCATTCTTTTCTGTCTCTGTGATATAAAAAGTAATTACTTCATTAAGTTAACACAAGACTTTAGGGAAAGATCTAGGATGCCTATAAGAAAGTTCAAATAAATTCTTTCACCTAAATGCATCAAATTTTACTCTTGACAAGATTGATAACCAAGACTGTTATGGACTCAATGTTTGTGTCCCTCAAAAATTCAAATGCTGAAATCCTCAAATCCTCAAATCCCAGATGGGATGGCATTAGGAGGTAAGACTTTGAGAGGTGATTAGGCCATAAGAATGGAGTCCTCATAGATGAGATTAGTGGCATTATAAATGGGACCCCAGAGAGCTCTCTTGCCCCTTCAGCCATGTGAGGACACAGTGAGAAGAAGGACATCTATGAACCAGGAGGTTGTCTCTTACAGACACCAAACCTGCCAGTGCCTTGATCTTGGACTCCCTCAGCCTCTAGAACAGAGAGAAATAAATTCTGTTGTTTAAGTCACCCAGTCTATGACATTTTTGTTACAGTTGCCTGAACTCCAACACAGACCCTTTAAGACAACATTTTCACCTCCAAATTCAGTTCGGAGGATTTATTCCACTGTGTAAAGAGATTATCCATCTAAGAGAAACTCAACTGGTAACAAGGAACAAAGAGCTGAAGAAACCCTTTGCCATGATTACCTCGTTACTCTTTAGAGGACCATTTTGAAGGAACCTAAGTTCTCCATGTACACAGGGCCAACTGTCGTTGGAAAGAAGTAACAGTCATTACACTCAATACTTTCAACTTGATTCTGTATCTTCCCAAGAGCACAAATTAGTAAGACCAGAGTAAAAGCCAAGAAACAAAGGTACACAAAAAGTAGTGGTGGAGAGGGTGCTGAGAGTAGTGTTTTTGCTTTAGAAGGAAGAATTAATGAAATTGAAATGAAAGGAGGAACTAAAATACTCCCCATTAAGTAAGTAACAATACACAAACTCACCAGGTCTCTTGGGGCAGATCATTTCATAGTTAAGGCATTTATAAATGTTTTAATTTCATCAAAACTCTAAGCCTATCATTGCCTAGCACGTTGCTTATTTATGTAATTCATTTTGGAGATACATAATCTATCTCTTCCGGATTCAGTCACTCTTCTCTTTCAAACATTCATTCAAATGTTTCATTTACCCACAAGGTAAAGGTCATCCTGACATTAGCTGGAGTTCCTTAGCACTTATTAAATACACAGGTTATTTTTGTATCTGATCACATGGACAAATCCAACTCACTTCACCCCTGTACCTGTACAGGTGAACATGGCTATAGAAAATCTCACACCTATGTAGGCAGACACTGAATTAATAACCACAATTTAAGGTGAGCCCTGAAATCCTGCTAAACTTCTAGTCCATCTACTTTCCCACTCTACTAGATGATAATCCACACTTTCCTTCTCCTCATACTTCCCACACTTTTTATTCTATCCTCATTTCATTTTTCTGAGGTAAATGCCTAATGGTGTAATTGCT
>CM053517.1:27811244-27827164 GCA_028627145.1 Eidolon dupreanum | reverse complement strand
TAAATAAATAAATAAATAAATAAAGTTGTCATGAAAGACAGCATACAGGATATTTTGAAAAGACAATTAAAGCAAAACTAAAGAACATGTAGTTTCAATGTGCATGCATACATGGCACAACAAGGAAAACAACAAACAAGTAAACAATAAACACAATATTCTGAGTATCGATTACTTGACTGAGAGGTAAGTAGAGAGATGAAATTAAAGAGGTACGCAGGTAGCATCAAGAGTATTGATAATGTTCTCTTGCTTAAGTTGGGTGGGAAAGACGTAAACGTTAGCTTCATTATTC
Organism: Eidolon dupreanum; assembly: GCA_028627145.1. Classification (NCBI taxonomy): domain Eukaryota; kingdom Metazoa; phylum Chordata; class Mammalia; order Chiroptera; family Pteropodidae; genus Eidolon; species Eidolon dupreanum. Next base: position 27,826,869 of record CM053517.1, on the reverse strand, counting down.
TTCTTTATAATTTAAATAACTTTTTTGTTCGTAAGAAATATTTCATAATTTAACAAAAATAAAAATTAAAGAATATGCATACCAAACTCGTGATAGCAGCTGCTTCTCGGGAGAGCAGGAGAGAAACAGAACTGGGGTGTAATAGTTTAAAAGCACTTTAGTTCTAATAATTTACTTCTTTAACAATATGGGAAGGAAATATAACAAAAGAAACAAAATATTCACAGGTATCAATTCTGAGAGTATGTGTAGGGGATACAAAATTTTGCTCTTATTCTTTACAAATTCCCTTTTTGAATTATTTTCAAAATAAACTCTTGTATGCCCATCTTCTTTGTATTGGGATTTTAATGCCATAGATAAATAGACAGATAACTAAATAGATTACTTGGCAGGCAGACAGTTAAAAGTATAAAAATGTGAAGTGTAATGACATAGATATTTGGTTTCATCCTCAGAGATACACTGAGATCAGCAACCGATACATCACAAAATAGCACTTAACTCTTGGCTGAGTGAGATAATAAACACGTTCAGTTTATACCGTATCTTTATACTCTGTATCATTTTAACACCTCCTAAATCACCATGGAATTACTTCTGACAGCAAAATTAACAGAAGGTGAGTAGTGAAATACATTTTATTAAAGGGTAGGAAATATCAGTACTAAGATATCTGCTAAAAATCAGTGACACTGTACCAAATATAAGTATTTGATGACTATATGATACATTTAAAGGCTACATCCATAATACAAACTGACAAAATAACTTAAAGTGCCATTGAAATCTGCAAAACTCTAAAAGATAGCACTTGAATTCTCAAAAGCATAGCAGTTAGAAAGTGTGCTTGATTTCAAAAGCAAAAGAAAAAAATTTTTACAATGGAAAGATAAAATTATCAACTAAACAAGAACCTTGTATAACCCAGGAAGAGAAATGAAATTGAATGTCAAAGAACTTGGGAGAATGAAAGATAGAAATGATCAAAACAATAGAAAGAAAAATGCATGAGAAGGTAAGAAAATTCTATATAAAAACTATGGAAAGATTCATCGAAAATGTCAAATACTTCCAGGTGGTCATAGAGCTACACGCTTCTCCTCGGAGGAGAAAAGACTGTTCCCCACCATCAGAAAACTGAGGATTTGTAAATACACATGCAGTTTAGAGAATGTCATTTAAATATATTGTCATTCCTTCTTCTATGCCTGAGTGTTTGTTGTCTAGCTAATTGAGATTAAGACTCTATTCTACCAGCCCTGAAGCACACTGAGTCTCAAAGATTAACACAAGTTATAAACCCTAGGATGGCAGGGTCAGTGCTTGGTTCATCATTTTCATCTCCCCAGCACTTATGATAGTACTTTATTCATAATAGGTGCTCAGATAATTTATAACAAAAAATAATACCAGTAATTCTAGAGAAAATAGATTTTTCCACCATCTTAATAATCAAATGTGCCCTAAATTAAATATTTTTTTGATAGTGCAATAATAAGAAACACCAGATTAACTACATGGCTATTCTTCGAGAGAGCTATCTAGATGTGACTTTCTCTAATGTGGTATTGCAAATAGTTTTTGTGCTCAGTGAATGAAAGCTTTATTGTCAGAGAGTTGGTACAAATAATAAGAGGAGCTCCACACTCAAATAACCTACCCTACCTCTTACTATTTAGTTGTGAGATCTTCAATAACTATTTTACCTCCTTGGCCCACAGTTTCTCCATCCAGAAGATTAGCATGTGAAACTAGACGATCCCTGTGATTTTTGCAACTCTTTCATATAGTCTCCAATGTGAATTCATGAAAAAAAAAAACTAAATATAACCTATAATATTCTTAGACTGTACTTTATTTAACATAGCCTTCATTCTCAAATGCAGTTAAAAAAAAATAACTATAATTTTCCAAGATCAGCCCAGCAGGGCTTTCCTAAGTAGGTAGTGACGCACCACAAACACCAGCAGAGCCCTATGAACTTGGTAGAGGCAAAACTGCTGCTTCCAAAATTAGTGAGCATGAAAAGACCCATTAGGGAATAATGGGGCTCAGACATGTGGAACAGGATCAAAGCAGAACTGACAGAATAGAAGCACCACGTTGTGGCTGTTCACTCACAAACAGACATGCCAGACCAGCAGTGGAAGCCAAGACGATGGAAATAAACAGTCAATATCCTCTGCTATTGTGTGCCGGTCTCACCCCACTCCCAGCCACCCTGTGAAAAGCACGTTCTCCGTGGAGACCTAAGTTTTGAAGCAATTGGCTCTGTTATGGCAGGGTAGCAATTCCCTGTCTTTCTAAAGTGTCCTACACAGCCAGTTTCTCTTAAGTTAAAAGATGCCCAAAAGATCAAGGAAAATAGATAATGAAAACCAAATGGTGTTAACTGAAATGAATGTGAAAAAGCAAAAAAAAAAAAAAAAAAAAGTTGTGTTACCCTTGTGACTTGGAAGTGCACATTAATTCCATCTCTCTGCACCCATAGAAATTTATAGCCTTTCCTGGACTTCAACTTTTCAAATTGCCTTTGCTAAATCATAAACAGCTCCACTATATAAGAATTATATATAACACAAACCATTGGTGTAGAGCCTAGTGGCTTTGTTTTTATCCTCTCTAATACAGCCATGCGCCACACAGTGACATTTTGGTCAATGATGGATTGCATATAAGACAGTGGTCCCATAAGATTATATTGGAGCTGAAAATTTCCTATCGCTTAATGATATCGTAGCTGTCCTGATGTTATAGCGCAACACATTACCCAACATGTTTGTGGTGATGTTGGTATAAACAAACTTAAAGCACTGTCAGCTGCATAAAAGTATAGCACATATAATTGTGTATAATACATAATCATGATAATTGATAACAAGTGACTATGTTACTGGTTTACATATTTACTACGTTACACTGTTCTTTATCGTTATTATAGTGTGTAGTCTTTCTACTTATTAAAAAATAGTTTACTATAAAATCGTGCGCTGTGTTATACCAGCAGCAATCTCTTACATCTCTTGATTGCTTCATTTTTCCCTTGTGCTTGATTTAATCTCATGTTATTTTGTTCATCATGGCCCCAAAGTGTACAAAACCTACTGCCAGTGTTGCCAGCGAGAGGCAACATCAAGTGATTGACCCAAAAATAAAATTAAAAGTGATTAAGGAATACAAAGGTGGGAAATCAGTGACGGTTATTGCTCAGTAGTCAGGCCTGTGTCATTCCGTCTCAGCTACAATCTTGAAGAACAAGAACAAAGTGACAGAAACTGTTAAAGGATCTGCTTTGTTGAAGGCAATGAGACTACTTAAAATATGAGAAAAGTCTTATATTAGACACGGAGGAACTTCTAATGACCTGTACCAAAGACTAGACACAGAAGCATATCCCTCTCAGCACGATGATGATCACAAAGCAAAAAGTTGTTTGCAACGTTGAAAGAAAAGGCTGAACCCAACTATGATGCTGAATTTACTGCTAGTTCTGAGTGCTTCAGTGGTTCAAGAACTGCTACTCATCTATGGCCATGCCATCCTGAACAAGCCCGATCCCACCTGATCTTGGATGCTAAGCAGGGTCGGGCCTGGTTAGTACTTGAATGAGAGACCACCTGGGAAGACCAAGTGCTATAGGCATTAAAAATAAAAAATAAAGGATTGTAAGCTGACAAGGTCCTTGAAATCTGTGAGGTCAACTAAGGCTTATCTTGCCTAAAAAAAAAAAAATTGTTATTCATTACATAATGTGAAAATGACTGGTGAGTCTGTGAGTCATGAGTTGCTAATGTGAAGGCAGCTGCAAAATTTTTGAAAGATCTAGATAAGCTGACTGTGGAAGAAAATTAGTTGCCAGAGCAAATATTCAATATGGATGAAAAAATCTCTATTCTGGAAACAAATGTCTGAAAGGATATTCATCCTTAAGGAGACCAAGTCAATGCCAGGTTTCAAGGCAAAGGCCAAGTATAACAGTCTTGCTTAGCAGCAGTGCTGCAGGCTACAAGTTGAAACCCTTTGTGATCTGCCACAGTGAGAACCTCAGGGCCTTCCAACACATCAGTGAGCACACAGTGCCAGGGTACTACAGGAGCAATAAGAAGTTGTGGATGACCCAGCTCCTCTTCCAAGAAGCCCTCTTGAATTGCTATGCCAGTGAAATAGAGAAGTTCTATTTGGAGAATAATATGACTTTTAAGATTTTACTTATTATTGATAAGGCTCCTGGATATCCTCCTCTTCTTGGTGATTTTCAACTCCATATCAAAGTGGTGTTTCTCCCTCCTAAACCCACCCCTTTTATCTAACCAATAGATGAAAGAGTTATAATAGCTTTTAAGGAATACTACCTAAGGAGGACCTTTACCCAGGCTATTGCTACCACTGAGGAAGATATTGAGGAAAACATTGATGCAATTCTGGAAGAATTACAATGTCCATGACTGTGTCCTTGCTTGGTCTTGGGGTGATCACCACGGAGTGTATGAACAGCAACTGGAAAAAGACAAGAGCTTTGTCCATAACTTCGAAGGATTTTCTAAAGATGAGAAGGTTGCAAAAATCAACAAGGCGATGGTTTAGATGGCAAACAAATTTAACCTGGGTGTGGATGAGGATGACTTTGAGGAGCTCCTAGAGGTGGTTCCTGAGGAATTGACTAAAAAGGAGTTGTTGGAACTGGAACAGAAATGCACAGGTGAAGAAGAGACAAAAGGAAATTGCAGGCAAAGAAAAAGAACCTCCAAAAAAATTCAGTGAAGGGTTTAGCAGAAGCTTTTCCAGACCTCAAGAAGCTCCTTAAAAAGTTCGAAAACATGGACCCTCATACCAAAACATTTTTATTAATAGAGAGGAATGTTCATGGTGTATTATCTGCTTACAAGCAAGTCTGTGATAAACAAACAAACAAGAAAAGAAAACAAGCAAACCACCACGGACATATTTCCGACAACAGCTCCATGTCTGTTATTGCCCCCTGAAGATCTTCCAGTGAAACAAAAGGTCCAGGAGGAAGACAGTGATATTGATGATCCTGACCCTGTGCAGGCTTAGGCTAATGTGTGTGTTTGTGTCTTTAACAAATTTTGTTAAAAACTAGAAAAATGCTTATAGAAAAAAGATATAAAGAAAGAAAATATTTTTGCACAGCTGTGCAATGTGTTTATTTTAAGCTAATATTATTCCAAAGGAGTCAAAAGATTTTCTTAAATTTAAAAGCTTATAAAATAAAAAAGTTACAGTAAGCTAGAGTTAATTTATTATTTAAAAAAAAACTTTTTCTATAAATTTAATGCAGCCGAAGCTTGCAGTGTGTATAAAGTCTACAGTAGTGCACTGTCACGCCCTGGGCCTTCACAATCACTCACTGAGTCACCCAGAGCGACTCCCAGTTCTGCAAGCTCCTTTTGTGGTAAGCGCCCTATGATGGTAAACCATTTTTATCTTTTATACCATATTTTTACTGTACCTTTTGTATGTTTAGATGCACAAATTACTATTGTGTTGCAATTGCCTATAATATTCAGTACAGAAACATGCTGTACAGGTTTGTAGCCTAGGGGCAATAGCTATACCATACAGCCTGGGTGTGTAGCAGGCTGTACCATCTAGGTTTGTGTAAGTGCACTCGATGATGTTTCCACAAAGATGAAATCGTCTGACACAGTTCTCAGAATATATTGCTATTAAGTGATGCATGACTGTAGAGTATGAGTTACAAACCCCAAAGGGGGAGGGGAACCTTATCTGATCTCTTGGCACAGAATCACACCACGCAAAAATAATCTTCTGGAATAAACAATCCGTTTCTGTGAAACTCAAAGTTTTGTATTGCAAGTAAAGACTCTCTAGAGCCCAGACTTTATTTTTTAACTTTGATCATGAACTTTTTCTCTTATATATCTGATTAGGCTTAATGAGTTAGCTAAGTTAATGAAGTGTGATGTCCCATTAAATACATCAACTGACAACAATTAATTCCTCAGAGCATGTTCTCTGTTGATTGATTATATTTTTCAGTGCAGTAGAATTTAAGTGATGTAAATATCTTAGCAGAAAATAGAAGTTTCAAATTCCGAGAGTTTAATTCAAAGAAAATGATTATTTTCCACAAGTGAACTTTGTTCATCAGTTCAGAAAATAAGTTTGTTGATCTGTCAACATTTTAATGAAAAGTTCACAAAAACAAGTTATCAGTCAATGAAAAAAATTTCACCTCTCGTTGAAAGCCTCCACTAGGAGCTCCTAGATTGCACAGAGTACTTCTCTGTAGTTATATTAGATCTAAGTACATCATTGTGTTACATCTAGATAAGAAGTAACAATAAGTTTAGAGGTTTAGAAAGAAAGCTCAGAAATGTAGAAAAATATAAATTCTTTTGAATTTAGAGAAATCCCCAAATCCCTTTATTCATCTTTGGTAACAGCCCAGTTTGCCTCAAAGCACCTGTCACAGAAAGCCTGCAAACTTACTCACAAATCACCTCAGTAATAAGTGGGCCATCTCAAAGATTTCTTAAGTGATTTGGATAGAAATAGTGTGGAATTTTTCAGGAGATTAAAATCCATTTAAATCATCTCAGTGAGTGAAATTAACCAACCTGGGAAAATCTTAGCTGGAAAAGACCAACATCTGTTTAAACATAAATAGCTCAATAATGAGCAATAAGCAAGTGACAAAAGAACTCAAAGTTATCATTTGTAAAATACACCTACAGTTAGAAGAGTCTGAATATCCAAAGATTATTGGGGAGATTAGTAGTAGATGGGGGAAGCAGTCAATGAATGATAATGAGAAAATTCCCTGGCATTTTCTTCTAACTTCACAACAGTTTCCTCTTGTTGACACATAGAGAAGACTTAAGAGCATACATTCATTGACTGAACATAGCAGCAAAGAGCCAGTTTGTCCTTGAGGCATGTACTTGTAGTGTCTGAGAACAGAGTAACCGTTCTTAGTTCTTACATATTACTAAACAGCTGAGAGTTCTTAATAAAAAAAAAAATCTGTATTCAGTGAAATAAGTGTTTAATGTTTGCAGGCTAATCAAAGAGACATCCTTGAATCCTGTTCACTTAACCAATGAAGGAACATAAGTAGCATTTATTAACCTCAATTGGCTTGTTGTCAATGGTAGATTTTTTGGTTGTTTATTTTTATGGTGCCTAAAACTAGGACATAAAAACAAATGATCGGTGACGGTCACTTTATATATTCAAGTAAATTATTCAACAAACCCATTAATTGAGTCACGCCCTCCACATCCCATCCATAACCTTGAAGTTAGTATAAAAGGTTTTCACAACTACCCAAGTGAAAAATAATAAACTTACAGAGGCCAAAAGTATAGCTTGGCTCTTCTATAGCTACATGAGATATGATTGTTGAATCTCGACAGTAGAGGAAAGCAAAATAGTACCAATTAAAGTCAGTAACATTTACTGGCTAGCAAAGCCTTTGAAATTCATAGGTGCCTGCTCCTCTCAGGGGCCTGAACTGGTTAGCAGATTTCTTCCTCGTTATTCAAGATGCCTCCCATTGCATTCTGGTTCACTGCATTGGCAATTTCTCTTACTGCCACAGAACTGGGTTGGCATGTGGCAGACGAGGAAAACACAGAACTGTATGGCTCCGGTCCCACCTATGACCTCCCCTTTGCTTCTTTCCCTTTAACACCCAACGATTACACCCATCTGCTGGTGTCTCCCTTCAATACAACCACCCACTCATATTAAAAGCAGAAAGCAAAAAGAAGCTGACTAAACACTGGTTTAAACAAGAAGTACTTCCAGAGGCTTAAAAAAAAAATAAATTATATTCCTCATTTCCAAATAAAACTGTCGTAAGCAGGTAGGATAAATCCTCCATCTGTTTAGTACAGGCATTCATTATTGCACAATGCTTACTGCCATTTGAACATCCCACTTAAATGGATCCGGTTTGGGATAAACAAATTACAAACCGGGTGAAACGCTCTGTTAATTCTTCTTATTATAACGGGCTCCAGTGTGCGTATTTTATCCAGTCCAATGTCTTCCAAAGTGTGGACTAAAGACCATCTTAAACATGATATAGTCACCTGGGGATAAGGAGTAGATTATAGAAACACAAATTTCTGGGCCCCCATCTACTGAATCAGAATGTCTTGGTGAGGGCCGCAGGAACCTGCATTGTTAATATACACCCCCGGTGATCCTTATGCACTTAAAATCAGGTTCACTGTCAAGTCAATAAACCCTGACTCCTCTCTTAAAAGAAAACCACCCTCTCTGTGAAACTGTCACTGAGGAGGGAACTAATGATAAGGACATTTCATAAAATTACAAATGTACAAAAGAGGTTAATTGGACGAAATGTGCAGAGTCCTGACTATTCTGCACTGTACCTGTAGTTACCCTTCAGCACTCGTCACAGTGTTCTGCCCTATAACACTTTTGATGTATCTATTCCCCCTATTTGGCCAAAGGTATGAGAAAGCAGTACCGGTGTCTTCCTGTATTTTGTTAGTGCCAAATCTGGTGTTAATTATATGTAATGAAATGAAGGAATAAAAGAATAAATATTGTGTCTAGTAAGTCAGCTTATTCAGATATACAAGTGACTTAGAGAAACTCCACTTAAAACTGCCAGAAGAGCAATACATCATATTTTATTGCATCTAAGATGCCATTGATTATAAGACACACCACTATTTTATGTATAACCAAGAAAGAAAAACTCTGAAAAGTACATATGACACCCCATTGATTGTGAGATATACCCCAATTATGAAGATGATAAAAAATGTGAAAGAGTGTTTCTCAGTGTCAGTGAAACAGGGAACTTGTTATAGGGTGCCTCGTAGCCACACCTCCACAGAAAGTGGTTTTCATGACTGTATCATCCATTTACTCCTGATTCATCACCTTACCATGTAACGCAAATAGGGTGCCCAATTCATTTGAGGAATCACAGTCTGAGAAATTCTACAGAAAGACACTCTTCCCTGAGAACACTGTTCAAAGCATGTACAACTCACTGTCAAATGTGGCCTCAGCAGCCCCTGCTTCGCTGAGCATCCGAATAGGTCACTCACCTTTCCATCCAGCACACGTTTGTGTAGGCCCCAGAACTCTGTAATAGGAGCCTCAAATTGTATGTAGTGTGTAAGTGGGAGTAATAAAAATAAGTGGGTGGGCCAGGGATGGAAGTCATCTATTTAAATGAATTTTAAACCTAATTAGGTGACTAATTGTGCATCAGAACTTAGTTGTCGTACAACATGTCATGTACGGTTAATGATGATTTATTCTAAAATTCTTCAGATTGCTCTGCTCTCCATTTTCAATGACTTATATCACTAAAAAAAAAAGAAAAAAACTTTAATTTTGAGAATGTTCTCTTTTTAAATTATTCTGTCTATTAATTTGCCAAAATTTAGAAACATCATATGTTATGAGATGAAAAGTAAAAAGAAATGTTGTTTAAAGCTGTCCCCAGAACCTTACGTGGAGCATAGAACTGAAGCAGTAAATCCTGGGCCACATTTGCCAAACAAAAAGTACCATGTTGGTAATTACCAAGATTTCAAGACAAACGGAGCATTGTATGGGTAAAGCTTTTACAGGCCTACATGGTATGGTGGTAAATGAATTTCAAATATAATTTCCCTAAGTCAATTTTTGAGGCCCAGGGAGGCAAAGACAGTAAGAAATTAAACCAAACAGTTTTTACTTGGCTGGTCCGACAAAGAGATGGCATCGTGGTATAAAGGGGGTAAAAATCAGGTAGTTAATCTTGTGGAAAGTTCACATGAATCAGATCTGGTAGACTGAGCTTAGGAACTGGGTGTTGTCCACCTTTCTTAAAGGGATGAGGCGGGTGGAGGCAGGTGGGAGGGCGCCCTCAAACGTGTAAATGCTCAAAGTCTCCCTGCTGTCCAGGTGGAGGCCGGACTCTGCGTTTGGGAAATTAAGCAGAGAATGTCAGAGTCCCTTTCCTCCTATTTTCCTCCACTGTGACCTCCCCTTGTATCAAATTTCTCCTCTCTTTATCAGCTCATCTGCCATCTCTATCATTCTGCATTCATGAAAGCAATGTGTAACCTTAATGTGTAACCTTAGGCAGAAAACTAGAAATTGAATTTTTGTTCCAGTCCCACAACTGACCCCATTCTGTGACCTTAGGCAAACTCAGTCCTTCCCTCGGCCTCACTTTTCTGATCTGCACAATGAACATGAAATCTACTTCACAGTTACTACAGGCATTTGAGAAGATTATGCATGTGAATATGCAAATTCATGCCTGGCATTTACAGCAGGTCCTTGAATAATGCTGTTTCATTCAACATTGTTTCCTTAGAACATTGATGAGATGCCACACAAACTTAACTCTTGTTCATATCAATCAGCCTGGGGTAAAAATAGTTTCATTACACGTCATTATGCTTAAAATCAAAAAATCTATTGATGACATTAAGCAAGGACTTACTGTAGAGAGAACCTCATCCAACAAGTATTTATTAAGAGCCTACTGTGTGTCACTCAAATTGAGCTGGTATACAGGTGAACTAAAGATGGAAGAGTGAGCCAAAAAGATCTGGTGCCTGACTTTTTAGAGTGTGAGGTCCAGAGGTGGGACATATAATAAAACAATCATAACAAATCATGTCAGTGCTCTAATAATGGAATAACAAGGAGCTTTGTGAGGCAATAAAGACAGGAAAAATTACCAAAAAATATGTAAGAGTTATCCAGGCCATCTGGCGGTGGGGGTGAGATTTCAGGCAGAGAAAATAGTTGAGTGAAGGCAGCACTTATTTCAGAAAGTGAAAGAATTTGCATTTATAGGGACTGGCAGCTTCAATAATGTGTGTAAGAAGAAAGGCTTCAAATAGGAAATGAAGATGTCTTAAGGAGTTTGAGTTTTGCTGTTGAGCAGTGGAAAACAAATAAAAGGCTTTTAAATCAAAGAGGAGAGTGATCAGAATCGACAAATTCTAGAACAATCATTTTGCTTTAGTTTGAAAAAGTGGATTGTGACGGAGCAAGATGGAAGAGATTTCTGCTGGAAGAGAGTAAGTTATTCTAGAAGGTAGTGGATGGAGAGCTTGGCCTGGCATAGGGACAACTGAAATAGATAAAGATGGATAGGTGGAAATGATTTGAGGATAGAATAAAAAGACAGCTGGGCATTCACTGGGATGTGTGTGGTGGGGAAGCAGTAGGGAGCGGGCAGAAAGGGGCTGATGAAAATGGAGAAGTCAGGGAGTCAGGCTTCGGCTGTGTCACTGGGAAACCAGAGCAGCAGCCTGAGAGAAGGGAAGGAGGAGGAGTTCAGTCTGAGATACTCTTAGAAATCCTAGAATTGTTAGAATGCCACTTAGGAGGCAAGTGACTTGACGGTGAGGAGATAACCAATTAGCAGTTGGTCGGCAGTTGGATGTAGGGGTGTATGGGTTAGGAGAGAGCTTGGAGCTGTGTCAACATTATTTTTAAAATCTGCTTCATTTATTAACTCATGCTGGATTTTTGCATAGGATGATCTTTTGAATCTAACGGTTCGGGTCATACTTTCTCAGGTCATTGAGTTTCACAAAAGTAGCGAAACATGCTCTCGGGGCCCTGAGGGAAGCCTTCGAGCGTTTGCCATCTCTGTTCTCAGGACACCTGTAATTTCCCTGAAGAATGGTCTTCCTGGTCTTGGTATGCAGGGACCGCAAACTGCGTGTTTGGTGTAGAAAAACTAATTTTGCTCAATGTGTGCACTATACATCTGCCGTTTTCTCAAAACGTTTCTCCATCTAATTAAATCCAAAAAGGCTGCTGCAGATTACTTCCGCTAACACGTGGCAGGCTGTCCTCAGACTTGGTCTGAGGGGATTAAATGAAAAGTCGGGTTTTCTGTGCTGTGGAGCTAAGGGAGGAAGCCAGGCTCTCCGTAATTCCGCAAAGGAAATAGCCCGCAGCACAGCGAGCTTGAGGGAGTGCTCTGCACAGAGCTCGCACACAAGTGGAACAGGACCTAAGAGTGTGTGCTGATCCGCACACAACTGCAGACCGAAACCGGAGCCTTTTCTTCGCCGCTTTCATTACTCTGGAAGGGGCTGCCGGCCTCTCTATGACCATGAACAATTTCTTTGCCAATCGCATCAGGGTCTTAAGAAAATGTTTTTCATAAACATTCTAGTAACAGATTTCCCTCGATGTTTGCCATGTCCTTTTGGGTTTCATCAATGCTCCACCTTTGCGATTCATTTTCTGAGCTTGGATCCGTAAGCAGTACGTAAATTTCAAATCAGCCTCTAGTTCCCTTCTGAGGAAATGATAATGCTATGAATGTTTCAGATGCTCATTAATGAAGGACAAAAAAGCACCCCAAATCCAAAATCACTTCGTTTCTTTTCCCCTTTACATCCGAATCTGGATTGTGCTGTGCTCTTTATGAAGATTCCGCCACCCACGTGGAAAATCACTTCTTTCTTTGTATAAGTTATGGGTGCACAGCTCATTGGCCACATCTGAAGTCCATTTATGTATGAGTCAGGATTATCATTTCCTCTGAAAAACACAACTTAATCTTTTCTCCACCTCTTCTGTATTGAAATATATTTTTGCTGAACTATTTCCTCAGGGTTGGGATGTAGAAAATGACTAACTACCTTTTCTACCAGTAAAACTCCAAATTGCACTTTGCTCACCTAGTGTGTCTTTATAAGCACCCAGTCTCCTCCCTTCTTTAGGACATAATTACATGGATCACTAGAAAAGCGTGTAATTTCAACTCATGCCAAGTGGAGAATAAGGATTTAAAAATACAATAACAATGACACTTAAAGCCACAGTAATAATAATAATAATGGCTACCAATTATAGAGGATGTCTTGTATAACAAAACTTTGCCAAGTTCTTTGCTAAGAGGTTACCATAGTTTAAATGAGTTTTTCTGCATAAAAATGCTATGAGATAGGTATTTGTTTTAATTGCCTCCTTTTCGCACCATTGGTGAGGAAGGGATTTCTGCCACAGGGTCATGGGGATGGCTAAACACACAATACCCAAGATTTAGCAGATGAGATCTACAGCAGTATATTAGTCACATATACTCACAGCCAGGGAAGGAGGACACCATAGGCCATAGAGGACCACATGGGGTTGTACTCAGGAACAGAGATTATGAGAGGCAGGCTTTGTAGCATCAAGAGGGTAGGACACCCCTTGGTTCCCATGGGAGGATGTGATTGACTTGTTTGAACAATCCTGCAGACTGGCAGGAAACTAAACTCACAGAGATAACCAGGAATGGTACTTGGTCCATTTGATGAGGAACTGTGCTTGACTAGGGGACCTTATCTGTGGGAGCAGAATAGGGAAGGGAACTTGGGGTTAGGATCTTTGAGCCCCTTCCAATTTCGCCAGATGTCAAGGCAGCACTTAATTTTAAACCTTAATTTTAGGCCTCACGCTATATTATTATCTTCTCATTATCAGATGTAGAAACTGAAAATCAGAGAGGTTTAATAATGTTCTCAAGTGACACAGGTGGCAAATGGTACAGCCAGGATATGGTCCTAGGTTTCTTGGTCTCCAAAAATACAGAAGTATTTACTTCTTGTCTTAAATAAATATTTTGCGTTATATTTTCAAATTTGCTCTGTCATCTTTTGAAGATATAATAGAATAATCTTTAAAAATCTAATCCCATTGACTTTATTTTTAAAAAGATAAACATCTAAATCCAACTTAGAAATTGTGGTAGGCAGAATAATGGTCTCCTGAAGATACCTATGTCCTAATCCTTAGAATCTGGGAATATGCTACCTTTTATGACAAAAGGGACTTTCACATGTGATCACGTTAAGGATCTTGAGCCGGGGAGATTACCCTGTGTTATTGGATAGGCCCAGTGTAATCATGTAAGGGTTCTTATAAACAAACGAGTGGGCAGGACAATCAGAAAAGAAATGCAATGACAGAAGTAGAGCCAGAGTCTTGGTTCAGAGCCAAAGAACTCAGCACCTCTAGAAGCAATGAATTCTTCCTAAGAGCCTCTAGAAGGCACATGCCCACCAACAGCTTGATTTTAGCCCTGCGACACCCATTGCACAGTTTTAACCCCATAACTATGTAAGATAACAAATTTATGTTGTTTTTAGGCCATTAACTTTGTGGTAATTTGTTACAGCAGCCACAGGAAACTAAAACAACAATGGTAATACAGCTTGTTTAATTTGTTTTTATTCTCTTCCTACATCTCCAGTTTCTTCCTAGGAGATTTTGATATTCACGAAATTAACCTCTGCTTCTATGGTCTCTCATAGACCTTTCCGATGCCCATGTCTGCTCAGCTTCCCCAAATTCTGCCTCATCTCCAGCACCCTGTTTTACATTATTATTTGCCCAATTCACCTTTTATTTCCTTCTCAAGGATTCTCATTCCCATTTGATTTCTGCTTTGTACTTCCTTTAATGTGAACCTCAGGCCCTTCTGTCTTCAATTTTTATTTTACTAATTACTTCCATGCTCCATGCTTCTTCTATGCTTCTTCTCCCTCTCTGATCTGCTAACACTATCTCTTATCAACTCAGGACTTGGGTTAAATTTATGTAGAAATAAGAAGGGCCAAGAATACACAAGGAAATCTTGAAGGACAAATTTGGGGACATATATGGCCAGATAGCAGGACTTATTATAAAACTATAATAATTAAGACAGTATATTATTGATGCAAGAATTGAAAAACTTAGTGAACAGACAGGAGAGCCCAGAACCAGATCCACGCATACACATTGTATCAGCCTGCCCTCACAATAGCATCTCTTACACTGTCTGTACCCAATGTCTGTGCTTTCTGTTCCCAAGAAAAGTTGGAGGGTTAGGGAAGGAGTATACTAACCAATCCTCTTGATGCAGTGGCAGGGTGGGAAAGTTAAAGTTTGTAGAGATACTTGAAAAACATATCAAAACCAAAACAAAACAGAACAAAAAACTGCTAGTGTATCCAGCTACAGACATGAAGAAGAAACCAGTGGGAGGTCTATAGCAAATTGTTGCCTTGATATACTGGCACTCCTGTAGGTGCCCTGCTCAACACCTAGTGGGGGCCGAGAGCTGCTGCTGGTCAGTAAGGATGGTAGTCAAGAAGAAAAGCTAGATACAGAGATCAGAAGAACGAGGAAGAGCTAGAACCCACCAGGACATCTGTGTCTGTTCATGGACATATCCAAGAAAACTTCCAAAGAATAATGGCCACTTCCTCATTGTCTCTAAGTTTCTTTATTAGCCAATTCTAATGGAAAACCATTCAGAGAGGGAGATTCTGGGAAATGTAGTTCTCAGCTTAACCAAGTTAGTATGGAACAGTTCGATACATACAGTTAACTGATTTATAACGAATGTAACACTGAAGTACAATGCAGAAAAAATGACCTTTTCAATAAATTTCCTGGATCAATTGGATATCCATTTGGGAAAAAGCACATCTTAATACCTAGCTCAGGCCATAAACATAATCAATTTTAGATGGATTATAGATCTAAATGTAAAAAGTAAAACAATAAAATTTTAAGAGGAGACATAGACAAATATTTCCCAAACTACGAGGTAGGCATAAATTTTTAAACAGGACACAAAAAGCATTAA